>JARQOD010000001.1:467250963-467573086 GCA_033576555.1 Oophaga sylvatica
GAAATTGAGATAAAAGTAGTAAAACAGTACACGGCCATTTCTCATGATGGTTTTTTATTATGTTGAGTTAATTTTTGACCCTTTGGAGATTGTAAAAAAAAAGTGACAAAAATATCCAATATGGATGGCGACTTTAGGAATGTTCATGTATTAAATGTTTTTTGTGTAAAGTTTTTAACGAATTAGGTTTTTTACGCCAGTCACAAACATCCATGTACAATGAACACTGACGCTGGCTATTGCTATGATCAGTAAATGAATAAATAAAGTCTGCAAGGGGAAATTAATCAGCGTATACATGAGATTTCAGAAATGTCCTTCACTTTGCTGTGTTTTTTAGCCTTGAAAAATGCATGGATAAAATACAGCAAAAACGCTACGTGTGACCAAGCCTTTACAGTGGTGGAAAATTAGTTTCCTTTTCCTTAGAAGTGACTTTCAGAGCTAGATTGCTTTTGTTTGCTTTTTATTCTCATTTTAGAAGCGTATAAAAAGGACCCATTGGCGACATCAGGCTCCAGATACTATTGAAATGTACTATAAGAGGTAAGTTTCCAAACGTTTGGTGAGGGCTGCTCTAATCCTTTTCTAATAACTTGTTATGGGCATGTGTGGTTTACATCAGTTTTCCAGTCCATTGTCCAATTATGAGCTAATTAAAAATCCATTAAAAAAAAGAAAAAAGCTCATGTTGGATTTTGTGAGCAACAACAGAAAAAAATGGTCTAGCTGACAGCCGTGCTAAATGGTGCATCAGTTTGAGCCCCATGAAAGATGGAGACTTACTAAATGGATTTAAAAAAAAATGGTATATGTTCATGAAAACATCTGGATGGTCTGCATTTGACATATCTAAATAAGCAGGAATCAGTCGGGATCCCCGTAGAGAAGGCAGAGACAGTTTATTTCCGTGTCTGCCCTATTGCTGTATCAGTGCTCATTGAGCACTTGTTATATACAGAAAATGGTGATGACATTTCCTTCCCAGCTGTTAAGTGGTCACAAGTCACAAGGTGCTAGTAAGCATCAGGAGTTACAAGGCAGCTCTAAAGTACAGTCATAATGATGAATGTGGCCTGTAACTGTATCTGATAATCCAGCCAGAGTTACAGGGAAAATCAACAATGAAAACAATATTGTATTGTTCAAATCCCCTCTATAGGTCTTTAATGAACTTATAGGCTATGTGCACACGTTGCGGATTGTTAGCGTTTTTGCCACGAAAATGCAGCAAAAACGCTTACCCAACACATCTCATTATATCCTATGGGATTCCACAATGCTGTGCACATGCTGCGTGTTTTTCCACGGCCAAATCGCATCGCAGAAAAACACGCAGCATGCTCATTCTTTTACTGGAATTGCGGCGATTCCGCCGCCATAGGAATGCATTGAACCGCTTACTTTCCGCATGTGGCTATGCCCCCCATGTGCAAAGTAAGCGGTTCATGTGCGGATGGTACCCAGGGTCTGGAGGAGAGGAGACTCTCCTCCAGACCCTGGGTACCATATCCCTGTTAAAATAATAATTAAAATAAAAAATAATGATATTCTCACCTTCCAGCGGCCCCCACAGTTTTCCCTCCTCTCAGCGACGCTCCCAGCAACTCCCGTTCCCAGGCGTCCTTTGCGACAATGACCCCAGATGACGTAGCATTATGCAAGACCGCTACGTCATCTGGGGTCATTGTCGCAAAGGACGCCTGGGAACGGGATTGGCCGGGAGCATCGCTGAGGACCAGGAAGGCTGCGAGGTCCGACGGAAGATGAGAATATCACGATTTTTTATTTATTTTTTTTTTATTATTTTTAACATTAGATCTTTTTACTATTAATGCGGCATAGGCGGCATCAATAGTAAAAAGTTGCTCACATTTGTCAAACACTATGTGTGACTCGTGTGACCAACCTGTCAGATCAGTTTTCCAAGCAATGCTACAGATTGCTTGGAAAACGCTAGCATTCTGCAAGCTAATTACGCTTGCACAACGCTAGTTTCTGGCGGGAATACGCATACCAATAAAAATGCGTATTTCCCGCGGCAGGGAGGTGCGGAATTGCCGCCGAAATTTCCGCTGAAATTCCGCAACGTGTGCACATAGCCTGAAGGAGAAAAAAACAAACTAGAAACATTTCAAATGTATGTACAAAGATTCCCAAAAAAAGTGCCTGGAGATCAAAGCGAGAAAATGGCCCGGTCTTGAACTGGTATGTGATGGATAAGTTTGTCAAATAGAAATTGGGGATCTTGTTAGTAGGTTGAAAGAAGAAATAAGCCCATCAAGTTTAGTCAATTCATTCATTCATTTATCAGCAAAGCAAAAACAACCTTTTTTTTTTTTTGAAAGATGAAGGAGGAAAACAGTGTAGAATAGACAAACCAAATTCTTGACCTCACTCTATTAGACAGATCCCTAAATCAATATTTATTTACGGACTGCACATAGACTATAAATGTCCAGTGGACCACATTCTACTCTGCAGTGACTTTCTAAAATGTCACTGCATAGTATAGAGGGGTCACGAGATTGTGCAGCAATGGAAGTGAGGAGCTGGCTGTCATACAGAGTTGGACTATTCACCTAGAAGACAGAGAGTGTTTATTACGGTGTCTGCCTTATGTATTTCTCCATACACAGCACTGATCTGTGCTGATGACACTTCTTCCTACAAACCCAATGATCCTATGATCCCTGAGTCTAGGGAGGGAGCAGACGCTGATGAGTCATTGGAGAACCAATGGTCTTCTATGCAGCCAGGAGGCAGGATTTCCTCTGTAACTAGGGCTAATATATCAACCCAGTTACATGGCTAGAAAAATATTTATATGGTTTCCAAATGTGGAATGAAATAGCTGCAATTATAGCTTTCCCAAACCCCTTTCTATATTGTTCTACTTTTCTGCCTTTCTGGTTCCGATGACTCCTTACTGCTGGATTCATGATGTCTCTGTATGTGCCGCCTCGATGGATGTTATAGCCACAGCTTGAATTACTTGATATTCACTATTTCATTATTTCTTTTTGTATCACTTTGTATTGTAGGTACTTACATGATGTAGCAGCACATCCAACAGCACCTGTCTTGCTAAACCTGGCTAATAAGGTAAGTATTCCTGTTTAAAGGAGTGTTTTGGTTAAAGCAGTATTATAAGTATTGCATGTTGATTGTACTGAAGATCTGACAAACAAGTGTGCCTGCAGGCGAGATCAGAGACTGCAGAATACATGAGTTGTGTGCAGTAATTCACACTGTTTTACCTCCAGTCCGATGGGAATGTCTGCAGGATCAGACTACACAGGATCTATTTGTAGTCTGTTTCGTTGGAGAAACATTGTAATGTATAGGAGCTAAATGCACAAAATGGTAGATTTTTTTTTTTTTTAATGTTTCATTGTTTTATTTTAACATATTGGAACAATAAAAAAAAGTTGTAAAGCTGTCTAGGTATGACTGAACGGCAACCTGGACTATTGGATTGGCACCATCTGGTTATCAGAGAAGCTTTATTATTTGCCCACAACCCTTCTCTTATGTTTCTACAGTCTTTTCCAGTTTCCAAATTTCACCTGGGTTTATACTGTTTACCTCAACATGGGACTACTCCATGAGTTCACACTTTGTACCCCTGTTCAGCACTTTTAGCCTTTGTTATTCCACATCTGATACACTAAGCACGCTCAGTCCCTCCTCATCCAGAAATGCTTTAGGTGTTCAAAGTTTTCTCATTGACGGTTCGCAAAATATCCAGAAACGCTGGCAGGTTTTGGACGTTATAAATACAGAGAACACTCCTGGGGTTTATTGAGTAATGCCCACGTAAAAGGTGGAGGAGGTGCATCATAAAATGTGAAATCACTATGTGCAAAGCTGAAATATTTATTTACAATATTAATATGACTCCTGTATTTAATCACAGCCCGCAGCCCCCAGAGAATGAAATCACAATGCATGCACTTTTATACCGTCTTCCTTATATGAGGAAAAAGTTTATCCAGCAGGTTCATTTATTATACAACATTAGTAGTTGTTTTTTTTTATTTTAAAAGTATTTTCAAAATTATTATGAAAAAGAATATGGATTTGAATATTCAATAAAACCCATCTTACAATGTTACCTGAGATTTTCATTTCATCTCTGACATCAGACTTGGTGAAATCTGTTTCATGTCCCCATATCCCTGCAGGTTTCTAAATTCTGTTCATTGTATTGTACAGAATCCACATCTACATAAGACATTGTATACCTCCCAAACTGCTGCATTTTTTATTTCACACTAATCCATTCCTCTAGCCTTCCCCAATCCTTAACATGTGCCCATACAGAAAAATTGCTTCTAATGAAGTCCATTAGTGTTCTCACATATTCTGACCCCCTACTTGTGGCCCACACAATGCCCATCACACACAGAGTGATGTCCACAGATGTCCCACACATATGATGCCCCATAGCACCCCCACGCGGTATGATGCCCCCTTAGTACGTTCCCCCACACACGGTATGATGCCCCCTTAGTATGTTCCCTCACACACGGTATGATGCCCCCTTAGTACATTCCCCCACACACGGTATGATGCCCCCTTAGTACATTCCTCCACACACGGTATGATGCCCCCTAGTACATTCCCCCACACACGATATGCCCCATAGTACATTCCCCCACACATGGTATGAAGCCCCACAGTTCGTCACCACACACACGGTGCGATGCCCCACAGTACGTTACTACACACACGGTACGATGCCCCACAGTACGTTCTTACACACACGGTATGATGCCCCATAGTACATTCCTCCACACACGGTATGATGCCCCATAATACATTCCCCCAGACACAGTATGATGCCCCATAGTACATTCCCCCACACACGGTATGAAGCCCCACAGTTCATTACTACACACACGGTATGATGCCCCATAGTACATTCCCCCACACACGGTATGATGCCACCAGTACGTTACCACACACTCTGTACCATGCCCCATACTACCTTCCCTCACACACAGTATGATGCCCCACAGTACATTACCACACACACGGTATGATGCCCGATAGTACATTTCTCTACACACTGTATGATGTCCCATAGTACATTCCCCCACACACGGTATGATGCCTCACAGTACGTTACCATACACAGTATGATGCCTGTAACAGTAGTGGTGGAACCACTGTGCCGTGATCCGAGGAGAGCCTGGAGGGGCGTAACTAGGTGAGCACCTGTTTCTTCAATAGTGCTCCTGACGGTTTGGTGAGGCTTAGCTCCCGATGGACGCCAGGTCCTACTCCAGAACAGACCACGAACGCAGAGCAGTTGACTCCCAAGGAATTGGTAGCTGGAGCTGCCCAGAAGGAGAGGATAGCTGATGCAGGCAGGCACTGGCAGGTGTGGACTGGGACACAGGTTGATACACAGGTTGGCACGGCAAGCCCTGACTGGACCCTCAGAAGTACAGACTGGCACGTCAGGTGCAGGCGGGTCGGGCTGATATACAGACTGTCACAACGTATGCAAGTGGATCCAGCTGGTATTTAGATTGGCACGCCAAGTGCCGACTGGACAGGTTGGTGTACAAACTGGCACGGCAGGTGCAGGCGGGTATTGCCGATATGCAGACAGGCACGGCGGGTCTGGCTGATATAAAGACTGGCACAACAGATGCAGGTGGATCCGGCTGATATTCAGACTGGCACAGCAGGTGCTGGCAAATCCAGCTGTAATACAGATTGACAAGGCAAGTACTAACAAGAAGGTCAGCGACGGATAGACACTAGCGGCAACTAGCGAACTGGGACCTGAGAACTAGCAAGTGAGTTTGGGAACAGACTAACAACATTGCACAGGAACCTCTGTGCAGGAGGTTTTGCTTTAAATAGTAAGTGTCTTCCACCCATTGCTTGGGGACACTTTAGGATGGCGCACGCCGTCTTTAAGAGGGAGAGAACGCACGTGCCCTAATCACAGTGCCCGGGGATCTGTGCGTTGTGCGTGTACCCTGGGCAGCCACCAACAACGAAGGTGGAGGAAGTGCAGGGCTTCGGCGATGAGTGAGCTGGCTACCCTGCCAGGTAAGAAGGGCAGCGTGCAGGGACTCTGGCGCTACCATGCCCCACATTATATTACTCTACAAGGTATGATGCTGCACAGTACATTCCCCCCACACAGTATGATGCCTCCACAGTATATTTCCATACACGGTATGATGCCCCACATTACATTGCCCCCACATTACATTCCTCCACACACAGTACAATGTCCCATCGTTCATTCCCCCAGGCACAGTATGATGCCCCCAGTACATCCTCCCACACAGTATGATGCACCACAGTACATTCCCTCACACACAGTATCATGCCCCCCAATAGATTCCCCCTCGTTTATAAAAATCACCTCTTTTCAAACAATTTTACCCTTGCAGACCTGTGTAATTCTTGTTCACACAGTGTAGATTACAAAGCAGCACATCAGACTCTGTGAAGTCTAAGGATCTGTCAGTGGGTTTCAACTCTATATCATGCTTTTGTTTCATCCTGCAAATGAATGTCGTGGAAAGAAACCATGGCAAAATTGCGGTTTTTTATCATGCCACCAAATAAAAGGATTAGAAACGTGTCTAAAAGTTGTACTTTTCCCAAAAACTTCCAGTGAAAAAGTCAGTGTATATCACAAAAAAACAACCCTTAACACTGCTCAGTCGACAGAAGAATAAAATAGATGGGGCTGTTAGAACACAGAGACACAAAAAAAAACTATAATGTTTTAGTTCTTATTGTGCAAAAGTATTAAAACCTAAATAATATGCACGTGAGTCGCACATAGTACCAGGGCTTATGGGGTACTCGGCACCGAGCCCATTGAAGTCTATGGGGAATGTCACAAGTAGCACAGCTTGGTCCGTTGCCCTGGGCGCTCATACAAAGGGGGATATTTACAGGGGATTGTAGTAATTGTTCGTGACGCCACCTGTGGTTTCTGATCAGGGTGACCAGCGCTGCAGGGTGAATCCTCAGGGTTGGGGCAGCAAGGTGTTAAGTCTCCCACAGGCGAGACTGGATGGATCCCTCAGGGTGATATGGCGGTGCAGGGGTGCAAGCAATAAGTCAGTCACACACAAGTTGTTCTCTTTCCATACCTTTACTGGTGATGGTGGCAGGTATGTCCCGGGAAGCTGCTCAGGGTGGAGTATGCCCATCCAGGTAATTGCTGAGTAGGTTTAAGGCCTCCTTTCCCTTTATGTGTATGAGTCCTAACTTGCGTGAAGCGAAGTTTAGCTCTTGATGCAACAGCTACGCCCAGTCGACATTGTGGTAGAGCCTTTTGCTTAATCTGGTGACCAGACGTGGTGACCAGATATTGGAAAGAACTAAGCCCTGATGGCTGATCAGGCCGGACTCCTGTTCTCCCTGACTCCTGTTACGTATCGGCACTTAGTGCTACCTTCTGCGACTTGAAGTCCAGCAAGGATTCCGGTTTTCTATCACTAGCCGTGAAGGTACTAGCAATACTTCGGACCCGGTGTCCGGTTAGTTGAGTAAAGGTGATCTGTCACCGAAGTCACTCCTTCCTAGGGTAACCACTCGCCCGTCGCCCTACTCTCCTCCTTAACATAAGCACAGGGCAGCAGTAGGTTCTGTCATTAGCTTTCTTCCTTCTTTCCAAGCTCGCTGCCTGATTCTCAGTTAACTCGATGTTCTGCAAACTGTAGTCCCCCTCCTTCTTTCCTTCAAAGACTCTGTCCAGAGCAGCTTTCAGGACGTTTCGTCAGACTGATTACAAGCCCGCTCCGAGAGTCACTCTCCACTTGCTTAGGGTGCTAGCAGTCTGTTTGTTCTGAGTTATCAGCTTGCAATCTTTCTCTCTTCTGTCTTGCCTGACAGGAAATCTCACCATCTGTCTCTAGCTCAGACTGAGCTCTGACAGGAACTAAACCAGACTGAACTGGTCTGCACTCAGGACTTGACTGACTGAACACTGCTACCTAACTCACTGACCTTAAATAGTCTAGGATTCCCTCTAGTGGTAATGTTGGGAAATGTGAGTGACGTGAATGAATATCAGATTCTGCAATTACCTCTCAGTACATACTCCTGGAACATGTGTACCAAGCGCAGCTGGGCCACACATCCCCCCCTAGTTATCGTCAGCACTCCCGGGCTGAAATAGAATAAAAAACATTTTTATAATAACATCAACATTAACTCATCCCTTGCGGGAGGTAAGGACTCTTTAACGTTACAATGGCAAGTAGAAAAATATCAAAGTACTTTTCACATCAATAAATACAACATACTTGTGGAGGACCCGCACCAAAAACCTCCCACGTGGGTCCTGGGTGGGCTGCAGGACTTCATTGCTGCAGACCTCACTCAAGGCCACACCATACGGGTTTTTCTTCAGAGGTAGTAAGGCTTTGTGTAAAACCAAGATGGGGCACCGAAGTGCGAACTATTTACATCACAGTTTTTGGGCTGACAAAGTCCTCAGCCACGCAGTCTTTGCTAAGAACATTTCACAGTAGAAAAATCACATTTCTATATTATCACTCAATATTTCACATTACCCAACTGGGGTATTCTACTTAAAATTATGCGAATTATGCAAACATCATTACATAACAATAAAGTGCAAATTTTTCCTTTAACTTTATACAGCTGCAGTAAACCCTGTCTGTGTCCTACTGTTCTTCTTTGCAGATAGTTATGACGTCTTCCACTCTTGGGGCTGGAAGTATGCGGTGCGATCTGGAACGCATCACTAACATGTCATGTCCCGCGATCTGTGTTTGAGTAGCCACAGTCCTTACTTCACTTCTGCGTTTGACTTGAGGCCCAACGGGTGCCTCTTCTGAATACAGATTTTCCAACAATGACGCAGATTTGTGCAGTGGCTTATTTGGGGTTGCTGCGCTCTGTTGCGTTGCAGAATAAGTCGCAGTATACGATGCAGAATAGGTCGCAGTATACGATGTAGGGCACGATGCAGGTGCGCGCAGTGGCTCAGTTGGATACGCACAAGGCTTTTGCGATGCAGAGTAGGATGCAGTATTCGATGCAGGGCACGATGCAGGTGCGCGCAGTGGCTCAGTTGGGAACGCACTAACCTGCTGCTGCCGCTGCTCCTGCTCACGGCGTCGCCTCTCGTTCTCCATCTGGGCGGCGTATTCTATGTCGTCCAGGTACTCCATCTCCTCCCAGTCGACCTCCATCACGGACGGCTGGGCCTCCTCCGGTGTCCCTACCGGGGGACTGCATTCCGCTGCGGCCTCCAGGCCGGGCTGGCACTCCGGAACGAGCAGGGCCTCTTCAGCCTCCTTCTCTCCTGCCGCATCATCGGTGGAGTCGGGATCAGCACTTTTGGAGCCGGCCTCCGGTTCTTCATCAGCCGCTTGCAGTGGTGGCACAGGTAACGGTTGCGTTCCTGGAGGGGAGAGCGTTGCGTCCCACAGCAGCCGCTGTTTCCGGGCACGCCAGCTTCGCTCGATCTTCTCCATTTCTTCACGGTGTCGGGCCATGTCCCTTAACACCGCATCCACCTCTCCAGTTCCTTCATGGTTTGGTCGGTCTCCCGACTTGGGGACGGCTCAGGCACAGGCAGTAGCTCTTCAGGGGAACGGGGTCTGCGCACCGCCGTTCCTCCACACAGCGTCTCCTGTCCTTCCGCCATCTCTCTCCAGGCCAGACTGTGTTTTCCATCTGGAACAATCTGGTCTCTTACGTGGAGGCGGGACTTGCGCTTCCTCTTCTTGACATAGAGGATAAAGAGGAGGCGGATCTCCCTTGCAGTGGGGCAGGCACGGACATTATAGTAGCATTTTGACAGGGCGCCCATCACTTTCGCGCCACAGGGGGGGTACGCCCACGAAGGCACGCCCACCTTTTTCACCAGCGCCTCAGGGCGTAATATGGCGGCAAAATGGCGGAAAATGGCGCCAAAAATCACAAAAACTGCACACAGTCTTTTTCACAAAAACAGTCCAATTAGGCAACACAGGACTCACATTTAGTAAGCTTCGTATCCTGTTCGTGACGCCAAAGATGAGTCGCACATAGTACCAGGGCTTATGGGGTACTCGGCACCGAGCCCATTGAAGTCTATGGGGAATGTCACAAGTAGCACAGCTCGGTCCGTTGCCCTGGGCGCTCATACAAAGGGGGATATTTTACAGGGGATTGTAGTAATTGTTCGTGACGCCACCTGTGGTTTCTGATCAGGGTGACCAGCGCTGCATGGTGAATCCTCTGAGGGTTGGGACAGCAAGGTGTTAAGTCTCCCACAGGCGAGACTGGATGGATCCCTCAGGGTGATATGGCGGTGCAGGGGTGCAAGCAATAAGTCAGTCACACACAAGTTGTTCTCTTTCCATACCTTTACTGGTGATGGTGGCAGGTATGTCCCGGGAAGCTGCTCAGGGTGGAGTATGCCCATCCAGGTAATTGCTGAGTAGGTTTGAGGCCTCCTTTCCCTTTATGTGTATGAGTCCTAACTTGCGTGAAGCGAAGTTTAGCTCTTGATGCAACAGCTACGCCCGGTCGACATTGTGGTAGAGCCTTTTGCTTAATCTGGTGACCAGACGTGGTGACCAGATATTGGAAAGAACTAAGCCCTGATGGCTGATCAGGCCGGACTCCTGTTCTCCCTGACTCCTGTTACGTATCGGCACTTAGGGCTACCTTCTGCAACTTGAAGTCCAGCAAGGATTCCGGTTTTCTATCACTAGCCGTGAAGGTACTAGCAATACTTCGGACCCGGTGTCCGGTTAGTTGAGTGAAGGTGATCTGTCACCGAAGTCACTCCTTCCTAGGGTAACCACTCGCCCGTCGCTCTACTCTCCTCCTTAACATAAGCACAGGGCAGCAGTAGGTTCTGTCATTAGCTTTCTTCCTTCTTCCCAAGCTCGCTGACTGATTCTCAGTTAACTCGATGTTCTGCAAACTGTAGTCCCCCTCCTTCTTTCCTTCAAAGACTCTGTCCAGAGCAGCTTTCAGGACGTTTCGTCAGACTGATTACAAGCCCGCTCCGAGAGTCACTCTCCACTTGCTTAGGGTGCTAGCAGTCTGTTTGTTCTGAGTTATCAGCTTGCAATCTTTCTCTCTTCTGTCTTGCCTGACAGGAAATCTCACCATCTGTCTCTAGCTCAGACTGAGCTCTGACAGGAACTAAACCAGACTGAACTGGTCTGCACTCAGGACTTGACTGACTGAACACTGCTACCTAACTCACTGACCTTAAATAGTCTAGGATTCCCTCTAGTGGTAATGTTGGGAAATGTGAGTGACGTGAATGAATATCAGATTCTGCAATTACCTCTCAGTACATACTCCTGGAACATGTGTACCAAGCGCAGCTGGGCCACACACACGCTTGGTATCATCACAATGGCCAAGTGTGCACGTGTTAATGGTGAGGGAAGAAGAAGCTACTGCTGTACACTGTTAGGGTATGGTTCCACTGTCCGGAGACAATGTGCTTTGGACGGACCGGAAAGCCCGCGCCGCCCAAAGCTCCGCCCCCTTCTGAACGCGCGGTGAATCCGGATGTGTTTATTGAACACATCCGGAATCGCCGCACTGCTACATAGGACTGTGTAGGTAAATAGACATGCTGCGATCTGAAAAGACGCGCCGCATGTCCGGTTTAGCGGGTGTGTCACCTGCGTAATCGGATGCATAATGGAGCTGGGATTTCATAGAATCCCCTCCAGTATGCAGGAACATCTGGCTGCTGCGGATTAAACGCTACGGTAGGACACAGCGTTCAATCCGCAGCTAATCCGGATGGTTTCCTGACCGTGGAAACAAACCCTTAGCACCAAAGGATTGGGTAGGTCAAAATTCAACATGACGAAGCATTCTTCCCCAACATGTGTCATAAGAGAGAGTCGGACTCCATATTTCCATGAAATGGTCAAACTGTCTTGCCCAATATGCTTAGTTCAGCCAACGTTCTTTTATATGGCCACCGTAGCGTTGCACCTATGTACACAACTGGCGATCTCCTAAACTAGATGCCCGCTTAGCTCAGTTGTATGGCTGTGAATGATTTTGCAGTGTTTTGTGGGTGAATAGTTTTTGTGATGACTTTTACCCAATTATTTTATGTCACAAATGGGGCAATTGCCTCTGGCTGGCACACACCAGATGATTACAAGTGTATGCAGAATCGGTATTCATTATTTGTAAAAACCTTTACAAATCCTGTGACCGATTGGCATTTTGGCAGTTTTTACTGATCAGTAATATCATCCGTCAGCGCCATTGTATGAAGGTGGCACCACCATCGTCTACTAGCATAATCTTTTTTCAGGTTCATACATAAATATGTATTCCTGCAGAAATTGAGAGTGCTTATAACATAAAACAAGGGAATATTTAATATCGCCATCAAAGAAAACACAAGCAAGGCATGAATTATACAAAGAAGTTTATGTTTAGATTTAATTCTGCTTTGTATTTTTCCTCCCACCGTCTCCTCTAGTCGTCATCCCTTACATCCCCTCCTCTGTGCCCTGGGCCTTATTGTGTCCTCAGTGTGAGCGCTGCTTAATGCATTAGGGAAATGTTGCAATAACCAGTAGCACATTATTACCTCCAAACAATCAAGCTGCCATTTTTATACGATACTTAATATTTAAATGACACCTCTCTGCATCTGCTGACGATTGATGTAACTGCACTACTTTATGAGTCAATATATATTTAATCAGTGGAAACTGTAAAATCTGATGAGAGATGTATAACATCGTGGCAGAGTACGGTTGCAGAAGGCCAGTTAAATCTGCTGCTCTGTCCTATGATACTGTTTTGCATGCAGCTCGATGCGCTCCTATATTTCTTACCTGAGCTCCTGTATTTATTTGTCTGATTATATCTTTGTACACACATGAGGCAGGGCTGGAGCCGTAGACTCGGTTATTAATGTGCGCTAAAGTATACCGACAATGGAGGAAAGATGAATATGTCCAAGTGCCATAAACAGGAATGATAATGCAGTTTTTAGTTGTGTCTGCTGGTTTCCAAAAATCTTGTGCCCTTACTTTATTTAGTAGCCTTCCTCCTGTGGAGATAGGACCTTGTCATGTGAATTTATTAACTTGGCATTCACTCTGATTCACTCTGGATACTGGGCTGGTAAATAAAAAAAATTGCTTCTTTCTGATAGATGATCCAGGTTGTTGTTAGTCCCTACAATATAGTTTTAAAATAAGACTGTATTCCCTTACAATGTTTTGTCTCCTTTTTTGCCACAATTTTCCCCAAAACAACAAGAAAAAACCCCAGCATGTTACTAATTTGTGCAAAGGTTACCTGGCACCCCTAAAATGGCTACCATGAGCAGGCTTGGCGCAAGCTACTCAGTTTCCCAGAGCCCTGGGATTGTCCGGGCCTTCACCCTTTAACCCCTGTACAGGGATCTGGACTTAAACCGAGGTCCCTGGGCAAGGGCCAAGAGTCGGAAGCTTTTCTGTGGCGCAAACTAGCAATAAGGATAGTCCGGTAGCTGAGTAAAACCAAGTGGGCAGCAAATGCACCAAATTGTCAGGCAGGAAAAATGTCAGTAAACAAGTCGAGGTCAAAACAGGAAAGCACTACACTACACAGGAGTAGAAAACACAAACCAATCCAAGAAAGCACAAAACTATATCTGGCAGCTTCCAGCATAGTAGCTCGAAGATTAAGTAAGGTGTGGTGCTCTCCAGTTGGCTGGAGCAGGGAGCTAATAACTTCAGCTGAACAGCACACACATCCACAATGGACAGAACCGTAGATCCCAGCCACCCAAACCTGTGGCTGTACAGAGCCTGCCATCCACAGTTTCTGGTTCCGACATCTCTTCTGTCACCAGCGCTGCCCGCAGAGTGAATACGGCAGCACCTGGGACAGAAGCAGATGTCGCGGGAGCAGGTTCTAGTGGAGATGTGACAATGCTATTCTGTACATACAGGTAAGGCCGGCGTCACACTCACCGTACAAAAATACGGACCGTATTGTACAAGCGTAATATGCCAAAATGTTGCCGGCACAACAATCCGTATTTCATCCGTTGTCAGGTTGCGGCTGCGTATTTTGCGCATGTAAGCATCCGTATGGCATCCGTACGCGTATTTTTCTCGCCGCCTTGCAAAATGGACATTTAACGGTTTTTAGGCCTGAAACTCATTGAAATCATCTTGCGTATTTCTCGCAAGTCACACGTCTGGTCCGTGTGTAATCCGTTGTTTTCTCACACCCATAGACTTTAATTGGCGTACAACGGGCGTAATGCGCGTACAATCGCAGCTTGCTGCAGGTGTCTCGCACCGTAACATACGGCGAGAAAAATACGCTTGATCAGAGCTGCCCCATAGAGAAATATGGGTCCGTGTGTAATGCGTGGTTTTCACGCCTCTCACTCGTCCGTATTCCTCCTTAGTGTGACGCCGGCCTAATACCTTTCATTGTAATCCTGTCTGTGCTGAAAATGATGTGACTGCTGAGAAGTAATCCCTACAGAACACCAAGTGTCAATCTGTTATTACTCATAGAAAAGCCAGCCAGCTCTCCATCTTCCTTGGATAGATTCTTTATTATTGATCCATGTGCCAAGACTACATTAAAACTGGTATTCGAACAGCTGACGCATTTTGGAAATAGTTTCCTTATTAGTAGCTTTTCGAAACGCGTCAGATGTTTGAATACCTGTTTTAATGTTGTCTTAGCACGTGAATCAGTAATAATTTATCCAAGGAAGACGGAGTGCCTGCTCTTCTTTCAATTTTGCCTTTTCGCCTACTCTGGCTGCCAAGCCATCCCCCAAATGATATTACTACAGTTGTGGTGAGCTGTCTTGAATTTTCATTGGATCAATCTAAAAACTAAAAATAAACTAAAAACTTAAAGTAAGCAAGAAGTCATTGTTAAAGTTGGTAACAACCGTTTCACAGGACCCAGTCATTAATCTGCAGCTGCTGGGTGGGAGACCTGAGCGCCAGATCCTACCTACCGATATCTGCAACATGTCTTTTGAACTCCAATATGGCGCCTCTTCCCTTCTGACCTTTGCACTGTGCCTCCAAAACCAGTATTCCCCCACATATGGGGTATCGATGTACTAGGAAGAAATTGCACAATAAATTGTATGGTGCAATTTCTCCTGTTACTCACATTGCGTATTTGCTTGAAGAAATTTCTACAAGGTTTCTGCATCTCGTTTATGCAGCGGAAAATACATGCGTTTTTTATTCATTTTTATACCTTTTTGGTGCGTTTTTGCATGCATATTTTGCATGCATTTTTTTTCCTGTCTATTCAATGGGTCAAAAATGCAGGCAAAAACACAAAAAGAATTGACATGCTGCAGAAAATAAAACACTGCAAATACGGACTGAAATTTACTGATCATTTGCACAACACTTCAGGATTGTCATTGAATTACCTTGCATAAGTACCGTATATACTCGAGTATAAGCCGAGATTTTCAGCCCATTTTTTAGGGCTGAAAGTCCCCCTCTCGTCTTATACTCGAGTCATATACCGGGGGGTGGCAGGGGGAGCGGGGATTTCCTATATAGTCACCCCCTCCTGGCGCGTCTCTGCAGCCCCTGCTCTTCTCCCACGGTCTCCAGCGCCTGTGTTCAGCCATCAGTGGTACCGCTCCTTAAAGTCATGAATATGCACATATTCATGACTTTAAGGAGCGGTACCAGTGACCGCTGTAGTTAGGCATAGCACCGGAGACCGTGGGAAAGAGGGGCTGCAGAGACCGCTCCAGGAGATGGTGAGTATATTCCATATTCACCTGTCCCTGTTCCACCGCTGCGTACCGCTGTGTCCTCGCGTCCTCTAGCTGTGAATGTTCAGGTCAGAGGGCGCGATGACATGGTTAGTTCGCGCCGCGCCCTCTGCCTGAGTAATTCACTGCGGAGGACCCGGAAGACTGCGGCGCTCAGCAGTGGAACAAGACAGGTGAATATTGCAGGTGCCGGGGCCCTGAGCCAGCGGTGACACCGGCACCTGTCCCCCATAGCGCCCGGTGTCCCCGCCTGCTCAGGACACCGGCACCTGGCCCCCAGCGACGAGAGGTGAGTATGTAATTTTTTTTTTCTTTTTATTTGCAGCGGCAGCATAAGGGACCTTGTAGGGCATAATACATGGGGCAGCATATGGGGCACAATACATGGGCAGCATATGGGGCATAATCTATGGAGCATCATATGGGGGCATAATACATGGGCAGCATATGGGGCATATTCTATGGAGCATCATATGGGGGCATAATACAAGGGGCAGGATATAGGGCACAATCTATGGAGCATCATATGGGGTGTAAGGCGGCGGTGTTCACACCGTGCAGTAACTGAGGCAGTGACCCAAGCAAGTCCAAATTAAACAGCTTTTATTCAGCAACTCACGGGTTAAACAGAAAAGTCCTCCGGTACGCAGCCGGGGTAACATCAGTCCATAAACAATGGTTGCCGGGGACAACGGCCGCGCCGGGCCAAACAGAGCCTGACAGGTGCAGAGCCGTCCCAGGCGTGGGTTCAGCTACACACAATCCTGTGGAGCTTTCCTGCTATGCTCCTAGCAGGGTCCAAACATAGAACAACACTAATCCTTAGTGCAGGAGTTTTAAAGACCTGTGGCAAAAGCCACTGGAAAACCCGGGTTGGAGAGAGGAGGCTGCCTCCTGTGACCTCCTCCAAGAAATGAAGGCCCTGCCGGATTTTACTTAATCTGCCTTAGCCAGGTATTCTGACTAGGTCATTGCTCACCTTCATTCCTGCTATTGCAGCCGCAGCTGTGTGTGTGACTGCAATGCACTCCAATGGCTTTAATAGGTCTCTGTACACATTCTGGGGGAAATATAACATCCCTCGTAAACGATCCCGGTCACTGCCTCACATATCCCCCCCTCTGTTCAAACTTGTGGGGTTGAACATTTGCCACCATACAGGGTGCCTGGGACAGGGCATCCGCGTTTGCTTGCAACTTCCCAGGGCGATGTTCTACAGAGAAACTGAAATTTTGCAGTGACAGGAACCACCTGGTGACTCGCGCATTCCTCTCCTTGGCATTCCTCATCCATACCAAGGGTGAGTGGTCCGTCACCAAGCGGAACTGACGCCCGAGTAAATAATAACTTAGTGATTCCAAGGCCCACTTAGTAGCCAAACACTCCTCTACCACGCTATAGTTTTTCTCTGCCGGGACAAGTTTTGTACTCAAGTAGGTGACCAGGTGCTCTTCACCATTCACTTTTTGTGACAACACCGCCCCTAGTCCTACCTCCGAGGCATCTGTCTGTACAATGAAGTTTCATTGAAGTTTGGGGCTGATGAGGACCGGCTGTCCACACAGGGCCAACTTCATGGACTGAAAGGCTTCTTCTGCCTGAGGGTTCTACCGAACCATTACCGTTTTTTTTCCTTTCAAGAGATCGGTCAGGGCCGCCGTTCGCCCGGCAAAATTAGGTATAAACCGGCGGTAATACCCAAGGATGCCAAGGAACGCCCTCACCTGTTTTGTACTCGATGGTTTAGGCCAGTTTTTTATGGCCTCAACTTTATTGATTTGGGCTTGATAGCTCCTCGGCTTATCACATACCCCAAATATCGAGCTTCCTCCAGCCCTATCGCACATTTTTTTGGGTTTGCCGTTAACCCCGCGACTCTGAGAGAATCCAGCACCGCTTGTACGTGTGTTAGGTGCGTTTGCCAGTCGGTGCTAAATATGATGATATCATCTAGATACGCGGACGCGTATTCCTGATGAGGCTTGAGCACTATGTCCATCAATCTCTGAAATGTAGCCGGGGCCCCATGTAACCCAAAAGGTAAGACCACATAGTGAAATAGACCCTCCGGAGTTACGAAGGCGGTCTTTTCCTTCGCCGAATCTGTGAGAGGTACCTGCCAGTAACCCTTGGTGAGATCGAGCGTGGTAAAGTACTGGGCCAGCCCCAGTCTCTCAGTCAGCTCGTCCACCCGGGGCATTGGATAAAGGTCGAACTTTGACACTTCATTCAATTTCCGGAAATCATTACAGAAGCGTAATGATCCGTCTGGCTTTGGAATCAGTACAATGGGGCTAGCCCACTCACTCCGTGATTCCTCTATGACGCCTAACTGAAGCATTTGTTTTACCTCAGCCGTGATGGCTTGCCTCCGGGCTTCGGGCACCCGGTACGGTCTTATACGCACCCTTACCCAGGTTCGGTGACAATGTCATGTTGGATAACCGTAGTCCTACCTGGTAGCTCTGAGAACACGTCGGTATTGTTTTGCACCAGGGAGCGAGCCTCCCGTCGCTGCTGTTTAGTGAGGGCATCACTTATCCTGACCACCCCCTTGGATGCTTCCCTGGCTGAAGGTAGAGAACTCTCTGGTGATATGCCCGGGGTGATGTCTGTAACTAAACACTCTCGATCTTTCCAAGGCTTTAGCAGGTTTACATGGTAAATCTGCTCAGGTTTCCTCCTTCCGGGCTGATACACCCGGTAATTTACCTCCCCCACCTTTTCTCGAATCTCATATGGCCCTTGCCACTTGGCCATGAGCTTACTCTCGGCTGTGGGTACCAGTACTAATACCCGATCACCCTTGTTAAAAGACCTGACTCTGGCTCTTTTATTATATGTGCGCCTCTGGGTTGCCTGGGCATCTAACAGATGTTCTTTCACGATGGGCATGACCGCGCGATCCGGTCCTGCATACTAGCCACGTGTTCAATTATACTCTTATGTGGAGTCGGCTCTTGTTCCCATGTCTCTTTGGCTACGTCCAACAGACCCCTAGGGTGTCTGCCGTACAATAACTCAAAGGGAGAGAACCCTGTGGAAGCCTGGGGTACCTCACGGACAGCGAACATCAAATAGGGTAGCAACATGTCCCAATCCCTTCCATCCTTAGAAATCATCTTTTTAACATGGACTTGAGGGTTCTATTGAACCGTTCTACTAACCCGTCGGTTTGAGGGTGGTACACCGAGGTGCGCAATTGTTTAATTTTTAGCAGTTTGCACAGTTCTCTTGTCACCTTGGACATAAAGGGGGTCCCCTGATCCGTCAGGATCTCCTTAGGTAGTCCCAGGCAACAGAACATGGCAAACAGTTCTCGGGCAATAAGTTTTGCCGAGGTGTGGCGTAGTGGTATAGCCTCCGGGTACCGGGTGGCATAGTCGACGACCACCAGTATGTGTTGGTGGCCACGGGCGGATTTTACAATGGGCCCTACCAAATCCATTGCAATCCGTTCAAAAGGTACCTCTATTACTGGCAGGGGTACCAATGGACTACGGAAACTTGCAGTGGGTGAGGTCAACTGACATTCGGGGCAGGATTCGCAGTACCTTTTGACCTCCGCGTAAACTCCAGGCCAAAAGAACCGCTGCAAGATACGTTCTAGAGTTTTTTTTTCCCCTAAGTGGCCACCCAGCAAGTGTGAGTGTGCCAAATCTAGAATCACCCGACGATACGACTGAGGTGCTACCAACTGTTCCACAACCTCGTCCCTGATTTTATCTATCCTATAAAGCAACTCACCACTGACTACCATGCGTGGAAATACCGTATCTGCATTGGGCTGTTGGGCTACGCCGTTTACCTCTAGCACCCTTTCCCGCGCCTGAGTCAGGGTGGGATCTTGTAGCTGAGCTGTCCCAAACGTGGCCCTGGACACTTCCAGCTCGGGAATCGATGCAGTCTCCTCCACCTCTCCTGCCAGCACCTCTAAGGGAAACCTATCGGGGTCACACTCTATCCCTATGTGGGACACCCCTACGGCAGGTTCGTCGGGTACAGCATCTGTAATACATTTTACCAGGGGAGAATGGATTTTGTTTTTCCACAGAGTCCAGAACAGGGGCAAGTCTCTTCCCAACGCAGACCCATAGGGAAGATTTTTTAACACTCCCACCACATGTTTTATGTCTCCACATGGCGTGGACAAAACTACCTCCGTAGTTGGATACTCTCGGAGGTCCCCATGGATACATACAACCCCGACCTGCCGTCCGCTGGGGTTGTGTCCTGCCACCAGTGACCCATGTACCAGAGTCACGAGGCTCCCTGAGTCCAGGAGAGCCTCCGTAGGGTACCCATTAACCAGTACCTGGCATAGTTGGAGTTCACTGTCCTGGGGGTCGAGGCTCGCTGTGCAGACGGTCTGGGCATACATTGAGACCTGGCGGCTATATCCGCAGTCCATGGGTTCCGTAGTCAGGGGACAATTAGCCATCACATGTCCCGGCCCCTGACACGGCCAGCACCTAAGGGTGGAGGTACTGTTAGGTCTTATGACAGTTTGGGAGGGAACCGGTCTCCTGCCACTCTCACTCCGGGGTTCCCCTTCAGCACGGGCACGGTGCTGACTGTCCCCAGCAGAGGGACGCGACCCCTTTCCCGATTCCTGGGTTGGCAGGGATCGGCGTGACAGCCGAGAGGGGGCGGAGTCTCGAATAAAGTCTTGAGTGGCCGAGTAGCGCTCGATCAAACTGACTACCTGGTCGAGTGTGCTGGGGTCGCCTTGCCCCACCCAACGTTGGATAGCAGCCGGCAGAGTCCTTACCAGCCGGTCAACCACCACCCTCTCCACCATCTGGGCTGGAGACAAAGTCTCTGGCTGGAGCCACTTCTTTACCAGCTGCAGGAGGTCATAAGCCTGAGACCGCGCGGGTCGTGTCTCCACATAGGCCCATGAAAACACACGCTGAGCCCTCACGTATGTATTAATCCCAGTCGGGCAAGGATCTCACCTTTGAGCCTCTGGTAGTCCTGGGCGTCCTCCCGACTGAGATCGAAGTAGGCCTTTTGTGCATCGCTGACCAGAAACGGAGCTACTACTTCTGCCCACTGGCCGGCGGGTAGGTTTTCCCGCTCCGCTGTGCGCTCATAAACTGTCAGGAAAGCTTCCACGTCATCCTCCGGTCCCATCTTCCTCAACGCTGAGCGAACCCTGTCTCGGGCCTCGCGACGTTCAGGGGCTGGTGCCGTCGAGGTCTCCCGCAGTGCAGAAATCTGTTGCAGCAACAGTTCGTTTGTTTTTTGCTGCTGCTGGTACAATAGCTGCTGTTGCTCATTGTGCTGTTGCTCCCGCTCCTGCTGTTGCCGCTGGAGACTCAGGTACTGCTCCTGCTGTTGTCGCTGAGACTGCAGCTGCTGCTGTTGTGTAATTACCAGCTGCTTTACCAGCTCCTCCATTTTGTCCACGGGGTGAGGCTGAAAAGTGGCCGGCCGGATTGGGGTCATGAAGCTGCCGATGGGGGTATACCTCAGTCACAATGCCCGCATTCTCCACCACATTGTAATGCGGCGGTGTTCACACCGTGCAGTAACTGAGGCAGTGACCCAAGCAAGTCCAAATTAAACAGCTTTTATTCAGCAACTCACGGGTTAAACAGAAAAGTCCTCCGGTACGCAGCCGGGGTAACATCAGTCCATAAACAATGGTTGCCGGGGACAACGGCCGCGCCGGGCCAAACAGAGCCTGACAGGTGCAGAGCCGTCCCAGGCGTGGGTTCAGCTTCACACAATCCTGTGGAGCTTTCCTGCTATGCTCCTAGCAGGGTCCAAACATAGAACAACACTAATCCTTAGTGCAGGAGTTTTAAAGACCTGTGGCAAAAGCCACTGGAAAACCCGGGTTGGAGAGAGGAGGCCGCCCCACTGCCTCCTGTGACCTCCTCCAAGAAATGAAGGCCCTGCCGGATTTTACTTAATCTGCCTTAGCCAGGTATTCTGACTAGGTCATTGCTCACCTTCATTCCTGCATTGCAGCCGCAGCTGTGTGTGTGACTGCAATGCACTCCAATGGCTTTAATAGGTCTCTGTACACATTCTGGGGGAAATATAACGTCCCTCGTAAACGATCCCGGTCACTGCCTCACAGGGGGCATAATACATGGGGCAGCATATGCGGCACAATACATGGAGCATCATATGGGGCACAATACATGGGCAGCATATGGGGCATAATCTATGGAACAGCATATGGGGCATAATATATGGGGCATAAGGCTGTGGTTCCACGGTCCGGAACCACAGCGCTTTGGACGGAGCGGAAATTCCGCTCCGTCTAAGCCCCGCCCCCTTTATGACGCGCGATCTTTCCGGAGGTGTTCAGGACACCTCCGGAACACCTCCGGAAAGAACGCAGGGCTACATAGCCCTGTGTTAATTCTGTTGCGGCGACGCACCGTCGCCGCAATACGCGAGGACATGCTGCGGTCTAAAAAGACGCGCCGCATGTCCGTTTACGCAGGTTTGCCACCTGCGTATTGTTACGCATAGTGGAGACGGGATTTCTTGAAATCCCCTCCACTATGCTGTAACATCTGGACGCTGCGTGTTTGGCGCTGCGCCAGCGCACAGCGCCAAACACGCAGCGTATCCTGACCGTGGAAACTCACCTAATACATGGGGCAGCATATGGGGCATAATACATGGGGCAGCATATGGGGCATAATACATGGGCAGCATATGGGGCATAATACATGGGGCAGCATATGGGGCTCCTGATTCAATATGGCTATTCAAAAACATTTAACCTACTTTAATTTTACTTTTATTGGTATCTATTTTTATTTTTGAAATTTAACAGTAGCTGCCTGATTTTCCACCCAAGGCTTATACTCGAGTCAATAAGTTTTCCCAGTTTTTTGTGGCAAAATTTGGGGGGTCGGCTTATTCTCGGGTCGGCTTATACTCGAGTATATACGGTAATCCATTGCTTTTTTGGACCATTTATGTGCGTAAAAAAGCGCAGCAATTACGCATCAAATACGTAATGTGCGCACATAGCCTTATGAAAATAAAAAATGGGGCTAAAATAACGTGGCGAAAATGTGATTTTTTTTTTTATTTTCACGGCTCAACGTTATAAACTTCTGTGAAGTACCTGGGGGTTCAATGTGCTCACCCCGCATCTAAATACATTCCTTGAGGGGTTTAGTTTCCAAAATGAGGTCACTCTGGGTGATTTCCACTGTTTAGGCACATTAGAGTTACTCCAAACTCGACATGGCGTCCACTAATTGTTCCATGAAATTTTGCATTCAAAAGTCAAATGGTGCTTCTTCCTTTCCGAGCTCTGCCGTGCGCCCAAATAGTGGTTTTCCCCCACATATGGAGTAACGGCATGCTCAGGAGAAATTGCACAATAAATATTGTGGTCAATTTTTTCCTGTCCTGTTACCCTTAAGAAAATTAAAACATTTGGGTCTAAAAGTATTTTTTTTTTTTTGTGAACAAAAAGTTAAATGTTCATTTTTTTTTCCACATTCCAGAAATTCCTGTGAAGCACCTGAAGGGTTAATAAACTTCTTGAATGTGGTTTTGAGTGTGTTGAGGGGGTGCAGTTTTTAGAATGGTGTCACTTTTGGGTATTTTCTATCATATAGGAGAACCTCAAATTCACTAAATGTGTTGTAGTCCCTAAAAAAATGATTTTGGAAATGTTGTTAAAAATGAGAAATCGCTGGTCAACTTTTAACTTGCTAACGAAAAAAAATGTGTTTAAAAAATTGTGCTGATGTAAAGTAGACATGTGGGAAATGTCATTTATTAACTATTTTGTGTGACATCTCTCTCTGATTTAAGGACATAAGAATTCAAAGTTTGAAATTTGCTAATTTTACCAAATTTTTACCAAATTTCCGTTTCTCACAAATAAATGCAAGTTATATCATGAAGTACAGTGGGATCCGTTGAAGCGTTGAAGGGTAGAACAAATAAGATGTATAATTATGTGCTTAATTGTAAAACACTGGGCAAAACTGTCACTGAAAAAGACTTGGGTGTATGGGTGGACGACAAACTCACATTTAGTGGCCAATGTCAGGCAGCTGCTGCCAAGGCAAATAAAATAATGGAATGCATTAAACGAGGCATAGATGCTCATGAGGAGAACATATTTTACCTCTATACAAGTCACTGGTGCGACCACACTTAGAATACTGTTACAGTTCTGGTCTCCAGTGTATAAGAAAGGAACTGGAGCGGGTGCAGAGAAGAACGACCAAGGTTATTAGAAAACTGGGGGTCTGCAATACCAAGACAGGTTATTACACTTGGGGTTATTTAGTTTGGAAAAACGAAGGCTTAGGGGTGATCTTATTACAATGTATAAATATATGAGGGGACAGTACAAAGACCTTTCTAATGATCTTTTTACTCTTAGACCTGTAACGGGGACAGAGGGGGCATCCTCTACGTCTGGAGGAAAGAAGGTTTAGCCATAATCACAGACGCAGATTCTTTACTGTAAGAGCAGTGAGACTATGGAACTCTCTGCCGTCTAATGTTGTAATGAGTGATTCCTTACTAAAATTTAAGAGGGGACTGGATGCCTTTCTTGAAAAGTATAATATTACAGGCTATATTCACTAGTTTCCTAGATACTGCGTTGATCCAGGGAGCTAGTCTGATTGCCATATGTGGAGTCGGAAGGAATTTTTTTCCCCAATGTGAAGCTTACTGTTTGCCACTTGGGTTTTTTTTTTGCCTTCCTCTGGATCAACATGTTAGGGCAGGTTAGGATAGGATATGGGTTGAACTAGATGGACTTAAAGTCTTCCTTCACCCTTAATAACTATGTTACTATGTTACAGAGTTACCGTATCTCATAAAATGCCAGTGATCAGAGTTGTAAAAATTGGCCTGGTAATTAATGTGCAAACCACCATCGGGATAAAGGGTCTATAGGGGTTGTCCGGTCCACATCGATGCTGGGATATACCAGTTTTTGAGCTGGGATCGGAGTGTATGTATGTGTTATACATACTCCCGGCCAGAGCCCGTCCAGTGCGCGCGGCTTCGCTCCAGGGAATTTTATCCAGCCCATCAAATTGGGTACTGGTATAGCAAAGATGGGGATTTAAAACTTAACCTTTATTAGGTATGTTAAATATTACAAAAAACAAAAATCACAAAAAGAACACGTGTTTCCACACAGGTGCCGTCAACCAATTGACAGTGGGGTGTGTAGTACCTAAATTGTCTCAATTGCTGTTTTCAGCACAGAAAATAGGACTTGTTCCAAATTACCTAAGGAATCGATACTTGAATACTTTGCTCTTCTCCTTAGTGGGGGCTAGCTCACACCTCTCAGTTTTCAGATCATATAGTTTAAAGTGCTCTTGGTGCTTTGGCATTGGTATATCAAGTAGGTACAATGGGTAGGAGGGTGAATGAGTCATATGTGTGACCCCATAGCCACTGTAAACCCCTAGATCCACCGTGTAAGTACACAAGAAAAACAACTGGGTTAATGTCTCTCCCAGTATGTCGTTTTGCAGCATAAAGTAAACAGTGCTCCCTGTATTCACCATATAAATAGGATCATATTTATCCTTTTACTTACTGGGTAGGCACAGAATAATTCATTAAGACACCAGTATTTGTCTAAGGTATGAAATAGAAAAAAGGCTTGATCTCACCCAATTGGCTTGGTGATATTTCATGTTCAGCACTCTGCCAATAATGTGAAGATGTGGTGTCAAGCATCAGGGAGTTGTCCACCAGATCTCCTGGTTGCCGCAATGTCAATTGGTTGAGGGCACCTATGTGGAAACACATGTTCTTTTTGTGATTTTTGTAATTTTTGTAATTTTTAACATACTGTACCTAATAAAGGTTAACTTTTAAATCCCCATTTTTGCTATACCTGTAGTAATTAATATCACTGGCTTCCTTGTATCTATTGTATCATTTTTATGTTTCCAATACTTAACCCATTCCTGATTGCCCACTGTCTATCGATGGCAGTCGGTGCTGGTCCCGACATGCAGTGAAGTCTTTTGATATTGCTGCACTAACACTCCTGGTCTTGTTATCTTTTAGGGTCAGGTCACACGTCTACGGTGCTCAATAGGAGCTGAGCCACTTATCTGATATTGATGAACTGTCCTATGAACTCGTGCAAATGACCGTATTTTTGGACCAATCTTATTCTATGGGCAGTGCACATGTCTTATTTTTTTCCTCAGACCAAGTCTATCCGAGAAAAAATTTCAGTATGCTCAAGTTGGATTCGTTTATTGGATCGCACTCGCCATGCAAGTCAACGAGTGTGAGTAAAACATCGAACTGCACTCGGATGACATCTGAGTGCAGTCACCTCATCCAAAAAAAAAATCGGATGACACTGATCAGAGTGTGATTAGCATATGGGCCCAATTATCTCGGATGAGAGAAAATACGCTGGTGTGACTGTAGCCTAAGGATAAGATATCAATATATAGGGGAGTCCGGTTTAGCTCTTTCACATACCCCTATTAAGGCTAAGTATGGATGTTCAGTCACTTGTTGGGGTGTACTTCTTATATGCCAACTGTCTCGACCTTGCCGGGCCTGTCTCCATTTTTTGGAAACAATCTCTTTCAATTTTGATGCCTTCGTGGCCAGAAAGTGTGTTTTACACAAACCCTTCCAACAAATTGTTGGTTCTTGGGGGGAATTTAAGGCAAAACTGTTACTAATGCGAATGTTGGTTGTTATGATAGTTACCAATACTGATTAATTCTTAGACAGGGCAAACTTAGACTAGGCTGAAGTGCTCCACATTTACCATAGTTGTTTATGCTGTTTAGTAAATTCTGTATACTTTGGGATTACACCACAGGTTAGATGATTTACTTTGTGCCAGAAATTTGAATCACAGTGTTGCATGTGAGGCCACACGCCTTTTCCATCAAACAAGTCTCTTTTCAGCAAAGTCAGAAATTGTTGAATACACACAATAAAGACAGTGCAGGTCATGAAAGTCCATTTTTGAAAGTTTAGGCTCCATGTAAATTCTTCTGTGTGTAAAGTTGAGGTTCTAATAACACACCCAAATAATGCATGCTTGGAAAAAACTCCTAGTACAAGCTGTATCGGGGAAACCCACAGTCTCCAAACCCACTTTCTCTGTATAAAAGTGCATACAGACGGCTGTCACTCACTGATAGGACCGCCCCACCAGACCACTGATAGGACCGCCCACCAGACCACTGATAGGACCGCCCACCAGACAACTGATACGACCGCCCACTGGACCAAAAATCACAGAGCAGGCAGTTAAATGATCAAAAACACAGGTTATCCTGAATCTTTTGTCACAAAACTACATATCCGTTTGCTCAGCCCCTCCTGCTCTATAACATGGTGGCTGCAGATTGAACTGAATTTTATGCGGCCCTGCATAACCGGACTTGCGGTGCATCTTTATAGACCGCAGCATGTCTATTTATCTTGCGGAGACGCCAGTCTCGCAAGATAAATTACACAGTCTATGGACAGGATGCAGTGATTCCACACGGTTCAATGAACACATGCGGAATCACCGCGCATACAAAAGCCGGCAGTGCTTTGGGTGGAGCGAGTATCCACTGCGTCCAAAGCGCTGCCAATACGCCACGTGGAGACATACCCTAATGGTTGGCATGCATGTGTATCCTATACGCTTCATACTATTGATTGCTGCTTCCAACATGTTATTCTACCTGATATCTTGCACTTTATACTGAAGATGAATTGACCTTAAGACGGATGAATTGACCTTGTGATTTGGTCATTTGTAGCAAGACCATGTTTTTTTTTAACAGACTCCCTACATCTTCCCTCAGGTTTGTCCCCATGCTATACCATAATACGCCTTATCATATCCCCAGATGATAGAAACTCAGCATCAGCAAACCACCATTTGGCATTGACCTCTACTCGTTTGATACTATTAATGTGCTATTCTTTCCATGATTCAATATATAATTGTCCTTTGATCCCGTTATCAGATGAAGCTCATGTTCTTGCGGCATCTCTCTTCATGCCTTGGTCAAGGCGGTCCATCATGGTCTGTAGACACTAGCAGTGCTTGGGTCTATATCTATATCTCGGGCAGCAAATTTCTTTCTGTCTTAGTTTTCCAGCTGAAAGAACTTCTCACCTGTATGAATCTCTACCATTCATTCTCTCATCTTTTTTGTTAATTGTTTCCTTTTTTTTGTTTGCATTTTTAATATACATGTCCCTTCATTTAAAACAACAAAAGAAACCAAGACCAGGTTTTCACCAACTATTTTTTAATGTATCTTCATAAAATCAAGTTGAAGAAGACCTATTAAGTTTCCCAATATAAAGTTAACTATAGGCTTGTTAGTTATCCCGACGTGTCTGTTTTACTACATACTTTTATTCTCCATGAACTAATAATTCTGGGACATATTTTTTTTGTATCTCCTTGATGTGTAATTACTATTTTATTCCTCCTAGAAGTGTATGAATAAATTGACAACTGGGCCTTACCAATAGAGTTGAGCAAATTTGTTCGGGTCCCCGTTTATTCGGCAAGCTATAGCTCTTACGGAATAAGCTATAGCGGGAACCCGGGTACATTGAGCGCGACGGCTGATCAGCGCCCCCGCTGCATGTGTCGTGGCTGTGTCACAGCACATGAATGGAGAGACTGTTTGTTAGGCTCTGCATGCATGTGCTGTGACTGTGACACAGCCGCGACACATGCAGCTGCGGCGCTGATCAGCAGGCGCACTCCGTGTATCCGGGTTCCGGCTGTAGCTTATTCCGTAAGCGCTTATCTTGCCGAATAAGCCCTGACCCATTCAAATTCGTTCAACTCTACTTACCATTCTCCTTTTCTGAGGGTTGTGCCTCTAAATAGTGTCTCACTGTCAACACTGTTTGGGCAGTGGCGGACTCTGTAGGGACACGCCTCCATATGGTGACACCCAGTTGTCCTTTTATTCATAAATTTCTAGGAGATTTAACAGAAGAACTGACCAACATTGACTTCTAAGAAAAGTTGTCCTAGAATGGTTTTATTATGGGCAGTACATGTATTTACTGAGAGAGACATTTAAGATTTGTCTAGCTCGTGCGTGACTCGCCATATGTCAGATCCTCACCATCTGCAAGAGTTCATCTTTTATTATTATGCCATGGACTCAAGATTTCTCTGTAGTTTTGCCTAAGTAGCACACATATGTAATTAGGTTGAACAAATACTGTTCCTTGTGACAGGATCACTTTAAGATATGACTTTCTAATTGTACGTGATGGTCGCTTTGAACATTGCTTGTCTAGACGCTGGGAAAATAGGACTCATTAAATGTGATACCTCGTTCTCCAGTTAAATTGGTCGTTGGCAAAATAAATACCTGCAGTAGTTCCACGCGGTATAGAAGCAATGATGTCAGAGGCACAGGCACCATTAACTCTTGCATTTGCCGGAAACTGGGAAATTACTCAAGATCCGAAGCAGTGAAGATGGAGAACAGGTCAACATCTGATTGGTGACAGGATGGAGCCAGGACTATGTGAGAAATAACCTGAGTGGGCGATCATTTACTCCTTTCAGAGCTAGGACCATAATGTCTAACACCAGATGAAAGGGTGATGTGATTATCAGCCTCAAGAAGCTGTCAGGATAGTACTCCACTTACCGAGAAGCCTACAGCTCAAGTGTTTGAGGCCATTGATTACATTTCAAGGTGTAATTCAAGAGCCATCATCTACTCTCGTCGTGGATGGTTGAGCTATTGTCACGAAGTGACTGTCCTGGTGTGACGCGACCCGACGGGAACACCGGGGAAACTTTTACAACTTTGGGCCCTGCGATAGGGAACGAGGGAAATGGACACCTCCTGCACTCACATAAGTCTTTGCCCTGATCTCCCTATACGGGTTCTTTCACCCCGTCGTCTAGCAGCATACCTTAATCCCTCACAAGCCCTGCGCTAATCCCTAGCTAGGGAGCAGGCCGGTGAGAGCACTAGTCACACCACTGCACTAATAATACAAAAGGAAAGAAAAGACAGACACCACAGAGAATGGGGAACAAAATTAACACGTAGCTTTCTCTGCTGCATTGCACCGCACAGCAGAGTAAGGCACCAGATCACAGGATTCAGCTGCAGCACCAGAGAGCTCCTGGCTCCAGCTTGGTTGGTTTCCAAAGAGGAATTGTATCACCAACAGACAACTGATGCATACAGTGACTCTATAAAGGATGGTGGGAGTGGTTACCACCTACATCAGCTGACCCAGCAACACTGCAGTAATGCTATTACACCAGCAGTCCACCAGGGGGAAAAACAAACATTAACCACCGATGGCCTGAAAGAAAAAAAAGTTTTAACAAGAAAAGCCAGATCTTGCCACAGATCCAAAAATGGATCGTGACAGCTAGGTTAAACTTTGTTTGGGCCGTCCAGCATCACATCTTTGCAGTGGCGTAGTGTTATGATTTGGTAGCGAGGAGGACAGTAGCAAAAAATAGCCAAGGCAGCCAGGCACCCAGAAAGGTTGGAAACTAACGGATTGCAGACCCCTAAGCTAAACGCACAACTAGAAGTAGCCGTGGGACGTAGCTACGATGACCTAGACGCCTCGTCACAGCCGGAGAGTTAACTAAGCCTGAAGATAGAAAGATGAAATCTAACTGCCCCGGAAAAGCGCCCCAAAGGAATAGGTAGCCCCCACACATATATTGGCGGTGAGACAAGATGAAATACAAACGCAGGCAGAAAATAGAGTAAGCAAACGCTGGGGCCCAAAACTGTCTAGATAGGACAGGAAAGAATACTGTCTGCAATCCAGAAAAAACACTAGAAAAAACTCCAACACTTCTGTTATACAAAAATACTGAGACCACACGATCTCTCCCCCCGCTAGATCAGACCTCTGGTGTGCACGGGCAGGAAAACAGCAGACACTGAAATAATAGAGAGCCAAAAACACGCAAACTGTTTCTGGTGTGAACAGGTAGCAATTCAGCGTATGGAAAAATAACAGGGAACTGAAAATGCATAAACAATGGTAATTGAGAAACGGTATCCAGTGCAGGCCCCCACAGGAGAACCTGGCTGCACCATCCAGAAGGGCAGAAAACAGAGATAGACAAAAACAAAAACCCAAAGAAATAAACAGCAAATAACTTATCTGAACGTTTCAGCACAAGCAGGAAGCACGCTGACTTCCAAAAGAGACCAGGAAGCAACTAATCACCGACGAGGATCATGGGAAGGTTACTCCCTTAAATCTCCCCAGTCATCATTACCAGATTGCCAATCATCCTCAGCTGAAGGGCCTCTGTCAGTCAAGGCAGCTTCATTAATAGCAGCAGCCACCAGAGGGAGCCCCAACTCAGAATCCAGAGCGTTAACAACAGCGTAGCATGGAAGGGCTACTTGGGACTGTCCAAGGGGTAAGAAATGTTGCTCCTACACCTCCCTATTTCACCCCCACTGTTAAATGATGGTCAAGCGCTGCATCTTCTTAGTACAGCAAGTGGACACCCAGTGTTGTTTATGTAGAGTACAGCGGATGAGAATAATTTATCGGCTGCTGCGCTCTTCATAGGCAGCAATCAAAATAAGACAACTTAGGATAATAAAGTGTGCTTTGTATTCTCAACTACTGCCTATGCAGAGGTCAACAACCTATGACAAAATTATTACAAATGCTATGCTATGCATAAGCTGCCACCGAGACGACAGAAGATGAGCCAATAATGAATGAATAGAGTATTGAATCACGGCCAGTGCACAATTTAATACTGTCTTGAGCTGCTTTCCCATTTTTACTTTTTCTAACCCTAACTACGGCTATGCATTGGGTTAGGGATAGGATTAGGATTTGGACTAGGGTAATTGTTTAATTTTTAAAAAAGTAATATAATAAAAAAAAAAACTATTCATTTGTAACCCCTTAATGACCGATGATGATTGAAAATGCAGGTGTCAGCTGTGTACAAAGCTGACATCCGGCCAAATCGTCCTCAATCGGTGTTATCACTGATCTTGGACGTTTAAACACCTTGATGCTACTGTCAATTGTGTCAGCGGCGTTTAGATGGTTAACGGGGAGTGGGTCCCTATAGTTGCAATATTGCCCCAGGGCCAAATAATGGCACTGCCAAGAACAGGCTACATGCCAATATAAAACTGACAGCTGTGGTTCTCTACAATATAAAAGTATTGCAGTGTATCAGACCAGCCATCAATGGGAAAAATATGCAAAAAATATTCAAGTTTCATTGTGTAAAATGAAAATTAAGAAAATCTATAAACATGTAAAAAAAAAACAGCAAAAAAAAAAGTCACAGAATACCGTTTGGCCACTAAAACCCGCTTTTATGTAAAAAAAAAATGAGTAACTTTTATAAATTGTCACATGATCATGGGGCGCAGATGGGCTGGCATTACAAAGCAGGGTCTGCAGGAGACCCCTGTGGTTGTCTTGCCAAACTGCTATGAGCGCCGCCCTGTGTCCGATGCTCATAGCAGATGAGCATTTCTGCTGCAGCCCTGCTATGTGTAGGACAAGTGATTGCAGCTTCAAGTCTCCTAAGGAGACTATTGAAGGAAGTGAAAAAAAAAGGTTTTAAAAATGTAAAAAAAAAATTTAAAAATATAAACGTTCAAATCACCCCCCATTCAAAATAAAACAATTAAAAAATAAAAAAAATACACATATTTGGTATCGCCACATTCTCAAATGCCCAATCTATCAACATATAAAGAGAATTAACCCGATTGGTAAACGACGTAACGAAAAAAAAAATCAAAACGCCAGAATTCCGCTTCTTTGGTTGCTGCAACATTGCAATAAAATGCAATAACGGCGATCAAAAGATCGTATCTACACAAGAATGGTATCAATAAAAACGTCAGCTCTGCGCACAAAAAATAATGCAAAGTGTGAAAAATGGCTCAATTTTTTTTTTTTGAGAAACTTTGGATTTTTTTTCACCACTTCAATAAAAGAAAAAAACTATACATGTCTGGCATCTACAAACTCATAATGACCTGGAGAATCATAATGGCAGGTCAGTTTTCGCATTTAGCAAAAATTGTAAAAAAAAATCAGTTGTGGAATTGCACTTTTTTTTTGCAATTTCATCACACATGGAATTTGTTTCCTGTATTCCAGTACGAGTACACTATATGGTATAATCAATGGGGTCGTCCTAAAGAACATCTCGAGCCCTCACATGACCATATTGACTGAAAAAAAAAGTTATGGCTTTAGGACGAAAAGGAGGAAAAAAACAAAAACGGAAAAATCCAAGGTGATGAAGGGGTTAAAGGGTATGTCCACTACTAAGGCCTCTTTCACACTTCAGTTGTGCGACGTCAGTCAAAATCCGCCAAAGTGTGAAAAAAGCGGATCCGCCAATTTTTTTTGGCGGATCCGCTTTTTTCCCATTGACTTGCATTAGTGACGGATGGTCGTCCGTTGGATCCATTTTTTGACGGATTCGCCAAAAATTTGGCGGCCGCCTTTTTTGGAAAACGTCCAATGCAACCTTTTCTGTGTCCGCCAAAATGGCAGACTATGGCGGATCCGCCGCGTCCGCCATTTTGTATAATAGGCGCCTATGGGTGGCGGATCCGCTGCCATCCGTTATCGACGGAATCCACCAGCAGATCCGTCGCTTCCATAGAAAACCATACAAAATACTGACAACACTGTCCGGGGTCTCTCTCTCTCTCCTCCGTGGCAGACATGCGTACATGCATTTTCCGGGTTGAAAAGTTCATGACGTATCCGTCTGAAAATGGATCCGTTTTCCATCCGTTTGTCCCGTTTTATGGCGGATCCGCTTTTTTCACACTTTGGCGGATTTTAACTGACGTCGCACGACTGTAGTGTGAAAGAGGCCTTAGACAACTCCTTCTCACTCTGAATGTTTGCTGCTGTTAAAATAAAAACACTCACCTCCCGTGCCGGCATCGTTCCAGCAGTGTCGGCAGTCACTCTCCCGGTGCTCACGTGAGGTTGTTGCGTCACCGAGCCCTGTGCCCAATCAGCGCTGGCTTCATTGTCCTCACCTTCCGTGGCCAGCCTCAGCTCTCGCCTCCTATTAATTTCTAATACGACTGACGGCGAGGACAATTGTTCTGTATGCTAGCACTCTATTTCTCTGTTAGGATGTGTTCCCACAATGAGCTTTTCTTGCATTTTTGACCCTGTGTATTTTTACTGTATCAATAACGCAGCGTCTTACAGCTCCAGCAAAGTGGATGGGATTTATAGGAATCTCCTGTCCTCTGTGCTTCTTTTTAATGCAGCATAAACTGACCTGTAGTGCAGGTTTCACATCCACAATGGGTCCATTTGTCTCACGGGTACGCTGAGTTTTCTGTGTAGTTTTCCCCATAGACTTACGGAAAATCAGGTAAAAAATGCACATTCTCTTTACGTGCGTTTCCACAGAGGAAACACACAAAAAAATGCATGTAATCCGCAGCAAAATATGTCAATAACGTTTTGTCACAGTCAGATACCAGGAAGTATAAAAAACAAAGCAGCTTTGTTTAACCCCTTCACACCATGGCTATTTTCTGTTTTTTGTTTTTGTATTAGTTTTTTCCTCCCCTTCTTTTTTTATTTCTTCCACCAGTACAGCCATAAGAGGGTCCAAAATGTGTATAAATTTTTTTCTCTTATGTTGCCATTTTCCGAGACCCGTAGCATCTCCATTTTTCTGGATCTGGTGTGGGTGAGGGCTTACTTTTTTGTGCCCTGAGCGGACGTTTTTATTGATCACACTAATGCATTTTATTATAATGCTGCAGCGGTCAGTAAAACTTAATTCTGGAGTTTTGATTTTTTTTCTTGTTGCACCGTTTACCTATCAGATTAATTTACTTTATATTTTGATACATTGGATATTTGTGAATTCAGCAATACCAAATATGTACAAAAAACACAAAAATTGAGCTTTACTTGAGTTGGTACACATGCAGCACATAAACGCATGTTCACATTGGCCATAAAACATATAGAACCTACAAGAGAAGAAATGAGCAAAACCCTACTGTAGCTAAGTAAAGAAAAACAAAACGTGCATTTAAATAACAGAGTTTTCAGTAATACTGTTTTTGACCAAAAATAGCATAAAAGCCATCCACCACGACAAGGTAACTCCTATCGGGATGGTCCTACACTGTCTAATTTTAAAAACCTTAACATGTGTCAAAATTGACCTCATTGTGCCCTTATTCACACACTGAGGTCAATTTTGACACATGGTAAGGTTTTTAATATTAGACAGTGTAGGACTGTCCCGATCACAGTTACCTTGTCATGGTGGGATGGCTTTTATGCTATTTTTGATCAAAAACAGTATTACTAAAAACTCTGTTATTTAACCCCTTTCTTCCATCTGACGTACTATTCCGTCCATGTGACCTGGGACTTAATTCACAAGGACAGAATAGTACGTCATACGCGATCATCCGCGCTCACGGGGAGAGCGTAGCTCATCGCTGCCGGGTGTCAGCTGATTCTCACAGCTGACACCCGGCACTAAGTGCCAGTATTGGTCACAGACCGCTCCTGGCACTTTAACCCCCGGCACACTGCATTAAACATGATCGCAGTGTTCCGTTGGCATAGGGAAGCATCGCGCAGGGAGGGGGCTCCCTGCGTGCTTCCTGAGATCCTCAGAGCAACGTGATGCGATTGCGTTATCCGAGGGCCCCTTAGCCGATCAGATGGCCACTCGGTCCTTCGGGTCCTGCAGGGAGGTGGCTGAGTGCCTGCGCCTGTCAGATCGCTGATCTGACAGAGTGCTCTGCAAACTGTATCTGACACTATATATAGTGATGTCCCGCCCTGGGACAATGTAAAAAAATAAAATAAACATGTGTAAAAATATTTTTGAAAAAATCCCTAAATAAATAAAAAAATATTTCCCCAATAACCACATTATTATTATGTAAATAAAAAAACAATAGAAGTACACATATTTAGTATCGCCATGTCTGTAACGACCCGCCCTATAAAACTGTCCACTAGCTAACCCCTTTAGTGAACCCCTTAAAAAGAAAAACAATGCTTTATCATCATACCGCCGAACAAAAAGTGGAATAACACGCGATCAAAATGACATATAAATAAACATGGTACCGCTGAAAACGTCATCTTTTCCCGCAAAAAACAAGCCAGCATACAGCATCATCAGCTAAAAAATAAAAAAGTTATAGCTCGCAGAATAAAGCGATGCAAAAACAATTATTTTTTATATAAAATAGTTTTCATTGTATAAAAGCGCCAAACCTAAAAAAATTATATAAATGAGGTATCGCTGTAATCGTACTAACCCAAAGAATAAAACTACTTTATCAATTTTACCACACGCGGAACAGTATAAAAGCCCCCCCAAAAGAAATTCATGAATTGCTGGTTTTTATTCATTCTGCCTCCCAAAAATCGTAATAAAAAGCGATCAAAAAATGTCATGTGCCCAAAAATGGTACCAATAAAAAGCCAACTCGTCCCGCAAAAAGTAAGACCTCACATGACTCTGGGATTAAATATGGAAAAATTATAGTTCTCAAAATGTGATGCAAAAAACTATTTTTTGCAATAAAAAGCGTCTTTTAGCATGTGACAGCTGCCAGTCATAAAAACCTACTATAAATAGTAAATCAAACCCCCCTTTATCACCCCCTTAGTTAGGGAAAAATAATTAAATTAAAAAAAAAGTATTTATTTCCATTTTCCGGTTGGGATTAGGGTTAGGTTTGTGGTTAGGGTTAAGGTTGAGATTAGGGTTAGGGCTGTGTTGGGGTTAGGCTTGGAGTTAGAATTGGGGGGTTTCCACTGTTTAGGCACATCAGGGGCTCTCCAAACATGACATGGCGTCTGATCTTAATTCCAGCAAATTCTGCGTTGAAAAAGTCAAACGGTGCTGCTTCCTTTCCGAGCTCTGCCATGTGCCCAAACAGTGGTTTACCCCACATATGGGGTATCAGCGTACTCAGGACAAATTGCACAATAACTCTTGGGGTCCAATTTCTTCTGTTACCCTTGAGAAAATAAAAATTGGGAGCGAAAATATCATTTTTCAGCAGCAGATGGAAGGAAGGGAGACACAGTCATTACTAGTGGGTAGGCGGAGCCCACACAGGATAGAACACCTCAGATTAAAAAAGAGTGTTGACCGGCCCCTCCAGCTTGGGCTCCTCCTACTCCAGCTCTCCAGTCTAAAATTTGAGGTCACAGAGGATAGTCGCTGCTGGAGCAGCTCCTCAGAAGAATTTTTTATTTTTATCGGACAGGGACTTGGACCCCTGTGGTCTTGAGGTCTCAGGGGTCTCAGCGCTGCTGGACCCCCACCCCTCCCTTGGCGGATCTGTATTACCCTTTAAGGTGGTCCCTGCTGAACCCTGCCGGCCCTGGGGGATGAGGGTTGCTTCCCTGGCGGGGACGCAAACCGCGCTTCTGGGGTCACTGCGTTCCCCGCCCTGGGGGGGAATCTACGGGCACAGCGCCACAAATCCCTGGGGGTCCCTGTGGCGCTCAGCTGGGTGAGTACTCAACATTTTAATGTGTTTGAGTGCTTCAGCGGCTGCTGCGGCAGCCGCTGCTACATGTTTTCAGTGTGGTGATTGTGTACTTTTGTCCGCAGGTGGATGCCTGCAGGACATGGGAGCGAGGAGCGGAGAGCAGAGTGAGTCGCGCGCTTTTTTTGAAGCTGGCGGGGGACGTGGCTTCGCGCTTTCCCGTTCTTTCGCGGGCAGGAAGCGCTCTGAGCGCGCGCTTTACCCTGCCTCTCCTCTTCCGGCTTCTCTCCTCTAGCGGGCGGCCATTACTGACGGCCTCCTCGGGCTCCTCACTCTCCGCTCCCCCAGACCGACCAAAGGAACAAAGGACACTGCACCGCGGCCAGCTGGGTGAGTCGCTTCTGCCTGTCAGGGCAGAAGCTTAACCCCCTCACCCCCACAGCGCAGGGCACCTTTCTGGAGGTACTGCCACACTGAACGCTCCCGCTAACGATCACGATAACGACGCATACTAATGCGATCGTTTTTGTGATCGTTTTAATGTCGCTAGTAGCTGCCACAGTGGACGATCTCATTAACGACGCATAAGTGGTTAGCGATCTCCTTAACGACTTTGGCGGTCATTGCGATGTACAAATCAGCGCAATATGTTAGCGATCTCGTTGGCGTTCTTGTTTAGTGTGGCATACCCTTGATGCACTGTCCTGCAGCTGCTACCTCATAAGAGGCACCTGGGGCTCGCACACCCTTTTCATTAACAGGGATTGTGGGGAGTCTGCGACATTAACCCCTTCTTAGGCGTTAACCTTTAATTGGGGGACAGCTGGGGTAGCTCTCTCTTTAAGAGCTTTAACCCTTCAGCGTTCGTTTTTTCTTTAAGAAACCACACTGTTTCTAGTTACTGACAGGTTTAACCTGCCATATACTGTGTGAGGGCATGTCAGATCAGGGTCCAGGAGGTGCGGACCGTCTCCCAGATCCGCTACAGGATCAGTCTCGCATATCTGACACGCAGACCTCGACGGCGTCAAGCACAGCGGTCGGAGGTTTCAGTGATGTCAAAATGGAGGCCCTCACTCGTTCTATTGATGGCCTGTCTGACCTTCTAGGTTATTGGGTGTCAGCTAGATCCTCTCATGGCAGGAAGCGACACAGGCCGGTGCCTTCCTTCCCGCGTAGCGACTCGGAGATCTCGGGCATGGAGGGTTCCCCTTCAAGCTCAGATGGGGAGATGTCCGATTCGGATAAGGAGGATCGGCAGGGACACTCTGCCTCTCTTTTGGGCCGTACAGAGGCTTTTATTGGAGCCATGAGGGAGGCGTTACGGTTACCGGAGGAGGTAACTAGACGTCCTGGTAAGTCGGCCCGGATGTTTCAGGAGTCGCATAGGTCGCGATCAACATTACCATCTCTGGATGAGCTTAATGGGGCAGTGAAGAAGGAACGCCTGTGTCCAGATAAATGTTTTCAGGGGACACGGTTTTTTGAGACGCTGTATCCGTGTACGACGGAGTTGATTGATAATTGGATTCCTTCTCCTGAAGTGGATGTCCCTTTATCCCAGCTTAGCAAATCCTCATTACTTCCTGTTAAAGGGAAGGCGAGTCTGCAGGATCCACTGGACAGAAAGACGGAGATGGCGGCGAAATCCATCTACGAGGCCGCGGGTCATGGATTCAGAGCAGTACTAGGGTCCATGTGTGCTTGTAAAGCTTCCCTGAGCTGGTTAGACCGTCTACGGACGGCGTGGCAAGATGGATCCCCACTATCCGAGGTAGATGAGCTTTTCAAGTTGTTGGAGGATGCAGCCCGATATGGCAGTGATGCAGGTTTGGATACTGCGTCACTGCTGTTCAGGGCGCAATCCTCGGCGGTCACAGTCAGAAGAGCACTGTGGCTTAGACAGTGGACCGGGGACGCGGTTTCCAAGCAAGGTTTGCTATCTTTAGCTTACAAGGGTGGTCAGCTATTTGGATCTGACCTCACGGAGCTGATTGCCAAGGCAAAGGCAAAAGAAACGGCTTTACCGCAGCGAAGAGCTGTGACTTCTGGCCTAGTGCCGGTAGTAGTCGGCGGTCCTTTCGGTCCAGGGGACGGTTCGGTCAGCCTTCTTGGGGATCGGGTCGTTCCTCTTTTTCAGGAAAAAAGAACTCTCAGAAATCCCGCACTCCCTGGAAACAGAGCTTCCGTCAAGACAAGCGGGAAGCTGACAAAAAGCCCGCTAAGGTGGACTGATGCCAGGGTCTCACTCGAGGGCTCTCGAGTGGGGGGTCGCCTGCTCCAGTTCGAACCGACTTGGGCTTCCCGCGTGTCGGACGCCTGGGTGACGCGGGTTGTGTCGGCAGGCTACTTCATAGAGTTTCTTTCTCGACCCCAGACAGTTTTTGCCAATCCCGCATTCCGTCAGAGCCCGAGCTATTTGCCGCTCTACTGCGGGAGGTCGATTTCCTTCTGCAGAAGGGTGTGGTGGTACCGGTTCCGCCGGAGGACCGGGGAAGAGGGTTTTATTCCAACCTCTTTGTGGTCCCCAAAAAGGAGGACAAATTTCGCCCCATTCTAGATCTCAAAAGATTGAATCGGCATGTCCGCACCCGGAAATTCCGCATGGAGTCACTTCGCTCCGTTGTGGCGGCCCTGTCGCAGAACGATTTTTTGGTGTCAATCAACATTCGCCACGCTTATTTGCATGTTCCCGTCAGAAGGGCCCACCAACGCTTCCTTCGTTTTGCCATAGGTCAGGACCATTACCAGTTTGTGGCCCTGCCATTCGGGTTGGCCTCAGCACCCAGAGTTTTTACGAAAATTCTGACACCTCTCATGGCAATTCTTCGAAGACAGGGGGTTACGATTCTTCCCTATCTGGACGACCTTTTGATTGTGGCGTCCTCAAAGGAGGAGGCGGTGACGGCTCGCAATTTATCCCTTCAGCTCCTGGAGGACTTCGGGTGGCTGGTCAATTGGGAGAAGTCGTCTCTGGAACCGTCGCAGTCAATCCTGTTTTTGGGAATGCATTTCGACACGGTACGAGCAGTGGTGTCTCTGCCTCCAGACAAGCAAGCGAGTCTTCTTCGACATGTACAGGTTATGAAGTCATCGACAGCAATGTCCCTTCGAATGTGTATGCTTGGTTTGATGGTGGCGTCGATGGAGGCAATTCCGTTTGCCCAATTTCATTCCAGGGCTCTCCAAATGCTCATTTTGAACCGTTGGGATCGATCGCAGTTTTCACTGGATTGCAGTGTCATCATCTCCCACAGGGTGCGAGAGTCTCTAGGATGGTGGTTACGTCCGGAAGTGTTATCCCTGGGGAAGTCCTTCCTCCCTCCGAGATGGTCGGTCATAACCACCGATGCCAGCCTGACGGGCTGGGGGGGTGTCTGGAACGATCTCTGGATTCAGGGAGTATGGTCGTCGGAAGAGTCTGTCCTGCCGATCAACATCCTGGAATTGAGGGCAATTTTCCTTTGCCTCCAACACTGGACGGTCCTTTTAAGCGGTCTACTAGTTCGAGTGCAGACAGACAACGCGACGGCGGTCGCGTATATCAACCATCAAGGTGGGACGAGGAGCTTCAGGCTCATGATGGAGGTGTCTCGGATCCTGGTATGGGCCGAGGCCAGGGTGCCAGCCATCTCTGCGATTCACATTCCAGGAGTTCAGAATATCACAGCGGACTTCCTCAGTCGCGAAAAGATGGATCCCGGAGAATGGAGTCTTCATCCGGAAATTTTTGCACTGCTGTGCTCCCGTTGGGGGACTCCCCAAGTGGATTTGATGGCATCCAGGTTCAATGCCAAGTTACCGACGTTCATGTCCAGGTACAAGGACCCGAAGGCTGTGGCGGTGGATGCTCTGGTGGCTCCGTGGGACCAATTCGAGCTAATCTATGTGTTCCCGCCGATATCCTTACTTCCTCTGGTGTTGCGTCGGATCAGACTGAACAGAGTCTCGGCTATGTTGATAGCCCCAGATTGGCCAAGGAGGACGTGGTTCTCGACGCTGGTGTCGCTTCTGGCAGCGTCTCCACTTCCACTCCCTCTTCGCCCGGACCTGTTAACCCAAGGGCCCGTTCGTCACCCGGACCTGAAGTCTCTGCGTTTGACGGCGTGGCTCTTGAGACCGAAATCTTGATCCGTCAAGGTTTTTCAGCCGAAGTCATTGCCACTCTCCGAGCTGCCAGAGGTCCGGCTACTACTAGGATTTATCACAAGACTTGGGAAGCCTTCTTTTCGTGGTGTTCGGGTTCTTCTAGGAACCCGAGGATTTTTTCCATTCCCAATTTGTTGGCCTTTTTGCAGTACGGGCTGGACAAAGGTTTGGCAGTTAGCTCTCTGAAGGGGCAGGTTTCTGCTCTGTCCTTGCTGTTTCGGAAGGCTATCGCCTCGCGTAGGGACGTACGTTCCTTTTTTCGCGGGGTAACCGTCAGTTTCCGCCGCGGAAGGCGCTTGTGTCTCCTTGGCGGCTCAATCTTGTCTTGGAGGCTCTTCAACATGGGCCTTTTGAGCCTATGGACTCTGTTAGCCTTTCCTTGCTCTCTTGGAAGGTTGCCTTTCTAGTGGCGGTCACTTCTTTGAGAAGGGTTTCTGAGTTGGCGGCTCTTTCTTGCTCGCCTCCTTTTCTGGAGTTTCACCCGGATCGCGTAGTGCTTCGCACACGGGACGACTTTCTACCTAAGGTGGTGTCACAATTTCATGTTAACCAGGATATTGTGTTGCCCTCGCTTTGTCCGGAGCCGAGGAATGCGAAGGAACGGGCCTTGCACACATTGGATTTAGTGCGGGTTTTGAAGTTCTAATTGTCTATTACCCAAAGTTTTCGGAAGTCGGATTCTCTGTTTGTGATTCCAGCAGGTCGTCGACGTGGGCAACGAGCTTCCATGGATTCTATAGCTTGTTGGATTCGGTCGGCCATTTTAGAGGCTTACCGACTTAAGGGCGAACCTTGCCCGATTAGGATTCGAGCTCACTCCACGAGGGCTGTGGGTTTATCGTGGGCCTTTCATCAAGGGGCCTCGGCAGCTCAGCTCTGCCGGGCGGCGACCTGGCGCTCCGTCCACACATTTACAAAAATTTTATAAGGTGGACGTCAGTGCTTCCGCTGATGCGGCCTTAGGACGTAGGGTCCTGCAGGCGGCTGTGGTTTAAAGTTCTTGTGAACTTGTATTTAGCGCTGGTTGCGCATTTATTTAAGTTGTTGGGAATCTGCCTCTGTTGGTTTTTTTCCCACCCTTAATTTCTGGACTGCTTTGGGATGTCCCACTAGTAATGACTGTGTCTCCCTTCCATCTGCTGCTGAAAGACGGATTTTGGTAAGGCCTTACCTGTAAAATCCTTTTCAGCGAAGGAAGGAAGGGAGACACAGATCCCTCCCATGGCAGAAGTGTGTTGTTGTGTTTTCAGATGCGGCGTGACCCTTCTCTGATAGCGATTATCTGGGCTGAGGTCGGCGCGCTAAGGCTCTTTTCCAGCATTGCCAGCTCATCGCAGTGGTCAGGTTCAGTGAGTAGTACCTGGGACTGTGTGGTTTTTTCTGTTATATGCATAACCTATCTTCTTGTTTTTTCTCTGAAGTTCTTCAGAAGGGGTTATGTTGCTCCGCTGGTGATTTTTGCTCTTCCTTAGCTTGTGTACGGACTGGAGAGCTGGAGTAGGAGGAGCCCAAGCTGGAGGGGCCGGTCAACACTCTTTTTTAATCTGAGGTGTTCTATCCTGTGTGGGCTCCGCCTACCCACTAGTAATGACTGTGTCTACCTTCCTTCCTTCGCTGAAAAGGATTTTACAGGTAAGGTCTTACCAAAATCCGTCTTTCTGTAAAAAAATTATTTTTATTTTTATGGCTCTACGTTATAAACTTCTGTGAAGCACTTGGGGATTCAAAGTGCTCACCACACATCTAGACAAGTTTCTTGGGGGGTCTAGTTTCCAAAATGGGGTCATTTGTGGGGGGTTTCCAATGTTCAGGCACATAAGGGGCTCTCCAAACGCGACATGGTGTCCGATATCAATTCCAGCCAATTTTGCATTGAAAAATTCAAACGGCGCTTCTTCCCTTCCGAGCTCTGCCATGCACCCAAATAGTGGTTTATCCCCAACATATAGAGTATTAGCGTACTCAGGACAAATTGCACAACAACTTTTTGGGTCCAATTTCTCCTGTTCCCCTTGAGAAAATAAAAAATTGGGGGCGAGAAGAACATTTTTGAGGAAAAATTATGATTTTTTATTTTTACGGCTCTACGTTATAAACTTCTGTGAAGCACTTGGGGGTTCAAAGTGCTCACCACACATCTAGATGAGTTCATTAGGGGGTCTACTTTCCAAAATGTTGTCACTTGTGGGGAGTTTCCACTGTTTAGGCACATCAGGGGCTCTTCAAACGCAATATGGCGTCCGATCTCAATTCCAGACAATTTTGCATTGAAAAGTAAACACCGCGCTACTTCCCTTCCGAGCTCTGCCGTGCACCAAACAGTGGTCCTCCCCCACATATGGGGTATCGGCGTACTCAGGACAAATTGCTCAAAAACTTTTGCTGTCCAGTTTCTCCTGTTACCCTTGGTAAAATAATAAAAATTGGATCTGAAGTAAATATTTTGTGCAAGAAAAGTTAAATGTTCATTTTTTTTTAAACATTCCAAACATTCCTGTGAAGCACCTGAAGGGTTAATAAACTTCTTGATTGTGGTTTTGAGCACCTTGAGGGGTGCAGTTTTTAGAATGGTGTCACTTTTGGGTATTTTCTATCATATAGACTCCTCAAAGTGACTTCAAATGTGATGTGGTCCCTAAAAAAAAATGGTGTTGTAAAAGTGAGAAATTGCTTGTCAACTTTTAACCCTTAAACCTTCCTAACAAAAAAATATTTTGTTTCCAAAATTGTGCTGATGTAAAGTAGACATGTGGGAAATGTTATTTAGTAACTATTTTGTGTGATATATTTCTCTGTTTTAAGGGCATAAAAATTCAGAGAAATTTTACCACTATCATGAAGCACAATATGTCATGAGAAAACAGTGTCATAATCATCGGGATCCGTTTGAGCGTTCCAGAGTTATTACCTCATAAAGGGACATTGGTCAGAATTGTAAAAATTGGCCCAGTCATTAACGTGCAAACCACCCATGGGGGTTAATGGGTTAAATGCACGTTTTGCTTTTTATTTACTTAGTTACAGCAGAGTTTTTGCTTATTTTTTCTCTTTTAGGTTCAATACCAAATATTTGTATTTTTCGTTTTGTTTTATTTTCAATGGGGCAATTGGGGGTGATTTGAACTTTTGTTGTTTTTTTTGTTTGTTTTTATCAGACTTTTAAAAACTTTTTTTCACACTTTTTACTTTATTGAATAGTCTTCTTTGGAGACTTAGGGTGAGTTTCCACGGTCAGGAAACGCTGCGTGTTTGGCGCTGTGCGCTGGCGCAGCGCCAAACACGCAGCGTCCAGATGTTACAGCATAGTGGAGGGGATTTCAAGAAATCCCGTCTCCACTATGTGTAACAATACGCAGGTGGCAGACCTGCGTAAACGGACATGCGGCGCGTCTTTTTAGACCGCAGCATGTCCTCGCGTATTGCGGCGACGGTGCGTCGCCGCAACAGAATTAACACAGGGCTATGTAGCCCTGCGCTCTTTCCGGAGGTGTTCCGGAGGTGTCCTGAACACCTCCGGAAAGATCGCGCGTCATAAAGGGGGCGGGGCTTAGACGGAGCGGAATTTCCGCTCCGTCCAAAGCGCTGTGGTTCCGGACCGTGGAACCACAGCCTCAAAGCTGCGATCATCCAATTTCCTGTGCTACACATAGCAGGACTGCAGCACTGTTAGTATAGCAAAAACCACAAGCTTACGTTAACAGGAGACTCGCAATAATAGGTACAGGTGTCTTCTGTAGTCCCCCAACTGTCATTACAATCCATCGATCTCCCCCCACCCAATCATGTGACAATGGCTCAGATGGGCGGGATTTGTGACGCGCTTACGGCTGGCGCATGTTACATCATGCTATCAGAGATTGACAGCAGGATTTAACTGGTTAACAGCTTCGGGTGGAGCTCTGTCTGTTAACTGATTAAATCAGCTGTCATGTCTGGAGAAATATGCGGGTTCAGCGCCGAAGCCTGCATCAAATATACGTCATGTTGTGAAGGGGTTAAAGCATGACACAACAGCAAGAATAGTTTCCTTCTCCATCTGGCAGCCAACAGTTTAATCCCTTTTTACTTCCCTTGTAGAAAAGGCTCTATTCACATAACATTAGACTTTTTTGAGCAGAAGTTTACTCTTCTGACATTGATCTAAGATTGAAGACTGATTTTTGTGTACTGCTAATGTTGTTGTATAGTTGTCTCTCATCGTGTCCTATTGAAACAAAAATCTATACTATAGGTTAAACTTTTTATAGTGTCTTTGTGTGTTGGGAAGGGCAGTTTGCTGCTGCATGCAGTTTACAGTTATGCTGATGCAGATTGTACCTTTTCGACGTAGTAGAAAAGGTCATCGTTGTGGCCTCAGTTCTTACTGTTTTTTTTTATTTGTGCAGCTCATATGCAAGCCATTGTGTTTTCATGGAAACAGACAACAGTGAAACCTTGTGTAGTCTGATCACGCAGTGATACTGTATTCCATCAGCCCTCCCCAGAAACCTTTAGTATTCAAGTAAGGGAGGCCGGAGTCACACTAGCGAGAAATACGGACGAGTGCAATGCAAGAAAAAACTGAATTGCACTTGGACCAATGTTAATCTATGGGGCAGCAAGTGAAATCGCAGCATGCTGCGATTTACACAGTATTACGGCCGAGACTCGCCAATGCAAGTCTATGGGTGCGTGAAAACATCGGATTACACACAGACCATCAGTGTGACTTTCGAGAAATACGCACCGGTGTCCTTTAGAAAAGCCGGCAATTCATCCCCGGCTATACTGTAAAATCACACTGACAGGTTTAATAAAGAATAGAAAGAATAGATATATACACATAGAATGCATATATATATATATATATATATATATATATTATATATATATACAGTATAAAATATATATAATATATTCATAGTTCATACACTTCTACATAGTATAATAGCCGCTAATTCAATTGCCGGCTTCTGTGAAATTACAGAACCCAACATGAAATGACACACGGTTTACATACAGTTAACCATGTCATTTTATGTAGTTTGATATATGGTTTTCACTAATAATGACATGAGTGTATGTGTGCAAAATTTCATAAATGTAGGTGTTAATTAAATGTGTAAATTCGTTGAAAAAAAATGCGTGGACTCCCGCGGTATTTTCTCCACCAGACAGGGAAAGCCAGTGACTGAAGACAAATATTAGTAGCCCAGAGAGGGACCATTATTTTTGTGCCCCCCCTGGCTACTAACATCTTCCCCCATCCACCGCAGAAAAGGCACATCTATGATTAGATGCGCCTTTTCTGGCACTTAGCCCGTCTATTCCTATTGCCCTGTAGCGGTGGCTAATGGGTTAATAATGGGTTAAGGCCACCTTGCTATTGGAAGGTGACTTTAAGCCAGGTTAATAATGGAGAGTTGTCAATTAGACAACTATCGATTATTAATCCTATTGTATGAAATGGTTAAAAAAACACACACATTAATTAAAAATAATTTTAATGAAATAAATACACAGTTTTTGACCATCTTTTATTGTACTGGTACTCCATCCGAAACCCTTGTTCTCCTGTAATAAAAATAACATAATAATGGATGGGGGCAGATGTTAGTAGCCAGGGGGGCACAAAAAAAATGCACCCTCCCTAGGCTATTATCTGTCCCCACTCACTGGCTTTCCCTGTCTGGTGAAGAAAATACCGCGGGAGCCTACGCATTTTTTTCAGCGAATTTAAACATTTAATTAGCACCTACATGTATGAAATTTTGCACACATACACTCATGTAATTGTTAATTAAAACCATATATCAAACTACATGAAATGACATGGTTTACTGTATGTAAACCATGTGTCATTTCATGTCGGGTTCTGTAATTTCACAGAAGCCGGCGATTGAATTAGCGGCTATTATACTATGTAGAAGTGTATGAACTATAAATATATATATATACAGTACAGACCAAAAGTTTGGACACACCTTCTCATTCAAAGATTTTTCTGTATTTTCATAACTATGAAAATTGTAGAATCACACTGAAGGCATCAAAACTATGAATTAACATATGTGGAATTATACATTACACTTTACAAAAAAGTTTGAAACATCTGAAAATATGTCTTATATTCTAGGTTCTTCAAAGTAACCACCTTTTGCTTTGATTACTGCTTTGCACGCAGAAAAGGTGAACGGATGGACTCTACATGCCTGGTTCCCACCGTGAAGCATGGAGGAGGTGTGATGATGTGGGGGTGCTTTGCTGGTGACACTGTTGGGGATTTATTCAAAATTGAAGGCATACTGAACCAGCATGGCTACCACAGCATCTTGCAGCGGCATGCTATTCCATCCGGTTTGCATTTAGTTGGACCATCATTTATTTTTCAACAGGACAATGACCCCAAACACACCTTCAGGCTGCGTAAGGGCTGTTTGACCAAGAAGGAGTGTTGGGGTGCTACGCCATATGACCTGGCCTCCACAGTCACCAGACCTGAACCCAATCGAGATGGTTTGGGGTGAGCTGGACCGCTCACCGCTTCAATTTTGAATAAATCCCCAACAGTGTCACCAGCAAAGCACCCCCACACCATCACACCACCTCCTCCATGCTTCACGGTGGGAACCAGGCATGTAGAGTCCATCCGTTCACCTTTTCTGCACGCAAAGCAGTAATCAAAGCAAAAGGTGGCTACTTTGAAGAACCTAGAATATAAGACATATTTTCAGTTCTTTCACACTTTTTTGTAAAGTGTAATGTATAATTCCTCATGTGTTAATTCATAGTTTTGATGCCTTCTGTGTGATTCTACAATTTTCATAGTCATGAAAATACAGAAAGGTGTGTCCAAACTTTTGGTCTGTACTGTATATATGGTATGTCACAATGACATGTGTATATAATATATATATATATATATATATGTATTCTGTGTATATATCTATTTTTTCGTGATGTAAAAACTGTCATTGGGATCCATTATATGTCGGTTTTGCAAGCCGGCGAGAAAATCTCGCCATATGGATGACACACGGATGTTTTGATGCAAGGAAATCGCATCCTCGCATTGCAAACGGATGACATATGGATCACTTTTCAGGGGACTTTTCTGCATATTACGGCCGTATAATACTGTCCGATTTTTTATCGTTGTGTGTGACCCTGGCCTAAGAAGTAGAGGACAAATGAAAGAGTGTTTAAAATGAACCTGTCAGCAGGAATTTACAAAATAAACTACATACATTGTCAGGCTGGCAGTGTTATACTGATCAAAATTATACATAGAGGGAAGAAATCCATTTTGTGGTTCTTGTGTAATCGGTGTTAGAAGTTTTCAGGTAATGACATGCTCATGCTCCTGAGTGGGATACACCATACCTGTCTGTCACTTTTGGGGATTTTCTATCATATAGACCCCTCAAAGTGACTTCAAATGTGATGTGGTCCCTAAAAAAAAAGGTGTAAAAATGAGAAATCGCTGTTCTACTTTTAACCCTTATAACTTCCTAACAAAAACAAATTTTAGTTCCAAAATTGTGTAAAGTTGACATGTGGGAAACATTACTGATTAAGTAAGTACCGTATATACTCGTGTATAAGCCGAGATTTTCAGCACCTTTTTTTGTGCTGAAAATGCCCCCTCGGCTTATACACGAGTCATTGGGCAGAAACCAGCGGGGGAGGGGATGCGGCGGCAGGAGCGGTGGCTTGGACATCATACTCACCCCTCCCCGTGCTATCGCTGAACGTCCCGACAATCCTCCGTTGTACGCGTTTTCCTGCAGCTTTCCTGTGCTGAGCTGTGACGTAATACCGCTCATTAAGGTCATGAATATGGACGTGACTCCACTCCCATAGGCGTGGCGTCCATATTTATGACCTTAATGAGTGGTATTATGTCACCACTCAGCACAGGAGAGCAGCAGGAAGCCGGGTACAACAGAGGATTGCCGGGACGTTCAGCGATGGCACGGGGAGGGTGAGTATGATGGAGGAGGATGGGGGGAGCATGGAGGAGGACAAGGAGCACGGAGCAGGACAGGGGGGAGGACGGAGAGCACAGAGCAGCATGGAGCAGGACGGGGGGAGGATGGAGAGCACAGAGGAGCACAGATCAGGACGGGGGGAGGATGGAGAGCACAGAGGAGCACGGAGCAGGACGGGGGGAGAATGGAGAGCACAGAGGAGCACGGAGCAGGATGGGGGTGCACAGAGCAGGACGGCGGCCTATACACCCGGCTTATACTCGAGTCAATAAGCTTACCCAGTTTTCCGTGGCATAATTAGGGGCCTCGGCTTATACTCGAGTATACATGGTAGTCTGTGTGATCTATCTCTGTGATTTAAGGACATGAAAATTCAAAGTTGGAAAATTGCAAAATTTTCGCCAAATTTCTGTCTTTTTCACAAGTCATATCAAAGAAATTTTACCGCTATCATGAAGTACAATATGTCACAAGGATATCTTATCCTCTTTAAGAAGTCCATCTGAATACGGATCCAGCACAGATGGCATCGTGTGCCGTTCGTTACATCACTAACGCTTTCCTTGATGTGTGTAAGTTTGGGCTACACATCAGGTCACGCAAAAAACAGATGTGTGAATGGGATCACCTGTTATAATGGGTAAATGTACTATCAAAAGAAAAAATGAGTATAACTCACACATAAAACTTAGGCTGAATTCTGATATCTGTGTTTTATAATCAATGTACAGAATGTAATATCTGGGCTATCATGAAAGCCACCAATAATTTGCAGAAAATGGACTAAATTGGTCCAAAATGTCTAGTGTTTGGACACCATCATTGGGTGTTCTCTTAGTCTTGATGGAACTGGTGATACAACAGACACAGGAAAATTTTATCTTTACCACAGAATGTATTTATTCCCCTGTACAGGTAGACTTTTCTCCAGCCTTGGTCGCACGGATAATATTGGAGCGATTTCTTCAGGAACAGGATGAAGTCATGCGTAAGTCTTCATTTTTAACAAATAGTTTAAAATGTCGGGGTTTTTTTTTCAAATAACTGTAGGAGCAGATTTTCTCTCATGACTCTCCAGTTGAATTTAATAAAAAAAATACATGATCATATCCTTTTTGTCCAACCAGCTCTATATTATAGTCCATCATGTATCCTACTTTTCAGTGGATCATAGATATTATAAAAGGACCTACGGTACTTTCTTTTTATCCTTTCTAGAAGCAGTGCCACATGTAGGCTATTTCTGGTAGGACAGCCCAGTACTAACCCCATAAATCGCGCAACGCTGCAATACTAGCCTCTTGCCTAGAACGGTGCTGTTTTCTGAATCCTATGCTGCTCTTAAAATGCACTTTTTTCTTTTTTGTGAAAATCAAACATTAGCGACATCCTAGGATCTGCAGTATGAGGTCTATGATCAGCATAAAGAAAGCCTGGCAAGTAATATTGGAACGAACCTTTCCCTGCCAGGAGTTTGGGACATTTTGCAATGAACAAATTAAACTTCAAATACAAAATATGAAAAAATGATACTAAACCAACCCCCAGATCCGTATGTTCTCTAAAAGTAGACACCTGGCACACTCACAATTTGTCATTAAGCACTTTAGACATTCTTACACCTTCATTCAATTTTATGTTTGTTTTTTTTAATTAAAAAGTCATTAAAAGTGATACTTCACACCTCTCAAAAATAGAGGTTTAAGGTGTGCAGAGATGTAAGATGTGCTTTTGCATGCATTTTAGGCCTATGCACGTGTCTTCTGAAAATCACCAAAATTGGAGAGACCAAAAATCTGGTTTTAAACAGGAAATTTGGAAGGCTACTTGTCATATGTCCAAGCTACAAACCCCGAGCAACACGGATCGGAGTCCGGCTCCTGCAATACAAACATCTATATTCTATCTGCTGCAGCATAATTGACAGTGTGGCTGGGGACAAGTTGACTAGTCCAAGTGGCAGATTTCTTTTTGCTTCTCCTCGTCAGGTTAGCTTGATTGATAAATCTAATTGGTGAGCCGGTCTCTGATTCATGCTGCACGTGTATCACGGTGGTAACTTGCATACTTCCTCAGCGCTGCCCTACTCACCATGGTCGCGCGTGACGGCGTCTCGTTGAGTTGGCTTTTGCAGCAATCCTAAGCACTACTGCACCAGCATGTAGCTTCCATTTGGCCTTAGGGGGGCGTGGCCGGTCTCTGCAAGAATTTAACCCTACTGTGTCCTGCAGAGATTATGTTCCCTGGCCTATCTTATGCCAGCAGGATCTATATTAGACTGCAAATACCAATACTCTTTGCCCGAACATTGGTTCCTAGTTAGTTCATGTGCTAGTGTCCTGTTTATGCATTTGTTTGTATTGATTCTCCCGTTATTGACCCAGCCTGTTTACCCGTCCTTTCTGACCTCTCCACTCCTGACCTCGGCTTTGTACTCTGATCTTGTGCTGCCTACCCCGACCTTAGGCTATCTGACTACACTTCTGTCTCGCCATCCTGTACCTAGTACTCGCGACTTGGACCCTTCGGTCAGCTGATGCAGTCCCGAGGACTGACCTGGAGAGTGTTACGTGGTGTCTACCGGCAGCCCAGCCTTCCTCACCATCAGAGGCCCTAGTGAAGGCCCGGTAGACACTTAGTCACGCCCCTCCAGGGTGAGTCTGGCCCGTGGCACAGTGGGTCCACACCCACCAGCGTTACACCGTGGTTCAGGTATCATGAATCATGCGACTGGTTATTTTTGAAAGATGACAATTTACTGGGATTACATTCATACAAGCCAGCAACCTGACGATTACTGTTGTCGTGATGTCCTGTTGATGGTCATATCAACCTTCTCGTAACTTTGTGACAAACTAATATCCTTTTTATCTTTTATAAAAAAATTAAAGCATGCGAGCAGATATTTAGTCACAGAAACGGTGTAAAAAGAAGCTAGGAAGATGTGTAAAAAGTTCATATATGCAACAATTCTCTACACCAACAAGAGTTTGTGCACTCAAAATCCATGTGAAATTTTTCCAGTTTTATTGTGAACAGACCACATAGTTTCAATACAGGTACGGCCAGGCTCGGACTGGCCCACAGGAGTACAAGTTATTCCCCCGGTGGGCCTCTATGCAGGAGTAATTCACTAACCCTCCAACATGAGTATTAGTTGGCCTAAAATATTTGACTCAATGTTTACAGACAACATTTCATCATTCATTCATTTAACTAGTTTATTATGATATAGATGCATAGGCACATTTATGAAAATTACACATATTGTGTAATATTCACATGTAACTTTTTAATGGGCCCTCAGAGTCAATGTTTCTGGTGGGCTCTAGCCATCCCAGTCCGAAACTGTGTACGACTAAAAGAAGTTCTCCCATACTTTACAACTTATAATCAGTGGTCCCAGAGTGGTTAAAGAAAGACAGAACAAAGCAAAGAAAAAAACCAATATAAGCATATGCTGTTGTAGTGGACCTGGAGCTCTTCTCTGCTACTCATTTGCTTCTGAGTCCCCCACCGATCTCCTGGCATCAGCATCTTGGTATTGGTATCAAATTTGGATGAAATGTGACCAACACTTATGGCGTGGCACATGCAAGTGATTGTATGCCCTAACTCATTAAGTGGCGTGAACCTATTAAAGAATTTGGCGCATCTTAAACCCACACGCCTATTTTTAATACTGGTGCCCGAAACGCCAATGTTAATGAATTGGGCCCTATATGTGTAAAAGTTGCATGATGTTTCCCTATATGTGTAAAAGTTGCATGATGTTTCAAATGTGCCATTAAATTGCTTACTAACTGAACTCAGCAAGAAAACTAAGGAAGTGAGGAGTTGCCTTTACATACATCACCACTGTCCCCATTGGGGCTCACAATCTGCATTTCTTATCAGTATGTCTTTGGAGTGTGGGAGTAAACCGGAGAATCGAGAGGAAACCCACGCAAACACGGGGAGAACATCCTTGTAGATGTTGACCATGGTGGGGTTGGATCCTAAGGATTCAGCATTTAAATTCAGATGGATTTAATACAGGTGCCTTTTGTAACCATATTACTGATGCAAAACGGAAACTTCTCATGGCTCCTCAGAACTGGAGATGGGGGACAATAACTCTGACTTCTGATGAACTGTGAGAGGTCCAGATGCTGTGGTTGATACACAAGCCAAAAAAGAGCACTATTATGCCCATCTGAAAGCAGCCAAATGTGGATTTATTTCTGGAGCTAGTTAAAAAATGACTGTTTATGACAACCGTCAATTCTGACTGATGGAAATCTGTTCTATCTGTCAGAAATGTATTAGATGTTCTTTTCTACTCATCATCTTTATCTCTATGACTGTAGCATGTAATGGCAATCGCTGTAGTCGTAATCTATGTAGTTTGCACTAAAGATCAGGGATGGACTGTGTAAGATAAAAAAATAATGATGTGTTTGGTGCAACTGTTTTGATGCTGCATAATGGCTTTGAAAAAGATCTGAGTTGTGGAGTCAATATACGGACTTTTCAGGTGCAGAGAAGTGATTATTTGAGCAAAATCTTTTCACGCCTTTTCTGAGGGAAAAAGACCTTTCCTTCACACCACATGTGACAGTCAAAAGAATTGATAGAACCATTTGGGTTCAGAATGGAGTTTTATGAATTCATTCTAGAATACATCACTGAAAAATTATTTCTGGTAGTTAGCTGTGGCTTGTTCCTTTATTCTATGTTAGTTTATGGAACATTTACTGTCCACTGCTTTTTTTAAGCTTTACCTAATTTGAAAGGGTTGACCCAGTTGTGCAGCCTTTGTGCATATGGTTTTCTAGGGGATATGGATGTCATAGGGATGGGTGTGCTGATCAAGATGCACTTTTATAAGCTAGAGCAACCCAACATTCTCCTACTTCCAATTTAACCTGAATTACAGTAGCTGATATTTCATCCTTCTGTAACACCGATGACTCCACCCTGTGCCAGTTATTGCACTGGTTGCTTATCAGTTATAGTATATTAGTATAGTACACTAATACGGTGCTAGCGTGGATCTCACCGAGGTCACGGCAGTTTAGCCCAGCTGGAAACGTAGCCTCAGTGACCGGAGGTAACCTCAATGACATTACCGCCGGTCGCCGAGGCTGCGCTTGCTCGCAACAGTTCAGTCACCAGTGGTTCTCAGCCTGGACAGTCGCATCTTGGCACCATCCAGGTTGAAAACTGTTTATCCCCCCTGTTTATACGGCGTAGGACAGAATGACGGATAGGGGAGGGATAGTCTTGTTATTTATTTTTGTTTCATTATAGAAGATGAGGGCTTCGGTGGAATAGGCGTTAGGTGAGTATAACTGTGTTTGTTATTTTTAAATAAAAAAGTAAAAGTGTGTTTTTTGTTTTATTTCAAATAAACACCACAAATATTAACCCCACTTGCCACCGCTACAGGGTAAGTGGGAAGAGCAAGGCAAAGCACCAGAATTGGCACATCTAACAGATATGCCTTTTCTGGGCGGCTGCTATTTGTAGGCTGGGGGGTGCAATATTCATGGCCCATTACCAGCCTGAGAATACCAGCCCCCAGCTTTCTGCTTTAATAATGCTGGTTGTCAAAAATGGGGGGATCTCATGTTGTTTTTTTAAAATTATTTATTTAAATAATTGAAAAATACGATGTGGGGACCTGTTATGAATGTTTTAGAAATGAATTCTGAGCAGAAGCTCCCTCTAGTGGTTGCAAACAGTACTGAACCATTCAATGAGGATTGGCAATCAGGGATCACGGACTGGCTGGATATAAGGGAGGTTTCCCCCATCATGGTTGCCGGTGATCAATTGTTCTTGTCTCAACGTTGTTTCCTGGTTCACTGTGCAGCTGGCAACACTGAGATCCATAGACAATATGGAAAGGAGTCTTCTGCTCACTGAGCAGACGCTCAATGGGATAGATGAGGGGGGGGATGCTAGGGTGGAGCTGCAGGACACTGAAGTAGGAAGCTGGGTGACAGTTAGAAAGCGGGGTAGAGGGAAGAGCGCCAGGGAGGTTAGTCCTGATCTGGCACACCCCAATAAGTTTGCAAAGTTGGCAGATGAGGGGGTTGTCAGTACAGGGGTAGCACTGCTGCAGCCAGGCATGTCCTCTGAAAGCCGGGGGAGTGTCTGCTCCAGTAAGGGGGGAATTAGGAGAGCAGGGCAGGCCAGACAGGTGCTGGTAGTGGGGGACTCAATTATTAGGGGGACAGATAGGGCAATCTGTCACAAAGACAGGGATCGTCGAACAGTGTGCTGCCTACCTGGCGCTCGAGTCCGACACATCGCTGATCGGGCTGACAGATTACTGGGAGGGGCTGGTGAGGACCCAGCGGTCATGGTGCACATTGGCACAAATGACAAAGTTAGAGGTAGGTGGAAGGTCCTTAAAGACTATTTCAGGGAATTAGGCTGCAAGCTTAAAGCAAGGACCTCCAACGTGGTATTTTCTGAAATACTGCCTATACCACGTGCCACACCAGAGAGGCAACGGGAGATTAGGGAGGTTAATAAGTGGCTCAAGAATTGGTGTAGGAAGGAGGGGTTTGGGTTCCTGGAGAACTGGGCCGACTTCTCAGTTGGCTACAGGTTCTATGCTAGGGATGGGCTGCACCTCAATGGGGAGGGTGCAGCTGTGCTGGGGGAGAAAATGGCTAGAAGGTTGGAGGAGTCTTTAAACTAGGGACTAGGGGGAGGGTATTCATTTTATAGGAGGGGAAGGCAGTGCAGATAGAGACCTGGGCACAAATAATGAAATTGGGGTTGGGGGTGGCATGGGGGGTGGGGTTAGAACAGTTAATAATTTAAGAAAGAATAGAGGTTCAGAGAGATACATAAAGTGCATGTATACTAATGCTAGAAGCCTCACTAACAAAATGGCGGAATTAGAATTTTGTTGGAACATAATTATGACATGGTGGGGATATCTGAGACTTGGCTGGATGAGAGCCACGACTGGACTGTTAATTTACAGGGCTATAGTCTGTTTAGAAATGACCGTAAAAATAAGCGAGGTGGGGGTGTGTTTTATATGTAAAATCATCCTTAAAACCCATCCTGCGTGATATCTGTGAATCTAATGAGGATGTAGAGTCTCTGTGGGTGGAGATTAGGGGAGGGTGGAAAAATAATAAACTACTGATAGGGGTTTGTTATAAGTCTCCTAAAATAATGGAAGCAACAGAGAATATCCTCGTAAAGCAAATAGATGAAGCAGCAACTCAAGGAGAAGTCATTATTATGGGGGACTTCAACTACCCTGAAATACATTGGGGAGCAGAAACCTGTAGTTCCAGTAAAGGTAATAAGTTTTTGGCAACTATGAGAGACAATTACCTTTCACAACTAGTTCAGGACCCAACAAGAGGGGGGGCACTGCTAGACCTAATATTATCCAACAGGCCAGACCGCATATCAAATATAAGGGTTGGGGGTCACTTGGGTAATAGTGATCACAAAATAATAAGCTTTCATGTATTCTTTAATAATATGTGTAGTCGAGGGGTTACAAGGACACTAAACTTCAGGAAGGCAAATTTCCAACGGATGAGAGATGATCTTGGTGCAATAAACTGGGATGATATCCTGAGACATAAAAATACACAAAGAAAATGGGAGATGTTTATTAGTATCCTGAATAGGACCTGTGCACAGTATATACCCTATGGGAATAAACATGCTAGAATTAGGAGGAAACCACTATGGCTAAATAGAGCTGTACGGGGCGCAATAAGGGACAAAAAGAAAGCGTTTAGGGAATTAAAGCAAGTAGGTAGTGATGAGGCATTAAATAAATACAGAAGACTGAATAAATTCTGTAAAAAGCAAATCAAGACAGCAAAGATTGAGGCAGAGAGACTCATTGCCAGAGAAAGTAAAAATAATCCCAAAATATTCTTTAACTACATAAATAGCAAGAAACTAAAAAATGATAGTGTTGGTCCCCTTAAAAATAGTCTGGGTGAAATGGTGGATGAGGATGAGGAAAAAGCCAATATGCTAAATGACTTTTTTTCAACTGTATTTACACAAGAAAATCCCATGACAGATAACATGATCAGTGATAAAAAAATTTCTCCATTAAATGTCACCTGCTTAACCCAGCAGGAAGTACGGCGGCGTCTAAAAATCACTAAAATTTACAAATCCCCGGGCCCGGATGGGATACACCCCCGAGTACTGCAGGAATTAAGTACAGTTATAGATAGACCATTATTTTTAATCTTTAAAGATTCCATAATAACGGGGTCTGTACCACAGGACTGGCGTATAGCAAATGTGGTGCCAATATTCAAAAAGGGGGCAAAAACTGAACCTGGAAATTATAGGCCAGTGAGCTTAACATCTACTGTGGGTAAAATCCTGGAGGGTTTTTTAAGGGATACTATATTGGAGTATCTGAGGCTGAATAACCTCATGACACAGTATCAGCATGGGTTTACGAGGGACCGTTCTTGTCAGACTAATCTGATAAGCTTTTATGAAGGGGTAAGTTCAGGACTGGACCAAGAGAATGCAGTGGACGTGGTGTTCATGGACTTCTCAAAAGCTTTTGATACAGTGCCACACAAAAGGTTGATACATAAAATGAGAACAATGGGGATAGGGGAAAATTTGTGTAAGTGGGTTAAGAACTGGCTCATGGATAGAAAACAAAGGGTGGTTATTAATGGAGCACACTCGGACTGGGTCACGGTTAGCAGTGGGGTACCACAGGGGTCAGTATTGGGGCCGCTTCTCTTTAACATATTTATTAATGACCTTGTAGGGGCATACAGAGTAGTATTTCAATATTTGCAGATGACACTAAACTCTGCAGGGTAATAAATACAGAGGAGGATAATTTATATTACAGGAGGATTTATGTAAACTAGAAGCTTGGGCTGATAAATGGCAAATAAGCTTTAATGGGGATAAATGTAAGGTCATGCACTTGGGTAGAACAAATAAGATGTATAATTATGTGCTTAATTGTAAAACACTGGGCAAAACTGTCACTGAAAAAGACCTGGGTGTATGGGTGGACGACAAACTCACATTTAGTGGCCAATGTCAGGCAGCTGCTGCCAAGGCAAATAAAATAATGGGATGCATTAAAAGAGGCATAGATGCTCATGAGGAGAACATAATTTTACCTCTATACAAGTCTCTGGTGCGACCACACTTAGAATACTGTGTGCAGTTCTGGTCTCCGGTGTATAAGAAAGACATAGCTGAACTGGAGCGTGTGCAGAGAAGAGCGACCAAGGTTATTAGAGAACTGGGGGGTCAGCAATACCAAGACAGGTTATTACACTTAGGGTTATTTAGTTTGGAAAAACGAAGGCTTAGGGGTGATCTTATTACAACGTATAAATATATGAGGGGACAGTACAAAGACCTTTCTAATGATCTTTTTACTCTTAGACCTGTGACGGGGACAAGGGGGCATCCTCTACGTCTGGAGGAAAGAAAGTTTAGCCATAATCACAGACGCAGATTCTTTACTGTAAGAGCAGTGAGACTATGGAACTCTCTGCCGTCTAATGTTGTAATGAGTGATTCCTTACTAAAATTTAAGAAGGGACTGGATGCTTTTCTTGAAAAGTATAATATTACAGGCTATATTCACTAGTTTCCTAGATACTGCGTTGATCCAGGGAGCTAGTCTGATTGCCGTATGTGGAGTCGGGAAGGAATTTTTTTCCCCAATGTGAAGCTTACTGTTTGCCACTTGGTTTTTTTTGCCTTCCTCTGGATCAACATGTTAGGGCAGGTTAGGATAGGATATGGGTTGAACTAGATGGACTTAAAGTCTTCCTTCAACCTTAATAACTATGTTACTATGTTACTTGGAAGCTTGCTGAGTCTTGCCTCTTCTCCTGCTCTCAGATAAGATATTTTCTGTTTTTTTTGTTTTTGTGCTTGCCATTTGTATATTTCTCTGCATTTCTGTGAGGTTGGCCAGGTTCCCCTCCCCGGGGGGCTTTGTCTCCTCTCGGTTCCTCTGGAGCCATTGTTGTTTGTTCATTTGCCTTTTCCAGTTTTTTTTTTCTGTGGCTGCGGCTTAGTTTTGTTACACCAGAGAACTAATTTAGGTGGTAGAGGTCGTGTGATCTCAGGTGTTTTTGCAATTAGTAGCGTTGTTTTTTTTAGGTTTTTTTTGGATTGCAGTAAGTATCCTTCCTATCCTTTTCTGTCTAAGTCAGATTGGGCCCCAGCGTTTGCTCATACTATTTTCTGTCTGTGTCTGTATTTCCTCTTGTCTAACCGCCATTACATGTTTGGGGGCTTCCTATGTTCTTTGGGGATCTGCTCCGGGGCAGATAGCTTTCCTCTTTCTATCTTTAGGTGTAGTTAGCCTCTCAGGCTGTGACGAGGCGTCTAGGACCAACGTAGGAACGCTCCACGGCTGCCTTTAGTTGTGGTGGTTAGTCAGGGTACTGCAATCCAGTAGATTCCAACCTCTCTGGTGTATTGCCGTTTTTGCCTGCTCTCCTCAGCTACCAAAACATAACAGGGACCCCTCTATTCTTGATAACCAGCCGTGCCTTGCTGAAGCTGACAGCTGAGGGTTGCAGCCCCCAACTGTGAGTTTTGCCTGGCTGGTTATGGAAAATACAGGGGAACCCATGCCGTGTTTTTTTTTAATTATTTATTTACAGCGCAGGAGCCGGCTAATGAATACTCCATCAGCTGCTTTTACTCTCACTGTTATTAGCGGCAGCAGGTGTCAGATGATGGTAGCAGTAGTTACATCAGTTGACACCAGTGACCGGAGGTAAACTTTGTACCTCCGATCACAGCTAAGCACTCACGCTGCCTTTTGACAATGTGGGAACCGCGGCTCTCTGACCGACAGGGAAGAATTCAAAACGGATCAGAAGAGTTGTTTGGCGTGCTGTCATGCACTTTACAGTGTGGCAAACACTGGATGTTCGGATCCGCCATTCAGGTGAATGGGGTTCAGGTCCGGGTACTGTTCTGGTAACTGAACCTGAACTTTTTGAAACTTCGGCCGAACATCCAGGTGTCTGCCCATCTCTATACAATATCAAAGTATCACTTTTACTCACTCTCACCCACAGAGCTCCTTGCAGTGCAACACCTCCATGTATCTCCTCCCTCAGGTGTTACGCCCTCACTCTCACCCACAGAGCTCCCTGCACTGCTACACCTCCATGTATCTCCTCCCTCAAGTGTTACGCCCTCACTCTCACCCACAGAGCTCCTTGCAGTGCAACACCTCCATGTACCTCCTCCCTCAGGTGTTACGCCCTCACTCTCACCCACAGAGCTCCCTGCACTGCTACACCTCCATGTATCTCCTCCCTCAAGTGTTACGCCCTCACTCTCACCCACAGAGCTCCTGCAGTGCAACACCTCCATGTATCTCCTCCCTCAGCTGTTACGCCCTCACTCTCACCCACAGAGCTCCCTGCACTGCTACACCTCCATGTATCTCCTCCCTTAAGTGTTACGCCCTCACTCTCACCCACACAGCTCCCTGCAGTGCTGCACCTCCATGTATCTCCTCCCTCAAGTGTTACGCCCTCACCCACAGAGCTCCCTGCAGTTCTACACCTCCTTGGTTCTCCTGCATTTCAAACTCAAAAATCTGATTGTCCTTTGTCAAAGATTTTTCTTATGCTGCACTATTTTTCTTGAAGACTGTCCCTGAACCATAACGTTTTTTTTCCGAATATCCATCTACATATTTATGTATGCCCTAAAGCACCTTAAAAATTGCAAAGTTCTACAGAATATGTTGTTACTATGTAAATGTAATTGATAATAATATATAATATTAAAGGGGTTTTCCCAGAATTACAATTTCCCTTCTATCCAGAGGAGTGCTGTACATAACTATCTCCAACAGTACAGAGCAGATGCTCGTATTTTACAGACCACTGAATATAATTAACGACGGCTAAGCATCACGTATAGGGTAGGGGCTTAAATATAATCTGACGCTAAACACCTACCCTATGGATAGATGATAAGATTGTGAGAACATCTTTTTAACCCTTTTAACTTACTGCTAAATTTTATGCTCAAGGGGGCGTGTATTACAAAGAAATAATGCAGCGGCGCCTAAAGACACACCCCAGAGGATCCTAGGAGCTACACTTCCTTGGTTTCGACCATAAAAGGTAGCACCAAATAAAAAGACCCATATCTTTGGATCCATTTTAAATCTAAAGAAAAAAAAACAACAACACAGAATGCTCAAAGCAGTAACGGGAAGAGTACAAGAACAAGAATAGTCCACTTTTAACAGTCACATGTTCTCTTTAAGCTGGAATGGTGCTACAGTTGGGAAAAAAAATATTGTTCTATCTCTGATGAACCCCTTAGTTATACAGCTCTATGATTTTTTTTTTATTGCTTACACCTTTTATGCGCTAATGTGGCAGTCCATTGCACGTGAAAGCTTGTTTTGCTATGTTATTTTGTTATTTTATGCATGAGTTTTGCCTCTATTTTCTTGGTAGTGTGAATAGTTCTATATCCAATAGCCCCCACTACTGAGTATATATAATTATTTCCCCTTCCATAACCCAACAATCCGCCCATCACCACAAATAAAACCTCTTCACCATTAAACGCCTTTGTTCTGCTTGTGAATTCTTTGCTTGCGTTGTTGTCCTTCTGCCCTGGAATCCTCCTCCCCGCACAGTATCACCGGGCTCGACGAGAGAGTAGGAGGAAATACTCTGCTGCTACTAATAATGATAATAAAAAAAATATATATATATAAAACGGGAAGAGATGAAAAGAGCAGCGCTTCAGGAGGAGGTTCAAACTTAAATTAATTTGCCACTGAAAAAATACATTTTGTTATTTTCTCCGTGTCAACTGCATGATTAAAACTGGCTGTTAAGTGAGCTCAGGGGATCTTCTCGTAAAAGATTTATGAGTAATGTTCAGTGCAATATTCAAAGTGAGCCATGAATATCAGGGTAATTGCTCTCTCTGCTGCTTCTTTTACTAGGCACGAGTTTGTCAACTACGCCATAAATATTTGCCTAGTCTGGTGAAAAAAAAAAGACAGTTCCATCGCCTGCATTTTTTATTACCTGGTGTTATGTTTACCTTTTGAGTCCCGCCTTTAGGCACATAGGTAATCTAACAATAAAGAAGAAAGGCGGCAAATAATTCTTTGTGGCTTTCATCGGTGTCATCTTTTTTTTTTCCTCCTTTCTATAATTCCGCTCGCTTTTTAGAGCTCCATTGTGCGCGCTATACCATGCACACTTAAACCCGGCTTTCCGGCACAGTACATCAGTAGGATCACTATGCTTAGCAATTTGCTTTTATAGCCTGCTAAATTCTACTTTTGTACCAAGATTTAGGAGAAAGATGTTTTGGTTTTTTTTTATTTATTTTTTTATTTTTTTCATTTTTTTAAAATCTATATATCTGTTTTTTTTCACAGTTTTTAGCAAATATGTTCAAGCAAAATGTAATGTTTTATTCCCAAATAAAGCCTAACAGTGATTAGTACTCAATATATATTATTTAGGATATAAAAGAGCTGAGTTTTTGCTTCTGTGCAATTGTAATATTATATTTTGCATGGGACTGTATCTCTGCTATATCAGTACAATATTGCTGTTTTTTTTTACGTACAGGTTTTTTTTCTCTTTATCTATTGAATGGCAAAGCCCCAATATTTTTTTTTGCTCTGTTAATGCACCTAGATATTTTTAGGGTGACTCCCCAATAGTTTAATCCTAGCGCGTTTTGCATTCTTTTTTTTTAAAGGACCTGGAAATGTAACATTTTATGCCCAGCATGCTGAAATGCGCCGACGCTTTGTGAGCAAATCACATGATGTCAGAACAGCACGGCTTTAGATTTAATCAAGAAAGAGATTAAAGTGAATGTGTCTCCACTCCTTCCCTCCCTCCTTCGCCACAAGTCTGCCGCAGCATAGCCATTTGTCAACGTCAGGCCGTCTGATTGCTTTGGACCTACTTCTATCCGACTCCCGTCAGCCAGCACAAGGGCAAAGCAGGCAGATTAGCTTGTATCATACCCAGTAAAGCAAAATTCATTGAGTGGGGTAATTGTAAAGTTAATAGACTGACCGTAAATGTGACGTCTATTAATATATTTCTTTTTCTATTCTTTTATTTTTTGTGTGTATTTTTCCCTCGAAGACTCCTTTGATCTTGTCTGGAAGTATCAATCTTTTTTACACTTAATTTGCTTTCTCTTGAGTTACTTTTGATCTTTCAGGTGATGACATAAAATATGTTTTCTTGTTCGGATTGTGACATCTGTGCATCTTGGTGAACAGATCAGGCGTTGATCGGGATTTTATCACTTTTGCTTAATATTACTTAAAAGTAATATCATTTGCCTGTACGACGCTGAAGGTAGCAGCAATAACTGAAGAACACATTATACTGCTATTCTTTCTTTGTTACATATAGCTAATATTGGAAGTTTTTTGCCGTGTGCTAATATTTTGTGAAAATTATTCATTATGTTTTTTTTCCTCCATTAATTAGATTGTACTAAAGGGTGTTCCTAGTTTGTACTTTTATGGTTTATCCACAAGCTATCCATAAATGTATAGTAGACATGCGTCCCAGCAATGGGACCTGCATCTATTTCAAGAATGGACCCTGTGACGACACAGCACGTTTTAATTATGCCAGACGTAAATTCAGTAGACCCAGAAACATAAGCTGTTGTCTAAAGTATTGACTCTTTTTGTAGTTTGAATTGATATTTGTAAATGGACGAATGGTTATTTACCTCTTATATCAGCTCCTACAGTTTATTGTACTGTTATCTTTGCAAAACAGGGATGCAGGGTCACTGAACAATGATGTGTGCTGATACGTTGATTACACATTGTTCAGGGCCATGCAGTTTGTTGACTCGCAAACATTGAAGGATAAACTATAAATAATCAAACAATACCAGTTAGCCTCATCACATCTTTCTCTTGATGTCACGCTGTCACTGCGTACAGGAGGTCAGGGTCCTATGCTGACCCTAAGCTGGGGCCCTGACTAATCCCTCTACCTGGAGGTACTGTTAATGGTACAGAGGTCCAGGCCGCTAGCGTAACCCTACCTCCTGAGAATCCCTGAACCTCAGTAATCTAGTCCTGAGAAGGACCCCGATCACAACAGTAGGGGACAGGGTAGTAAATGCTTATACACAGTACTAGACGAACGAGACAGTACAAGGGGAAAACGAAAAACCACCTTGCATACAAAAACTCACACCACAATAACAGAGGGAACACAAACGGGTAAGGAGATAAATGATAAAGCGAGGAAGGGAAAAAACCACACCGAGTACACTTCGCTCCAAACTCTTCAATACCACGATCCGCTCTGATCGTCTTTATGAAATGCTTTCACCGACAACTACCCTATCAGACCGGCAGGTATTTGAAGGAGTCCCAATACTGCAGAATTAACTGCAGCTGGGTGAGGCTGGGCCTCGTCTAGCACAGAGAGAGAGAGAATTAACTCCCTCATTGCCGAAAAACACCAAGCACCAAAAACTCAGCTGCGAGAAGTCAGGCTGTGCAATCGCAACGATCTTCGTGGCGACACACCCGTGACAGTACCCCCCCTTCTACGAGGGGCTTCCAGATCCTCAGGGCCAGGTTTATGCAGGTGAGTCATGTGGAAGGCCCGAATTAATCGGTCTGCGTTAATATCCGACGCAGGAACCCACATCCTCTCCTCAGGACCATACCCCTTCCAATGAACCAGGTACTGAAGGGACCGGCGATTAAAACGTGAATCGACCACTTTCGATACCTGATACTCCAAGTTACCATTGACCACCACTGGAGGAGGAGGTAAAGGTGACGGTATCACCGGCGCCACATACCTCTTAAGCAAAGATCTGTGGAACACGTTGTGAATTTTAAACATAGGGGGAAGGTCAAGACGGAATGCCACCGGATTAATTATAGAACTGATCCTGTACGGCCCGATGAACCTGGGACCCAGTTTCCAGGAGGGAACCTTAAGTTTTATATTCTTGGTAGACAACCATACCCGATCGTTCACACTTAGGTCCGGACCAGACACTCTCCTCCTATCAGCCATACGTTTGTATCGGTTCCGCATAGTACTCAGATTATTCAGCACCTCTCTCCACACTGAAGCGAGTGATGACGAAAATCGTTCCTCCTCAGGAACCCCCGAAGAGCCCCCCTTACTGAATGTACAAAACTGGGGGTGAAAACCATATGCCCCAAAAAACGGGGACTTACCAGTGGACTCGCTCCGCCTATTATTAAGGACAAACTCCGCCAGCGTAACCCTACCTCCTGAGAATCCCTGAACCTCAGTAATCTAGTCCTGAGAAGGACCCCGATCACAACAGTAGGGGACAGGGTAGTAAATGCTTATACACAGTACTAGACGAACGAGACAGTACAAGGGGAAAACGAAAAACCACCTTGCATACAAAAACTCACACCACAATAACAGAGGGAACACAAACGGGTAAGGAGATAAATGATAAAGCGAGGAAGGGAAAAAACCACACCGAGTACACTTCGCTCCAAACTCTTCAATACCACGATCCGCTCTGATCGTCTTTATGAAATGCTTTCACCGACAACTACCCTATCAGACCGGCAGGTATTTGAAGGAGTCCCAATACTGCAGAATTAACTGCAGCTGGGTGAGGCTGGGCCTCGTCTAGCACAGACAGAGAGAATTAACTCCCTCACTGCCGAAAAAACATCAAGCACCAAAAACTCAGCTGCGAGAAGTCAGGCTGTGCAATCGCGACGATCTTCATGGCGACACACCCGTGACACTTGACCTCTGGATGCTGGCTTAAAGAACAATTGGGAACTATATAAGAAGACTTTGCCTCTTTTCCAATGAGTCTACAGGATGTCAGCTTGGGGGATAACTGCCCCAGCTGGAAGAACACAGATCTGCTTCATTGACCATCACTGAACCCTCAGAGACATCTTGAAGAATCCAGGTTGGGACAATTGGGTCAACTGTCCACATACCTCACTGCTCTCGGTTAGCTTATTAAGTTTGTCATTACCTCCTCTCTGTGGGGGTCTGCCAAAAGCGGAGTGCCACTGGTGTGATTAGTCGGCCCCGAAAGCAGCTCAAATCTTGGCGAGTCAGCGGAAGGGTGACACTCTGTAATTTGCACCATCTTGGGTATTTGCTGGGACTGTTCTATATTCTATTGTTTGTTGGTGGTTCAGTAAATTATTGCCACACTGTTTTACCCTCACCCTGTATTGTCTGAATAGTTTTCTGCACACAGGAAGAGAGTCCGGGGGTTCAGTGGAATGAGCCCTGGTCCATATAGTCTTTCTAAAGACAGCCGGGCCTGCGGACAAGAGCACCCCTGACTCTGTGTTTCCACAGATCCCCTGACACTTGCTGCTGTCAGAGATGGATGGAAATTTTCCTTCATCTGTACAGAAATTCTGACCACGTCTCCAAGGAAAGCAGTGCACGACATGCCCGCTTTCTCTACATAGATGCTAGTTGCATTGGTGGGACCTACGGTAATGCTGAGTCACTACTCACGGACAAGCAGTGAGACAGGGTAGTCAAGAGGTCCAAGGTCAGATATCAGGAGGGCTCGTAGTACAGAGGTGTAATACAAATTTGTGGTCAAGTAACAATCCAGGCTCAAATGCCGTAGGGTACGTCAAGATAAGGGGATAAGAGAAACAGACAGATAGTCAGAGACAAAGTTCAGGGTCAGGTACCTGAGGTCAGAAAGTGTCAAAAGCAAAAGGGATAATCCACACCAAAGTCAAGACAAATCCAAGGTCTGGAAACAAGATCAGGATATCATAGCAAAGCACACACCTGCAGCTGACAATAATCTGCTCATAGCCAGCCATCTAAATAGCTAGCAAATTTACAAAATGGGAAACACCTGCATGAAAGCCCACAGGCTAGGCCAGATTGAGTAGCAGGGCTGTCAATCAAAATACTGACAGCCCAGCACGCACATGCCAAATTGGACGACTAGGGCATCTGACAGTCCAACACACTCCAGATCCTGTAGGGTGGCTGAGCTGGAGCTGTAACTCACACCATTCCTAGGCCACAGTGAGTGATGAAACCTTGACACCTCTATCTTCTATACATTTATGGCCTATCCTGTACGATATGAGAATACGAGTTTAACTATCCTCCAGCCCTTACAAATACAAGCAATTTGTATTCTGATCTTAATTGCATTGTATGCTGGAATAAAATGCAACAAATGTATTATGATTCATAGGCCTCTTGATAAATTTGAGACTGCGTACCATGAGCATGTCTACATTTTCACTATCATTTTTTTACAGGCTCTAGAGTAAGGAGTCAGGTGGGAGACCCCACTCAATGAGCCCTGCCCAATTTAAAATAATAGCTGTACATGGCATAAATATTAAAAAAGTAAAAACATGATTACACAAAACAGATTTTCTCCAATACCGGCTTTTTTCCCCGCTTGAAAACTGGCATAGGTTGTTTACTGAATCTCCCCCCACATTCATTAAGTTATTAATTAATGATTAATGTCAGGTTTGGCTGACAGTGCTAGTCATTTTTCAAGTTTCTTTATCAAGTCCCACTTTGACGTAGAGGATAGCCTCCTTACAGGCGCTAGAGAGGGTGTCCCTGGAAGCATTGCACCTTACATCTCCTATATCAGCTGTATCTGTCTTCCAAAAGGGTATCTTGAACTAGTAAAGACTTTTTCATCTCATTTTTGGGACAACATCCTAGTAAAAGACAAAAAGGATTAAAAAAACAGTTGTCCAGTGACATTTCTTTGATTCTATGTTTAACCAGTCATATCTACTGAACTAATGCTCCAGTTACCTATGTATCATGTATGACACATGGAATATCTATGAAGCAATATTTTCTAAATACCAATTTTAATGGTTAAAATATTTTTCACCCTTTAGTAAAAATGTGTCATGTTACCAACAGTGTTGAATGTCTTGAATACTGTTAAAAAATATCTTTCATGCAGCCATCCTTTTGGCATCATCATCTGACTTGCTAAAATCAAACCGCTTTGCTACACCCAACATTGACACCCATAGGGCTCGGGCCTCAGATAATAAAAGCCCAATAATATCCTTCCACATTCTCACCATTTCAATAATTTCTATTCCAACTTCTGCAGAGATTTCTAATAATAATTAAACACAATGCAATTAAAATGATGAATGTCTTTCCTCTCAGTGCTTGCTCAGCAATGTGTAGACCGTATCTGTCCCAATTATGTAGCTGCTAAAAGCAGAAGTGGCAGCAGAGGCCGTATTTCCAGGAGTTTAGTTTCAGCACCCAGCTTTAGTATTTCTCTCCCTAGAGATGACATTTGCTGCTTACTTTACACTTTGGTCTTTTTTAGGTTGATGAGCTCTCATGTGCCCTTCTGTTATGGTATACTCGTGCTCCTGCAATTAATGATTTCTTTGCAAGAGCAAAAAGTGTGTGTATATATACAGAAATATATATGTATGTGTATATCTACCTATATGTGTGTGTGTGTATATATATATATATATATATATATATATATATATAATATATATATATATACACACTGCTCAAAAAAATAAAGGGAACACTCAAATAACACATCCTAGATCTGAATGAATGAAATATTCTCATTGAAAACTTTGTTATGTACAAAGTTGAATGTGCTGACACAAAATCACACAAAAATCATCAATGGAAATCAAATTCATTAACCAATGGAGGCCTGGATTTGGAGTCACACACAAAATTAAAGTGGAATGTAATGTCCTTAAAACAAGTCAAAATGATGCTCAGTAGTGTGTGTGCCATCCACGTGCCTGTATGACCTCCCTGTGCTTGTATGACCTCCCTACAACATCTGGGCATGCTCCTGATGAGGCGGCGGATGGTCTCCTGAGGGATCTCCTCCCAGTCCTGGACTAAAGCATCCGTCAACTCCTGGACAATCTGTGGTGCAACGTGACGTTGGTGGATGGAGCGAGACATGATGTCCCAGATGTGCTCAATCGGATTCACGTCTGGGGAACGGGCGGGCCAGTCAATAGCTTCAATGTCTTCAACTTGCAGGAACTGCTGACACAATCCAGCCAGATGAGGTCTGGCATTGTCCTGCATTAGGATGAACCCAGGGCCAACCGCACCAGCATATGGTCTCACAAGGGGTCTGAGAATCTCCTCTCGGTACCTTATGGTAGTCAGGCTACCTCTGACGAGCAGATGGAGCGCTGTGCAGCCCTCCAAAGAAATGCCACCCACACCATTACTGACCCACTGCCAAACCGGTCATGCTGAAGGATGTTGCAGGCAGCAGATCGCTCTCCACGGCGTCTCCAGACTCTGTCACGTCTGTCACATGTGCTCAGTGTGAATCTGCTTTCATCTGTGATGAACACAGGGCGCCAGTGGCGAATTTGCCAATCCTGCACGGTGTTGGGCTGTGAACACAACTCCCTTCTGTGGACGTCGAGCACTCAGACCATCCTCATAGAGTCGGTTTCTAACCGTTTGTGCAGACACATGTAAATTTATTGCCTGCTGGAGGTCATTTTGCAGGGCTCTGGCAGTGCTCCTCCTGTTCCTCGCACAAAGGTGGAGGTAGCGGTCCTGCTGCTGTGTTGATGCCCTCCTATGTCCCCCTCCACGTCTCCTGGTGTACTGGCCTGTCTCCTGGTAGCGCCTCCAGCCTCTGGACACTACGTTGACAGACACCGCAAACCATCTTGCCACAGTTCGCATTGATGTGCCATCCTGGATGAGCTGAACTACCTGAGCCACTTGTGTGGGTTGTAGAGTCCGTCTCATGCTACCATGAGTGTGAAAGCACAACCAACATTCAAAAGTGACCAAAACATCAGCCAGGAAGCATTGGTACTGAGATGTGGTCTGTGGTCCCCACCTGCAAAACCACTCCTTTATTGAGTGTGTCTTGATAATTGCCAATAATTTCCATCTGATTTCTATTCCATTTGCACAACAGCATGTGAAATTGATTGTCAATCAGTGTTGCTTCCTAAGTGGACAGTTTGATTTCACAGAAGTTTGATTTACTTGGAGTTATATTCTGTTGTTTAAGTGTTCCCTTTTTTTTTTGAGCAGTGTGTGTGTATATATATATATGTATATATATATATATATATATATATTATTCGCAAAATAATTGGGACGCCTACACATTACACCCATAGTAGGTTTTATGACCCCCCATTCTAAATTCGTAGGCAGTAATATGGAGATGGTTCCCCGTTTGCAGCTATAACAGCTTTCACTCTTCTGGGAAGGCTTTCTATAGAATTTCGGAGGTGACTGTGGAAACTTTTGCCCATTTATCCAGAAGAGCATCTGTAAGGTCAGACATTGATGTTGAACAAAAGAGCTTGGCCGTAATCTCCATTGTAGTTAATTCCTACAGGTGTTCCATGTAGTTGGGGTCAGGGCTCTGAATGGGCCAGTTAAGTTACACATTCAGCTTACCTCACGATGCCTTTGTGGACTGTTGTTGGCACACCAGGTAATGTGTATTATCTAAACTGTAGTTTTGGGTGAGCAGCATGTACCAGCGATGATGGTGCAACAGAGTGGGACTTGGCGGATGAACTGTGGATCAGTGAGGAAAAGGACAGCTGGATGTATTAGATGTTAGACAATTAAGCAGTGCAGGTAGCACCGATGAAACAGAGCCAGGCATGCGGAAAAACATAGCAACAGTAACTATATTGGAAATTTGTATCTTCTAGTAAGGAAGCAGACAATTGAATGAAATGCAGTCTAGCATGTTCAAGCAGGGCAATGGTTAAACACAGGAGTAACAGAAAAGTAAATGTAGCTTGGTATCTTCCCGAATGTTTAATAGCAGCTATATATGAAAACTGGGATTTATAGTAAGGAAATAGTTAGCTGCAGCAAGGCAATAAAGTATAGGCAAACTGGAGACACTCTTCAAGAGATGTTACGTTGATTGCAGAGGCCAGGTCGGAACAGGTCTTGGAACAAATAAGAGGAATTGGTAACTTGTGTGTTGAGAGGTTGGTGTAGACAAGCTGGACTGAGCTTGGAAATAACGCTGGTTGTAGCATGGAAGTCAGGAGTAACAGGAGATGAGACACCTTGCTGTGTCAGAGCCAAGTGAAGTAAATGAAATCTCCAGACAAGCTTGAGGCAACTGAAACAATGCTACTTAATACCCAAGCATTAGACCTCCACCTGAGCCAGCATTAAAAGCCTGGGGTGATGATGTCAGAGTTGTTTGCTGAGTTACCAGAGGAATCTGGTATAGATTATTGCAAAGGGAGGTGGCTACAAGAGAGGGAAGCAAAGCTTGGCACTGTAGCTAGGACAGGTAAGTAACATGGACCTGGCTATATGAACGGGGAACAGTCATGTTGGAACAGGAAATGGCCTCCCCCAAATTGTTCCCACAAACTTCGAAGGATAAGATTGTACAAAATTGTTTTGGCATGATAAAGTATTAGAATTTTCATAACTGGAAGCAAGGTACCTAGGCCGACCTGTGAAAAACAACTCCATAGCATTATCCCTACGCCATCAAACTTTAAAGCTGGAAGAATGTAGTCAGGCAGACAACGTTCTCCTGGCATTTCCAGAACCCAGAGTCATCCACAGAACATGTTTCCATTGCTCCAGAGTTTAGTGGCAGCAGGCATCATAACAGTTAATGCTTGGCCCAGTGTTTGCTGATAAGGGTTGTATGCCTCAGCTCCCATATGGAAACCCATGCTATGAATCTCCTAATGTTAGTGTCAGAGAGGAGGTTTGCCAGAATCGGCAGAGCTTTGACGACTTTTATGCACCATGATCCTGAGCAGATAGACACAGATAAAATATTGATTCTATGCATTTCTTTGTCATAGCCTGTTTTACATAATTGTGTAAACACATGAATAATTACCTGTCATTCTAGAATGGTCAATTAATAAGTGGAAGCAATTGCGTACTTCATTGGAAGTGACATGTATTGAATATGTACTAAGGGGTTCTACTGATCAATGTGGAAAGAGAACATTGGACTCAGAATAACATAGTGTTTTATATTGTAATGTAAATAGGTACCGTAGATTACTTTTCTAACTTTTGTTATTTCTCGTTATTTTTTATTTCATATGTCTAAATCTCCTTTGTTATCTTCATGCTGCTATAAAATTACTTGCCAAAATTCTGGCTGCTTAATGCCACCACTAGGGGGAGTTTTTCTAAAGACAGATTCATTATTATCTGTAATGGGAGCTGTAAAATGGATCCTTACAACCTTCCCCTAGTGATGGCGTTACACAGCATGGGTTTCACCATGTATAAGTCCTGGGATGTCTTTTTGTTATTGCATTGGTGGCCCTCTGAGAACTTGATCAGTACAGTGGTGATCTGTTCTCAACCTTATCTGACCTACTTAGAATACAAAAAGGAAGTTTTGCATAAATTAAGACATTTTATTTATATTTTTCAAATCTAATGTGCAGAAGATAAGTCAGCAGATGATTCCCATATCACCTTAGAGTTACTAATACATAATTAAGTGCTAATCTTTCAGAGCCAGCACACTTTGTTATTAGTTCAACGTGCTCGCAGGGAGTTTGTCCACTTTTAAGTAAAATTTTGAGGTGTGAAGGTAATACTCTAAAGGGGTTGTCCAAAACTTTAACATTCATAGCTTATCTTTAGGATAGGTCATCAATGATCGGTGGGGATGCGACCCCCTTCACCATGTGCCGATCAGCTGTTCCCGGTGTAGACGGTGGCTGGAACTGCTCCGTTACGTAGCTGCACAGTTCCCTCTACTGTATAGTGGCCATGTCCGGGTACTGCACATCCACTCCTTATGCAAATCAATTGTGGTGATGTGCAGTACCTGGCCGTACCGCAACGTTTCAGAGTAATGCTGCCCCTGGATTTGACATCATGAATCTTGTCAGGTTCCCTTTAAACTTTTGCATGTTGTTTATGAAATAATACTATGATCTATTATTGCATAAAACCGAAATTATTTGTTTCACTATCTGTGATTTTAGCTTCACAGTCCTTTCCAAGATGGTGTAATAATAATAATATTAGCAAATACCTTAAATTACAAATGTAGTATAGTTCTTCTGATTCGCTATGTCTTTATTTTCATGTGCAGGCATTGTAGGACTTTAGATACCCATGGTTATGACCACTAGCAACTAGCTAATTATCTGTCACCAACTGTCAGTATATCAGTGGTCGTAACCATGGATACCTAAGGTCCTGCAATGCCTGTACATTAGGATAGAGACATAGCGAATCAGAAGAACTATGCCGAGTTTGATCAAAAAGTGTGTGCAAAAAAGTGTACCTATAAGAACCGATAATGTTTGAAATGTAAAGGCCCATCACACCAAATGTTGATCTGATTTTAGATTTCTCTTTAATTCATTCACTTTACATTTTGTTAATTGATTAAAAAAGTATTGCACTTGTATTTTGAAAGCATTCTTACTGTGCAGCATTTTTTCCACACCTGCCTAAAACTTTTTCTGAAAATATAAAAAGCTAATTACTGTATTTTTCGGACTATAAGACACATTTTTTTCCTTTAAAAATGTGGAGCAAAATGGGAGGTGCGTCTTATAGTCTGGATGTACCGGCTGTGGTGGGGGAGCGGGTTCGGCGGAGAAGCGGGTCACAGAGCCAGGAGCTGGCAGCTGCGACTAACTCCTGTGCCCGCTGCTAAAAAGAAATGAATATTCACTGCATTCCACGTCCATGGGCGTGTAGGGAAATGAGTATTCATTTCTCTTTAATGGCATCCTGGTATGATTGGTCCCATCCCGGTCATGGTATGATTGGCCCCCATCCCGGTATGGTTGGCCCCCATTCCGGTCCTGGTATGCATGGCCCCATCATTAAACATTAAAAAAACAAATCATTACACTTACCTTCCCAGTGCTCCCTCGCAGCTTCCTGCTCTGATTCCAGCAGCTGCTTTGCGCTTGTAAGCAGTGCATGGCAGGGATGTCGTGCGCTGCTTGCAAGTTGAAGGGCAGCTGCCGGAATGCTCAATGAACCAGAATGCCGGGACTGTGTTCGTGCAAAACAGTGAGTATTCATTGCTCTCTAGCGAGCATACTGTCAGCCGGAGACTTACAGCAGCTGCCAGTTGTCACGTGTGCCGATACTTAAGAGAAATGAATATTCACCCCGTTCCATAAAGTATCAGCACACGTGACAGCTGGCAACTGCAGGAAGGCTCCGGCTGACACTGTGCACGCTAGAGAGCAATGAATACTCACTGATCTCCGCTCACACAGTCCCGGCATACAGAGCATTGAGTATTTCGGCAGCTGCCCTTCGGCTTGCAAGCAGTGCATGACGTCCCTGCCATGCGCTGCTTACAAGCTGGCATCGGTACAGGACGCTGCGAGGGAGCGCCGAGAAGGTAAGTGTAATTTTTTTTTTTATGTTTTCTGATGGGGCCATGCATACCAGGATGGGGGGTGGGGGCCAGTCATACCAGGATAAGGATGAGACCATGCATACCAGGCCTGGGATGGGGGCCAATCATACAGGTTAAGGATGTGACCCTGCATATCAGGATCGGGACCATTCATACTAGAACGAGATGGAGGCCCTGCATACCAGGATAGGGGTGAGGGTGATCATTCCTACCAGTATAGTGATATGGGGGATGCATACCAGGCTAGGGATGAGGAGGCATGCATACCAGGATGAGGATGAGGGCCATGCACACCAGGATAGGGATAAAAGGGCCATGCACACCAGGATAATGATGAGGGAGACATGCATACTAGGATAGGGATGAGAGGGCCATGCATACCAGGATAGGGAAGAGAGGGCAATGCATACCAGGAATAAGGGATAGATAGGGGCCATGCATACTACGATAGGAATGAGGGGGCCATGCATACTAGGGAAGGGGTGAGGGAGGCCATGCATACCAGGATGGGGATGAGGGGACCATATATACCAGGATGGGGGATATTAAGTACAGAATTGACCACATTTTTTGCTTCAATTTTTTTTCCTAATTTCCTCCTCTAAAACCTAGGTGCATCTTTTTGTCCGAAAAATACGGTAGGTTTAAATGATTAAAAAGGAGTCAAAGTAGAACGAGATCATGGTGAGTTTACGGCAATATACATGTGCGGACCACAAGTAAATAATAAACTTAAAAATTTTAAGAAATTAAAAATTGTATAAGAAAGTAAGATTTAATGTTTTAGAAAATATGGAATTGTGAGATTTAATCTAGCAGTAATGGGCATTTACACTTTCGGATCATAAAGCAGTAGTTGTAGTGATTTGTAGTTTTTTGAGTTTATCGCACTGGTAAAAATACAGTAAATACATTGCCAAGTTGTGTGTTCTGAAAATGATAAAAACCCTCCAAAATTCTTGATGTGCCCATCAATGTGTCTGCCGCCTATAGTGCAGTATTTTATTAGATTGCTGTCTATAATTAATAGCGTATTTTGGAGGCTCCGTGTTCGACTTCTACCATGCTACTTCCTCACTCCATTCAAGCTGGTATCAAGATTTAACCCACTCGTCCCTCCCCTGGCACCATCCATCACGCTGTCACTTAACGGCATGGTGGGTCGGAGTACGGCTCTTGTTACTCCACTAGGATTGCACTGAAACCGCTTCATATATGCTAAATGCCTCTTTATTTTATTTTTTGAGTAATGAGTCAGGAGCAGTTCATTAGCTTCTGGGGACAAAAAGACAAGTGCAGCGAGGAGCCGAGCAGCCTCTAATTTGACAAGTAACGCTCATTTTTTCATCTCCGTGCTTGGCTGCGGTATTGTTTTTGGATTCAAGTACAACCAAATCCAAGTATAATGTGTAAATATTGTGTATCAGAAGTGAGTCCAGATACATAAAGTCTTTAATAGGAGGTGCACGTTGGTTTTCAAAATTATTCTTAGCAGGTTGGAGACTCAGATAAGAAATTTCATAGCCATGGTCTTTAAGAGGTTGACCTGGATAAAATGGATTATCGTGACTGCTGCAGCCAATCACCGGGTTCAGTGGCAATTACTGTGCAACTATGAGAAAACAAGTAATGAATATAAAACAACAATGAGGTCACTGGACAAGGTCTTCAAATCAAGGAACATTTCACTGGCGATTAAAGACATGGCTTGTACATACAGTGGGAAAAATAAATATTTGATGCACTGACGATTTTGCAAGTTTTTCTCACCTAAAAAGAATGGAGAAGTCTGTAATTCCACTGTGAGAGACAGAATCTGAAATTAAGAACCAGAAAATCACATTGTATGATTTTTACATAATTAATTTCAATTTTATTGCATGAAATAAGTTTTCAATCACCTACCAAACAGCAAAAATTCTGGCTCTCACAGACCTGTTAGTATTTCTTTAACAAGCCCTCCTACTCTCCCCTCATTACCTGTATTAATTGCACCTGTTTAAACTCGTTACCTGTATAAAAGACATCTGTCCACACACTCAATCATGCTCCAACCTCTCCACCATGGCCAAGACAAAATAGCTGTCTGATGACACCAGGGACAAAATTGTAGATGTAAACAAGGCCCAGCTACATGACAATAGGCGAGCAGCCTGGTGAGAAGTCAACAACTGTGCGCAATTATTAGAAAATGGAGAAACACAAGCTCACGATCAATCTTCCTCGGTTTGGGGCTCCATGCAAGATCGCACCTCGTGAGGTAAGGATGATTGTGAGAAAGGTCCGGAATCAGCCCAGAACTACACGGGAGAACTTGGTCAATGACCCGAAGAGAACTGAGACCGCAGTCTCAAACATTACCTTTAGTAACAACGTCACAAATTAAAATCATGCAGGGCACGCAAAATTTAACTATTTGGTATCAACTCCACTCGCCGTGTTTGGGAGAAGAAGGATGAGTACAACCACAAAAACACTGTCCTAACCGTGAAACATGGTGAGGGAAACATCATATTTTGGAGGTGTTTTTCTGCCAATGGGACAGGACGACTGCACCATATTGAAGGAAGGAATGGGTGGGGTCATGTATTGCAAGATTTTGGCCAACAACCTCCTCAGTAAGAGCACTGAAGATGGGTCATAGCTTGATCTTCCAGCATGACAATGAGCAGAAACACACAACCAGGGCAACTAAGGCGTGGCTCCGTAAGAAGCATTTTAAGGTCCTAGTGTTTCCTAGCCAGTCTCCAGACCTGAACCCAATAGAAAATCTTTGGAGGGAGCTGAAACTCAATGTTGCCTAGAATTTCCCAGAAATCTGAAAGGTCTGGAGAAGATCTATATGGAGGAGTGGGCCAAAATCCGTGCTGCAGTGTGTGCAAACTTGGTCAAGAGCTACAGGAAACATCTGACCTGTGTAATTGGAAAGAGCTGGAGAAGATCTAAAAGGAGGAGTGGGCCAAAATCCCTGCTGCAATGTGTGCAAACTTGGTCAAGAACTACAGGAAACATCTGGCTTCTGTAATTGCAAACAACATTTTCTGTAAGAACTATTAAGTTTTACATTTCTATGGTATCAAATATTTTTTCATGCAATGAAATGCTAATTCCTTATGTAAAAATCATTCAATGTGATTTTCTTTATTTTTTTTTTAAGATACTGTCTCTCAAAGTTGGTGTACCTACAATAAAAATTAGACCTCCATTTTTTGTAGGTAGGAAAACTTGCAAAATTGACAGTTCATCAAATACTTATTTTCCCCACTATAGTTTGGTGTTTTCTCTTGTAACATATCAATGTGACACCTGGGTGCCTTCTAAATGTGGTGCTGGAGAAGGATGTTATCAATTCCATGGATGTCAAGAAGAAGAAGCAAATCAATTTTGGAAGAAATCAAGCCAGACATGTCACTCGAAGCAAGGCTCACAAAGCTACGACTTGCCTACCTTGGACACATCATACAAAGAGAGGAATCACTGGAGAAGAACATCATGGTCGGGTGAATAGAAGGAACATAGCGAAGAGGAAGACCAGCAACCCAATGCCTTGTTACTATCAAGATAACAATGGAGAAGACTTTGGTGGACCTATCCAGGTTTGCACAATATCGATCTTCATCCATCAAGTCGCCATGGCTTAAGATCGAGCTGAAAGCCAATAAAACATTGTACACCAAGAATCCATTCTTTACATGTCAGTATGGAGACCATTGGCCAGAGGCATAAATCTGAATCTTCTGACTTTTTTTTGTCCCATCTGAATCATTAACAATGCCCAACCGACATAATGATGAACTGATGCAAGGAATCTATGAATGGATTAAGGGTATGTGCACACGTTGCGGATTTAGACACGTTTCTGCAGTGTTTTTGGACACGCGGAATTGCATCAAATCTGCAGTGTAGTGCACAGCCAATGTAATTCAATGTGAAATGAAGAATTGCTGTGCCCATGCTGCGGAAAAATCAGTGCAGCTTTGCAGCGTTTTTTTTCCGCAGCATGTCAATTCTTTTGTGCGGATCCGCAGCAGCGTTTTCAGTCGGTCACATATTCTCACTCTTTTTCTCTCTCGCTCTCTTTCTCTCTCTCTCTCCACGACCAAACAAATCCGCACACCAAAAACTCATTACAATCCACAATAAATACGCAGGAATTCTACATAAAATCTGCAAGCGTTTTACCCTGCTTTTTCTGCCAGTAGGTGCATATTCTCTGCACAAAATTCCGCTGACTACTCTGCAACATGTGCACATACCCTAAGAATTAACTTTCATTGATAAGGAGGATACCTCCTTCCTGAGTGTAAATACATAATGACCATTGATAGGAAAGCCTCAAGTCAAGAAGTGTACAAAAAAAGAGGATAAAAAATATACATTTATTGATTAACCACATTTAAGCCAGACAGAATATATAAAACTAGTGATTAACCCGTTCTACGCCCGGGTGGCAAGCATTTTTATAGGTACATCATGGTCTCCCATTCTGGTATGTGCTGCCCCCCTCCTATCCTAGTATGCTTGGCACCCCTCATCCCCACCCAAATCTACTATGCATGGCACCCAATTCCTCATCCTGGTATGCATGGTCCCCTCATCCCCCAATCCTGGTATGCATGTTACCTGCTCATCCCTATCCTGGTATGCATGTTACCTGCTCATCCATATCCTGGTATTCATGGTTCCCTCACCCCCCAATCCTGGTATGCATGGTCCCCTCACCCCCCAATCCTGGTATGCATGGTTCCCTCCGCCCAATCCTGATATGCATGGTCCCCTCACCCCCCAATCCTGATGTGCATGGTCCCCTCACCCCCTATCCTGATGTGCATGGTCCCCTTACCCCCCTATCCTGATGTGCATGGTCCCCCTCACCCCCCAATCCTGATGTGCATGGTCCCCTCACCTCCCAATCCTGATGTGCATGGCCCCCTCACCCCTCAATCCTGATGTGCATGGTCTCACCCTCCAATCCTGATGTGCATGATCTCCTCACCCCAATCCTGATATGCTTGGTACCCTCACCCCCAATCCTGATATGCATGGTCCCCTCACCCCCCTATCCTGATGTGCATGGTCCCCCTCACCACCCAATCCTTATGTGCATGGTCCCCTCACCTCCCAATCCTGATGTGCATGGCCCCCTCACCCCCCAATCCTGATGTGCATGGTCCCGTCACCCCATCCTGTTGAGCATGGTCCCCTCACCCCCAAACCTGATGTGCATGGTCTCACCCCCCAATCCTGATGTGCATGATCTCACCCCCAATCCTGATATGCATGGTACCCTCACCTCCCAATCCTGATGTGCATGGCCCCCTCACCCCCCAATCCTGATGTGCATGGTCCCGTCACCTCATCCTGTTGAGCATGATCCCCTCACCCCCAAACCTGATGTGCATGGTCTCACCCCCCAATCCTGATGTGCATGATCTCCTCACCCCCAATCCTGATATGCATGGTACCCTCACCCCCAATCCTGATATGCATGGTCCCCTCACCCCCCAATCCTGATATGCATGGTCCCCTCACCCCCAAATCCTGATATGCAAGGTCCCCTCACCCCCCAATCCTGGTATGCATGGTCCCCTCACCCCCACCCAAATCTGGTATGCATGGCACCCCATTCCTCATCCTGGTATGCATGGACCCCTCATCACCCAATCCTGGTATGCATGGTACCCCCTCATCCCTATCCTGGTATGCATGGTACCTGCTCATCCATATCCTGGTATTCATGGTTCCCTCACCCCCCAATCCCGGTATGCATGGTCCCTCACCTCCCCAATCCCGGTATGCACGGTCCCTCACCCACCAATCCTGGTATGCAAGGTCACCTCCCACCCAATCCTGGAATGCATGGTCCCCTCACCCCCCAATTCTGGTATGACTGGTCCCCTCACCCCCAATTCTGGTATGAATGGTCCCCTCACCCCCCAATCCTGGTATGAATGGTCCCCTCATCGCCCAATCCTGATGTGCATGGTCCGCTCACCCCCCAATCCTGATGTGCATGGTCCGCTCACCCCCCAATCCTGATGTGCATGGTCCCCTCATCCCCCCAATCCTGATGTGCATGGTCCCTCTCACCCCCCAACCCTGATGTGCATGGTTCCCCTGATTCTCCCTCACCCCCCAACCCTGATGTGAATGGTCCGCTCACCCCCAACCCTGATGTGCATGGTCCGCTCACCCCCAATCCTGATGTGCATGGTCCCCTCACCCCCAATCCTGATGTGCATGGTCCCCTCACCCCCCAATCCTGATGTGCATGGTCCCCTCAACCCCCAACCCTGATGTGCATGGTCCCTCACCCCCCAACCCTGATGTGCATGGTCCCCTCACCCCCAACCCTGATGTGCATGGTCCCCTCACCCCCCAACCCTGATGTGCATGGTCCCCTCACCCCCCAACCCTGATGTGCATGGTCCCCGCACCCCCCAACCCTGATGTGCATGGTCCCCGCACCCCCCCAATCCTGATGTGCATGGTCCCCTCACCCCCCAACCCTGATGTGCATGGTCCGCTCACTCCCCAATCCTGATGTGCATGGTCCCCTCACCCCCCAACCCTGATGTGCATGGTCCCCTCACCCCCCAACCCTGATGTGCATGGTCCGCTCACCCCCCCAACCCTGATGTGCATGGTCCCCTCACCCCCCAACCCTGATGTGCATGGTCCCCTCACCCCCCAACCCTGATGTGCATGGTCCCCTCACCCCCCAACCCTGATGTGCATGGTCCCCTCACCCCCCAACCCTGATGTGCATGGTCCCCTCACCCCCCAACCCTGATGTGCATGGTCCCCTCACCCCCCAACCCTGATGTGCATGGTCCCCGCACCCCCCCAACCCTGATGTGCATGGTCCCCGCACCCCCCAATCCTGATGTGCATGGTCCCCTCACCCCCAACCCTGATGTGCATGGTCCGCTCACTCCCCAATCCTGATGTGCATGGTCCCCTCACCCCCCCAACCCTGATGTGCATGGTCCCCTCACCCCCCAACCCTGATGTGCATGGTCCCCTCACCCCCCAACCCTGATGTGCATGGTCCCCTCACCCCCAACCCTGATGTGCATGGTCCCCTCACCCCCCAACCTGATGTGCATGGTCCCCTCACCCCCCCAACCTGATGTGCATGGTCCCCTCACCCCCCAACCCTGATGTGCATGGTCCCTCACCCCCCAATCCTGATGTGCATGGTCCCCTCACCCCCCAACCCTGATGTGCATGGTCCCCTCACCCCCCAATCCTGATGTGCATGGTCCCTCACCCCCCAATCCTGATGTGCATGGTCCTCACCCCCCCAATCCTGATGTGCATGGTCCCCTCACCCCCAACCCTGATGTGCATGGTCCGCTCACCCCCCAACCTGATGTGCATGGTCCCTCACCCCCCAATCCTGATGTGCATGGTCCCTCACCCCCAACCCTGATGTGCATGGTCCGCTCACCCCCCAATCCTGATGTGCATGGTCCCTCACCCCCCCAATCCTGATGTGCATGGTCCCCTCACCCCCCAATCCTGATGTGCATGGTCCGCTCACCCCCAATCCTGATGTGCATGGTCCCCTCACCCCCAATCCTGATGTGCATGGTCCCTCACCCCCAACCCTGATGTGCATGGTCCGCTCACCCCCCAATCCTGATGTGCATGGTCCCCTCACCCCCCACCCTGATGTGCATGGTCCCCTCACCCCCCAATCCTGATGTGCATGGTCCCCCTCACCCACCCCAATCCTGATGTGCATGGTCCCCTCACCCCCCAACCTGATGTGCATGGTCCCCTCACCCCCCAACCCTGATGTGCATGGTCCCCTCACCCCCCAACCCTGATGTGCATGGTCCCCTCACCCCCCAACCTGATGTGCATGGTCCCCCACCCCCCCGAATCCTGATGTGCATGGTCCCCTCACCCCCCAACCCTGATGTGCATGGTCCCCTCACCCCTGATGTGCATGGTCCCTCACCCCCCAACCCTGATGTGCATGGTCCCCTCACCCCCCCAACCCTGATGTGCATGGTCCCCTCACCCCCAACCCTGATGTGCATGGTCCCCTCACTCCACCATTGCAGTCCCTCACCCCATCCTGATGTGCATGGTCCCCTCACCCCCCCAACCCTGATGTGCATGGTCCCCTCACCCCCCAACCCTGATGTGCATGGTCCCTCACCCCCCCTATCCTGATATGCATGGTCCGCTCACCCCCAACCCTGATGTGCATGTTCCGCTCACCCCCCAATCCTGATGTGCATGGTCCCCTCACCCCCAATCCTGATGTGCATGGTCCCCTCACCCCCCCTATCCTGATATGCATGGTCCACTCACCCCCCAACCCTGATGTGCATGGTCCGCTCACCCCCCAATCCTGATGTGCATGGTCCCCTCACCCCCCTATCCTGATATGCATGGTCCGCTCACCCTCCAACCCTGATGTGCATGGTCGCTCACCCCCCAATCCTGATGTGCATGGTCCCTCACCCCCCTATCCTGATATGCATGGTCCGCTCACCCCCCAATCCTGATGTGCATGGTCCGCTCACCCCCCAATCCTGATGTGCATGGCCCCCTCACCCCCCAATCCTGATGTGCATGGTCCGCTCACCCCCAACCCTGATGTGCATGGTCCGCTCACCCCCCAATCCTGATGTGCATGGTCCCCTCACCCCCCCTATGCTGATATGCATGGTCCGCTCACCCCCCAATCCTGATGTGCATGGTCCGCTCATCCCCCAACCCTGATGTGCATGGCCCCTCACCCCCCAATCCTGATGTGCATGGTCCCCTCACCCCCCAATCCTGATGTGCATGCCCCCTCACTCCCAACCCTGATGTGCATGGTCCCCTCACCCCCCAACCTGATGTGCATGGTCCTCTCACCCCCCAACCCTGATGTGCATGGTCCCCTCACGCCCCCCCTATCCTGATGTGCATGGCCCCCTCACCGCTATTAAACTGCACAGATACCCCCAAAAAAAAAAAAATTTATACTCACCTTTCATCCCTGTGCTCCGTTCTGCTGGACGCCGGGGGAGGAGAGCGGCGCCGGAGTACGCGCATGCCCAGACCGCGCGGTCCGGCGCCATATTGCTGAAGACACACTGTAAATGTGTCTTCAGCAAAATGGCGCCGGATAGCGCTACTGCGCATGCGCGATCTGACGCGCACTCCTGGTCTCCTGCCCCGGGAGAAGAGAAGCGCCGCGGCAACGCTCCTCCCGGTCAGGTAAGTATGTGAGTATGGCGCCGGAGATCGCGGTATGCATCCAGTACGCATACCGCGATCTCCGGCGCCATACAGAGTACTTACCGCTCTGGATGCCTCTCTGTCTGGAGCCAGACTGCGCAGGCGTGTTGCTCTTGCGCAGTCTATAAAGGCTTCAGACAGAGTGACGCCCCTACCGTTATATTATAGATGAGATGCCTCATGCCAAATAGGGACGCAAGATGATGCGAAAAGTGCCTAGGATTTGTGGTTAAACGAGCATAATTTAATCTTTATGGCACCACTGTACTGTGCAAGTATAAACTAGGGTAATAAAGTGTAGTTCATAATCATTGGTACTAAATGGATACCAAATGTAGTTGTGAAGGATGACACTGGAGAGATCACACAGAATCCCACCGCTGCCACCATGTGACCAACCCGCACCTCAGCACGCAGCCTGACGTCACTATTACATCGGCGGGATCACGCGTTACGGTCTCCTCACTTGCATCAACATGTCGGTCCACATCCCGTGGGGATGCGTAAGGTCAGCTCGGCACAGTTTTACACAGACAACCCGCTGTCTACACGGGCCCAGGAAGGCACAGGGAGTGATAGAAGGTAGCCCACGAAACCTCTAGCATAGCACCACACTTGCAGGGTTTTTTGGACAGTTATGTTTACTCCTTTTTGGGTGGTGGACTGAGTTGCGATTGGTACATCTTCAACCACTATAGCATATTCTACAGCCTGTAGCAAGAAGACAAGGCCAACAAAGGCGAAATAAAGATGACACAATAGATCTTTACTGAGAGCAAATGGTTAAATTGTGCAATGTGTAAAGTTGTGTGCCGCACATTGCTGTGAGCATACAGGTCTTCACATTGATCCCCTTTGCCAGGTGAGCAGGAGCAGGTGGAAGGGGATTAGTTCTGCCAGAATAGCTTCCCCCCTCCTGTGTCTGTCGCCTCCTGGAGCAGCACAAGGGAAAAATATCAGCACTTTTTATTTTTAGTGGGAAGATAAATTTAAAAGGAGTAAATTGGAAAATCAAATGAGGGCTGTGGAAGCCGGGGAGATTTGCAGAGCTGTCTCCCGGCGTTTGAATGAGCCATTCATCATCCCTTAGAAGTAGTCAATTCCTCTAGTATCTGTAAATGTTTTCAGATATTAGCCAATTTATATGCTCTGAGATTCATCATGGAAAATCAGCTTTACCGATGCGCATTATCTCCATCGGAGATGAAGTTTGATGTATGGGCATCTTTGGAACTCAATGAGATGTGCGTTCGGAGAGAGGAAAAAATAAAGGGGAGGAATAGAAAGTAAAAAAAAAAAAAACCTTTTTAATTAATAAACAAATTTGCTCAGGAGCTCATCAGTGTCAGAAACAATAAGGAGTGTCGTTCATTACTGTTTATTGCGTTCCACCCTCAACAAATGTTGCCTTCTAATGAGATTTTGTTTCCTTTTCCTCCTTTTTTTTTTTAATTTGGTTAATGGCATTCTCAGAAAAGAAAATGCAAATTTATCCTAAATGAAAAATAAAATTGAATTCAAACTTCACGTTTCTGGAATTAGTGTAAGATTTCTCCGATGGCTCACTTGCTGTGTGGACAGAATGACAAAAGGGTCAGCGGAGGTAACTGAACCGTAAAACTCTCCAGTCCTGAGTACATGTTGGATTTTGATTTATTTCCTCGGCTCTTGTGTTGCATCTTTTTACCTTGTGTCCGGTGTAATAGATTTCCAGTAAACGTATTAAGTTGGCTGTTTAATATGTACAGACAATGCTAATGATGAAGAATTGCTGGACCACAATGATATCTGGGAAAAAGTCCACTTTATTTAGGCACACGGACCATAGAAATCTGTAGTCTAGAGAACATCTGTAGTAGAGATTTTAAGGCAGAATTTGTGCAGAGGTTAATTCACAGGGAAGGAGGAGGAGGTGGAGCTGTGACCATCACCTGTTGTAAATGGTGGAGCTTCAGTTACCTATATATTGGTGGTACCTGTCATTGTTACCTGCCTGTGATGGTAATGAGATGACTGTTGAAAAGTGATATCTGTAATGGTGCACTGTCAGTGGATGGCTGGGAGCATTTAAAACATGAATAGGCTTTGTGCAGCCACTCCGGCTAGCAAGTCCCAGGGTAATGATCGGCTTCTGCCTTTAACCTATATACAAGGATCTGGACTTACACAGGGGCCCCTGGGTTGAGTCAATGGAGTGGCTGCTGGCCGGGGAAGCAAGCTTGCAGAGGATGGTCAGAAAGCTCGGTCAGTACCAAGAGGTCAAGATCAACAATAAAATCATCAGGCAGTAAAATAGTCAACACAGAATACGAGGTCAGAAATTAGCTAAGCAGGAGAAAGTTCTTATGTGCTTGTGCTGATAGCAATTGTGCTGTACAGTTAGTGTGCAGTGACAGGGGAGGATTTTCTTATGTGCAGCAGCGCTGCTTATTAGACTGCCTGCGAGTGACAGGGGAGGTTTCTTGTGTGCAGCAATATATATGGAGATTTAAATTTTCCCCTATACTATATACACCTGGTATCTTCTGATACAGTACCTTTTTACTGCCTTTTGTATTACGGTCAAATCCATACTGAGAGAGCGTCTGTGTGTGACTCCCGAAATATATACGGAGATTTAAATTTTCCCCTACACTATATATCTGGTATTTTCAGATACAGTACCTATTTTTTGCTTTTTGTATTCCGGTCAAATCCATACTGAGTGAGCGCCTGTGTGTTACTCCGGAAATATATACGGAGATTTAAATTTTCCCCTATACTATATACACCTAGTATCTTCTGATACAGTACCTTTTTTATGCCTTTTGTATTACGGTCAAATCCATACTTAGTGATCGTCTGTGTGTGACTCCGGAAATACATACAGAGATTTACATTTTCCCCTATACTATATACACCTGGTATCTTCTGATACAGTACCTTTTTTCTGTCTTTTGTATTACGTCAAATCCATACTGAGAGAGCATCTGTGTGTGACTCCGGAAATATACACTACCGGTCAAAAGTTTAGGGTCACTTAGAAATTTCCTTATTTTTGAAAGAAAAGCAGTTTATTTCCAATGAAGCTAACATTAAATGATTCAGAAATACACTCTATACAGTGTTAATGTGGTAAATGACTATTCTAGTGGCAAACGTCTAGTTTGTAATGCAATATCTTCATAGGTGTATAGAGGCCCATTTCCAACAACCATCACTCCAGTGTACTTATGGTATTTTGTGTTCGCTAACTGTGTAAGAAGGCTAATAGATGGTTAAAATACCCTTTAAAACCCTTGTGCAAGTATGTTAACACAGCTGAAAACCGTTTGGTTGATTAGAGAAGCTATAAACCTGACCTTCCTTTGAGCTTGTTGAGAATCTGGAGCATTACATTTGTTGGTTCCATTAAACTCTCAAAATGGCCAAAAAAAAGAACTTTCTTGTGAAACTCGACAGTCTATTCTTGTTCTTAGAAATGAAGGCTATTCCATGCGAAAAATTACCAAGAAACAAGAATTCATACAATGGTGTGTAGTACTCCCTTTAGAGGAGTGCACAAACAAGCTCTAACCAGAGAAGAAAGACAAGTGGGAGGCCCCGCTGCACAACTGAGCAACAAGACAAGTACATTAGAGTCTTTAGTTTGAAAAATTGACGCCTCACAGGTCCTCAACTGGCAGCTTCATTAAACAGTACACATTAAACGCCAGTGTCAACATCTACAGTGAAGAGGCGATTTGGGGATGCTGGCCTTCAGGGCAGATTGGCAAAACAAAAGCCATATTTAAGACTGGCTTAAATGAAAGGAAAAGATTAATATGGGCAAAAGAACACAGACATTGGACAGAGGAATATTGGCTTTTGTTTTGCCAATCTGCCCTGAAGGCCAGCATCCCCAAATCGCCTCTTCACTGTAGATGTTGACACTGGCGTTTAATGTGTACTGTTTAATGAAGCTGCCAGTTGAGGACCTGTGAGGCGTCAATTTTTCAAACTAAAGACTCTAATGTACTTGTCTTGTTGCTCAGTTGTGCAGCGGGGCCTCCCACTTGTCTTTCTTCTCTGGTTAGAGCTTGTTTGTGCACTCCTCTAAAGGGAGTACTACACACCATTGTATGAATTCTTCAGTTTCTTGGTAATTTTTCGCATGGAATAGCCTTCATTTCTAAGAACAAGAATAGACTGTCGAGTTTCACAAGAAAGTTCTTTTTTTTTGGCCATTTTGAGAGTTTAATGGAACCAACAAATGTAATGCTCCAGATTCTCAACAAGCTCAAAGGAAGGTCAGGTTTATAGCTTCTCTAATCAACCAAACGGTTTTCAGCTGTGTTAACATACTTGCACAAGGGTTTTAAAGGGTATTTTAACCATCTATTAGCCTTCTTACACAGTTAGCGAACACAAAATACCATAAGTACACTGGAGTGATGGTTGTTGGAAATGGGCCTCTATACACCTATGAAGATATTGCATTACAAACTAGACGTTTGCCGCTAGAATAGTCATTTACCACATTAACACTGTATAGAGTGTATTTCTGAATCATTTAATGTTAGCTTCATTGGAAAAAAAACTGCTTTTCTTTCAAAAATAAGGAAATTTCTAAGTGACCCTAAACTTTTGACCGGTAGTGTATACGGAGATTTAAATTTTCCCCTATACTATATACACCTGGTATCTTCTGATACAGTACCTTTTTACTGCCTTTTGTATTACGGTCAAATCCATACTGAGAGAGTGTCTGTGTGTGACTCCGGAAATATATACGGAGATTTAAATTTTCTCCTACACTATATACACCTGGTATCTTCTGATACAGTACCTTTTTACTGCCTTTGTATTACGGTCAAATCCATACTAAAAGAGCATCTGTGTGTGACTCTGGAAATATATACGATTTAAATTTTCCCCTACATTGTATACAGCTGTACGCTTCTGATACAGTGCTATATATCTGCTGGTATTTTTGGTACATTTTCCCAAATATGAGGATGTATGGTGGAAGAGGCCGCGAACGTGGGCGGGGGGGGCCAGCTGGTACTGATGGTGGTGGTGATGCATCTGCTGGTAGTGCCAAAAAGCACAATAGCACCTAAGGCAAGAGGTGTTGAGCCTTAGTCATCGCCTGGCTCCAGAAGGCCTGGAAGGCTCCCTTTTCTGGGAGTAGGTAAACCGCTTTTAATGCCTCCAGCTATATCGCCTCCTCTTCTGAAGTTTCAAAAACTGCAAGCACTGAGTCATCAGTTCAGGCTCCTGGTCAGGAACTACACCTTTCCTTGTGTCCTTCACCCCCAACAAAAGTGAAGGATGCGGCAGACCACACTTTAGATTACTTCCTGGAGCGCTTTTCACATACCATGCCTGGGTTATCAAGTGAAATCCTGAATTCCCTAGTCCAAGATGAATTTGACATGGAGTGCACTGATGCACAGCCACTGCTATATGATTCTGCTGGTACATTCACCCAAAGCACTGCATTGCCTTCACAGTCTACTGACCCAGATTCTGACCCTGATGAAACTCAGGTGCCCCTTCCTGCATACTCTACCGCCTTACACGGTGACACAGAAGAAGGTGCAGATGAAATTGAAGAGGAGGTGATGGATAACCCAGTTGTTGACCTGGATTGGCATCCATTGGGGGAAGAGGGTGCCGCTGGCAATAGCTCAGAAGAGGAGGAGGATCCGCAGCAGGCATCGACATCGCAGCTGCGGTTATCTGGCAGCCCCGTAGCAGTCCAAAAACGTGTTAAAAAAACAAAAAGAGTTGCAGGACAGCTTGGCCAGACAGTCAAATTAGCACAGCGTGCAAGCCCTGAAAATTTATCCCATAGTAGGAAGAGTGCAGTGTGGCACTTTTTTTTTTTTTACCAAAATCCTATTGATGAGGCAAAGGTTATCTGTAAGAAGTGCGGAGGGACCTTTAGCCAAGGGAAAAATCTCCGAAATTTGAATACCAGTTGCATGCTTAGACATTTATACACCATGCACTTGCAAGCGTGGACGGACTACAAAACCTTGGGTAGCACATGTGCACCTGCTCCGACTGAAGGTAGCCAGCAGCGCTAAATCGCTTCCCCACTGTAAGCCCACCGGTTAGCACACCACCAGTAAGAAATGTTGAGGTGTCTTCGCAAGGCCGAAGCAGTTAGTGAATCACAATGTTTTTCCAACAAAAGACTGAATCTAGGCCATCACCACAACCACCATCATCACCAACCCCCTCTCAGTCCGCCATGTCCACTGCTAGTTCCCCCATATGCAGCTCTCAAGTCCAGCTCACCCTAGCAGACACTCTGAGTAGGACAAGAAAGTACTCATCCTCTCATCCGTGTACACTGGCTTTGAACGCCTACATTGCCAAACTGATCTCATTAGAAATGATGCCCCTCCGTTTGGTTGAAAGCACAGCGTTCCGAGAGCTCATGGCCTACGCTGTCCCACGCTATGACCTACCCAGTCGGCACTTCTTTTCTAGAAAAGCCATCCCTGCCCTCCACCTGCATGTGAAAGACTGCATTGTCCATGCACTCAAACAATCAGTGAGTGGAAAGGTGCACCTCACAACAGATGCATGGGCCAGTAGGCATGGCCAGGGCCGTTACGTGTCCATCCCTGTGCACTGGGTTAATGTGGTGGATGCAGGGTCCACAGGGGACAGCGGTGGTGGGACAGTGCTGCCTAGCCCACGGTATGGCAACAGTTGGCTGTAGGCGTTCGACCCTCCTCCTTCTCCAGAAGCGAAAGCTCGTCGACAGAGCGCAGTCGCACGAGCACTCCATCCGCAGCTGCCAGTGTTGCACACGAGTTGTCCCACTGTCGAATAGCTATTGGTAAGCGTCAGCAGGCTTGTTTTAAAGATGATGTCTTTGGGCGACAACAGACACACCGCGGAGGTACTGGCCGACTAATTGCAGCGAGAAACTGAGTCATGGCTGGGCAGTCTACATCTTGCGCCAGGCAAGGTAGTCAGTGATAACAGCTGTAATTTTGTGGTGGGAATAGCCCTGGCAAAACTCAGACACATACCTTGCCTGGCTCACACCTTGAACCTTGTGGTGCAGTGCTTCATAGATAATTATCCGGAGTTACCAGCTTTGCTCCATAAGGTGCGAAGACTGTGCTCACACATCGTCGCTCGCCCGTAGAATCCAGTCGTATGCAGAGGCTGCAGCGATCGCTCCACCTCCCCAAGCACTGCCTCATCATAGACGTTGCAACAGGGTGGAACTCCACCATGCACTTGGTTGAGAGGCTGTGCGAACAGAGGCATGCTGTAATGCATTTGTGGGAGGATACGCGGGCAGGCAGTTTGAGGGCAGACATCGAGTTGTCGGGTGTGCAGTGGTCAAAGCTGAAAGACCTGTAAAGTCCTTCAGTGTTTTGAGGAATGCACACGGCTGGGAAGCGCAGATGACGCAATCATAAGCATGAGCATCCCACTTATGGTCTGCTCATGCAAACTTTGACGCACATTAAGGATCAGGCGTCTGCAACGGAGGAGGGAAGCTTTGATGACAGTCAGCCATTGTCTGCTCAGGGAACTGTCCTGGACGAGGTGAAGGAAGAAGAGGAACAGGAAGAGGATGAGGGGGATGATTATTTTGGGGAGGAGGATGCTTCTCAGGGGGCAAGAGAAAATGTTGGCTTGCCAAGGTCAGCTACAGGGTTTGTGCGTGACTGGAGGGATGTGGATTTGGCAGATAGTGCTCCTCCACCCACCACTGGCAGTGCATCATTGACACCTGGAACATTGGCCCACATGTGTGATTATGTCTTGCGGATCCGAAAAAAGGACCTCCGCATTGCCAAAATTATGAAGGATGACGACTACTGGTGGCCAGCATCCTCGATCCACGCTATAAAGGCAAATTATAGAACATGATGCCACAGGGAAACTTAGAGCTAATATTTGCGAACAAACAAGCAACTCTGGTAAACCGTTTGTTAGAGGCATTCCCAGCACACAGCAGCGCTGCGGGTTCTACCACGAGCTGTACTGGGCAACATGGAAGAGGTGTTCGTGGTGCACACAGCCGAAGTGGCGTTGGAGACAGGGGTTTAATGACCATGTTGTGGACTGATTTCTCGAGTACCGCTCACACGACTGTTAATACTGAATCGATTGCAACAGACAGGAGACAGCAGTTGTCAACTATGGTTCAAAATTACCTCTCCTCCCCTATTGATGTTGTCCCTCACAGGTCATTCCCCTTTGACTACTGGGCCTGTAAACTGGACACCTGGCCTGAATTGGCAATATGCCTTACAGGAGCTCGCTTGCCCTGCTGGTAGTGTGCTATCAGAAAGAGTCTTCAGTGCTGCTGGATCAATCCTGACAGAAAGAAGGACCCGGCTGTCTACCCAAATGTTGGTGATCTCACCTTCATTAAAATGAACCATTCCTGGATTTCAAAGGATTTTGTACCACCTTTCCCTGATGACACATAGGTTGCCAGCAAAATGGCTCGCTTTGTCCTCCTCTTCCTCCGACTTCTCCATTTCCTCCATTTGCAGCTGCTGAACGTCCAGACTACACCTCAACATATGCCAGTTTTTCCACCTCCCTAACCGGGCTGTACCCCCCCCCCCCAGGGCCGGCATCAGCACCTGGCTCACCAGGGCAAGTGCTGGGGCCCTGAGTATGAGGGGCCCTGTGCCAGTGCCGGCTGTCCACAAGTGGGCCCCCCCTGCTTGCTCAGGGCCCCAGCACTTGCACGTCTGGTCTCGCATGAGGGGTGTTCACACTGGTGCGATTTGAGAGTGTACTGGCCAGCCCGCCTAGTCGAATAGTAGGGGCGTGATTAATAGGCTGTGAACCAGACACTGCAGTATCCTTGTGTGAACGGCACCCTATGCGGGCTTCTATTGTGCAATTGTATACTGGGCTGTTACCCCCTCCTTGGATGGGTATGTGGAGAGTGGCTGTTTAATCTGGTATTTTGCACCTGTGCTGCTAACATCTTGCTTTAATGGGCTGGCTGCATCCTGTAGTGCATTTGTTCTGAGATCTGGGCAGGTGAGTGTTGCTGCCTTTTTTTTTGCTGTTTATATTGAATTTTTGGAGACCTTGAGTCTCCTTTAGTGACTTTGCTGGATAGTATAGGGCCCCAGCACTTGCAATACTTACCTCTCCTGCTCCACCGCTGTGACGTCTTCCTTGTTTCCTGACAGTGACATTCCGGTCAGAGAGCGCGATGACGTCATGTCTGTGCGCCCTCTGCCTGAACAGTGACAGTGCAGAGAGCTGGAAGATGGCGACGCTGAGGAGTCCAGAGTAGAGCAGTGCCCAGCCAGGAGAGGTATTTCATTTTTTTAATGTTTGGAGCAATATATGGGGAGCATTATACACTGGAGAATTATATATGGGGCCCATCATACACTTGAGCATCATAGATAGGGCCCAAGACGTGTCTGACCATTCATCTTTCAACTTCCATCTTTCAAATTACAGATTTCTAATTACTATTCTCTGAATTAGACTAGAATTGGACTGGAATTTGACTGTAAGTTTACAGAATATATAACCACTACCATGTTTCCTTTTCTTTTCACTTTCACCCCCATACTACTTACTTTCTTCCTAATCCCTGTAATCCCCCCACCTAGTAAGGAAGTAGTCATTTCCCCCTCCATTCTCCCCAGACATCTCACCTTCTCCTCAGAACTGTTCCTCCTCGTACAATCCTTTTTCTCCAGAAACACACGGCCACACCATGTCTTATCCTGTTCCCACCTTCTAACGCTCTGTCTGTTACTCTCATTGCTGGTGACATATCCCCAAATCCAGGCCCTCCTCAACACATCCCCACACTCGCTTCTATCACCCTGCCACTATCCTCTACACGTCTTCGCAACCATGATAACCTCATACCCATTCACCCAGCTCCCACTCCTCCGGTCCCCCTACCTGGAGCACTATGGAACGCACGCTCTGCTGCAATAAACTGTCATTTATCCACGACCTCTTCATCACCAATAAACTCTCCTTCCTTGGCATCACCGAAACCTGGCTCACACCCTCTGACTCAGCCTCACCAGCTGCATTCTCATACAGTGGATTCCACCTATCTCACACCCCCCGCCCCAGCAACAAACGTGGTGGAGGAGTTGGTTTGCTCCTATCTGATACCTGCTTTACCCCAATTCCGCTACCCCCCTCCGCTACTATTCCCTCATTTGAGGTGCATTCCGTCCGCATCTTCTCCCCCTCCAACCTCCAGCTGGCTGTCATCTACCGCCCCCAGAACTTGCCATCTCCACCTTTCTCGATCACTTCACCACCTGGCTGCTCCATTTCCTCTCTGTTGACATCCCCACTATCATCATGGGTGACTTCAACATCCCCATTGATGCTTCCACCCCAGCGGCCTCTAAACTTTTATCGCTCACTGCCTCCTTCGGCCTCACTCAATGGTCCTCTGCGGCCACTCACAAAGATGGTCACACGCTGGACCTTATCTTCACCCGCCTCTGTTTCCTTGCTAATCTCACTAACTCACCCCTTCCCCTGTCTGACCACAATCTACTGACGTTCTCTTCTCTCTCCTCTTCTAGTGCACAACCCCCACTCCACAAACTCACTCACCCTCGCAGAAATCTCAAACAACTCAATTTACCAATGCTCTCTGAGTCCCTCCTCCCTCTTACAGACATATCTTCACTTCATGACACAGATTCTGCTGCCTGCTTTTATAACACTACAATAACAGCAGCACTTGATTCGGCTGCCCCCCTCACACATAGCAAACTTGTACAATCAACAGGCAGCCCTGGCTGACCAGCCTCACCAAAGAACTGAGACGGGCTTCCAGGATTGCTGAGCGGAGATGGAGAAAATCCCGCTCTGCCGAGCACCTAACCGCATACAAGCAGTCCCTCACCAGCTTCAAGTCCAGCTCACTGCTGCAAAGCAAACTTCTCATCTCTCATATCCTCCCTGTCTCACAACCCTAAACAGCTCTTCAACACTTTCGATTCTCTACTCTGTCCCCAGCACCTCCTCCTTCTCCTCTCATTTCTGCTGAAGACTTTGCCTCTTTCTTTAAGCAGAAGATCGATACGATCAGAGAAAGCTTTGGCCCACAGCCCCCATTGCCCCTCTTAGCTGCTCAACCCTCTTCCTCCAAAACCAACTTCTCCACCTTGACGGAAGATCAGCTTTCCACCCTCCTATCAAGATCACACCTCACCACTTGCATGCTTGACCCGCTCCCATCCCACCTCATCCCTAGCCTCGCCACCGTCTTCACCCCTACTCTAACACACCTCTTCAACCTCTCACTTACAAATGGTGTCTTCCCCTCATCCTTCAAACATGCCTCGATCACACCCATTCTCAAAAAGACCTCCCTTGACCCATCCTCTGTGTCTAGCTATCGCCCAATATCTCTTCTCCCTTATGCCTCAAAACTACTGGAACAGCATGTCCATCTTGAACTGTCCTCCCACCTCTCCTCCTGCTCCCTCTTTGACCGCTTACAATCAGGCTTCCGACTGCATCACTCAACTGAAACTGCCCTAACTAAAGTCACCAACAACCTACTAACCGCCAAGAGCAAGCGACACTACTCTGTCCTCCTTCTCCTGGACCTGTCTTCTGCCTTCGACACTGTGGACCATTCCCTCCTGCTACACATTCTCTCATCTCTTGGCATCACAGGCTTGGCCCTATCCTGGATCTCATCATATCTAACAAACCGAACTTTCAGTGTCTCCCTCTCCCACACCACCTCCTCACCTCGCCCCCTGTCTGTCGGTGTTCCCCAAGGCTCAGTTCTAGGATCCCTACTCTTCTCCATCTACACCCTCGCCTGGGACAGCTCATAGAATCCCATTGTTTGCAGTATCATCTCTACGCCGACGACACGCAGATCTACCTATCTGGACCTGACCTCACCTCCTTACTGACCAAAATCCCACAATGTCTGTCTGCTATTTCTGCTTTCTTCTCTGCTCGCTTTCTAAAACTGAACATGGACAAAACAGAATTCATCATCTTTCCCCCATCTCACTCTACCCCCCCACCAGACATGTCCATCAACGTCAATGGCTGCTCACTTTCCCCAGTCTCGCATGCTCGGTGCCTCGGAGTGATCCTCGACTCTGCCCTCCCTTTCAAGCCACATGTCCAAACCCTTGCCTCCTCCTGCCGTCTCAACTCAAAAAAATTTCCCGGATCCGTGCATTCCTTGACCATGAAACTACAAAAACACTAGTGCATGCCCTCATCATCTCCCGCCTCGACTACTGCAACCTCCTACTCTCTGGCCTTCCCTGTAGCACTCTGGCACCACTCCAATCCATCCTGCACTCTGCTGCCCGACTAATACACCTGTCTCCCCGTTATTCCCCAGCCTCTACTCTCTGCCAAGCCCTTCATTGGCTTCCTATCGTCCAGAGGCTCCAGTTCAAAACCCTAACCATGACCTACAAAGCCATCCACAATCTGTTTCCTCCATACATCTGTGACATGGCTCCCGGTACATACCCACACGCAACCTTCGATCCTCTCAAGATCTCCTCCTCTACTCCCCTCTTATCTCTTCTTCCCACAACCGCATACAAAGCTTCTCCCGTGCCTCTCCCATACTCTGGAACTCTCTACCCCAACACATCAAACTCGCGCCTACCATGGAAACCTTCAAAAAGAACCTGAAGACCCACCTCTTCCGACAAGCCTACAACCTGCAGTGATCATCAGTCTACTGAACCACTGCATGACCAGCTCTACCCTCTCCTAGTGTATCCTCACCCATCCCTGTAGACTGTGAGCCCTTGCGGGCAGGGTCCTCTCTCCTTCTGTACTTGTGTGTGCCTTGTATTGCTCATGTTTACTGTACTTGTCTATATTTGCCCCTCTTCACATGTAAAGCGCCATGGAAAAAATGGCGCTATAAAAATGATATAATAATAATATTATAATCATACACTGGAGCATTATAATGGGGACACATCATACACTGGAGCATTATTATAATGGGGCCCATCATTACATTTGAAGCATCATATACGGCCCATATACACTGGAGCATCATATAGGGCCCATATATTGGAGCATTATATGGGGCCCATTATAACTGGAGCATATCCATAGGCCCATCATATACTGGAGCATCATATGGGGCCCATTATATATGGAGCATTATATAGGCCCATCATACACTGGAGCATCATATGGGGCCCATTATATATGGAGCATTATATAGGCCCATCATACACTGGAGCATCATTCATGGGACCCATCATACACTGGAGCATCATATATGGGGCCCATTATACACTGTAGTCATATGGGCCATTATATTGGGTATAGGCCCATTATACACTGGAGCATCATCCATGGGCCCATATACACTGAGCATCATCATAGGGGCCCATCATACACTGGAGCATCATATGGGCCCATTATAATGGAGCATATATAGGCCCATATATATGGAGCATATATGAGGCCCATCATAACTGGAGCATCATATGGGGCCCATTATATATGGAGCATTATATAGGCCCATCATACACTGGAGCATCATATGGGGCCCATTATATTTGGAGCATTATATAGGCCCATCATACACTGAAACATCATCCGTGGGGCTCATCATACACTGGAGCTTCATCTACGGGGCCCATTATACACTGTAGCATCATATGGGGCCCATTATATATGGAGCATTATATATGTGTGGCCCAGCTGCGCTTGGTACACATGTTCCAGGAGTATGTACTGAAAGGTAATTGCAAAATCTGATATTCATTCACACTCACACTTCCCTAGATTACCACTAGAGGGAACCTTAGACTATTTAAGGGTGTGAGATAGGTAGCAGCGAGTTCAGTTGAGCTAGTCCATTCCAGACTGGAGGGAGTTGGAGGCAGTCTGAGATCAGTGGAGTGGAGTTGGAGCCAGTGTGTGCTAGTGAGTCATACTAGCCAGACGGAGGAGAGAGATTGCAAGCTGATATCTCAGGACATCTAAATTGTGAGTTCCCTAACGAATGAGGAAAGACACTCTCGGAGCGAGCACGAGGTCAGTTGATGGAAGGTCCTGATAGCCGCTCTGGACAGAGTTTAAGAAGGAAAAGAAGGAAGGGGACTACAGTTGTCTGAACATCGAGTTAACTGAGAATCAGTCAGCGAGCTTTGGAAAGAAGGAAGAAAGCTAATGACAAAACCTACTGGTGCCTTGTGCTTATGCTAAGGATGAGAGTAGAGCGACGGGCAAGTGGTGACCCAAGAAAGGAGTGACTTCGGTGACAGATCACCTTCACTCGACTTAACCGGACACCGGGTCCGAAGTATTGCTAGAACCTTTACGGCTAGTGAGAGAAACACCGGAATCCCTGCTGGACTTCAAGTCACAGAGGGTAGCCCTAAGTGCCGATACGTAACAGAGGTCAGGCAGAACAGGAGTCGGGTCTGCAGCCTTATGAGTTAGTTCTGGCCACAAGAAGACTTCCACCACAATGTTGGCCGAGCGTAGCTGTGCTATTTGGAGTTAAACCTGACTTCACGCAGGTTAGGACTCCCACACTTAAAAGGGACAGGAGGCCTTAAATCTACTCAGCGATTATCTGGATGTACATACTCCACCCTGAGCAGCTTCCCGGGACATACCTGCAACCTTCATCAGTAAAGGTATGGAAAGAGAACAACTTGTGTGTGACTGACTTATTATCTGCAACACCATAGACTTTGAGGGAACAGTCCCACCTGTGGGGGACTTAACATCTAGCTGCCTAGTAACATCCCCTCAGAAGAATTACCCTGCAGCGCTGGTCATATTGATCAGAAACCACAGGTGGCGTCACAAACTATTACCCTAAAATCCCCTTTGTATGAGCGCCCAGGGCAACGGACCGAGCTGTGCTACTTGTGACATCCCCCATAGACTTCAATGGGCTTGGTGCCGAGTACCCCATAACCCTGGTGTTGTGCGACTCATTCTTTGGCGTCACGAACAGGATACGAAGCTTACTAAATGTGAGTCCTGTGTGCCTTTGTGGACTGTTTTGTGCAGAAAAGACTGTGTGCATTTATTTGTGATTTTTGGCGCCATTTTCCGCCATTTTGCCGCCATATTCGCGCCCTGAGGCGCTGGTGAAGAAGAAGGGCGTGCCTTGGTGGGCGTGCCCCCCCGTGGCGCGAAAGCTATGGGCGCCCTGTCTAAATGCTATTACAATACTAGAGCCTGCCCCACTGCAAGAGAGATCCGCCTTCTCTTCATCCTCTATGCCAAGAAGAGGAAGCGAAAGTCCCGCCTCCACGGAAGAGACCAGATTGTTCCAGATGAAAAATACAGTCTGGCCTGGAGTGAGATAGTGGAAGGACAGGAGACGCTGTGTGGAGGAATGGCGGTGCGCAGACCCCGTTCCCCTGAAGAGCTACTGCCTGTTCCTGAGCCGTCCCCAGGTCGGGACAACGACCAAACCATGCAAAAAGTGGAGGAGGTGGATGCGGTGCTAAGGGACCTGACCCGACACCGTGAAGAAATGGAGGAGATGGAGAAAAGCTGGCGTGCCCTGAAACAGCGGCTACTGTGGGACGCAACGCTCTCCCCTCCAGAAGCGCAACTGTTACCTGTGCCACCATTGCCAGCGGCTGATGAGAAACCGGAGGCCGGCTCCAAAAGTGCTGATCCTGACTCCGCCCGGGACGCGGCGGGAGAGAAGGAGGCTGAGGAGGCCCTGCCCATTCCGGAGTGCCAGCCAGGCCTGGAGGCCGCAGCGGAGTGCAGTCCCCCGGTAGGGACACCGGAGGAGGCCCAGCCGTTCGTGATGGAGATCAACTGGGAAGAGATGGAATACCTGGACGACGTAGAGTACGCTGCCCAGCTGGAAAACGAGTGGCGACGCCGTGAACGTGAACAGTGGCAGCAGCAGGAGCAGAGAGAGGCGCAGCAGCTTCGCCAGCGGTACCGGGAGAGGGACCTTGCCGATAAGGAGAGTGTCAGGAAGGATAAAGGTACACTCCGGGAACCGCGGCGCCAGGGGGCCATTAGAGACTTTAAACTCCAGGGAGGCTGGGGGTTCATCCATGAGCCAGGCCTGTACCAGGAGATATTTGTCAACCGCAGGGATGTGGAATCTTACCTGCCAGATGGGCACCCGGGAAGGGATCTGATAATCGGGGATATAGTCACCTACACGCGGCACTGGGGCCTTAAGGGGTGGTATGCCTTGAATGTCTCCCGTGTCACCGACCCCGTCCCTGAAGCCGGTAGTGTACCCCGTGTCTCAGTGTCCCAAGCCCCAGCCACGTCAGCGCCAGGCCGCGCACCTGCATCGTATACTGCGACCAATCCTTCATCGTATACTGCGACCTATTCTGCATCGTATACTGCGACCTATTCTGCAACGCAACAGAGCGCAGCGACCCCTACTGAGCAAAGCCAGTATTCAGAAGAGGCACCTGTAAGGCCTCCAGCAAGTCGCAAAAGTAATCGCAAAAGTGAAACAAGGACTGTAGCTACCCAGACACAGGTAGCAGGACATGATATGTTAGTGATGCGTTCCAGATCGCACCGCTTGCTTCCAGCCCCAGGAGTGGAAGACGTCATCGCAATCTGCAAAAGAGAAGAAGAACAGTAGGACCCAGACAGGGTTTACTGCATCTGTATAAAGTTGAAGAAGAATTTGCACTTTATTAATAATATTTGATGATGTTTGCATAATTTCCATAATTTTAAGTAGAATACCCCAGTTGGGTAATAAGTACTAAAGTATTAATGTGAAATGTTGAAGTATTATTATTGAAATGTGATTTATTTGAAATGTTTTATGCAAGGACTGCGTGCTGAGGACTCTTGCAGCACAGAACTTTTATTGTAAATAGTTCGCACTTCGGTGCCCCATCTTGGTTTTACGTGAAAGCCAAATCTACCTCTGAAGAAAAAACCCGTATGGTGTGGCCTAGAGTGAGGACTGCAACAATGAAGTCCTGCAGCCCACCCAGGACCCACGTGGGAGGTTTTTGGTGCGGGTCCTCCACAAGAATCGTGTATTGTATTTATTGTAAATAGTATTTTGATATTTTTCTAATTGCCATTGTACACAATGTAACGTTAAAGAGTCCTTACCTCCCGCAAGGGATGAGTTATTGTTGATGTTATTATAAAAAAAATGTTTTTTCTATTTCAGCCCGGGAGTGCTGATGATAACTAGGGGGGGATGTGTGGCCCAGCTGCGCTTGGTACACATGTTCCAGGAGTATGTACTGAAAGGTAATTGCAAAATCTGATATTCATTCACACTCACACTTCCCTAGATTACCACTAGAGGGAACCTTAGACTATTTAAGGGTGTGAGATAGGTAGCAGCGAGTTCAGTTGAGCTAGTCCATTCCAGACTGGAGGGAGTTGGAGGCAGTCTGAGATCAGTGGAGTGGAGTTGGAGCCAGTGTGTGCTAGTGAGTCATACTAGCCAGACGGAGGAGAGAGATTGCAAGCTGATATCTCAGGACATCTAAATTGTGAGTTCCCTAACGAATGAGGAAAGACACTCTCGGAGCGAGCACGAGGTCAGTTGACGGAAGGTCCTGATAGCCGCTCTGGACAGAGTTTAAGAAGGAAAAGAAGGAAGGGGACTACAGTTGTCTGAACATCGAGTTAACTGAGAATCAGTCAGCGAGCTTTGGAAAGAAGGAAGAAAGCTAATGACAAAACCTACTGCTGCCTTTTGCTTATGTTAAGGATGAGAGTAGAGCGACGGGCAAGTGGTGACCCAAGAAAGGAGTGACTTCGGTGACAGATCACCTTCACTCGACTTAACCGGACACCGGGTCCGAAGTATTGCTAGAACCTTTACGGCTAGTGAGAGAAACACCGGAATCCCTGCTGGACTTCAAGTCACAGAGGGTAGCCCTAAGTGCCGATACGTAACGGGTCAGGCAGAACAGGAGTCGGGTCTGCAGCCTTATGACTTAGTTCTGGCCACAAGAAGACTTCCACCACAATGTTGGCCGGGCGTAGCTGTGCTATTTGGAGTTAAACCTGACTTCACGCAGGTTAGGACTCCCACACTTAAAAGGGACAGGAGGCCTTAAATCTACTCAGCGATTATCTGGATGTACATACTCCACCCTGAGCAGCTTCCCGGGACATACCTGCAACCTTCATCAGTAAAGGTATGGAAAGAGAACAACTTGTGTGTGACTGACTTATTATCTGCAACACCATAGACTTTGAGGAACAGTCCCACCTGTGGGGGACTTAACATCTAGCTGCCTAGTAACATCCCCTCAGAAGAATTACCCTGCAGCGCTGGTCATATTGATCAGAAACCACAGGTGGCGTCACGAACTATTCCTAAAATCCCCTGTAAATATCCCCCTTTGTATGAGCGCCCAGGGCAACGGACCGAGCTGTGCTACTTGTGACATCCCCCATAGACTTCAATGGGCTCGGTGCCGAGTACCCCATAACCCTGGTGTTGTGCGACTCATATAGGCCCATCATACTCTAGAGCATCATCCTTGGGGCCCATCATATACTGGAGTATCATATGGGGCCCATTATATATGGAGCATTATATAGGCCCATCATACACTGGAGCATCATCCATGGGGCCCATCATATACTGGAGCATCATATGGGGCCCATTATATATGGAGCATTATATAGGCCCATCATACACTGGAGCATCATCCATGGGGCCCATCATACACTGGAGGATCATATGGGGCCCATTATATATGGAGCATTATATAGGCCCATCATACACTGGAGCATCATCCATGGGGCCCATCATATACTGGAGCATCATATGGGGCCCATTATATATGATAATAATAATAATCTTTATTTTTATATAGCGCTAACATATTCCGCAGCGCTTTACAGTTTGCACACATTATCGTTCTGTCCCCGATGGGGCTCACAATCTAGATTCCTATCAGTATGTTTTTGGAGTGTGGGAGGAAACCGGAGTACCCGGAGGAAACCCACGCAAACACGGGGAGAACATACAAACTCCTTGCAGTTCAAAGTGCATCTCATGCATATAAGGGTGTGACCGCCCTGTTTCTGAGCTGGGAAATCCATCCTGTCTGGCCTATGCTTTTACTGGTGGGTTCAGTCTCTCTGTCCTTGTTCACATTTATGTCACTTGACAAGTGGAAAGGTTTTTAATACAAGAGTTAGGACTGTCCCACAAGGGTTGCCTTGACGTGGCGGGATGGCTTGTACATTCTTTTGATCAAAATTATGTTTACTAAATACCCTTATCATTTTTACTACCTTCATGCATTTTTTGCAATATATTTTTTTATTTTTATTTTAGGATATGTGTCTTGTTTTTTGGTTTTCTTTGTGTAATGGTCATGTGTTAATATGCATTTACATTTTGCATATACATCAATTTACTTTTTCGCTCAGATCTAGTTTCTTACTTCTACAGTACAATATGGTGGAGGTTGAAATATGTTTTGGGTTGTTTTTCTGCCTCGGACACTGGGAGCCTTAAATGTGTGCAAGATATTTTGAAATATGACGATTATCAAAGGATTTTGGGTCACAATGTATTGCCCAGTGTCAGAAAGCTGGGTTTGCATTCTAGGTCATGGGTCTTCCAGCAGGACAATGACCCCAAACATACTTCAAGAAGCACCCAGAAATTGATGGAAACAAAGCGCTGGAGAGTTCTGAAATTGCCAACAATGAGTCCGGTTCATTACCCCGTTGAATACCTGTGGAGATATCTTAAAGGCAACCTGTCACCAGGTTTGTTCCATATGAAGTAAGGCCACCACATTTCAGCCCTGATGTACAACATTCTAATATGCTGTATACATGCCCCTAATCCAGCCTGCAAGACAAGAACAATATCTTTTATTATACTCGCCTACGGGACAGTTGGGTCCGATGGGAGTCACTATCTTAGCCCGGTACATCCTCTCTTCTTGCGATGCTGCCCTCTTTTTGTGCTTTGTGTGGATGACGCGTCCTACATCATCCACACAGTGTCCCCGGCATCGTTCTCTTACACAGGTGTATTTCTCTGCCGTGTGAGAAGAGTAATGTATGCGTACACTGGATTGTGATGTCAGGGACACTATGTGGATGATGTAGGACGTGTCATTGACACAAAGTACAAAAAGAGGACAGCATCACAAAAAGAGAGGAGGCACCTGTAGGTGAGTATAATAAAAGGTTTTGTTCTTGTCTTGCCGGCTGGATTAGAATGCTGTATATCAGGTTATGGCCTTGCTTCAAATGGGACAAACCTATTGACAGACTCCCTTTAAAATTGCTGATGGTGGAAGGCGCCTTCAAATATAAGAGATGTTTGCAAAAGTTTGCAAATGAATAGTGGTCTAAAAATCCAGTTGAGAGGTGTAAGAAGCTTGTTGATGGTTATAGGAAGCGATAGATTGCAGTTATATTCCAGAGGGTGTGCAACCAAATATTAAGTTGATGGTGCCAACAATTTGGTCCTGCCCATTTTTGGGGTTTAGTGTGAAGTCTTGTACAATTTGCCTCTTTTTTTGTTTTCCAATATACACAAAGGATTTAAACATGTTGTGGTGGATCTGTTCACTGCTGCTTAATGTGGTAGTCACAGGAATGCTTTTCATTTAAATCTTCAACTGATTTATTAAGAACCTGCTTCATAAACCATCGCAAAACAAAGCAGACATTCAGTCCTGTTGGCATAAACAAACAGCACTCATTACAGTCTGTATAACTGCGGGGTCCTACCACTCAGAAAAAAGGGTTCAGCTTTGTTTAACAAGTACACAGCTCTGACCTAAACTTTTACCTCCTGGACCACACCGTGGAGTGGAGATATGGTGAACACAACAAATAGACTGTCCATGCATGTATTGTGACGGTCACACAGCCACAACACATGCAGAAGCGGCGACGATCAGCTGATTATCGGGAGCGCTCCAGGTATCCGGGTTACCGATGCAGCTATTCAGAAAGTGCTATAGCTATTCGGATAAGCACTTATCCAAAACTATTTGATCAACCCTATTAGTAATGTATATATCAGTCATATGTTGTACCTGTAATGTCTAAATGTCCAGTAATATATCAGCAGTTATGGAAATCCAGAGAAATAAACATGGTAGATCAAAACTTGTTAGTAACTAATCCTGTAGCATTTGGGAGGCTGCACTGTTTTTTGCTCCTTTTTTTCCCCTCTAGTTTATTTTATCTCATTCGCATTCAAAGTTAACTCATAACGGGGTAGTCCGGCCTTGAGCTACAAGTCTGCAGTTACTCTGTGACTTGCAGATTGTGAATCCTCACACTGTGCACACTGTCAGGATTCTCTAGTGCAGCAAGAATGCAATTTGCATACTTCCGGCCACATTCCGACTAGACTGTATCCGGCTTCGCTCAATACTCCTGCATTGAGTGAGGTCGCGCACATCTAGTTGGCACATGACAGCATGTATGCAAATCACATACTTGCAGTCACGCACCCGAAGCCTGCACTGGAGAATCCTCACAGTGTGCATGATGTGAGAATTCACATGTCTGTAATCACATACAGTGAATGCAGACTTGTAACCTAAGGCTGGACAATGCCTTTAAACTCTGAGGTATTAAACCAATCCAGTGCTTGACTTGACTTTACATTTGCCCTGATGGACTTCTGTTTGAAACTCTTACAAAACTCGGTGTTATTTATATTTCTTTAAAAAGTTTGTGATTGAACTGGGGATGATTTTGAAATGGATAATGGCATTGAGTGAACCAGCCCTACTTCCATTCGATAGACCTCTGTCTCCCACAACTTCCTTAAATTCCTGTTTTTTTAGTGAACAGAGTAAAATCTATGATAAGTCCTGATCACACCGTCTTCTCAGATATATAATGTAGAGCATGTCGGACTCCCCCTCACCCCCCCAATACATATTTGTCAATCGCCTAATCATGTTATAATTTTAATTCCAGCTTCAGAAAGTTCAGGTGTGTACAGTCATGGACAAAAGTTTTGAGAATGACACAAATATTAATTTTTACAAAGTCTACTGCTTCACTTTTTCTAATGGCAATTTTCATATACTCCAGAATGTTATAAAGAGTGATCAGCTTAACAGCAATTACTTGCAAAGTCAATATTTGGCTAGAAAATGAACTTTATCCCCCAAAACACATTTCAACATCATTGCAGCCCTGCCTTAAAAGGACCAGCTAACCTCTTTTCAGTGACTGCTCCATTAACACAGGTGTGGGTGTTGATGAGGACATGGCTGGAGATCAATCTGTCATGATTAAGTAAGAATGACACCACTGGACACTTTAACCCCTTCATGACCTTGCCATTTTTTGAAATTCTGACCAGTGTCCCTTTATGAGGTAATAACTCAGGAACGCTTCAACGGATCCTAGCGATTCTGAGATTGTTTTTTCGTGACATATTGGGCTTCATGTTAGTGGTAAATGTAGGTCGATAATTTTTGCATTTATTTGTGAAAAAAATGGAAATTTGGCGAAAATTTCGCAATTTTCAAAATTTGAATTTTTATTCTGTTAAACCAGAGAGTTATGTGACACAAAATAGTTAATAAATAACATTTCCCACTTGTCTTCTTCGCATCAGCACAATTTTGGAAGCAAAAATTTTTTTTTTTAAGAAGTTATAAGGGTTAAAAGTTGACCAGCGATTTCTCATTTTTACAGCAAAATTTACAAAACCATTTTTTTAGGGACCACCTCACATTTGAAGACACTTTGAGGGGTCTATATGGTAGAAAATACCCAAAAGTGACACCATTATAAAACTGCACCCCTCAAGCTACTCAAAACTACATTCAAGAAGATTATTAACCCTTCAGGTGCTTCACAGGAACTAAAGCAACGTGGAAGGAAAAAATGGACATTTTAATTTTTCCAACAAAATTTTTATTTTAGCATCAATTTTTTTATTTTTGCATGGGCAACAGGATAAAATGGATCCTAAAATTTGTTGGGCAATTTCTCCTGAGTACACAGATACCTCATATGTGGTCATAAACCACTGTTTGGGCGCACGGCAGGGCTCAGAAGGGAAGGAGCGCCATTTGACTTTTTGAATGGAAAATTAGCTCCAATCATTAGCGGACACCATGACGCGTTTGGAGAGCCCCTGTGTGATTAAACAATGAAAAAACCCCACATGTGACACCATTTTGGAAACTAGATCTCTTATGGAACTTATCTAGATGTGTTGTGAGCACTCTGAACCCCCAAGTGCTTCACAGAAGTTTATAACGCAGAGCAGTGAAAATAAAAAAATCATTTTTTTCCTCAAAAATGATTTTTTTAGCCGGCTATTTTTTATTTTCACAAGGGTAACAGGAGAAATTGGACCACAAAAGTTGTTGTGCAATTTGTCCTGAGTACACCAATACCCCATATGTGGGGTGGAACCACTGTTTTGGCGCATGGGAGAGCTCAGAAGGGAAGGAGCGCCATTTTGGAATGCAGACTTGATGGAATGTTCTGCAGGCGTCATGTTGCGTTTGCAGAGCCCCTGATGTGCCTAAACAGTAGAAACCCCCCACAAGTGACCCCATTTTGGAAACTAGACCCCCCAAGGAGCTTATCTAGATGTGTAGTGAGCACTTTGAACCCCCAAGTGCTTCACAGAAGTTTATAAATGCAGAGCAGTGAAAATAAATCATTTTTGTTTCTCAAAAATGATTTTTTAGCCTATTTTTTTATTTTCCCAAGGGTAACAGGATAAAATGGACACCAAAAGTTGTTGTCCAGTTTTTCCTGAGTACGCTGGTGTCCCATATGAGGGGGGAACCACTGTTTGGGTGCACAGCAGGGCTCAGAAGGGAAGGAGCGCCATTTGACTTTAATGGAAAATTAGCTCCAATCGTTAGCGGACACCATGTCGTGTTTCGAGAGAGCCCCTGTGTGCCTAAACTTTGGAGCTCCCCCACAAATGACCCCATTTTGGAAACAAGACCCCCTAAGGAACTTATTTAGATGCACAGTGAGCACTTTGAACCCCCAGGTGCTATACAGAAGTTTATAACGCACAGCCTTGAAAATAAAAAATCATTTTTTTTCTAAAAAAATGATTTTTTTAGCCCCTATTTTTTATTTTCACAATGGTTACAGGAGAAATTGGACCCCAAAAGTTGTCCAGTTTGTCCTGAGTACGCTGGTACCCCATATGTGGGGGGTAACCACTGTTTGGGCACACGTCCGTGCTTGGAAGTGATGTAGTGACGCTTTGAAATACCGACTTGATGGAATGGTCTGCGGGCATCTCGTTACGTTTGCAGAGCCCCTGATGTGCCCAAACAGTAGAAACCAACCACAAGTGACCCCATTTTGTAAACTAGACCCCCCAAGGAACTTATCCAGATGTGTGGTGAGCACCTTGAACCCCCACATGCTTCACATAAGTTTATAATGCAGAGCTGTAAAAACAAAAAATCATTTTTTTCCTCAAAAACTGATTTTTTTAACCCACAATTTTTTATTTTCACAAGGGTAACAGGAGAAATTGGACCCCAAAAGTTGTTGTACAGTTTGTCCTGAGTACACTGGTACCCATATGTGGGAGAAAACTACTGTATGGGCACACGTCGGGGCTCAGAAGGGAAGTAGTGATGTTTTGAAATGCCGACTTGATGGAATGGTCTGCGGGCGTCATGTTACGTTTACAGAGCCCATGATGTGACTAAACAGTAGAAACCCCCCAAGTGACCCCATTTTGGAAACTAGATCCCCAAGGAACTCCTCTAGATGTGTGGTGAGCACTTTGAATCTCCAAGTTCTTCACAGAAGTTTATAACGCAGAGCTGTGAAAATAAAAAATCATTTTTTTTCCACAAAAATAATTTTTTTAGTTCCCAATTTTTTTTTCCCAAGAGTAACAGGAGAAATTAGACCCCCAAAGTTGTTGTGCAATTTGTACTGAGTACACTGATACCCCATATGTGGGGGTAAACCACTGTTTGGGCACACGTCGGGGCTCGGAATAAAGGGAGCACTGTTTCACTTTTAACAGCCAATCAGAGCGATCGTAGCCACGTAGGGGTTAAGCCAACCCCCCTGTGGTGAAGCACAAAGGGTCTTGTGCCTGCGTGTTGGGTGACCTTTCAGTGACCCCGGTCACCCGACCCGCAGGAACGCCATCCTTTCATGACACATACGCTGTGTCACAGGTCATGAAGCGGTTAGAAGGAGGCTGGTGCTTGGTATCATTGTTTCTCTTCTGTTAACCATGGTTATCTCTAAAGAAACACGTGCAGTCATCATTGCAAAGCACAAAAATGGCCTAACAGGGAAGAGTATCGCAGCTAGAAAGATTGCACCTCAGTCAACAATTTATCGCATCATCAAGAACTTCAAGGAGAGAGGTTCCATTGTTGCCAAAAAGGCTCCAGGGCACCCAAGAAAGACCAGCAAGCGCCAGGACCTACCAGCAGTGCAGAGCTTGCTCAGGAATGGCAGCAGGCAGGTGTGAGTGCATCTGCACGCACTGTGAGGCGGAGACTCTTGGAGCAAGGCCTGGTCTCAAGGAGGGCAGCAAAGAAGCCACTTCTCTCCAGAAAAACATCATGGACAGACTGATATTCTGCAAAAGGTACAGGCAGTGGACTGCTGAGGACTGGGGTAAAGTTATTTTCTCTGATGAATCCCCTTTTCGATTGTTTGGGACATCAGGAAAACGCCTCATTCGGAGAAGACAAGGTGAGCGCTACCACCAGTCTTGTCTCATGCCAACTGTTAAGCATCCTGAAACCATTCATGTGTGTGGGGTTGCTTCTCAGCCAAGGGAATCGGCTCTCTCACAGTCTTGCCTAAAAACACAGCCATGAATAAAGAATGGTACCAGAATGTCCTCCAAGAGCAACTTCTCCCAACCCTCCAAGAGCAGTTTGGCGATCAACAATGCCTTTTCCAGCATGATGGAGCACCTTGCCATAAAGCAAAGGTGATAACTAAATGGCTCAGGGAACAAAACATAGAGATTTTGGGTCCATGGCCTGGAAACTCCCCAGATCTTAATCCATTGAGAACTTGTGGTCAATCATCAAGAGACGGGTGGACAAACAAAACCTAAAAATTCTGACAAAATGAAAGCATTGATTGTGCAAGAATGGACTGCTATCAGTCAGGATTTGGTCCAGAAGTTGATTGAGAGCATGCCAGGGAGAATTGCAGAGGTCCTGAAGAAGAAGGGTCAACACTGCAAATATTGACTTGCTGCATTAACTCATTCTAACTGTCAATATAAGCTTTTGTTACTCATATGTTTGCAATTATATTTCTGCCTGTGATAAAAACATCTTTCAAACACACTGTAATGTATGTAGTACAGTTCATATAGCGTCTTGTGCTTGGGTGCGATGAAAACACAGGAGTCACAGGTTTGATATAGAAAAGTCCTGTATTACTTCATACAAGTTGGCAGAAATAGTCACACAGTTTGCAGACACAGAAACAGGAGACACAGCAGGCCAGAGTAATCCAAGCTCAGCAATCACTCTCCAATACAGATTCAGGATCTTCTTCTCTGTTACCGTAAGTCCATGCAAACGTGGGTCTTTCAAAGAGCAGGGTTCAGAGTCCACAAGTGCTTCAGAGTTCCTCAGTAGGAATAGCTGGAGTACAAGGTCCAAGGCTTACAGGAGTCAAGTCACAGGTTCACTGCAGGCTAGATTCTGAAGCACTGATTGCTCAGCTGTGGCTGCTTAAGAAGCAAAGGAGAGAATCAGGGCGGGAACATGCAAGCTGGAAACTCCATTTTGACTGAGGGCAAGATAGCTGCAGCAAGACAGAAAGTAAAATGGCTGACGAACAAACTGAGTTTCAGGAATATATACATAGAACCTTACATTACTCCCCCTTAAGGACAACCTCCGGATGACCTCAGACCAGGCTTGTGTGGGTACCTCTGATGAAACTGACGGAGCAAGCGAGGAGCATTAACGTTATTGACCGGTTCCCATGAGTTGTCCTCCACTGGGTAGCCCTGCCATTTAATCAGATATTGTAACTGATTTCTATACAACCTGGAATCTAAAATCCTTTCCACCACAAATTCTTCCTGACCATCGACTAGCACTGGGTCAGGGCAAGGAGAGGAACGTCCAGGAAACGTATTGGGTGTCGCAGCCTTTAGTAGGGATACATGAAAGACAGGGTGAATTCTCATAGTTCTGGGCAGTTGAAGACGACAAGCAACGGCACTTATAATTTTACTGATTTTATAGGGTCCAATGTACTTATGTCCCAACTTAGACGATGGAATCCTTAACTTAAGATTTCTGGTTGACAGCCAGACCAAGTCTCCTACCTTGAAAGCTGGTGCAGGTTTACGAAATTTATCTGCTGCTTTCTTGTACCTTTCTTGAGCCGATTCCAGATTTTCCTTTAGAAGATCCATATTCTTCTGTAAAGACGTGATTCTTTCAGCCACTGCTGGTAAAGGCGTTTCGATGGGAAATCGTGGTAGAATGTTAGGATGATAACCTAGATTAGAGTAAAAAGGAGACTGTTTAGTGGAGGCACTCTGAGAGTTGTTATACGAGAACTCAGCTAATGGAAGTAGATCCACCCAATCATCCTGTAGGTGGCAGATAAAGCAACAGAGATACTGCTCCAGGTTTGATTGGTTCGTTCGGTCTGTCCATTAGTCTGGGGATGAAAAGCAGAAGAAAGGTTTACTTTAATGTCCAATGCTGCACAGAAATTTTGCCAAAACCTAGAAGTGAATTGCACCCCTCGATCCGAAATAACCTCATCCGGTACTCCATGTAAGCGAAACACATCTTTAATCATCAAATCTGATGTCTGTTTTGCAGTGGGTAAGCCGACACAAGGGATAAAATGAGCTGCCTTTGTTAGACGGTCAACCACCACTAGAATGGTGTTCTTCCCTGAGAGGTTGGTAACTCCACAATGAAGTCCATAGAAATGGATCCCCACGGGCGGGACGGGGTGGGAAGAGGCTGTAACAGACCAGTTGGTGAGGAGCGAGGTGTTTTGCATCTTGCACAGACCTCACATGAAGTGACATAATTCAAAACATCCTTCCTGCAAGTGGGCCACCAAAGAAACGAGAAAGAAATTCCTGTGTCTTTAGAATTCCTCTATGCCCAGCTATCTTGGAATCGTGAATGAGTTGCAATACTCTTAATCTGACTGTTTCAGGAATATACAGACGTTGTCCCTGAATCCACACACCATTCTAAAGACAAGACTTACGTCCCTTGGGGGTTGTGCCAAAAAGGAATCCGCATGGTATGCTTCCTTGATGTCCTTAAGTGGGTCTTGATTATGAATTACTCCTAGGAATCTAGAGTCAGGAAGAATAGTCTTAGGAGGAGTAATTGGACGTGTCTCTGCTGAGTAAATCCTAGAGAGTGCATCAGCCTTTCCATTGCGCGATCCTGGTCTATAAGAGATGATAAAATTAAATTGGTTTAAGAAAAGATTCCAGCGAGCCTGGCGAGGAGTCAGGCACTTAGCCGACCTGATAAACTCAAGGTTACGATGGTCTGTCAGGACGACTATTTGCTGTGCAGCTCCCTGAAGAAGGTGTCTCCATTCTTTGAAGGCGGCAATAATGGCCAACAACTCTCTATTGCCCACATCGTAGTTCTCTCTCAGCCGAAGACAACTGCTGGAAAAGAAGGCACAGGGATGCAAGACATTCTTCTCACCTGTTCTCTGAGAGAGTATAGCTCCAACGGCACAGTCTGAAGCATCCACCTCTATTATGAAGGCAAGCTCGGGTTGGGATGTACTAGGATAGGTGCAGTGGTAAATTTATCTTTTAGGCGGGAAAATGCTTCCTGGGCTTGGGGAGTCCAGGAAAACCTAGACTCTTTCCGGGTAAGTTGAGTGATAGGTGACACTACCTCAGAGAAATTTCTAATGAAACGTCTATAGAAGTTGGCAAACCCGATGAAGCGCTGTACCTCCTTCACATTTCTAGGACTTGGCCAATCCTTGATGGCTTGGGTTTTGCTTCCATCCATACTAATTCCTTGTGTAGACAGTACATACCCCAGAAATTGAATTTCGGTCCTATGGAATTCACACTTTTCAGTTTGATGTAAAGATGATTTTGTCTTAGACGTTCCAAGACCATTCTCACATGTCCATGATGTTCCTCTGTGGAGTTAGAAAAAATTAGAATATCATCCAAATAAATTACCACGAATGTATCTAGGAGATCCCTGAAGATGTCATTCACCAAGTGTTGGAAAGTGGCTGGGCGGTACTCAGACCAAAAGGCATAACTAGATATTCAAAGTGTCCATAGCGTGACCTGAATGCAGTCTTCCATTCATCCCCAGGTCTAATACGGACTAAGTTATAGGCCCCACGAAGATCTAGTTTAGAAAAAATTTTGGCATGTCGCACTCTCTCCAATAACTCAGGGATTAAAGGCAATGGATAACGGTTTCTAATAGTAACCTTATTGAGTTCCCTATAGTCTACGCATGGTCTCAGAGATCCATCTTTCTTCTTTACAAAGAAGATGGGTGCACCTGCAGGAGATGAAGAGGGGCGTATGAAGCCCTTGGCTAGATTTTCATCTATGTAATCCTTTAAACCTTTAGCTCGGGCCCCGCCAGGGGGTAGATCTTACCAAAAGGTATCTCTGCTCCAGGCAATAATTCAATTGGACAATCATATGGACGGTGAGGAGGAAGCTGGTCAGCGTTCTTCTTGTCACATAAATCCACATAGTCCTGGTATACAGCTGGTAGTTCAGGGACTGACATGATTCCTTTAGGAACAGAGCAAGCTGAAACTTTTGGACTCATCTGTTTCTCTGGAAAGTGTAATTCCTTGGTCTCCCAGTTAATGGTAGGATTCTGAGCCTGCAGCCATGGTAGCCCTAGAATAATGGGAAAGTGGGGAGAAGAGATAAGCATAAAGGACAGTTTCTCTTGATGATCTTTACCCATAAGAACCCTCAAAGGCTCTGTTTCCTGATCCACTGGTCCAGAGGTCAGCAGGGAGCCATCCACAGTTTCCATCTGTACTGGAGTAGCCTTCTTCACTGAACGTATTCCCTGTTTCAGAGCAAAGGAGACATCCATAAAATTTCCACTTGCCCCTGAGTCGATCATAGCAGAGCTAGACACCCAAGCTGAGTCAACCCAGAGTTTGATGGAAAGAAAGCAATGAGAATTGTTTTTCTTACAACTCAGCTGGGACACCGCTGAGGAAACTTGAAAAATGGCAGCGTTTACACAGTCAACGTCCTCAGAGGTAACGGAGTTTAAGTCCGAGAAATCAAGATCTGTTGCTGCAGATCTCTCTGGAGCCTGAGGCTCGGACCTGACAGATCCCCTCTCGCAACACTCACAATGAATGAGTGCTGCAGTAGTCTTACGAGAACGGCTGGGGCAGTTTATAATGAAGTGCCCTGACTTACCACAATAGAAACATAGATTCTCCTTAAAACGATGTTCCTTGTGTGCATCACTAACCGTCGTTGTAAAGAGTCTACCTGCATGGGTTCAGGTTCAGGTTCCCGTGTAATCCTACTCAAAGGTTCCTTAGCTGGAGAGGAAGGTAGGAAAAGGTTAGTACGATTGCTTTCGAACCATCTCTCTTGCCTGCGTTCAGTCAGACGAGTATCAATACGGATGCAGTAGTTAATAAAGTCACCTAACGCAGTGGGAGGGTCGGCACGAGCAAGTTCATCCTTAATCAGTGGAGATAACCCCTTTCGAAAAATAGATTTTTTGGCGGAACTGTCCCAGGTGGTATCAAGGGCCCATCTCCTGAAATCCAAGGCATATTCAGCTACCGAGTGCTTACCTTGGCGCAAAGCTAACATGGCTGCTTCAGCTGTTGCACCTCGATTGGGGTCATCAAACACCTGCCCCATGGCTGAAATAAAATCATCAAGGTGATTCAAACAATCATCCTCAGTCTCAATCAGAGGGTTTGCCCACATTAAAGCCTTGTTGGTAAGCAACATAATTATAGTAAGCACCTTAGATCGTTCAGTGGGAAATTGTGAAGCATGTGCAGAAAAAAAAAGATTGCATTGATTAATAAATCCCCTGAATTTCTCACGTTCACCGCCAAAACGAAAAGGGGGCAACTTGGGAATCCAGCACTCGGGGCTACGGCAGGAGCCTGGACTCGCCCCTCTAGAACCTCAATCCTGGCTCGCAAATCCTGGGTAGTCTGTCCAACCACTTGCAAATTGTGATTATTGAGGTCCTGTAGATTTGTAAAACGGGTCTTTATATTCTGCAAATCTGCAAGGATATTATCAGTCACTCCGCAAAGTTCCTTTATGCGGGCCTCCATTTTCCAGATCTTTTAAGACAGGATTACTGGAAGAAGAGGAGAGAAAAAAAACAATAGTGTTCACCTGTGGCAACACTGCAGAGAGAAAAAAAAATTAAGGGAACTGCTCACCTGGAATGGTTGTGAGAAGTCACAACCACTATCATCACAGAAAGTTTCAACCAGACATCTGATATCCAGAGTTACAGCAGACAAAAAAGAGAAAAGAAAGGAAAAAAAAAAACAATAGTGTTTACCTGTGGTAACACTGCAAAAAGAAAAAACTTAAGGGAATTGCTCACTGGAATGGTTGTGAGAAGTCACAACCACTGTCATCACAGAAAGTACAACCGCGGACGTCTGATATCCACAGTACAGCAGACATAGCCTTCCAGACCCAGCAGACACTAACGTTTTGGCTTCAGAATCTTGTAATGTATGTAGTACAGTTCATATAGCGTCTTGTGCTTGGGTGCGATGAAAACACAGGAGTCACAGGTTTGATATAGAAAAGTCCTGTATTACTTCATACAAGTTGGCAGAAATAGTCACACAGTTTGCAGACACAGAAACAGGAGACACAGCAGGCCAGAGTAATCCAAGCTCAGCAATCACTCTCCAATACAGATTCAGGATCTTCTTCTCTGTTACCGTAAGTCCATGCAAACGTGGGTCTTTCAAAGAGCAGGGTTCAGAGTCCACAAGTGCTTCAGAGTTCCTCAGTAGGAATAGCTGGAGTACAAGGTCCAAGGCTTACAGGAGTCAAGTCACAGGTTCACTGCAGGCTAGATTCTGAAGCACTGATTGCTCAGCTGTGGCTGCTTAAGAAGCAAAGGAGAGAATCAGGGCGGGAACATGCAAGCTGGAAACTCCATTTTGACTGAGGGCAAGATAGCTGCAGCAAGACAGAAAGTAAAATGGCTGACGAACAAACTGAGTTTCAGGAATATATACATAGAACCTTACACACACATAAAAACCAGAGGGCAGGAGATCATGTGAAAATATAATATTTGTGTCATTCTCAAAACTTTTGGCCATGACTGTAGATGTCTTATAACCAACAAATAAAGTTGTAACACTATAGCATGAAAACATGAGATATATGACATTGGAATTGCATTAGTGCTCTATAAACAGGGCCAATAAGTAACAAAAGCTAACTGGTACATCCAGACCAGTGTGAATAGGTGCATACCAGGAGACGCTACGTCCATATACAATATACTAAAAATATAATTTGGCCAAATTTTATACTAAGCGTCTCAAAATGTTTTCCTTATATTCAAAAGCCGTATTGCCATTCATATTTTATATATTTGACATTGACATGCTTTAGCATGATAGAGTGCAACCTTTTTTGGTATATTGTATATGGAGGTAGCTTCTCCTGGTATGCACCTATTCACACTGGTCTGGATGTGCCAGTCAGTTTTTTGTTATTTGTATGTTAGCTTACTGACCGAGCACTCCGCCCTTCCCAGGTGGTGATTTTAATTGCAGCAGGTCCCTACCTACCCATAAATGCAGGCATTGCTGAGAGAGGTGTCCACATTCGCCCAGGAATTCAGACATCAGCCTTAGAGAGGTATTCACACGTAGGAACCCATCAGTTTTTGAGGCCACATTGACGATGGTTGATGGGCAGATATAATTTGGCCAAATTTTATGCTAAGCGTCTCAAAATTTTTTCTTATATTCAAAAGCCGTATTGCTATTCGTATTTCATATATTTCATATTGACATGCTTTAGCATGATAGACTATAAACAGGGCCGGCGTCAGCACCCGGGCAAGTTCCGGGGCCCTGAGCATGCGGGGGGGGCAACCAATGTAATGGGGGCCCTGTGCCAGTGGCGGCGCCCACTTACTCAGGGCACCGTTACTTTCCCCATTCTTGCGATGCAGCGTCTTCCCCGTCCTCTGACTGACGTTCATGTCAGAGGGTGCTATGACGTGACTAGTGTGCCCTCTGCCTGAGCATTCAAAGTTGCAGAGAGCCGGAAGACGCTGAGGCTGAGGAGTCTGGAGCAGAGCAGCGGCCAGCGAGGAGAGGTGAGTATTTAATTTTTTTTTGTTTGGAGCAATATATGGGGCCCATCATACACTGGAGCATGGGGACCATCATATACTATATGGAGCATTATATGGGTCCTATTCTGTATGGAGCATCATATGGGGCCCATTAAATATGGAGCATTATATGGGGTCCATTATATATGAAGCATTATATGGGGCCCATTCTGTTTGGAGCAATATATGGGGCTCATCATATACTGTATGGGGCATTATATGGGGCCTATTCTGTATAGAACATTATATGGGTCCCATTATGTTTGGAGCAATATATAAAGCTCATTATACTGTATGGAGCAATATATGGGTCTCATTCTTTTTGGAACATTATATGGGGCCCATTATACTGTATGGAGCAATATATGGGGCTCGTTTTACTGTATGGAGCAATATATGGGGCTCGTTATACTGTATGGAGCAATATATGGGGCTCATTATTCTGTATGGAGCAATATAATGGACTCATTATTCAGTATAGAGCAATATATGGGGCTCATTATTCTGTATAGAGCAATCTATGGGGCTCATTATTCTGTATGGAGCAATATATGGGGCTCATTATTCTGTATGGAGCTATGTATGGGGCAATATATGGGGCTCATTATTCTGTATTTAGCAATATATGGGGCTCATTATTCTGTATAGAGCAATCTATGGGGCTCATTATTCTGTATGGAGTAATATAAGGGGTTCATTATTCTGTATGGAGCACTATGTGGTGCCCCTATTACTGTATGGAGCAATATATGGGGCTCATTATTCTATATGGAGCACTATGTGGTGCCCATAATACTGTATGGAGCAATATATGGGGCTCATTATTCTGTATGAAGCACTATGTGGTTCCCATAATACTGTATGGAGGACTATACTGTCAGCTTTCTAAACTACTGTAGAATTTACAATAGATATCACTCATGTAAGGTTAGAAGTAAGTGAAATCTTTGGCATTGTACTATGCCTATATTTCTCTGACGTATCTGTGCATCATGAATTGTGGTATGTGTTAAAGGGGCCCACTGAGACTCTTTCACCCGGGGTCCACGAAAACCTGGATTCAGCCCTGTCCAGAAAATAGGAAAAAAGATATTTGGCACATAAATTGGCCAATTCATATGTGCCAAGCAGCCAACCACAAGGCAATCTCTGCTGGGAGCCTAACCTAATGTGATACTTTTCCTGAGCTGATAGCCTACATTTATATGGGTAGGTGGTATCCTGTTGTGAATAAAACTGTTGAGACCCCCACAATCCCAATCCATATACACCTGTCTGAATGGAGCTGTAGTGAGCATGTCCAGCCACTACTTCTGGCGACTTAATAGACAAGTGAATAAAAATATCAAAGACTGACCGTCTCTTCCAAATTGGAAGCGCCAGTCCGTTTTTGATATTTGTATACATAGGCTCTCTCACTGAGTACTCCACCCATCATGCTATGGCGGTGTCATGAAATGTAACAACCCAACGGGGTTCGGTCAGCGGATGGCGCAACAAACAACAGGATGGAAATGGGGAGAGTAAGGCCCTACCGATAGGGAATGAGGGATGGTCACCACCTGCGCTCAAACCTGAGCCTGTCCCTGCACTCCCCTAACACCCTAAGTGGGTCCTTCCCCCCACCGCCGTCAGGAACCTTGTCCCTCGCTGTCACCTAGCACTACCCTGGCTGGTGCTCTGGCCGGCAAGGGCGCTAGCCTCATCACTGCAAATGGTACAACACGGGACAGTGACAAACGCGAGACTGACAAAGAGAAAACACAAAACTTAGCTTAATAGCCTTCTCTGCTGCAAAGCACCGCACAGCAGAAGAAAGGCACCCAGACCACGAACTCCACAAAACCATCAGATTCAACACTGCACTGAGAGAGCTCCTTACTCCAGAATTGGTCAACATAGATTGCTCCATCGCCGACAGTCAGCTGATGCATCGGGTGATCATTTAAAGGATGGTGGAAGTGGTTACCACCCACATCTGCTGACCTAGCAACTCTGCAGTTACATCAGGATGTCAGCAAGGGAAACTGACATTAACCCCTGCTGGCCTGAAAGGAAAAAAGCTACATTTAAATCATAGTGGTACCAGAGCTGCCATGAATCCAAAAATGGATCGTGACAGGCGGATTTAATCACAGCAGGATCCTACCTACCCATGTAAATGCAGGCTATCAGCCCAGGAGAGGAATCACATTACCGTAGGTTCCCAGCAAAGAGGATCACCTTGTCGTTGGCTGCTGGGCACACATGAATTGGCCGATTTATGTGCCAAGTATTTTAATTTTTTCCTATTTTCTAGAGCAGTAATGCAATTTCAATTTCATGTTTGCATGCTATATCGTTACAGAATGCAACTTTATTTCTTAGTTATGTATGGAGATGGCTACTCTTAGTATGCAGCTGTTCAAACCTGTTCTCTGTTTGGAAGGGACGGTTAGAATGGTGTCACTTTTCGGTATTTTCTGTCATATAGGCCCCTCAAACTCTCTTCAAATGTGAGGTGGTCTCTAAATAAAAAGGGTTTTGCAAATTTTGTTGTAAGAATGAGAAATCGCCCTTATAACTTCCTGACAAAAAACAATATGTTTCAAAAATTGTGCTGATGTAAAGTAGATATGTGTGAAATATTATTTATTAACTATTTTGTGTGATTTGACTCTTTGATTTAAAAATTAAAATTTTGAAAATTGTCAAAATTTTTGCCAAATTTCCATTTTTTTCACAAATAAACGCAAGTCATGTCAAAGAAATGTTACCACTATCATGAAGTACATGTCACAAAAAAACATTCTCAGAATCAGTGGGATCCATTGACGCTTTCCAGAACTATAACTTCATAAAGTGACAGTGGTCAGAATTGTAAAAATTGGCCTGGTCAGGAAGGTGAAAACAGGCTTCGGGGCGAAGGGTTAAAGAAGATTTATCACCTGTTAAAAAGTGGCCAGTTTTTACTCTTAGGCCGGCGTCACACTTGCGAGTGTGATGCGAGTAAGTCGCACGACTTTCTCGCATCAACGCATGGCCGCCCGCTCTCGGACCCGAGTGTGCGCTGCATAGAAATACATGCAGCCGCACACTCGGGTCCGAGATCGGGTGGCCGTGCCGGGTGTTTATGCGAGAAAATCGTGCGACTTACTCGCATCACACTCGCAAGTGTGACGCCGGCCTTATTCCCACAGCTTCCCTGAGTATTTTTTTTTAATCCACCAACATAATGATGCTCTCAGAGAATCCTGTAATCCACACCTTCTTGGCAAACACCTTAAAAAGCTGCTATCTCTGGAACCTTATGAAAGATTTGAAAAAAAAAAACATTACTCAGGAGTTGCAGAAATAAAATTAAAGCAAAAACCACTTTGAGCTGGTGGCAGGTTCTTTTTAAATACAGTACTGAAGTTCATTCATGACCTGTTTGCTCCTTTCAATTCCACCAGGCCGTGGTCCTTCAGTCAAGAGGCAACAGAAGGCTTACAAGTCCCCTATTTTGACAACCTAGGGGGCCCTTGTAAACATTCTATGCTAAATAAGCCACAAACAGGTAAATTTAAGAAAACAATTGTATAGTTCACCATATCCTTTGACCATCAGACAACGCATCTTGGGCTGTGCAAGAAAATAACGGTATATGACTTATAGAATTGTTCTTGCTGTAGTATCCTGACCACATCCAATTTGATCTCAAAAGAAAAAAAAATGCTAAAGCATCTATGAAGCCTCAGTAGTGAATATTAGGAAAGTTTAACTCTTTCGAATGCTTTGACTATGAACCACTTAGGTGTGACGCACATAAAGGATACACTCTTGGAATGGTAAAAATACTGTAGTGAACATAAGCTGCACAATGTAGACAGAACCAATTAGAAGACTTATTTTCTTTGGGGGAAAGGACTTCAGGCCAGTTGTGAGTCCTCACATTGCACGAAGAGCGCACTGTGAGGCTATGTGCACACGTTCAGGATTATTTGCGTTTTTTTCGCAGGAAAAAACGCGTCAAAAACGCATGATTTAAGCATCCTATCATTTAGAATGAATTCCACAATTTTTGTGCACATGGTGCGTTTTTTTCCGTGAAAAAAGCATCTCGGAAAAAGAACCAACATGTTCATTAATTTCGTGGAATTCTAACGTTTTTCCCGCTATATTATTGACCTAGAAGGTTCAGGAAAAAATTGCAGTAAAAACGTGCAAAATCCACTCAAAAAACGCGAAAAAAAAGCGCGTTTTTACCGTGGAAAAAGTCCGTTTTTGCTCAGGAAAATTCTGCAAACATTCCTGAACGTGTGCACTTAGCCTAAAAGTTCTCCCATGCTGGTGCCGAAACTGAGCAACCATGTGATCGCAAGTATGCAATATGCATACTTGTGGTCACATTCCGACTAGATGTCGCACGTGCGGGGAGGCTGTATTCATCTAGTTGGAATGTGGCCAGGAGTATGCATATCGCTTACTTGTGGAAGTGTATTTAGCGAGGCTGTACACATCTAGTCAAAATGTGGACGGGAGTATGCATAGTGTATACTTGTGGACGTGTATTTAGAGAGGCTGCACATGTCTAGTCGGAATGTGGCCGGGAGTATGCATATCGCATTCTTGCAGTCACCTGACCACCCACTCCTGAAGCCGGCACAAAAGTATCATGACAGCACACAGTGTACACAGTGTGAGGATTCACAAGTCTACAGTCTCATAGAGTGACTGCAGACTTTTCTGTCAAGCCTGGGCAATCCCTTTAAGGATGTAAATGTTGGGAATACTCTGTCACATTTTGGAGCATCTCTCTACATGTCTATCATAAGTTTAATATCATATAACACTAAAGTCATCAAACCATAATAAAATAATGGGGATTATTATATCATTAACTCAGGGCAACATGTAAATAAAGCCGGAGTCGGGGGATGGATGCACATATGCATATGTATGTACACAGAGATTACACTGGTGATTATGTATAATTTATATGGAGAGGTAAAGTATCGCAATCAGTTTTGCTGATTACCCCCTCTCTTTATACAGTTTATTGCCATAAGTCTCCGCAGGAGATATTTTACATCTTCAGCTGGCACCTGGCAGGGACTACCTTCACGGTGCATGTTTGCCAGATCCAGGTGCGGCTCCTATTTACATCCCACGGTGCTCCTTCTTGCTTCAAATGATCCAGCCCTGTGGTTTGTCATCAGTATTGTACAGGTCAGAGAGAGCGCCGCTATTTATATGTACAGGTGGGGTATTGAATTTTCTGTTTTCTTTTATGTGAGCATAAAATGGGAAGAAATGATAACCTGAATGTTATCTCAGCTCTGATGCAGATATGCAAATGCTAGAAAATCTGTAATGTCATAATATTATATGGGCATGCATGTATCAAGGCATGTTACAGAAGCCAAATCATTTCTTCTATTAAAGGGGTTGTCTATTGATGACCTGTCATTAGGATAGGTAATATCAGATTGGTGGGGGCACTGGTTGCAGTCTGATGTACACAATGTAGACAGCCGGATCAACACGGCTCCACACTCTGTGGTGGCACTGCAGCTCAGCTTCTATTGAAGTGAATGGAGCTGGGCTGCAGTACCTGAGGACAGGCCACTACACAGTGTATGGAAGCGTGCTGTTCCTGCTCTGTACATTGTGTAGATCCAGCCAGAGTGAGAGCTGCAAACATCTTATCGGATTGAGTTGCCAGTGTCGAACCCCACCAATGTTTTATGTTGATGACCTGTCAAAATTTTCTAAGTCCTGGACACCCCCATTAAAAATTGACTGCTCCTTTTTTCAATTCCTCCTTGGTCAGACCTCATCTGGTATACTGTGTCTAGTTTTGGGCACATTTTAAAAAAAGACATTGAAAAACTGGAGCAAGTTCAGAGTAGTGCTACCAGGATGGTGAGTGGACTGCAAAGTATGTCCTAGCAGGAACGGTTAAAGGATCTGGGAATGTTTTGCTTACAAAAAAGAAGGCTAAGAGGAGACTTAATAATTTTCTGCAAATATCTGAAGGGATGTCAGTGTAGGGGGATCATCAATATTCTCATTTGCACATGGAAACACAAAACGCAATGGAATGAAACTGAAAGGGAGAAGATACAGATTAGATAATAGAAAAAACATTTTGACAGTGAGTGTGATCAATGAGTGGAACAGGCTGCGACGAGAGGTGGTGAGTTCTCATTCAATGGAAGTCTTTAGAGGTTGGACAGACATCTGTCTAAGATGGTTCAGTGAATCCTGCATTGAGAAGTGGGTTGGACACGATGACGCAGGAGCTCCCTTCCAACTCTAACATTCTATGATTCTATGAAAAGGGTGGTTTAGTTGAGATAAATCTCCACTTAGATTAGCGGTGCTGAACCTGTGGCCTGCATCATTTGCTTTTGGCTCTCAGGCTCCTTATTAATGGGCTACAGTGCTTGGGCCATCAGTCCTTTAATTTTTCCCTAAAGTGCGGGCACGTTTGTACAGTATTCACTACTGAACGCCGTAGTGCAAATGCAATGCTGGATTACCTTCTGACCCTTGCTAATTCCGGCATCAGGACATTCTTTGTAGGCGGAGTTAATGCTCCCTACGCTCCTGTCCTGCGCATGTGAGATTTATGTACACCAGTCTCACTGTCTCTTATGTGATGTTTTCAACAGTCCCAGTGTTTCCTATGTGATGTATATGCTCCAGACCGAGTGTTTCCTATGTGATGTATAGGATCCAGCCCCAGTGTTTCCTATGTGATGTATATGATCCAGCCCCAGTGTTTCATGTATGATGTATATATATAGCAGTACCAGTCTCCTATGTGATGTATATGCTCCAGCCTCAGTGTTTCTTGTGTGATGTATACAGCAGAAGCACTGTCTCCTGTGTGATGTACATGCTCCAGTCCAGTGTTTCCTATGTGATGTATACAGCAGTAGCAGAGTCTTCTATGTGATGTATACGCTCCAGCCTCAGTGTTTCCTGTGTGATGTTATACAGCAGTAGCAGTGACTTCTGTGTGATGTATACGCTCCAGCTCTGTTTCCTGTGAGATGTATACAGCAGAAGCAGTGTCTCCTATGTGAGATGGTTTCCAACGTGAGGATTATCCAAGAAGTATCGTTTCTCCTTGCGGAGATCGATATGCTAAGCATGCCGAGATGAGGAGACTTAAAGCCACAATGCTCCTCTGGGAAATATGCTAATTATGCAAATTGTCTCTTAGAGAGGAAGAGAGCTAGAACTCTAGTGCCACCTATTGGAAGGTAGCAATCCTCCAAGTCAATGTTGACCCTTTAACGAGCCTTGTCACATGACCTAGGATAATAGCCAAACCAGAATCTCAATTTGCAGACACTGTATTTCGGGGTACTGCCCTCGTCAGTGCAAAGCGGAGATCTGGTTTGGCTGTGTGAGAGGCGTATGACCATTATCCAAGAAGTATCATTTCTGCTTGCGGAGATCGACATGCTAAGCATGCCGAGATGAGGAGACTTAAAGCCGCAATGCTCCTAAGGGAAATATGCTAATTATGCAAATTGTCTCTTCAGAGAGGAAGAGAGCTAGAACTCTAGTGCCATCTATTGGAAGGTAGCAATCCTACAAGTCAATGTTGACCCTTTAACGAGCCTTGTCACATGATCTAGGATAATAGCCAAACCAGAATCTCAATTTGCAGACACAACTGTGAGAAGGCATGCTGTGTAAAATATCATACATCTGTGTTCGTAACAATTTACTGCAGTGAGCAGTTCATTACAAAACTTATCGCAAAGAATCGCCTGCTCTCCAAACCAATGCAAATCTAGAAAAGCAGTTATGAGTAGCATCATCCATCCATACCACCTAACATAACAGCCATACCAAAGGGAAGCTCCAGCCATCACATTAGGGAGCGTTAATTAAATGTTTGACCAAATATAGTAGGATAAATTTCCAGTTGATGATTTTGTAAGGCTCGCGACTGATGGCAAAAATATCCAAATGGCATTTGGCAGAAAAAAGATTCCCCACCCCAGATTTAGTATTTATAAATCTCAAATAACATGACATAAGCAGTAAACTAGATGGCTGCCACTGCATGGTAATAAATAAAAAAACGAATTGCAAAATTGTTAGCTGTCACTTTAAAATTAAATTTAGTATTGTGAGGCAATTGTTTACAATTTGGGTGGGAACCCTCTTTAACCTCTACATGACCTGTCGATTTTCCGTTTTTTCCTCCTTCTATTCCAAGAGCCATAAGTTCGAACTTTTATTTTTCCGTCAACATAGCCATTGGAGGGCTTGTTTTTTTGCAGGACAAGTTGTACTTTTGAATGACTCCATTCACTTTATGATGTGTTGCACTGGAAAGTGGGAAATAGATTATAAGTATCTTGAAATAACAAACAAAAGTGGAATTCCACAATTGTTTTTTATTTACCATTTTCACTATACAGGAAAATTGACCAGGCAATATGATTCCTCAGGTCAGTACAAGTATTTAGATACCAAACATGTATAGTATTTTTTTTCTTTTAAGTGGTGAAATTTTTTTTTAATTTTAAGCAAAAAAAAAAAAATTTGCTTTTGTCGTTATCTTCGAGACCTGTAATATTTTCAATTTTCAGGTTATGGGGCTGTGTGAGGGCTTATTTTTCGCACCCTTAGCTGGCTTTTTTACTGATACAGTTTTGGGGTAGATACAATGTTTTGTTCGCCTCTTGCTGCATTTTATTGCTATGTTGTAGCGGCCAAAACAAACAAAATTTTTGCATTGCGATTTTTTTTCTTACGCCGTTTACCCATCCGATTAATTTATTTGATATTTTGATAGATCGGACTTTTACAAATGCAGTGCTAACAAATATACCATATTTTTCGGACTATAAGATGCACCGGACCATAAAACGCACCCCAAACTTTCAGAGGAAAAATAGAGAAAAAAATTAATGTGTCAAATGAAAGTCCATCTTACAGTCCGAATTATTCAGCTTACTGGGGGGGGGGTGTGATCAGGAGTGCTGGTGGAGCCGGGTCACAGGAGGTGTTTGGTGGTCTGGCGATGATCCCAGGCTGGTGCAGCAGGTTCGGTGGTGTGGGGGCTCTGTCATTTTGTGAAAGCCCCCACACATCCATCACAGGCTGATGCGTGGCAGTTTTGAAGATGCCCGATGGTGAGGGTGCTCCGCCGACATTTTGTGAAATCCCAGAGCCCCACACATCCATCCCAGGCTGGTGCGTTGCAGTTTTGGAGATGCTCAGTGGTGCGGGGGCTCCACTGTCATTCTGTGAAAGCCCGGAGCCCCCGCACTTCCATTGCTGTAATGCTGTGGTCTCCAGGAAAATGTCTGCCGGAGGCGGCGCATGCGCAGAATGAGATCTCAGGAGACAAGATCTCGTCTTCCAAGATCTCAATTTACACATGCCCGCCTCCGGTGGCCATTTTCCTGGAGACTCTTCGTGGCATTTGTGCAGTAGTGGCTTTCTTCTGGCGACTCGACCATGCAGCCCATGGGCTTTGGTGTGCACGGTGCATTTGTGTTCCTCTCTCCCACATTGGTAAGCGTTAACCTTGTTTATGCACTATGAGCTTCACTTTAGTTTCTGGTAGCTAGGGGCATTATTAACTTTACGTATATTGTTGTCCACTGAGACTGATAGAAATAGTGATTAGTTTGTACCCTGTTATCTGGGGCTGACCCATTTTATTGGGGTGCTCCGGGCATACGGTTATACACCAGAAAAAAGCATGAGAGGCTCAATATGACAAGTGCCACCTAGTTTCCTACCCCTCTTATTCTCGTCCTGTTTTCGTAGTTTGTTGGCTATTTATGCCCATATTGTTGGGGTCTGCGGAACGCACCAGATAAATATAAATAGTGGGTGCGTTCGCAGCCCGGGGTCCACCGTGCAGGCAGAGCCTGCTGTTAGTAGGATGGCAGTATAGGCAAACTCTGTTACTTCACAGAGTCGCAAATATAAATACTGTGGCACTATATGGCGGTATAAGCGAACTCTGTTACACCACAGAGTCGCTGAGATAGAGATGCAGAGATAGATACTGTGTCCTGTTAACTCCACAGGGATACACAGATAACTGCTGTGCAGATAGCAGTCCGTGATCATGCAGTCAGCAACGCAATAAAGCAATCTCCTCTCCGGAGAAGTCGGTATTCTAGGGGCTTATTTCAGACAAGCCCTAACCACGTGCACACAAATCTCCTCACCGGAGGTGCCGGAATTCTAGGGGCTTATTTCAGCCGAGCCCTAACCACATGCGTGCATGATCATACTGGAGCAAAGCGCATAAATTGATACTAGCGCATGGCCGCATGGCCATACAACCCTTTTATAGTAGCAACTACAGGGCCTGCCAGAAAAGGACCAATGAGAAACTGTTCAGAACACATGTAGTTTCAGGACCTTCCTGGCGGACCAATAGGAGCTGCTGCAGTACCTGAGCATGTGACCCCTGATCTCCAATCAGAGATCTTACCCTGGGCATGCTCAGAAGGGGAAACGCAGGACTTAGTCCTAAAGACATCTGCTCGCCGCTGACCAGTACTGGCCACAATAGCAGAACCTGGAGAGGCAGCCATAAACCTCTGCACAGTACTAGGCTGAGCAAGATGCTGGGACCGACGTCACTGCTGAGGAGACTCCACTGCGGCCGGAGATGGATGGGGGACCGCAGCGGGAATGGCCCAAGATTCCCCCTGTGCAGAAGTGGGAACTCGACCTCTAACACATATCTTTTGTATGTGAGTAATTGAATAATAAAGACTTTTGTACATTTTTATCCTGACTTTGTCAATTTTATGTACTATTTCCTAACAAGGGCCATGTAGTAATGGAGGCTGCTTTTTATTGTAAAGTCTGGTGACTTCTTTTCTACATGCAGTAAGTCATGGTGTGGGAAACAGCCCATCTGGTCTCAGGGTATTGATTCATTTGTTTTTTATGAAGTTACGCCTCCTTCGGATGTATTGTATCCTTGAAAGAGGACAGAGGTATGAAGTAGAGTAACGATCCCGGCCCATTGGGCTTCCATTTGATGCCATGAAGGGTGAGCTTGTGCCTGATCATCGGGCAGTAATGTTGTTACTTGCCTTCTGCTGCCAAAAAAGACAAATAATAATAATCTTTATTTATATAGCGCCAGCATATTCCGCAGCGCTTTACAGCTTAAGAGTCATAAGTAGCAACGTTAACAATACAATAATTAAAGCAAAATAAGATGAGATGACCCTGCTCGTGAGAGCTTACAATCGACAAAATGTCTGTACATACACCAGTCTTTTTCCCATTATGGAAGTGTTGGAGTAGGTGCACACTGGCTTGCTCTGACCAAAAATGCACCCCAAAAGTGCTGCAAAAAATTACCAGTATGCACAGCAATGACAAAACGGCATTGCTAATTGCAGGTCTAGTCTTGTTTTATGTCTTTTTATCCACTTAACCAGCGGTTAAAAGTAGTAACTAGTGATGAGTGAGCATGCTGAGATAGGGTGAGTTTCCACGGTCAGGAAACGCTGCGTGTTTGGCGCTGTGCGCTGGCGCAGCGCCAAACACGCAGCGTCCAGATGTTACAGCATAGTGGAGGGGATTTCAAGAAATCCCGTCTCCACTATGCGTAACAATACGCAGGTGGCAGACCTGCGTAAATGGACATGCGGCGCGTCTTTTTAGACCGCAGCATGTCCTCGCGTATTGCGGCGACGGTGCGTCGCCGCAACAGAATTTAACACAGGGCTATGTAGCCCTGCGTTCTTTCCGGAGGTGTTCCGGAGGTATCCTGAACACCTCCGGAAAGATCGCGCGTCATAAAGGGGGCGAGGCTTAGACGGAGCGGAATTTCCGCTCCGTCCAAAGCGCTGTGGTTCCGGACCGTGGAACCACAGCCTCAAGGTGTTATCCTCCATGCTCGAGTGCTAATAGAGTGTCTTTTCTGTGCTTTATTAATATGTTCGAGTCCCCGCTGCTGCATGTCTCACGGCTGTTCGACAGCCACAGCACATGCAAGGACTGCTTAACAAACAGTCTAACAGCCGGGAGACATGCAGGGATTACCCGTTTGTTGGACAGTCCCTGCATGTGTTGTGGCTGATGAACATCTGCGAGACATGCAGCTGCGGGGACTTGAATATATTATTCAAGGAGCACTCCAAAGTCACTAGGTTACCACCGGAGCATGCTCAGAAAACACTCATTACTAGTAGTAACATGTTCATTCTTTGGGCGGCTTCATTTGGAAGCTGCCAACTCTATATACTCGAAAGTATAGAGTAAAAGACGGCAGAGGAGCCGCTGCAAAAACTATTAAAAAGAAGCCCGTGAAGACGCTTCAGCGAAACAACGTGCTATCAGTTTCCTAAAGCATTCTCGCCTTTAAGATGCAGGAGGAAGCACCAATTTTTCTAAGCTTTTTCAGACTTAATTGTCTGGATGTACACTTTGGTGTTCCCTGTATCTTGAAGACCACCATGTTTGGGTGTCCATGACCCTCCTCCACTCTCTTGGAGTCCGGCACATATAAAGTCAATGACTAGGATACTTTTGCATGCAGAATTTTAGAACTCATTTGTTTCTTTTTTTTTTTTTGGTTGGTAAAACATGCTGGAGGATAACCCGCTGGAGAAGGTGATGGCACGGCGAGTTTAATCCGCTACTTTACACCGCAGGATGTTTGTTGCTCTCGACCCCACTAGGTTAACACTAGGACTACTGGACTCGTGACCCCGCCTAGAACTACTGAAAGGAGTCATTTTGACTCCTTGCTTGTTTTCGTTTATTTTTAGAGTTTCATTTGTGGTTATTTATTAATAATTATATTTTTTGTAATGTATTATTATTGTGAGATCCAACAGTAATGCTTTTGATTGTTTTTTTTTCTGCTTTTCTTATTTTTCTACAGAAAATAACAATAATTATAATAGAAGTTTTTCAAACATTTTTTTTATTCAAGTGCACACATATAAACAACAACTGAAGAACAAAAAGCAGAGAAAATGTAGGTGGAGGAGCATAAAAATGATAATATGGCGCAGAATTCACCTTCTAAACATTTGGTGTTTCGCATTTTAGGCATTGCCTTTGATTTATGGCAGTACATTGCCCACACAAAGACTTACCACAAGTCTTACAATTGCCGACAGATCTATTTTTCTTGCACTTTTCTTTGATCTGGCAAAATTTTGTTTGAACCATCACTTCTGAGCATGTAGAAACTTGGGACGTGGAACCCTTTTCCCTATCTGTGACATAAGGACCACTCAACTCTCTCACAAGCGTTTGCAAAAATGCCTTGCGTGACATTTTTTGGTGGGTTATCTCATTGAATATTATCCATGCATTTATACCCGCAAAGTCTAAGGCATTTTCAAATGCATGAACAGGCCATCTCCTTGTGCATGTTCGTGTGGTATATTTTCATGCCATCTGATCCACTACATCTACTCCATATTTTGTTTCATTGTAAAACTTTACCGTTTCTGGAGTTTTTTTAGCGGAATCAGACGCAACAACAACATCTGGATGGACGGAACTCAAAATGACAACATTTTTGTTGGGCTTTCCTTGATATACTGTAAGTGTAAAATTGTCTTCATTTCTAAACACTTTAGTGTTGTACAATTCCTCTTTCATGGATTTTATTTCTTTAGGCACTTCTCGCCTTATCTTGTTCAGTGTTCCCACGATGGTTGTTCCTTTGCTTTTTAGCTGTTTAGCTAATTTTACTGAATAAAATAATTATCGGTTGTAACATTGCGACCTTTTTTCAAAAACGGGTCCAATAACTTCATTACCACATGGTCAGCTAAACGGTCCTCAGCACGGCGTGTGTCATCTTTGCCTAGATAAGGGAAGCCATTTGCCAGATATTTGCTCTCCTTATCAACAGCTAGCCAATATTTGTGGCCATATTTATCTGGTTTGGAAGGCATGTACTGCGTGAATGGACACCTAGTTTTGCTTGGGAAAAGTTGCTCATCCACCGTTATGTATGGGCCAGGTTTGTAACACGCAATACAATTTTCAATAAACCTGTCCCACACAGTAGAAAATAGAGCAAACTTGTCCGTTTGCAGTCTCTCCGATCGAGTAGATTTCTCATCAAATCTGAGAAACCTCATAATTTCAACAAAGCGGTCCCTAGACATTGTCGCTTTGCAAAACGGTATTCCCCAGTCATTACACCAAATACTGCTAATCGAGTGACGGTTCGTGCCAGATATTCCACGAGCATAGAATATCGCAATGAATGCATCTAGCTCCTCATCAGATAGAGTAAACTGTAAATTATTGTTCCTGCATGCTTCTGCAAGCGTACAGTTCTTTATATGTGTCAATATATATGAATCAAAAAATAAACGCCATGCGCTCAAAGGACTATCGATAATGATATTTCTTCTGGCGTATCCTGTAGGGCCAGGTGCTTCTCGAAGAATATTTTGGCTGTCACGCCTACCAGGCAAGTGTTCTCCAATTTCAACAGGTTTCCATTGAATACCATCCGCTGAAACTAGTATTCCTTCAGATTCGCCTTCTCTATTTTGTTCAGCATTACACAGTAATACAAGCAGGTAAAACACAAGGAAAATGTGAAAAGTTGACATGTAAATTGAACTACATCTATATGAACATCAGGGTAAATAAGACAGAGTGAAAAAATTATGCACAAAACTTTATAGCAACATTTAGTGACAAAAGGACCTCAAAATATAGTAGGGAGTCAAAATGACTCCCTTCAGTAGTTCTTGGTAAATTTTGAAAAAAACGCGCAAATTTTTCACCAAAATTATTTATTCTCACAAAATCTTTTTTCACATCATATTTGAGGAAAAGTCACCGAGTTTCAAGCCGGAATTCTGAAAAATGTAGTCACAGAAGAGAAATAAAAAACGAAAGGAGTCAAAATGACTCCATCAGTAGTTCTAGTGTTAATGAACCACTTTTCTTTTAAGAGGCATTGGAAGAGGAAAAAAAAAGAATCAGTGGAGATTCACACTGGGGACCACTTAAGTCATTTAACCTTTTAAGTGCCGAGAGACTTGCAATGCATTAAGTGAAGGTGTTAAATGGTTTTTATTTGCTTCAGGGTTAGTAAAGGCTAGACAACTTTCCTCCCCCTCCTTCCTCTTCTGCTCTGCAAATGGCATCGCAGCTATGATGAATGAGCATTAGGGTAACTCATTTTAAGACGTTCTTGATTTATTAGCGCCAAGGTCTCCATTTTCCGGCAGGTCAGTGCTTTACTGAAACACCCAAAGTCATTGTCAAGGTCAGCCTGTTTATGATTTTTTTTTTATCCTTTTTACACAAACGTCGAAAAAGCATCATCCTTTTAATAAGCCGTGGATGCACCGATGAGATTTCGAGGTTGACAAGAGAAAAGAAAAAGTAATTTTTTTTTTTTTTTTAACAAAATTGAAAAAAAAAAAAATTAAAAGCCAGCGGCTGTGTGGGCCATGCTTCAATTATGACTCCCTAGTAAGACAAGGGCCTTAATGGTCAGTGTTTGCCTTCAGGGATGTTTATTACACACACAACTATTTTGCAGGAGCAGCGTCAAATCTATAAAACTACCATTAGGCTGAAAAATCAATCAAAATGCCATTAAAGTGGAATAAGTTGCCGATATTGCTGATGTGGTAGCAGCGTTTTCGATTTTCCTTCAGATTATTAGGTACAGCCTAGTAGTGACTTTGTTAAGGAAAATAAGTGTTGTTCAGAAGTAATACGTCTCTTTGGCTTCATAAAGTTTGTGGCCTCATATTTCCCACTTTATTGATTACCCATTATCATTTCTCACAAGGCGTCCTAACTCAAGGGGAAAATATAACTCTCTCTCGTTTCTCGCTGAACGGCCGTGCCATTATAGATCGGGAGGAAGGTATTTCAGATGAACCAGTCTAGGAGAAAAATGAGCTGAAAATAATCCGAGGAGTGTGCCTTCCAGGTCTGAGCAGTTAGAAGTAAGAACAAAGCTTCGTCAGCGATCTCCCCTTCAGTCGTCCCCCTCCGCCTCCTCTCCTTGGTATAGCACCCCCGTACCGCTGCTTCTTCTTCCATCCTATCTCCCCTCGCAAAACAATGAACAGCTGGAATGGCGTTCTGAAGATATCAGTAACCTTAAAGCGTTTCTGCGCCATGTTGTAAATTGCTCTGAAGGAGTTCGTGTGTTAACGATTTTATCCAGCGCCTAAAAATCCAAGTCAGCTTCTCTGATGTATAAAAGCAATCTTTTCTTTTTTTCTTTGCTTTTTTTTTTTTTCTTTTGCACTGTCCGTTTTTTTTCCAAGAATATCCTGGTTTATACACCGTGTGCACAATTACTAGGCAATTTGTATTTTTGATTATTCATTTTATTATTGGACAACTCCAGTGCTGTCAGGTCAATGCTAAAGGTTAATAAACCTGAAGCCTGAATATTTAAGAAAGGAAAAATCAAGTTTTGTCTTACTTAGGAGAATATATGTATGTGAAGAATTATTGGGCCACTACTAGTGTGTAGAATAGTTATACAACTGAATGAAAATGTAAATTTTCCATCTCATTTGTTTATTTTCATCATAACCAAACAACTCACACACATTTCCAAAAAATGTGAGTCACTAATACAGCCTCCCTGCTTTTCACTAACAGTTCAAAGCTGTCCATCCTTGGAGTCTGTCAGTTTATTATTGACAATGAATCTTTTGGGCAGCATCAACAACAGCCTCTAAGACACTGGTCAGACAGGTGACTGTTCACCTTCACCGTAAATCTCCCGCTTAAGAAGGGGCCCTAAGTTCTCAATAGGCTTTAGGTCAGTTGAGGAAGGGGCCGTGTCATTATTATTTCATCATTAAGGCCTTTACTTGAGACTTCGATGCTGCGACTGAGCATTGACCTACATAAAGTTATGGTTTTCTTGGAACATGCAGACTTTTTGCTGTACCACTGCTTCAAGAAAATGTCTTCTAAATACTGGCAGTACGTTTGGGAGTCGATTTTGGGTCCAACCAGCTCATCTTTAATAATATCAGCCCATAACAGTTCCCCACCTCCATCTTGCTGGCGTCTGAGTTGTTGGAGGATTGTGTTGTAACACAGGAGACCAGGGTGGTAGTCCTGACCGAGTTCACAGACAAAACACAGTCCTCAGACACCTTGAGTCGCTTGCACATGAAGCACCAGATGAATACCGCTTCCCCCACGAATTACCTTTTCTTCCCTCAGTCACTATAGTCCAGGTAATTAAGTCAAGGATTACAACTGTGATCCAACAGGGAAAACGAATTTTAATAAGAACCGAGATAATAAAAGAAGGTACAACACCGGCTTCCTGCTCTCTCCCTGACACTGTCCACGGCTGTACCCACAACGGCCACGGTAGCCGAAATCAAGCAAGTAGTCTGCACGCTGGAATTTGGACGCTCACAGTCCCTTCAGCGGGGGCCTTCCAAAGTCCTGGAGTACGTGTTGTGGTCCTTAAGTCCTTATTCCGGGGCAGCAGATTTCCTCTCCTCCTACGGTTTTGCAGTGCTCTGGCTGCTACTACCGTATATATGTGCCTTGGACCAACGTGCCCGGGCTACTGACTGGGAGCAGCAACTTCCTCCCTCCTTTCTGCTGCTGGCTCAGCCCACAAATTTAACTATTTACTGTCCCTCAGCTAGTGTAATACACAAGTTAAAGGGAAACTTCACTAAGAAATACATTACTGTACATAAAGTTAATACAACAACAGACATATTAACATACAGGTACATACATGACAGCACCATACCATTTATACAACAAATTGCATGGGGTCAGCACTTAGGAGAGAGAGGTGTTGTGTTTTGGTAGCTGAGGAGAATAAGCAAAAACGGCAATACACCAGAGAGGCTGGAACCTATTGGATTGCAGTTGTCAGGAACACCGCACTGCACTTGCTCATTGAGCCAGTGCGTGTGTCCAGAGTGAACAAACTGTGCACAACGATACCTGTATAGTAGAACCGCAGCAGAGGAGACGTGTGTTTCTGAGGACACAGGACCTTCCGCACCATGTGACTGCCAAGGGGCGGAGCCAGCCACACGTCTCTCAGAGCAGTATCAGGTAGAGAATGTTTCAGGCCGAAGGACCTGCAGGCACGTGACTGCCTGGGGGCGTGGCCTAAGCTCCAGAGATCTAGGAGGTAAAGGAAAACTCCTAGAAGGGTAACTACGAAATAAAGTTACCAAGGGCATAGACAGAATGGATGGTCAGGATAGCCAGGTCATACACATAGAGGGCGACGAAGTACAAAAGGAGCAGGCAGAGAATAACCAGAACACAGCCAAGGGGTCATACACAGACAGAGCAACGCAGTACAAAAGGGACAGGCAAAACTCGTAACAGGGACACAGCCAAATCAGAACCAAGCAAGCATAAAATGTAGCACAGGCACAAAGCACAGGGTCATACACACTCAGCCAAAGGTCAGAGTATAAACGACAAAGGCTGGCTTCACAGTGAGGCTATAAAAAGCCTCCCAGGACCCAGAAAGAGGCCAACCAAGTTAACCCCGCGACTACCTGATCCAAGAACCCAGTAAACCATGACAGCAGTACCCTGAACTAACCACACAACTAGAGGTAGCCGTGGAGCGTTCCTACGTTGATCCTAGATGCCTCGTCACAGCCTGAGAGATAACTACACCTAAAGAAAGATGAAAGCTATCTGCCCCGGAGCATATCCCAAAGAAAATAGGAAGCCCCCAAACATGTAATGGCGGTTAGACAAGAAGAAGCACGGACACAGACAGAAAATAGAATAAGCAAATTCTGGGGCCCAATCTGTCTAGACAGAAAAGTACAGGAAAGGATACTCACTGCAATCCAAAAAAAACCCTAAAAATTACCAACTCTTCTGATTGCAAAAACACCTGAGATCACACGATCTCTACCACCTAAGATTTCTGGTGTAACAAAACTAAGCCGCAGCCACTGAAAAAACAGGAAAAAGCAAATGAACAAATAACAGTGGCTTCAGATAAACTGAGAGGAGCACAAGCCCCCGGAGGGGACCTGGCTGACCTCCACAGAAGTGCAGGGAACAATGCAAAAAGCAAGCACAAAAATAAAAGCAGAAGATATCTTATCTGATAGCAGAAGATGCAGGCAAGACTCAGCAAACTTCCAAATGAACAAGGAACCACAATTGAGACAAGAACAATTGATCACCGGCAACCATCATGGGAGGGAACCTCCCTTATATCAGACCAGTCAGCGATCCCAGATTGCCATTCCTCGCTGAAAGGCTCAGTACTGTCTGTAACCACCAGAGGGAGCCTCTGCTCAGAAACCATCTCTAGCACATTCAAAACAGAGAGGGGTTCCTGCCACCTTCTTACAGTGTCACGGACCTATCCATCTGTTCTATCAAGAGATGCTTTCTTCTCATCCGTCGAGAAAACCTTTGAAAAAACTGTCTTTGGATAATTCTTGGCCCAGTGTTGATGTTTCCACTTATGTGTCTTTTTCAGTAGTTGTGGGTTTCAGCTTCACTTACCTCCGCCATGTCTCTGAGCACTGAACACCTTGTACTTCTGTGTATTGGTCAGTTGTGTTCGGTTTCAGCGTTCCTTACCTCAGCCATGTCTCTGGGCACTGAACACCTTATACTGCTGTGTCTTGTTCAGTAGTGGTTGGTTTTCACCTTCTTTACCTCGACCATGTCTCTTAGCACTGAACATCTTATACTTCTGTGTCTTGTCCAGTGGTGTTCGGGTCTCAGCCTTTCTTATCTCGGCCTTGTCTCTGAGCACTGAACACCTTGTACTTCTGTGTCTTGTCCAGTGGTAGTCGGATTCAACCTTCCTTACCTCGGCCATTTCTCTGAGCACTGAACACCTTGTACTTCTGTGTCTTGTCCAGTGGTAGTCGGATTCAACCTTCCTTACCTCGGCCATTTCTCTGAGCACTGAACACCTTGTACTTCTGTGTCTTGTCCAGTGGTGGTCGGATTCAGCTTCCTTACTGGCCTTCTCTTAGCACTGAACACTTTGTATTCTGTGTCTTGCTCATGTGGTCAGATTCAGCCTTCCTTACTCAGCCATGTCTCTGAGCACTGAATACCTTGTACTTCTGGCTTTCCAGGGAGGGTCACAAGAACTAAAAGAAGAGGAACCGAAAAAAGGCCAAATAATGATAAAAAATATCTCAAACTTTATTAGATCAAGATAAAAGTAAATATAGGGAGGGGGGATAATAACAACCAGGATGAGGGTGCTAATCAAAAGTATGTGACCATATACAATTGTCTATAATACACATTATGTGCTAAATGAATAATCAGTCCAAGGTATCATAAGGTATTCATATATTAAATAGAGAATCCACAGGCGAAGAGAAATATATATATATATATATATATATATATATATACCATCCTTAAATGTCCAAAAGTCACATAGTGTTAAACAGTATATATAGAAATCCAGACATCTGAGGCATGATTGAAAAGGTTAATGTCACCTAGAGCATAAATAAAGTGCTATCGTGCTTGAATACCTGGAAGGAGACCAAGAGAAGACTCCTGACATGAATAATGTCTCTGGATTGTCACAGTAAGGGTAAACAATATGGATGCTAGTAAATCAATATTCTTAGGTAATGCTCAGTAGCCAGGGGACACACGATGATGCGCCCACCCCAACGTACGTTTTGGCGTCTGCCTTCATCAGGGTTCCCTTCCCCTTCTCCCTCCATGTGTACTTTTATCTTGATCAAATAAAGTTTGATATCCTTTTTCTCATTATCTGGCCGCTTTTTTCGATTCCTCTTCGTTTGGTTCTTGTGTTTCTGTTGCCGATTGGTCATTACATAGTCCAATCTACACATGTACTTACACTGTGTTCCAAATTATTATGCAAATAATATTTTCACAGATTTTCCCAAATTACCTATATGAATTGCAGTCATTGTAATTTTCCAGTCAAATAACTATTAGAGTACAATTGAAAGGTTTTTGTACAAACTGCCTATGATAACAGTATAATTTTTAAAAAATAAAACACTCAAACTGCACTCAAAATGCATGTTCCAAATTATTATGCACAGCAGAGTTTTCAACCTTTTCATTTTAATAAAGAACAAAAAATGGTCATTTTTGAAATTATAAGCATTAGGAGGTTATTACAAACTGAAATCAAACAGTTTTCAACTCAAAACTTTATTCTAGGTGATGTTACATTTGCACATAGGACCCTTGTTCGAAAGGAGCTTCTGAACTCTCTCGTCCATTGAATTTGTCAGGTTTTGGATGGTTTCTGCTTCAATTGTTTTACATGAGGACAGAATACCCTCCAAGAGCTGTTGCTTTGATGTGAACTGCCTCCCGCCATCATAGACACTCCTTTTGATGATGCTTCAGAGGTTCTCAATGGGGTTGAGGTCAGGGGAGCATGGGGGCCACACTATAAGTTTGTCTCCTTTTATGCCCATAGCAGCCAGAGATGCAGATGTGTTATGTGCAGCATGAGACGGTGCATTATCATGCATGAAAATGATCTTGCTGCGGAATGCACGGTTCTTCTTCTTGAACCATGGCAGGAAGTGCTGTTTGAGAAACTCAACATACACTATGGAGTTCATCTTTACCCCTTCAGGGATCCTAAAGGAGCCGACAATCTCTCTCCCCATTATTCCAGCCCAAAACATTACTCCACCTCCTCCTTGTTGGCGCCGTAGCCGTGTTTGCATGGGGTGTCCATCAACCAGCCATCCTCCACTCCATCCATCTGGAACATCGAGCGTTGCACGGCACTCATCGGTGAACAAAACAGTTTTGAAGTCAGTGTTCATGTATTGTTTGGCCCACTGGAGCCGTTTCTGCTTGTGTGCAGTGGATAGAGGAGGTAGACAGGATGGCTTACGCACAGCTGCAAACCTATGAAGGACCCTGCATCTTGTTGTTCGGGGGACGTTTGAGGCACCAGCATCTTCAAAAACTTGTCTGCTGCTTTGACAAGGCTTTTTTGCCGCTGCTCTTTTAACCTGACGTAATTGCCTGTAGGAAAGAGTCCTCAATTTTTCCTTATTAGCACGCACACGTGTGTACTGTGAATCAGCTACATACTTCTTGATTGTGCGATGATCACGATGAAGTGTCTTGGCAATGTTGATTGTAGTCATGCCTTGACCTAAACACTCCACAATTTGTTGCTTCTCAGCAGCCGACACATACTTTTTCTTTCCCATTTGGCAGAAAATGTAGGCTGCTTAATAATGTGGGACAGCCTTCTTAAGTAGTCTTGCCTTTCATTGGACACACCTGCCAAACTAATTAGCACAGGTGTCTGCAATTGCTTACAGTGATATAAAGAGCCCTGACACACATCACCATCAATGAGTTTAACTGACAAACAAAAAAATTCTTACCTTATCACTCCTAAACAATTTTTGCATAATAATTTGGAACACAGTGTATATGAGGATACATATATGTATATATTTCTGTACACTTGTTCCCTTTTCCTCCTGTAAGGGTGAGTTTCCACGGTCAGTAAACGCTGCGTGTTTGGCGCTGTGCGGTATTGGTTAAATCTTTTTTGGCCCATTGTGAGAAAAACAAGCTGCCTAATAATTGTGCACAACTTGATAATGGGCATTTTATCTTTAGGTCACATCCTCCCTAATTACACAAATACACATCACCTGATCAGTTCCAGCCAATAGTCAGTCAAATTTATACAAAGCGGAGTTGGAGAATCTGCATAAAAACGATGATATGGTCAAAATCCTCAACTAATAACTGCACAGTGTACTGAGCCCACTGGATTTCCCTACCTTTGGGTAATCAGTAAGAACAGAGCGCTTAATAAAACAGTTTTTTTTATGTCATATTTCTGCTTTTGTTGATGGACTTTGCACCAAATTCATCAAAAATTTGCACAATTGGTGGAAATAAAGCATACTACCGGTATTGTATTTTTAGAGTACAATGTCGCACAATTCTTTCATTAAGCTTTAGATTGTCACACGTAGTGTTCGTCAGACAGATTGTGCCCTTGACTGGAGTGCTGTTGCGGAAATTATGTATTTTCTGAACCCATACGAATAATTAAAACTACACTGACGTTGTCGAGCAAACCAAAAAATGGCACAAAAGCCCTAATGACTTTGCAGCATGTAAAAACAAAAATATGAAATCCAAACTTTTAATTAAACAACAGAGCGCAAAAAAGAATTCTAATTAAATACATAAGATCCTACTGATTATTATTATTACTATTATTATTATCAACGGCCTTTACCTCAATCTTGAGCCATGGCGACTTGATAGATGAACGCTCTGCAAGAAGATTGATCTTGTGCAAGTGTAGATAGGCCACCAGGGCCTTCTCCACTGTTATCTTGATTAAGAATGTATTTACACTATACTTGGTTTGTAGCCCTTTTTGAAAAAATTTAAACCCAGTCTACAAGACCTCATGTGTTCAATAATAGCACCTGTTTGTTCCAATTTTGTGGCACCCATGTGTTACACCCAGCAGTTCAATAGCCATAACCAATGGAGGCCCCATTGGCGGAGCCCGTCTGAAAAGACTTTAAAAAAAAGCCGCAACAAATGCATATAATACACAGCAATGTCAAAACGACTTGCTGTGCACATGTTCCGTCTTTTGTAATTTCCTTTAAACACTTTTAAAAGCCACACAGTGGCTAAAAGAAGTGACCTGTCCATTCTTCTGATGGCTTCTACCAGTTTGTTATGTATAGAACTAAGAAAACACAAGCAAAGCCGTCTCAAAAGATTTCCATAGAGTCATCAGAAAAGATACTACAGGGAAAACTGTGTTCCCAAAAGTCTTGGATTTTGCTGCAGGAATGATGACATTTCACCCTTCGCATAGCATTAATGGAAAAACTATGGTTTCCAAATGTGCACGTCACGATCCATTTTTGGATGCTTGGCAGCTTTGGTTCCACTATGATATAAATATTAGCAACGTTCAACATGCATATGGAACTGGCACGTCACAACAACTAGATCGCCACAATTCTGATGACCATCATCAACAAAAAAATTGAAGAGTTCCAGATAATAAAAAATACAAATTTTCTTATTAATGATTAAAAAAATATTACTTTAATAAAATGTCTCACTGTGAGAGACGCCGCCCCAACATAAAAAATAATTAACAGTTACAATAACTGATTAGAATTCAGGTATATGTACAGTTCACAAGCACTTAAACCTACAAATGAAAAAGTGAGCAAAACCCTGCTGTAACTACCGTAAGTAAAAAGCAAAAGTGTATTTAAATAACACAGTTTTCAGCAATACTGTTTTTGATCAAAAATAGCATAAAAGCCATCCCACCACGACAAGGTAATTCTGATCGGGACGGTCTTACACTGTCTAATATTAAAAACCTTACCATGTGTCAATGTCGACCTCAGTGTGTGAATAAGGGCAGACAAAAGGACTGGGCCCCACCAGTGAAACCCCAGACTGGGGAAGCCTTAGGCTGTGGTTCCACGGTCCGGAACCACAGCGCTTTGGACGGAGCGGAAATTCCGCTCCGTCTAAGCCCCGCCCCCTTTTTGACGCGCGCTCTTTCCGGAGGTGTTCAGGACACCTCCGGAACACCTCCGGAATGATCGCAGGGCTACATAGCCCTGTGTTAAATTCCCTTGCGGCGACGCACCGTCGCCGCAAGACGCTAGGACATGCTGCGGTCTGAAAAGACGCGCCGCATGTCCGTTTACGCAGGTCTGCCACCTGCGTGTTGTTACGCATAGTGGAGACGGGATTTCTTGAAATCCCCTCCACTATGCTGTAACATCTGGACGCTGCGTGTTTGGCGCTGCGCCAGCGCACAGCGCCAAACACGCAGCGTTTACTGATCGTGGAAACTCACCCTTATATACAGTTTCCAGGTCAGGAGAAGGGAGGCCACAGTTCACAAGCAGTGTTGCACGAAAAGATCCATAGGAACAAAGTGGCCATGGATAATCCCCTTATTACTGTGAAAGCAATTGACACTTGCAGTGAAGGGGGAAATTTATACTGTTTACAAGAGTACAGGCAAAGGAGTATGTATAGAAATATACCTGAAAGCAATGGTGGCGACTCCCCACCCCAACGCTGGAAGAAGAAGCCAGTGGTGCTGACACATGCGGACAACGCAGAAAACAGGCAAATAAAAGACAGGAGGAAGAATGCAACATATATGCTACGTGTGAACATAGTCTAAAAGAAGTAATAATGAATAGTATTTCTAAGCGCACACAGTCTGCCTGTTGCTGCCATGACCAATATTGCAGACTGGTTAAATATCCTGCTATCTAGTGGTTAAGAATAGGGAAAACCAGTTATTTTCTAAAGTGACTTTTTGGAAAATCGATGACATGATTTATTTATGTTTTTACATTCAGCTGAAGTGTCCATTGCTTATGTATGAAAAACTTTAAACCCTTTTAAGAGACAGACTGGCTCCCTGCATTGGCCAGGCAGGGCTGTCTCCAGCAGCCCATGGCCCGATGTCAAGTCCCTAATATACTGAATATATTGTATTTAACGATTCTGCAATTACAGTGAATGTAAATATGACCCGATTGTCAAAGGGAGGGATATTTATATTTCCCAAATTGTGTATTCCAGGCTGACCTTATCGTACAAGCTTATGTGCATCTATACAGCAAATAGAGAACTGGAGGCATAGTCCGCCTTTGGGTGACATACATATATATAATTCTTTTTTTTATTTATTATATATATGTCCCCAAAAGTGGACAACCCCTTGTAAAGTTGGTAAATGTGTTAACAAAGCTTCTCGTTATGACATAGTTTACATATTTTGCATGTTACAGTGCAGAAAGCAGAATAGAAGGACTGGTATTGTCCTCACCTGACTTATATTACCGCATGAGTTTTCTTTCTCATAAGAGTTCCCAGAAAGAACTTCATCAGTAGAAAAGCTGCCGCTGTGATAGAATGAGTCCAGTAACGCACGCTCTGCTACTCCGAGGCAGGATATTCTTAACATCTCATTTTATTTTGTGATGACAAAGTGCCTGGATTCATAAGGAAAAAAAATGCGTAATAGCAATGCAAAAGGAAAAGTCATCCAATATGTCAGTGATTGTCTCCTGGCAGGTAATATCTTAAAAAGAAACAGCCAAATTGGGGCATTTCCTGACTGTCTATAAACAAACACACAAATATAATAAATGATACCTGGGTACGTTAATGGTACAATGGGGCACGGGATGGCATATCTTAGTCCAGCAGCTATACAAATATGCAGGTACGATGTTGGAACTTTTCTTACTTAATATTTTCCAGTAGTGGAACTTTCCTTAGTTCTTACTTTCTACCCGATTATATAGATATTGTCACAATCACCATATGTAACTTGGACGCCACAGCAATCAACATTCTACACTAACTTGCAAACTCATTTATACGTACTGTTGGGCTAAAAATGAGATAATTGTATCCCAAAACCAGTGCACATGTGGAACTTCTCACTGCCTGAATTTAAAGGGAACCCTAAACACTGTTAACCTTCAGTTATGGGTTAATCTGCAGATTAATCGTGTTCTACAGCTGTGCGGCCGCTGCACTAAAAGTCCAGCTTCTGGGGGGAAATGATCCTTATTTCTCCAGCAGCCTTTGACTTTCAGTCATAGAGGAATACCGGCACTGCTTCAGTCACCGATCAGTACATAGTGAGAGGCAGCTGCGATCGCACCCCGGCACTGACTGACAGCTGGCTCAGCACTGATGCAATACATAACTGACTGTTAATCAGTGCTGGGGTGTGTTTACAGCTGCCACTCATGAACATTATCATTAGCTAATATAGAGAGGCCTTTAGTTGCTTAGAATTTACCTTGGTTTCCTTTCTGACCTCGCATACTATTATACGCATTGTTCTTGGAGTGATCTTTCTTGGTTGACCACTCCTGGGGAGGGCAATATTGATTTTTGAATTTCCTCTACCACATGTTTATGAGTGACAAAAGTATGTGAACCTTTGCTTTCAGTATCTGGTGTGAACCCTTGTGCAGCAGTAACTGCAGCGAAACATGTCTGGTAATGGTTGACTAATTCTGCACATGTCTTAAAGTGGCAAAAGTATCTGAACTTTTAGGAATAGCAGATCATTTGAAGGTAAAATTACAGTTTGATGTTTTTCAATCAATGGGATGACAATCAGGTGTGAGCGGATGACCGCATTTGTTATTTTTTTTAAAGAAAAGGAAACTGGTCATACATTTTACTTTTTTTTTTGCAATCAGTTTCTATGTCAGAGCAAGAAAGGGAAGAGCGAAATTTTACAGTCTCTATATTCAAGTTTATTTAGACTAATCTCCTGACGTTCCCAGAGCTTTGTGTGTTTTTTGTAAAGTTATATTCTATTTAGATTTTTTCAGTGCTTTTTTTTTTTTTTTTTACTGTAGATGATTTGTTAACATATATGCTTATATTGACTGCAGCCTTTTCCGGGAACAGCTTCTATGAGTTTAGCCTTCGTGTGTTATTCAGTTTATTCTTCTGAATGTTCAAAATTGAGAAACTGCAGGAACATTTCTACAGAATGTATCTTCCAAACGAAATGACACATTTATGCTTATGTAGAACTAACCTGGTATTTGAACATTTTTGTCTGTCGAGGTAAATGAGCGTTTTTGCTCAGCAGTGAGGGCCTTATCTGTCACCAGTTTCTAATAAGATTGCCATTTTTGCAAAACAGATAGAAACCCTACCGGGCCTGCAGAATGCCTGTGAGGAACACTTCAGAGCTCTGTCATGTTAATGGACAGAATCTTCCTGTAATGCAGAATGTACAGCAAGGAGATTGCTGGAAAGAGAAGAAAATAAAATCTCAGCGCCATTATTATATTCTATATCCTCTGTGTGCATTTATCATTTTTTCGGCATATAAATACATGCCCCTCCTACAATAGAAAAGTGGTATTTCATTTTCCGCCCATCCATTCCCTATGTTTGGGTGGGATTGCATACCGAATGGCTCCTGAACATGACTCTGCACCACACTGTACAGATCAGCACATCACACAAACCGTATTCCAAAGCAGTGATACACATCCCAAATGGGATGTTATGCATCCGCCATAACACTGCTGCCAATGTAGGTAATAGCAGCAAGCCATAAAGGTTCCTGTCACCTACAGACTGGCCCAGCATGGTGTGAAAATAAAAAAGAGAACTCATACTCAACTACTGCATCACTCTTCCATACTGCTTCATGGGTTCCTGACCAGTTACCTCTCTTCCTCCTCTAGCAGGGTCAGTTTTTACCATCAGTGTTTGGTCCATGTGTCAGTTTTTTACCATCAGTGTTTGGTCTTTGTGTGTCAGTGTTACCATCCGTGTTTGGTCCGTGTATCAGTTTTTACCATTCATGTTTGCTCCGTGTGTCAGTTTATACCATCATTATTTGGTCCATGTGTCAGTTTTTACCACCAGTGTTTGGTCCATGTGTCAGTTTTCATCATCAGAGTTTGGTCTGTGTGTCCGTTTTTTCCACAGTGTTTGGTCCGTGTGTCAGTTTTTACCATCAGTGTTTGGTCTGTGCATAGTTTTTACCATCAGTGTTAGTCCGTGTCCGTTTTCACCACCAGTGTTTGGGGTCGTTTATCAAGTTTTTACCTTCAGTGTTGGTCTGTGTGTCAGTTTTTACCTCAGTGTTTGGCCCGTGTATCAGTTTTCACCACCAGTATTGGTCCGTGTTCAGTTTTTACCATCAGTGTTTGGTCTGTGTCATCTTCACCATCATGTTTGGTCTGTGTGTCATTTTCACCATCAGTGTTTGGTCCGTGTTCGTTCAATCAGTTGGTCCGTTTCGTTTTACACAGTGTTTTGGTCCGTGTAGTCAGTTTTACCATCAAGTGTTTGGTCGTGTGTATCAGTTTTTACCATCAGTGTTTTGGTCCGTGTATCAGTTTCACCATCAGTGTTTGGTCTGTGTGTCAGTTTTTACCACAGTGTTTGGTCCGTGTATCACTTCACCATCAGTGTTTGGTCCGTGTGTCGTTTTACCACAGTGTTTGGTCTGTGTATCAGTTTTACCATCAGTGTTTGGTCCGTGTATCAGTTTTCACCACCAGTGTTTAGGTCCGTGTATCAATTTTTACCATCAGTGTTTGGTCTGTGTATCAGTTTTCACCATTGCCAGTTGTTTAGTTTCCACAGTGTTCGTATCCAATTTTTACCATCAGTGTTTGTGTGTCAGTTTTACATCAGTTTTGTCCTGTTCATTCACACAGTGTTTGTCTGTGTTCAGTTTTACCATCAGTGTTTGTCCGTTATCAGTTTTTTACACATTTTGCATGTGTAGTTTTACATCAGTGTTTGTCCGTGTTCAGTTTTTACCATCAGTTTGTCTGTGTTCAGTTTTTACCATCAGTGTTTGGTCCGTGTATCAGTTTATACCATCAGTGTTTGGTCCGTGTTCAGTTTTTACCATCAGTGTTTGGTCAGTGTGTCATTTTTTACCATTCAGTGTTTGGTCCGTGTATCAGTTTTTACCATCAGTGTTTGGTCGTGTATCAGTTTTTACCATCAGTGTTTGGTCCGTGTTATCAATTTTTACCATCAGTGTTTGGTCCGTGTGTCCAGTTTTACATCAGTGTGTGGTCCGTGTTCCGTTTTTGCCATCAGGGTTTGGTCCGTGTATCAGTTTTTGCCATCAGTGTTTAGGTCCGTGTATCAATGTGTTTGGTCCGTGTGTCTGTTTTTACTGACAGTGTTTGGTCTGTGTGTTAGTTTTTACCATCAATGTTTGGTCTGTGTATCAATTTTTACCATCAGTGTTTGGTCGTGTGTCCATTTTTACCATCAGTGTGTGGTCCGTGTGTCAGTTTTTACCATCCATGGTTTTGGTCCGTGTATCAGTTTTCCATCAGTGTTGGTCTTTCAGTGTATACCATCAGTGTTTGGTCCGTGTGTCGTTTTTACTCATCAGTGTTTGGTCGTGTGTCTAGTTTTTACCATCAGTGTTTGGTCTGTGTATCAGTTTTCACCACAGTGTTTGTTCGTGTGTCAGTTTTTACACAGTTTGTCAGTTCATGTGTTGGTCCTGTCGTTTACATCAGTGTTTGGTCGTTGTGTAGTTTTTACCATCAGTTGGTCGTGTACTTTACATCATGTTTGGTCCGTGTATCAGTTTTACCATCATGTTTGTCCGTGTATCAGTACATCAGTTTCATCCTTACCAGTGTTTAGTCTGTATCAGTTTTTACCATCAGTGTTTGGTCTGTGTATCAGTTTTCACCACCAGTGTTTGTTCCGTGTGTCAGTTTTTACCATCAGTGTTTGATCCGTGATCATTTTTACCATCAGTGTTTGGTCTGTGTGTCATTTTACCATCAGTGTTTGGTCCGTGTTCGTTTTTACCATCAGTGTTTGGTCCGTGTGATCAGTTTTCACCATCAGTTTGGTCCGTGTATCAGTTTTTACCATCAGTGTTTGGTCGTGTCATTTACCATCAGTGTTTGGTCGGTCTTTTTCGTTGGTCGTGTGTCAGTTTTACCATCAGTGTTTGGTCCGTGTGTCAATTTTTACCATCAGTGTTTGGTCCGTGTATCAGTTTTTGCCATCAGTGTTTGGTCCGTGTATCAAGTCTTACCATCATGTTTGGTTGTGTGTCAGTTTTTACCATCAGTGTTTGGTCCGTGTGTCAGTTTATACCATCAGTGTTTGGTCCGTGTGTTCAGTTTTTACCATCAGTGTTTGTCCGTGTGTCAGTTTTTACTATTAGTGTTTGGTCCGTGTGTGTCGGTTTTTTACCATCAGTGTTTGGTCCGTGTTTGTCAGTTTTTACCATCAATGTTTGGTCTGTTATCAGTTTTACCATCAGTGTTTGGTCCGTGTATCAGTTTTCACCACAGTGTTTAGTCCGTGTACCAATTTTTACCATCAGTGTTTTGGTCGTGTAGTCAGTCTTACCATCAGTGTTTGGTCTGTGTATCAGTTTTCACCACAGTGTTTGTTCGGTGTCAGTTTTTACCATCAGTGTTTGGTCCGTGTATCAATTTTTACCATCAGTGTTTTGTCTGTGTGTCAGTTTTCACCATCAGTGTGTGGTCCGTGTGTCCTTTTTTGCCATCAGGGTTTGGTCCGTGTATCGATTTTTGCCATCAGGGTTTGGTCCGTGTATCGATTTTTGCCATCAGTGTTTGGTCCGTGTATCAGGTCTTACCATCAGTGTTTGGTCAGTGTTCAGTTTTTACCATCATGTTTGGTCCATGTGTCAGTTTTTACCATCAGTGTTTGGTCCGTGTATCAGTTTTTATTCCCATCAGTGTTTGGTCGGTGTGTCCGTTTTTACCATCACTGTTTGGTCCGTGTGTCAGTTTTATACCATCAGTGTTTGGTCCGTGGGTCAGTTTTACCATCAGTGTTTGGTCGTGGTCAGTTTTTACCATCAGTGTTTGGTCCGTGTGTCAGTTTTTACCATCAGTGTTTGGTCCGTGTGTCAGTTTTATACCATCAGTGTTTGGTCCGTGTATCAATAGTGTTTGGTCCGTGTGTCCATTTTTACTGACAGTGTTTGGTCTGTGTGTTAGTTTTTACCATCAATGTTTGGTCTGTGTATCAGTTTTTACCATCAGTGTTTGGTCGTGTATCAGTTTTCACCACCAGTGTTTAGTCCGTGTATCAGTTTTTACCATCAGTGTTTGGTCCGTGTATCAGTTTTCACCACCAGTGTTTAGTCCGTGTATCAATTTTTACCATCAGTGTTTGGTCTGTGTATCAGTTTTCACCACCAGTGTTTAGTCCGTGTATCAATTTTTACCATCAATGTTTGGTCTGTGTATCAGTTTTCACCACCAGTGTTTGTTCCGTGTGTCAGTTTTTACCATCAGTGTTTGGTCCGTGTGTCAATTTTTACCATCAGTGTTTGGTCTGTGTGTCAGTTTTTACCATCAGTGTGTGGTCCGTGTGTCCGTTTTTGCCATCAGGGTTTGGTCCGTGTGTCAGTTTTTACCATCACTGTTTGGTTCGTGTGTCAGTTTTTGCCATCAGTATTTTTTCCGTGTGTCAGTTTATACCATCAGTGTTTGGTCTGTGTATCAGTTTTTACCATCAGTGTTTGGTCCGTGTGTCAGTTTTTACCGTCAGTGTTTGGTCCGTGTGTCAGTTTTTACCATCAGTGTTTGGTCCGTGTGTCAGTTTTTACCATCACTGTTTTGTCCGTGTGTCATTTATACCATCAGTGTTTGGTCAGTTTATCAATTTTTACCATCAGTGTTTGGTCCGTGTGTCAGTTTTTACCATCAGTATTTGGTCCGTGTGTCAGTTTTTACCATCAGTGTTTGGTCCGTGTGTCATTTTTACCGTCAATGTTTGGTCCGTGTGTCATTTTTTACCATCAGTGTTTCATCAACGATTGAATTCAAAGAGCTGACATTAAAAAGAAAAATGACTATTCCCCTGCCCTGCTCCATCGACGCTCTGCTGCAGTTCGTGCAGTGCGAGTACTGAGGCTTCAGTACAGCAGGTGCGATGTAGTGCCGTAATTGTGCCTGCTGTGCACGCAGTCTCATACTCACCGGTGCCCTGGTCCACCATTCTACTCAACGGTCCTGATCTTGGGGACCTGGATACCTCTGAAGTTGTGAAGACGGAGGGAGGACAGGGGGCCTCATAGGCTGCCGCTATGGATGGTACGCCCCTGACACCGAGCATACGATGTGCACTGACTCCATCTGTGTGTTGTCTGTGATTTTCACGGAACCGTTGACTTGTATGAGTGATTTTGAATTATGACGCAGATAATAAATGCACAGATCATTTTTTCGTGGACACACAACCCAGATATAAAACGCAGACACATGAACAGCCCCATACAATATGGGTACGTGTTCAATTCGTGAAAACCATGGGTACAACTCGAATGTAAAAAACTGTTGTCTGAATGAGGTCTAAAGGATAATTTGTTGCTCATGTTACCTGTTTACTGCTACAAAATATATGAAGGATTGTTAATTAATAAAGGGAAGCTACATGTGCCGAGGACTTTACCATAGACTAGAGGACACGAGTATAGGCATTTTTTTATTATGTCAATGCACATGTGAGAAGTAAGTCTGATAAGCCTAACAATACGACGTCTACCCTCTTCCACACGGGCTGCCTGCTGTAGATTTTTCTCTGGTGGTGTAAGAGACTTACTTAATATTTAAACCCGTACTTATACAAGTTTAATTAAACTTCAAATTATCAGTCCACTGACAGTGATGCGTAAAGAAAATCTGCAAGATATGAGAATGTCTTCTTCGCTGGCAACTTATTAGCTTAATGAGATACACATTAAACATATTATATCACGAGCAGCATCATCTCTTTCTTCTTCAAAAGATGTTTCACTCTTCAGATTGGAGCTTCGGTATACAAATTATTTGTTTGTGAAGCGCTTTCAGCTAAGACTCTTCTTGACCAATTAAGTTGGCAGATTATTTCGGTGATTTCAGTTTACAGTGTTTGTTGTGGTATTTCGTCTTGTATCTACTCCCTTTACTCATCTCAGATGCGTGAAATTCAGAGATTGTGCTAATAGGAGGGCAGAAAAATCTTGTAGATGCTATTATTTTAATTTTTTGGAAGAGCCATGTGTGAATCCTAGGTTCTCAGCCCGTGGTATGAGTTTCCCATGATGTACAGGTCTTGTTTCTAGGAGGGTTCATCCACTGTCTTGATGCTTAACGGTACCTAAATAAGCTCTTGTCCAAGAGGAAGAAAGCTGGCTTCCTAGTGCTACCTACTGTAGGTCAGTGTCAATCCTTCAACGAGCTTCACCTCGTGACTTTTTTTTTCTATCAAAACCAGAATGTTCTCTAAAATGAAATGACTTTCAACTGTAAAGAGCAGTTTTGGGTTGTCACCTCCCATCTGTGCCTAGTAAGGTACGAGTGGACTGGGTGAGAGGCCTTTGACTGAGGTCTAAATTGAATTGCCTTGTCTCGTGGAATTGTAGGTGACTTCCACTAAAAGAGGTTGTCCACTATTTTATCATTGATGGCTTATCCTTAGGATAGGTCATCAATGTCTGGTTGGTGGTGGTGCGAAATATCCGTTGCAGCTTTTCTTTCAAACATTGGATTTTCAGCCTCAAATTTTGTCATGTGAAGGATACTTTAAAGACATCCAATCACCAATCTGGGGCTTTCCTTTCATTGAAGAAAAGAGCTGGCAGCGCCAGATTGGTGATTTTCTAAAAATCACCTATTATCCAAAGAGCTCAGAAAGGACCTTAATATCATCTGAAAGGGACAAACTTCTAGATTGTGGGATTCCGGCATATCCCGTGGGATCGCACAAGCTTCCATGGCTGCTCTTGCCGTGAATCTTCAACATTATTTGATCGGTTATTGTTCGGTAACATCTCGGTAAAGTATACGGCAGCGTCAGGTTCAAACTCAAGGACCAGCCGCAAAATCCCTCTCTGCATACCTGGATCCCACAACCTAGAAATTTGAGCCTGTCTTATGCTAGAAAGCTGTGACTTTTCAAGAAACATTTAGGACTTATTCAGATGTTCATGCCAGTCGGTCCAAGTATGGACCACTAATGCACGGACTGGCCTGATCGTGTCAGCTTCATATATTTCATTGAGGCTGTCACTCTGAGGATTTTTAGAAAATCAACAATATGGGACTGCCCACTCCTTTTTTTAATAAAAAGGTCGCCCTCCCCAGATTGGTCATAGGTTCTCTTTAAAAATACTGTTAATTTCTAGGAATTAAAGATCTTGTGTGAGATAGGGAATAATAGCAGGCCATTTTTCCAAACAAACAGTAACACTCTACCCAGAAGAATGGGGCATATTGGCACATGCTATACACAAGTCACGGACAGGTCTGGCACTGATTCTGGGCAAAAAAAAAGAGCAATCGTGGATAGCCATGTTAAGGTTTTAGTTGGACAAAGACTGGAGTGAAATATGTTGGCGTCTAATTTAGGAAAATGGTGTGTAGTATGCCGTAACCGTGTGTAACCAAATTCCTATTTTTACAATATATGTTTAATACTGTCCAGAACTGAGAAATTTACTCTGCCTATTGCTTTTCTTCTTTGTATCATTCCATTGGTTGTAACCTTCAACCATTAAAAATATAAGTGACTGTTTTTTCTCAGGAACTGAGTGTTAGTTTATCTGACTCTTGGGAGGTGACCTTGATAGCGCTTTACGGGTTTCCAAATAGAAATTGATGATTAGTTCAGGAAGGCAGGAAGTATGTCTTATCCCACTCTTAAGTGGCACCTTCCTTTGTTTTGACTTCCACTGTCAACTGGTTACAGCAGAAGGTCAGCCATGTCCTAGATCTCTTCTAAAATGCATCGTCTGCAGTTGTTAATGGGGTTAAAGCCGCCTTACAAATGCTACATGACAACTTTCCAACCGTAGAACCTTAGTCTGGAAACCCTATTATTTACATGTTTCTCACGTCACTTACCACGCATGATGTTATCATTTATGTATTATTGTTTATTACACTTATATAGCGCCATCATATTCCACCGCACTTTAAAGACATTATCATCACTGTCACCATTGGGGCTCACAATCTAGATTCCCTATCAGTATGTCTTTGGAGTGTGGGAGGAAACCGAAAAACCGGAGGAAATCCACGCAATCACAGGGAGAACATACAAACCATGCAGATGTTGTCCTTGGTGGGATTTGTACCCAGGACCCCAGCGCTGCAAGGCAAAAGTGCTAACCACTGAGCCACCATGCTGTCCCTAATATCACAGACTGAAGATCGGTTCTGTAACCTGAGACACATTTAAGATGAATCACAAATGTAAATATTGGTGGAACTTATATAGCTTCTATGGCAAAGAACGATAGGCCTAATTCATCTAAGCTCTTCCGCCAGATAAGTGATGTAAAAGCTTTGAAAAGTTGCAAAATTTTTGCACAATACGGAGTTGTCAAAAAGTTTCGGAGTTTTGTCATTTTCATGCCAGTTTGAATCAAAATGGCTCGAGCTAAGGAGAAGTCGCGCTCATCCAATTCACCAAATCGCCGGGGTTTTTTTGCTGCAGAAATGTCACTAACTAGACTTTCATTACTGCCATGATTCATGAAGGCACAAGTCGCTAAAAAGAAGTGCCACATTTATTTGTAGCGCCTGCCTCTTAATGAATTTGGCGCCTGGTACTCAGACAAGACTGGCATGGCATGAACATGCTCTTCACCAGTCCTGACGAATTGGCACCAGAGTCTTCATCCCAATTATTAATTATAGCTTGAAGAAACAGTAGCCCACATTTATTACAGAGTTTGCCACAGAGTTATTTTTTTGTATATATATATATATATATATATATATATATATATATATATATAAACTGAGGACTAAAAATTTGCCAAATTTTCACTTTCTGTACCATGGTAACCAAATACGCAAAGGGTGGGTTTGGAATAATTGGGGCATGGGCACTGGCGGGAAAATGGGAGATAGTTACCCGAAACTTATAAAGTATAAGAGGTGTTTTACATAAAAAGAAATACAAGTTGTTGGCATATAAAGTAATAATGTTTTCTTTACAGCCACAAAGCAGACCTTGAACAGTATGATGCGCGACCCATCTCTGATCCCGGACCCTGTCCTTGCCAATCAGATCAATCAGGTAACGATTTGACAACCACATTAAATAAGATTGCAGTTAAAGAGGACCTGTCAATTGTGGAAAAAAATTGTATTGTATAATTTTTTTGTGTGTTGTAAATGCCGTAATTCTCCTGAATCTGGCATTGTTTTTCTTATGTTTTAGCGTCTCTCCTTTTCCTGAGATATGACCCCCTCTTCCATGTATGAAAATGTAGTCTTTTTGACAACTGGTTGTGGACCTCAGTGACACGGAGAGGAGTTGATAGCCATGTCCAATTGGCTAGAGCAACTAGATTTATATTTATATAAGAGGGGGTCATATCTCAGGAATGGAGAGACATTGTAACCAGGGCTGTGGAGTCGGTAAGCCAAACCTCCAACTCCTCAATTTCCATGACTCCGACTCCACCAAAATGGGCTCCGACTCCACAGCCCTGCCAGGGCTGTGAAGTCGGTAAGCCAAACCTCCAACTCCTCAATTTCCATGACACCGACTCCAACTCCGACTCCACCAAAATGGGCCCGATTCCACAGCCCTGCCAGGGCTGTGAAGTCGGTAAGCCAAACCTCCGACTCCTCAATTTCCATGACTCCGACTCCACCAAAATGGGCTCCGACTCCACAGCCCTGCCAGGGCTGTGAAGTCGGTAAGCCAAACCTCCAACTCCTCAATTTCCATGACACCGACTCCAACTCCGACTCCACCAAAATGGGCCCCGATTCCACAGCCCTGCCAGGGCTGTGAAGTCGGTAAGCCAAACCTCCGACTCCTCAATTTCCATGACTCTGACTCCACCAAAATGGGCTCCGACTCCACAGCCCTGCCAGGGCTGTGAAGTCGGTAAGCCAAACCTCCAACTCCTCAATTTCCATGACACCGACTCCAACTCCGACTCCACCAAAATGGGCCCCAATTCCACAGCCCTGCCAGGGCTGTGAAGTCGGTAAGCCAAAGCTCCGACTCCTCAATTTCCATGACTCCGACTCCACCAAAATGGGCTCCGACTCCACAGCGCTGCCAGGGCTGTGAAGTCGGTAAGCCAAACCTCCGACTCCTCAATTTCCATGACTCCGACTCCACCAAAATGGGCTCCGACTGCACGACTCCGACTCCACAGCTCTGACGGTAACTAGAAAAGCAATGCCAGATTTAGGAATGTAATACTGGGTAAAAAGTTACATATTTTTGGAAAGTGACAGGTTCTTTTTAAAGAGAACCTGACAGCAGATAAATGCTGCAGTTATAATTGGATCAGGCAGCATGTATCACCTATCAGAGTCCCTTTAAGTTATAAAACATAAGTAAATATTGTATGTATGTATTCTGTGTATTTACTAACAATGTTACCTATAATTGGGACTGCACTGAGACTGTACAGGTCCTGTACCGTACATCAGATCACATGGCAGATAATTGTGCTGGAAGTCGTCTTTCGTATTGCTGAAATGAAATACGTCTTATCTTTTTTTCCATATAAATGTAACAGTCATTTAATGATTTTCAGTATTCTGTAACTCCAGCTAATATACTTTGTATTGTCTTTTCCAGTGTATTGTCAATGATTTCTGCAATGGACCCTTGGTGGATTGCATAAAAACAGTATCCTTAAAAAAATTCACATCCTCCTTTATAGGGCTACGCCGCAAAAATCTAAATATTTTCTCCTTCCACTCTACCTATTCAGGTCTATATTTTTGTGCTGTTGCAGTAAAGGTATATTATTTTGGTTGTTATTCCGGCAGCTGTAAAGGCTCGAAATGTGCCAGCATCCTTAGTTAGAAATGTGTACAGGACGCTTGTCGCTTCCTCGTAGACGAATGTCCTTTGTCGGGTTGGGCTGTGGTCGTATTTCCACTTGAGAACCCTAGATTTTGTGTCAAAAATAGGATTAGATGTACCTACAGTAGTTGCAGATATTTTCCTTTTTTAATTCTTTTTATTAGGGGATTTTTACAGTATAGGGGATAAGGGGTCAGAAAAGGAATGAAGGGAAAGGCAATCAAACAAAGGAAAAGAGAAAAGGGGGTAGGGAGGAAGAGGAGAGAAAAAAAAAAGAATAGAAATGAAGATCATCTTAACATAGTGTTGCAGACATTTACCGTACAGTCGGCTGTCATGTTTAGGTAGCTGACGAGAAAAAGCAAAACCGGCAATACACCAGAGAGGCTGGAACCTATTGGATTGCAGTAACTTGAACTTACCACACAACTAGAGGTAGCCGTGGAGCGTTCCTACATTGATCCTAGACGCCTCGTCACAGCCTGAGAGATAACTACACCTAAAGGCAGAAAGATGAAAGCTATGCCCCGGAGCAGAGCCCCAAAGAAAATAGGAAGCCCCCAAACATGTAATGGCGGTTAGACAAGAAGAAAGCACGGACACAGACAGAAAATAGAATGAGCAAACGCTGGGGCCCAATCTGTCTAGACAGAAAAGTACACAAAAGAATTCTGACTGCAATCCAACAAAAAACCCTAAAAAATACCAACTCTTCTGATTGCAAAAACACCTGAGATCACACGATCTCCACCACCTAAATCAGATCTCTGGTGTAACAAAACTAAGCCGCAGCCACTGAAAAAACAGGAAAATCAAATGAACAAATAACAGTGGCTACAGATAAACTGAGAGGAGCACAGGCCCCAGGAGGGGACCCGGCTGACCTCCACAAAAGCGCAGAAAACTATGCAAAAAGCAAGCACAAAAAGAAAAGCAGAAAATATCTTATCTGAAAGCAGCAGATGCAGGCAAGACTCCAGCAAACTTCCAAATGAACCAGGAACCACAATTGAGACAAGAACAATTGATCACCGGCGACCATCATGGGAGGGAACCTCCCTTATATCAGTCCAGTCAGTGATCCCAGATTGCCATTCCTCGCTGGAAGGTTCAGTACTGTCTGTAACCACCAGAGGGAGCCTCTGCTCAGAAACCATCTCTAGCACATTCATAACAGTCGGCACCTAGACATAGAAAAACGAAGAAAACAAAAATTAAAACTAAAAAATAACTAGTATAGGAGAATGTTGTGGGCATGCTCGGTGCCTGTTACCATGGTCCTTGTGTGTGGGTGGGGGCACCTGAATTGTCCCAATTACTGATGGTGGGATCCTGTTCTATGTGTGCTATATAGTAGATATTAGATATTACCTTATTATCCTGCCCTCCATCAGATGCAGAATGCAAATGGTAGAAAGTATTTTAAGGCTTTTTAAGATTTTATAATCAAAGAAGATTTTTTACCTCTTTGTCTTTTGCCCTTTGGATGATGGAGTAAGAAGTGGGGATTCCACCTCCCATCACCACGTATTTATCCCCATGTTTGGATGAATGAATTATGAGCCTGATGAAGACCCCAATACTGGGTGGAAACACATTGTGATGTTCCATACAGTAATTGGATCAGTTTTCTAAGATTACTTAAAGGAACTTTTTGATATCATTACCTCACCATCACATCTCCATGAAAGGGCTTTTCTGGTTTTGTAACACCCCTGTACTCCTGCTTAAATTTTAAAAATATTCTTTACTCACCCTCCTGGGGTCCAGTCCTGAGTCTCCGTCACTTCTCGCACTTCCTGTTTGTCTGCAGGGCTGACGTCACATTGACAGCAAATCACTGAGCTCAATTACTGGCTGCAGAGCTATCCTCATGATGTCAGCACTGCAGACAATAAGAGTTCAGGATGGCAGCTGAGACTTAGTGCTGGACCCAGTAGGGTGTGTAAAGCGCAGTTTGTTTGTTTGTTTGTTTTTTTTTACACAAATCCCTTTAAGTGCCAGCTTAATGTGGGCTTAGAGGTCAATGTGAAATCTACAATATTTCAAAGAATTAAGACAACTTCAATTATTATTTTTTTTTATTAGAGACAACCGCTTTCAAAAAGCGTCCGATCTGCTGATCAGAGAGTATGAGACACAGAGTATTCACTGGTCGCTTTTATCCCGACCCGAGTGTCACAGCCTCATAGACATTCGTGCCTAGTCCATGCATTGCGTTAGCACAGACTTATGCATGAGCCCTATAATAGGTATTTTTCTGACCGCTCATCCCCTTTCATTAAAAATACATTTTTAATGACGGCCCTTGCAATGCTTCCACTGATCAGCCAAGGGAGGAAGAGGAAGGGTCCGGCCCTCGCACGAGAATTTAACCCCTGAGGGTGTGGCCGGACCCCACTTCCCCTTCATCCCACTGGTCAGTGAAGTCCGGTATATGGCATCACCTGGGAGGGGAGTGACGGGAGGAGGGAAGCACAGCACACAGTTCCTTTTAAGCTATAGTCTATATGGGCTCCTCAGTCAGAAGCTCGATCCCTATTCGGTGCCGTGCTTGCCAGACTGAAGAGACCCTTGTGGCGTTATAGCGGTGCTTCCCCGCCTCCCACCAATCCCATAACAACAAAACACAACAGGCCTGGATGGGTTGAACAGGTCGGTCACAGTTTATTTAAATTATAAGCCGGGAGGGGCAAATACGATCTGCAACCGCCTCTCTGCTGAGAACCCCGGCGCTGCCGGTGGGCGTAGACTATAAGCAGAGAGGGGCAAATACGATCCGCAACGGACTCTCTGCCGAGGGCCCACGGCGCCGCCGGTGGCCGAGCAGGCAGATGAGAGGTTACGAACCGTTGCCCCCCCCCCCATACTACCGCCACGGAGGATCATGTGTATACCTACACAGGACTCCGACCCCCCCCACACAACGACCTGTTCAAACCCCATCCTGTAAAATGTTTAATAATATATCGAGTCCGATATCCTTCAGATGAACGCCGTCCAGTCTCAGTAGGTTGGAATTGTCCTTTTGCAGTTCGTGGTGGTTAACCACAATGCCATAGTTTTCTCAGCTGGATTTTGCCATTTTTGTGTTTATTTTCTTTCTTGATTTGTTGATGGCTTTCGGATCTTTTGGCTCCCTGCCAGACAGCGCGTGGTATTATGTCAGACCGCACCACCACCATATCAGGGCCAGCAGGCAAAGTGTCGTATATCTGTCGACCTCATTGCGTATAGTTCGGTGCCTTTTTTCTCGGCTAGGTCATTTCCACCGGCGTGCAAATACCAACATCACCGGCCCTTTGGCAGTCTTAGCCACATTGGAATATTTGCCGCCACCGCAGCCTTCAGATGCTGCTCCAGATGAAACTCCAGCTCCACTTTTATTTTTATTTTTTTATAATCCGGGCGTATGCTGGCCCGTTTGTACGCCCAATAAACGTAAGAATGCGCTAGTACCCAAACTGTGGGTTTGTGGCCGCCTGAAAGAAACGAGAGGTGTTAGGGCAGATCTGGCCTTATATGTCTTGCTAAACATGCGGATTTCCAGTGGCCTAATCTCTGGACTTCAGCCTCCGATATGCCGGCCCTGGCAGCTTCAGAGGCCGCTCCTATTCTGAAGGGATGTGTCCCGAATTGTTTTGGGCTACCGCCGACTTCTTCCACACAATGTTTAGAAATTGTGTGAAAATGATATTTGGTAAATGGGGACCCGTCGGTGTGTGATAGAAGAATCCACTGCCGTGTCTTATACACGCGACACGTTTCACTATTTTTAGCGGGCATATCGGGCCGTCTAAAGCCTTGAGCAAGACCCACGCACCTCTACCGGTGGGATCGCATTTGGATCCGAACTCTAATGTGTAAAGCGTCATTACATATGACGATGTCCTCGTGGGTCAACCGACTGATGTTGTTTTTAAACCGCGGCACTAGTTCGCCGATTCGCCCCGAAAATGCAATTGCAAGCGCTGTAGATATTAGGGTCGCCTCGTACTGCGACTTGTAAACTGACGTCGAGATTATGAAGATATCGCGCGACAGACTTAGAGATGCGGGGCGGCGACGTTCCTGACTAGGTTGGAGCCTCTTCCAGCCTTTAACAGCTTGCATAATGGGGAGTATTTAGTAACATCGCCCCAGCCTAGAAGCTGGAAGAACAAGGCTATTCCTGCTAAGTGTCGCTGCGCTGCCGTACCGACGCTCCTCTATTCCTGCTAAGTGTCGCTGCGCTGCCGTACCCGACACTCCTCTATTCCTGCTAAGTGTCGCTGCGCTGCCGTACCCGACGCGCCTCTATTCCTGAGCAGATTCAGGAGTTCTACCAACACGTCGCGTCTAGCCTGATTACCTGTATCGACTGACCTTCCCCTGATTAAAGAGCGCCATTCCTCCCATGCCTTACCGTGGACCCCCAGACCCCAGTCCAGAGCCTCTCATCTAGCCAAATCAGATCTCTCCTACTTTGCACTGACGAGGACCAACAGTCCGAAACACCGTGTCTGCAAATGGAGATTCTGATTTGGCTTTTATCCTAAGTCATATTACAAGACTCGTTAAAGGGTTGATTGTGACTTGTAGGATCGCTACTTCCAATAGGTGGCGCTATAGAGTACAAGTCCTCTTTGTTTGAAGAGGCAATTTGTGTGTTAAATGGAGCATTCTTATGTGACGTATGATTGCCCTGTCCATAATAGCAGTGTAATGGTGGCTGATATCGGCCTCTCGTGCTAAAGGGTTGTTAGGTCACAGGGATGTCCGCTTCTCCTATGAAGGACGAGTGCTTTGTATACTAAGGTACGGTATTAATGCAGCTCTCCCAAATACAGGGCTCCGACTGTGACCCTGCCGGAGCCTGCACAGCCAGCAAACTGCTAGCATTACATCTGCAGCATCTGACAGCGAGGAATGAGTTATAATGGGTCGTAATGGCTTTGTGGTTTAGAAAAAAAAACATGGCTGGTGAGGAAATAATTGATTAGCATTTGATAGAAACTATCAGGGAAATGCTTGATTGGCCTGTAGAGATATTGAGAAATATCATCCTTGTGATATGAAGTGGCATTACCTTGCTAGCTTTGACTTTGTGCATACTCAGGAGAGTTACCTAAAGAAACTGCATGTGACAGGCCATTAATAAATGTGTGTATTTGTACTCTCCATACCGCCAGTTGTGCGGGATAACAGACCAGACATGAGGTTTACACGCCGAAGGATTAGAACGGGCAGCCTAAAATGAGGTGGGGTTGTGTATGACTTGTCTAAGACTTTGAAATATGAGCCTCTCTTAAAGGGAATCGTTCAACAGATTTTTGACACCTAATCTAAAAGCAGCATAAGATAGAAGCAGAGACACTGATGTATCACTTACTGGGCTGCTTGCTGTAGTTTTGATAAAATAATAAGTTTGTCACTAGAGGACTAGTAAACCTGATAGTCCAACCACGCCCCCCAATACTGATTGGCAGTTTTATGGCTATGCATAATGTACACAGAAAACTTCCAATCAGGTGTGTGGGAGGGGTTATACGGAGCTCAGCATTCAGAGAACTGCTAGATCTGCTGCAGATTCTATCGCAGCCCTGTAAGCGACACATCGCTGGAATCAGGGTCTCTGCCCCTACATCATGCTGCTCTCAAATGGGGTAGAAAAAAACGGTGACTGATTCACTTTAAGGTCTCCATGCACGTTGAAGAAAAGTTGATTTCATCAGGAATTGCCCATTACTACCTAATGTGTATGGGGTCTTGTGGAATTTCAACACCAGATCCTTTTGTTTTCTTGGGAGATAAACTGCTATCAATGGTCCCCGCTCCCTGGAAGATAGTCGCGGAAAACTGCTCAGGTGTATGGTCACATTGAGGGCTTTTCTATACAGTATAAGTGTGTGGATCCCCATAGTGAGAAGGCAGGATTTCTATGGATCCCCATTACAGAGCTGTAGGCAATCTGAAGTATATTTACTATTAAGTTTGCACCAATTTTTTGGCACAGATTGTTTTATTTTATTAGACAAAAGGTGGTTTGAACAACCTCCAATTTATGTTAGGAAGAAGAGAATGGGTGCTAATTAGCAATGAGAGTGATACTGAGCAGGTGTTATCTGAGCATGCTCGGGTGCTAACCGAGTGTCTTCGGCGTGCTCGAAAAATATGTTCAAGTCCAGCGGCTGCATGTCTCAATGCTGTTCGACAGCCACAGCAAATGCAGTGGATATAGAATAATGTGTTGTACCACCTATGCAATAGTAGTTTTCACACTATCCTTGGATTCTTAAAGTGCAAGTGGATTTTTTGTATTTTTCCTCCAATAAAGATCCCCTATTCAGAGCCTGACTGAAGGGTACATTAACTGAAACGTTGCTAAACTTCACTTTACAATGTAATAACTTTTTTGGGAGTGGGGATATGAAGGTAGAAAATTAAAAGTACATGCCTGAACCAAATTTATCAATGTTTTGATCCATTTATTACACTTTTTTTTTTTACTTTTTCACCTGCTGAAAAACGTAAAAATGACAAGAAAAAGTTTAACGTTTTAGAATTTAGTATAACATATTTTCTACATAGAAATCTCTATTTTCTAGACAGGTCATAGATGACTTAAATAAGACAAAAAAAGAAAAAAATTTGCCACCATTTTTAACATACATAAAAAAGACTCATACGAAATTGGACACATTGGCCTCCAGATACAGTCCGTAAGAGATTTTATGGGCCCCGCGAGCCTTCTTTGGCCAGGGCTGCACAAGCCCTATGACTTACAGCCATATGAAAGTGTTACATCAGGGCAAAAGTTTTCAGAAATTACATGTTAATTTCAGGGCACATAAAATAGTTAAAAAATCAATGGAAAGTTTAAGGTTTTAAAAGCATAATGTCTTCTGAAGGATTGTGTATTGATTTTAAATATAACTGGGTAATTATATATGCACAGAGTAAAGCACAGAGACGGGCTCTTTGCAAATGGCAGGGGGCTATTTCACAGGAAGGTTCTGAGGATTACGGGAAGCTGGGCCTCTGATTTTCACTGGGCGGAAAATGGCCTATGAGATTATTTACAAGTTTTGCCTTTTGGTCAGCGAGATCCATCAATAACAGGTAGTAACATTATAGACCATCTCTAAGTGTTTCGGCCACCATTACATTAGGAAATCGCTTTGAAGCTCCTGTTTTAGTCCTGTTTGTCCTCGCCCTCCACTTATCTTCTTCCTCTCGCTCCTCCGCTCCCCGTGGATCCATTTATCTATTTTTATTTTTCTGCACTTCGGCCTGGTCAGGACTGCGAATTTCATTAGGCAGTGAACATAATAATTTACTGTTACACAAGGATTTCATCATGTAGAGTAACGAGGGTTTAATATATGGCCGTACAGGGTGTTCAGTGCATGTTCTGTAGAGTCAATATGACCATCTGTGGTAAGGAGGACCTTTTGCAAATTTGAGCATGCTAAACTGGTCACATCATGGAATAATGGCAGCAGAGCTGATTGAAACATAGTTTTTATTCTGTAATTTATCATCTCTTTAGCCTATAAAGCTTAGATTTTAATTCATACTAAGTCCAGGGGAGGGGCGTTACAAAACATTCGTCTTTACAGGAGGTGTCATACAGGGGAACAAGAACATGCCCCCCCCCAGAAAATGTCAGATACACAGCCCTGCTCTGCTTTTCTCTGTGATCTGACTGCCAGCATCTACTCTGATGACAAGTTTGGGAGGGAAGTTGAGAAGAGTTATGTGTCATTACAAGCACCTCTGCAGCTCTCATTCCCCAGCAGTCAGTGTGAGGGAGGAAAGTAAAGCAGAGCTGACAGGTCCTTGAGATGAAAGCTGCAAGTGGTGTTAGTAATAAAACACAGCTCTGCTCTACTTTACACAGTAGATGCCGGCAGTGTGATCATACAGAAGAGTGTCATTACATATCTCACAGGAAAACCTTCTCTGGGGCATGTCCTGCTTTTTATTGGTCAACCTCATGCAGGGGGAAAAGTTACTGCCCCCAGAGTCTCTTTGAACTCTAGTATTATCACCAATACTTATTTTTCGTTGCAGATAATGAGAGATATTCTGTGTGTCCTTTTCATCCTGATGTCACGGCAAAATTCTTGTGAAATATACCTATTATGAAAATACCTTTAGAAACATAACAAAGGTGTAAATGTATAGTATAATCCTGGTATTAACCTTAACCCCTCGATTGCACAGCTCCATTGGCCATGAGCATGAAGTACTTCTAAGAGAAAAGCTGTTGGAGAAAAACCTTGCCTTTTTAGGTAAGACACTCTTCCTTCTTTCCTAATGAAAAACTTTTTTAAGGTCAAATTTTTTGTTGTTGTTGTAAAGGTCTTAGTTATTCTTTAAATTATGAAGTTGGACAAATGATAAGGATTTTATATTATTTTTTCAATGTACTGTGATATATCGACCACATCCACTTTGTGTATTTATTATCTTACTGCTAGTTTATTCATTGGTAGATTTAGCGGTAGTGACCATGAGCACGGTCTTATTAATAATCCATGTTGTACGCATCCGTGCTATGGGCCGGGACCCATATTTATGTTTTCTGGTGGGTTTCTTTCATATTAATGCAATAGAAGAAGGTCCATAATACCGGTCTGACTTTTAAATGGAAATCTAGTACACTGCCATACAACAATAGGGCACCTTTCACTCCCCACTAAATAGATCTGTCACCGGGTTTTTGCAGCATAATAGAGAAAGAGACCCAATTCCAGTGATGTGTCACTTACTGGGCTGCTTGCTGTAGTTTAGATAAAATCGCTGTTTTATCAGCAGGAGATTATCACAACAGAGCTAGGAAACTTGCTGCCATGTAAGTTTTAGGCAGGTGTGGGAAAAATGCTGCAAAGTAAGAATGATTTAAAAAGTAGTATTATTAAGTAGTATTATTTAATACTTTATTAATTAAGAAAATGCAAAGTGAATGAACAATCGCATCAGTATTTGTGGTGACCAGCTTTGTCTTCCAAACAGCATCAATTCCTCTACGTACTTACACTTGCGCACAGATTTTGAAGGACATCGGCAGGATGTTGTTCCAAACTTCTTGGAGATCCAACCACAGATCTGTGGATGTCGCTTGTGCAAATCCTTCTGTCCCTTTATGTAATTCCAGACAGACTAGATAATGTTGAGATCAAGGCTCTGTGTGGTCGAGTCATCACTTACAGGGCTTCTTGTTCTTCTTTACGCTGAAGATGGTTCTTAGTGACATTGGCTGGATGTTTGGGGTCATTGTTCTGCTGCAGAATAAATTTGGAGCCAATCAGATGCCGCACTGATGGTTTTGCATGGGAATTTTTTTGCCTTCCTCTGGATCAACATGTTAGGGCAGGTTAGGATAGGATGTGGGTTGAACTAGTTGGACTTAAAGTCTTCCTTCAACCTTAATAACTATGTTACATGAGGAGATAAAAGGATTTTGAAAAGTGACATCTACAGAAGATCTGTGGCGAGTTCTTCAAGATATTTGAAACAATCTCTGCAGAGTTCCTTGAAAAACTGTGTGCAAGTACAAGTATATCTTGAAGAAGTGATGCTGTTTTGAAGATATAGGGCGGTCACACCAAATAATGATTTGATTTATATTTCACTTTTGTGCGTTAATTTAGCATTTTGCTAGTTTATAAAGTATTAATACTTCTAATCTTGAAGCCATTCTTACTTTGCACATTTTTTTCCACACCTGCTTAAGACTTAATATCTGCCCTCCATATTTATAAGCGCTGTATAACCCTGCCTCCACCACTTATTGGCAGCTTTCTGCCTATGCACAGTATAAACAGAAATCTGCCAATCAGTGGTGTGGGCGAGGTTATACAAGTATCCAATCCATGTATGTGTTACTGGGGTCAGTGTGAATATCTGTAGTTTGTTTTTCTGTGAATGGTAAGGGTGATGCACATGGAGATCCCCTCCAGCTCGGGATACATCGGCCCAGCACTGATGGTAATGCTGTACTGTCTGTGTTGCTCTGCCTGAACATTCCAAGCAGAGAGTTGGGGATGATTGATGCTGAATACAGTCTTATTGATTTAGGGCCGAGCAGGAACTGTGTTACCTAATACGTTGTATAAACCGCACACCCTCGCTGGCGTGCAATTAATATTTTATACAATAAGTAGCTGGTAGAAAATGCTTTCGTATGTGCTGCGGTATTACTTTCCCTGTCACGGGATAAGACCCATCACCAAGTGACACCGATGGATCAGAGGATGGAGCAAGAAAATAGCCAATATGGGACCCTTGACCCATCTCGGACCCACCTGTCTTCATCAGCACGTCTGAAAGTCTTGACTTCTTAAGCTGTAATCAGAAGATGCTTTAAACACTTAATTGGTTAATATAACCATTCCCATGAAATATTGGTCTTTAAAGGGAATTTGTCATCAGAAAATGACCTATTGTTGAAATAAGATTTTTATGTTAAATGGGTTTTTAAAAATCTAATTAATTTTCAAGTTTTCATTATCACTATTTATGTAAAAAGGGATAAGTAAATCTTGCCATTTTCACACTGATAACATGTGCCTATTACTATATTCACACTTACCGTTCTGCACAGAGAACTTTTGAGCAGTTTCATTATCATTACAGACAAAATTACAATGACAGGTAACACCTCTGTACATACTGGACAGCACAGGATACACCATTTACAATAGTTGATGTCACAGTATTTCCTGTTGTTCACATGAACATTAGCAGCGATAGACTAAATCAGACCCTATTTTTTTTGCACAGGAGTGTTATCTGCGCATACTCTAATCTGGTCAGAGGTCACTGTACAGTAGTGGGAAGGATAAAAAATGTACATGAAAGCAGCTAAACGATAGGTCATTTTTTAGAACACATTCCCCTTAATTTACACAACTCTTAGTAATATTTCTTTCTGATGAAGCAGGGAGGCGATCTGTATGTCACATTGTTATCTGCTCCCAGATGTAAACTGCCATGGCGGATATGTTGGATACCAATCAACTTTCCTGTATGATAGATATCATATTAAGCATCTACACATACACAATCTTTCTTCAAGGGTTTGTCCTTATTCTAAATAGGCCCAGGGTGGTGGAAAAATGAAAAAAAAATGATACTTGTCTACTGATCTGACACCACTCCTCTGTAGTTCACACTGTTGTCCCCCGCCAGTGTCCTGCCAATTTATTCCAGCTGCATCATTCAGTCCAAGAGAGAAGAGTAATTAGTTTTTTACAGCATAGATGAAATATGAAGGCTGCAGATGATTGTTTGCAGTGGTCACATGATGACCACTCACCAGAAGAAATGACCAGGTAGCCAACAACTGGGGACAAAGTGCAGTGTACGGAGCTGCGTCGGTCTGGTAGTCGAGTATCGATTTTTTTTTTTCTCACCACCCTGGGCATATGTGTTTTTAAAGGGAATCCGTCAGCAAGATTTCACACCACAAACTATATCCAAATGTAGCTCTTTCACAGACAAATCCTGCAATACCTTCACATGACCAGTACGTTCCTCCCTTACTGAGAAATCAGTGTTTGAATTCATATGCCAATAAGGCTGTAGATCTGATGCCTCTGTCACTCCGGCTCTATTCCAGCTCTTAAGCCTCATTTGCATATCAATTGTAAGCTTTTCAGGGGATATAGCTCTGGGATCGCCGTCCGGGTAGACGGAGTGGCACGGAAACAGTTCATTCACAGACAGCAGTTCTGGTAAAAACTGGCCGCAACCAGTTTTATTAAAGTCTACAGCAAACAGAACATAATCAAAACCAAATCATAAACATAAGCCCTGGCTTGTCCAGCCACTTACTACACTTAGATAGATTTCCCTATCTATCCGGGTCCAGACTTTAACAGCCTGTCCCCAAAACAACACATATGTTCAGCGGTTACCAGCATGGAGGTTCGCAGAGGCTCCTCTTTGTGTCTAAAGGCATATCCAACGTCCAGACTTGAGAGAGCTCCCCTCCTATTCAGCAGCTATCCGCATGGATTCTCACAGAGACTACTCCTGTGTCCGGGGTACATCGAGCACCCAGACTGAGACAGCTCATACTCCTGGAGACTCCTTCTTGTGCCTGGACTCCTTGTCCAGACTAAGCGAGCTCTCTGTCTGTTTCGCAGACACCTACTTCTGGTCTCCTAATTAACAGCTGAGTGGTTTCAGGCCTGAGCTGCAAGTGTGTACTGAATGTAAGGTGTAGTGACCTTTCTCTACCACTAAGTTTACAAAGCCATACATTTCCCTTATACCAGTCAGCAAAGTATCTAGGTGAATTGTACACCCCATTCAACACAAATACTCTCACTGTCTCACATATCCCCCCCCTCTTCTCCAGACCGGAGGGCTGGTCATCCAGACCGGAGGGCTGGTCAACAATCCAAAAGAGACAGTGAACTCTGGACCAGTCATGGCCCTCATCAGCTTCATCTTCACTACTGTCATCTGTATCTTCACCTGAGCCATAGCCAACATCAGCTTTCTCTTCATCTGAAGCATCCGCACTACCCTGTACCCTCCCAGGCCTATGCTCTCTGCGGGCCTCGGGTATCCTGCACGGTTTCATCTTGACCTTAGGGCTGGGCTCAGTTTCGATATAGTGCCTGGCCAGAGAAGTACGACCCGGCACATCAGAACACTTCTGCTGACTCTTCCTCAGAAACTCACGTACCTCCTGTCCTTGGTGCACTGACCATGTGTCACCAACTATCACAGAAGGTATAGGGGGTTTTTCACTTTTCTCTAGTTCCCCTTGAACCCTCTTTAGCACATCTATTTTCTTGAATATCGGTTGACTCATAAAGTCTATTTCACAGACCTTAAGCTCCTCTGCCATGGTCTCTGACCATTTTAAGCTACACTGTTCAAATGATTGGGACTGTAGAAGCCTGAGCTTCACGAGTTGCAGCATATGATCCGAACCGCAAACCGTCCAGCCGCTGTCTTTGGCAGAAAACAGATTCTGGACAGAGTCAGTCCCCATATCTTCAGTTTGTTCCTCACAGCTTCACTTGAGACCTCAGCTTCTGATGAGGCATCTGGCTTGGTGACTACCACTTCTATGGCTTTTTCCACCTCTGCAGCATCTCCCTCAGAGTCCTTGGCACGATACAAATCCACACATACTTGGGTAACTTCACATTTCCAACAGCATCTACTTGGGCTGTGTTCAGTTTCAGAGTCCTGCCTTTAAAGCTCAGCTCTCCTCCTTTCACCTTAGTCTTCGCCAGGGAAACGGCCAACTGTAAAACATCTTCAGATGCCATCTTCTGTCCGACTGCAAGGTCAGCATCAGCCTTCCTCTCAGGACTCTCAACCTCCTCTGCTACCATGCCTTCCTCATTTGCACTGGTTGCTGATTGTCGTCAGATGATTCACTATCATACCACTATCCCTGTCTGACCCCTTTTTCTCAGCCACATTGGCTCATTTTCAGGGTTATACACTTCATTTTCATTCACATCCTGCTCACTGTCAGGGTTATACAATTCATTCTCATTCACATCTTGATCTGGAACCTTAGTTAACATGTCATCCACAACATTAACTTCACCATTGGTCCCTGGTTTCCTCAGGTGGTCCCTCAAGTATGTGACTATGTGACAAACCCAGCACTATACTTCCATATAGCTCAGGTATAGGAGCTGGCTCACGACTCTTCCTGGACTTCAGTGTCCTATACAACAGGTGAGTGTTTATGGCAACATGAGGAAACCTCTCCTCAGAGCCAGGCTCTTGGGAAACCTCATTTAGAACATTTGTATTTTTCCTGGGGCCGTTTTAAGAGAGGGGTTCGCCACTGCTCACTCTCAAAATTGTCACAGGACACAGGTAAGTCAGGGACACTCGGTTCCGAGAACCACCATCCTCGTCTCCCAACATCACCTGCAAAGGAATTTCATCACTATCACAGTCATCATTATTATCAATATCATTATCATGATTATGATCAGTATCATCATCACTATCATGATCATCATCATTATCATTATCAGCATCATTATCATGGTCATCATCATTATCATGATCATCATTATCATCATTATTATCACATATAGTTTAACGGCCCACTAGCATTGTGTTCCGCCCTCGGGACTGCGCACCTCAGTAGGAGCTTCATCACACTGTCCATCAGAAACATTTTTCCCCAGAGATCCTTAGACCGGGGAAAGTCATTACCCAATATGACGGGGTGCACCAGGTTCTTCACTACCCCACTTCACATGAAACCTCCCCGCGTTTGGGGATCAAGTCCACGGCAGTCTCTGGGTAGACTTTGGTGTCTCCATGGATGCACACCACACTCAGGTGTTTATCAGGGATGAAGTCCCTATCAATCAGGCTGTCAATACGGAAGTCACTGGACTCTCTGAGTCCAAGAGGGCCTGTGCTGGGCAGTCATTTACAACCACCGGGGACCCCTGTGGTCCAGTCTCTTCGGCTGAGGTGGACACACACACAGGCTTGCGCAGGGAGAGAGGGATCCGCCAACATCACAACACATAGGCTCCCCCTCTATTGGACAGTTGGCTGCAATTTCACGACATCTCCAACACTGTCCATCACACTCTCCCACCACACGACCCAACAGCGGGAAATTTGCTCTTACCGGGAGAGTTCGGCGTCCAGGAACTCTGAAGTGACGACCTCTCAGAGGCTGGTCACGGAGGCAGTCTTTGGTGGCGAAGGCCCTCTCCATCAGGCTGACCAGACGATTGGCGTCCTGGTGGTCTCCTTGTCCGACCTCTGGCTGTACCTCAGGAGGACGTGCTTGGGTGTAGCGGTCCACTATCACCTTTTCAACTCCCTAATCAGGTTTGCTGACTGCAGACTCCAACTGCATCTCCAGTCATGAACTCCCTGGCACGGGCTGTCACCGTAACACCCAGCGGGTAAGAATCTCCGCTTTCAGCTTGGCATAGTCTTGGCTGTCCTGCTCGCTCAGGTCAGCATAGGCCCTTTGGGGTTCTCCAATCAGATAGGGTGCGACCATCATGGGCCCATTCAGATAGGGGCAGATTTCTCCTTCTCTGCCCAGTCCCTCAAACCTAGTGAGATATACCTCCACATCGTCACGGAGATGTCATCTTTTTCAGGGACCGTCTTACCGCCTTCTTTACAGGGACAATGCAGGTGACTTTGAACATTTACTTTGGGACGATGCGCTGCAAGTCTTTTGTTAGTGCTAGCAACCTGCTCAAAAAAACAACGGTTATTTCTCTGCTGCTGCTGCAGGAATTGCTGCTGGGCCTGCTGCATGCGCTGCTGGTGCTGCAGGCGCTGCGCTCATGCTCTGCTGCATGCTCCGTGGGCCTGGACCAGGTACTCAACGAGCTCCTCCATACTGCCGGACTTTTCTGTCTCAACCACGGCAGTCTTATGTTGCACATTAACTTGCGCCATTTGTTCAAACAGCGCCTCCATGCTGTCATCCATGCTGTCAGACTTCTCTGTCTCAACAATGGCAGTCTTCACTCAAGACATACACACTCCACAGTCTTTTCCACAGAAAATTCAGCTTTGCTGTGCAGACACCTTTTTTTTTTTTTTTCTTTGCAAAGTTATTAGGGCTACTGTCTCTGCTGCTGCTTCAACAGACTTCTCCTTATTGCTGTCTCTAGCCACTGTGCTGCCCGCATCCTCCACCAATTGTAAGCTTTTCAGGGGATATAGCTCTGGGATCGCCGTCTGGGTAGACGGAGTGGATGGAAACAGTTCATTCACAGACAGCAGTTCTGGAAAAAATGGCGCAACCAGTTTTATTAAAGTCCACAGCAAACAGAACATAATCAAAACCAAATATAAACAAAAAGCCCTGGGCTTGTCCAGCCACTTACTACATTAGATAGATTTCCCTATCTATCCGGGTCCAGACTCTAACAGCCTGTCCCAAAACAAACACATATGTTCAGGGTTACCGCATGGAGGTTCGCAGAGGCTCCTCTTGTGTCTAAAGGATATCCAACGTCCAGACTTGAGAGAGCTCCCTCCTATTCAGCAGCTATCCGCATGGATTCTCACAGAGACTACTCCTGTGTCCGGGGTACATCGAGCACCCAGACTGAGGACAGCTCATACTCCTGGAGACTCCTTCTTGTGCCTGGACTCCTTGTCCAGACTAAGCAAGCTCTCTGTCTGTGTTCGCAGACACCTACTTTGGTCTCCTAATTAACAGCTGAGTGGTTTCAGGCCTGAGCTGCAAGTGTGTACTGAATGTAAGGTGTAGTGACCTTTCTCTACCACTAGGTTTACAAAGCCATACATTTCCCTTATACCAGTCAGCAAGTATCTAGGTGAAATGTACACCCATTCAACACAATACTCTCACTGTCTCACACAGTTCAAAAGCTGATTTTCTCAGTAACGGAGGAACAGACTGGTCATGTAAAGGTAATGCTGGATTATCTTTGAAAGAGTTTCATGCGCATAAAAATGTTTATGGTGTGAACTCCTGCTGACAGATTCCCTTTAAAGTAGTATTCAAACTGTGAAAGAAAAAGTGCAACTGGAAATATTTTCCGGTTAGAATGTGTAGATGATTAACTTTTAGCTACGGGGAAAGTTACATGGTGTCCAACATAATATGCTATCACAGATCCCAGCTAGGGAGGAGGAGATAACAATATGGAAGCTGTAATTATTTTTATTTATTATTATAGCGCCATTTATTCCATGGCACTGTAATGACAGACTTTATAGATTCTCTCCCTGCTTCATCAGAAAAAATATGTTAAAAGTACAGATAGATATAAGAACTTTGTAATATATTTTATCACAAAAATCAGCTTTAATTCTCCACTTATGAACCACTTCTTCCCTTCCCCGCTGTCTCCAGAATTTACTATTCACTCTAAAAAAACAGCTCAGCTTAGTCTGGCTCCAGGCAAGACAGACTGCCAGTACAGTGAGGTGTCAGGTTACCCCTCCTATTATACTCTATGAAGGAGAGATTAAGTGAGGGTAGAGGAGCGAGATAACGGGCAAAATCGTGCTGAGCTTTCTAACAAGTCTCTTACCTCCTTTCTGCTGCTTCTGTCTAATTAATGAATGAAGAGCAGGAATCTATCTCTGTGTGCTGTGTATAGGAGATGTCATGCATCTAGTCTCCTCTCACTAGCTCAGAGTCAGTTGCAAATTATTGCAAATAAATATAATGCCTGCAGAGGAAAAACTGGATATAAATCAGATATAATGTTATTCCTCACAGAATGTAGTATGCCCACAGAACCGCTTATTCTGAAAAGTTACTTTATAGTCCAGGTACCCTTTGAAGGGTCTGGATGATATAAAACAACTTGGCTGTTTACTTCCTGCAACAATGGCGCTCTTCTTCATGTCTCTGCTATTGCAACCCAGTCCAGGCTTTGCCATTTTTGCATGGTTTAAACAGTTTGACTAAATTACATGAGCATGACATGATCACAGTTTTATCTCGTGCAGGTTTATGTTCAGTGGCTGGAGGAGATATATTTCAAACCATGAACTATTAATACACAAGCATATTAGCGAATTACATCACTTTTTTTTTTGTACAATGAGGTCATACTGGAAACTCGCAATGTGGAAATGTTTTTTTTTCATTTAGGACATGTAATTGAGGCAAAAAATGATTTTTATATTTTTGCAAAATTTACAAATTTTTGCCCTGTTAGCCATCCATAGCCTCTGTGTTGGGGCTCCTGCACACGACAGACTATCTTGGACGAGTGCTGTCCGTAGTTTTTATACCATGATATTCTGTGGGGCCGTGCACATGTCAGATTTTTTTTTTTCGGACCCAGTAGCCCAAGGAAAAGTGGAAACATGTCTGATTTAGATCCTATGATTGTGTGACCCTACCAGTACTGTGTATTGCTGCAGAATGAGGCGACTGAGAATCTGTCAGTCACCCCGATGTGATGCTCAGATGTGGATTTGTGACTATGTTATCTGTCGTTGTCCAAACTCTCTCACCAGGTTAATGACCACGGTCAACATCAAGGTTGATAGTGCAGGGAAACAACGAGCCGGTAAAAACCCAATTGCAAAAATAATTTTACCCCTAAATACACTTAAAACAACAAAAATAATAATATAAATGTATAATCCTCAAGGGTTGACAACTGCTTGAAGATTCTGATTTGTAGGTCTTTTTTATATTTGACGCCTTGTGTAGAGACCCCGGCTCCCCTTCAGTATAGCGGATCTATTGGAATGATAATATAATGGCTTCTTCCAGGAGGATGAAAGCATTGCATTCAGTTACCAGTACTGATACTATGTCATTGCCTACATTCCGTCTTCTCTCTGTGTATTGATGCTCCGTTGTGTAGCCTTTTTGCTGTGTTTGCCCTTTACCTCTGTGTTGTGCGGTGAATTAGAGTTGGAAGTGGTCTTTGTGAAATCCTTGTCCCGAGCTGATGGATGGATGGGAAGCGAGCTTACAACCTCTGGGAACCATCATTAATTCTAATCAAAGGTGAAGCCGAAAGAGCAGTGGGAAGGCCGTGTCAGCAGCCCAGCAGGTGTTAGGACAGGACCACACAGCCTTCCCTGTTACACATCCAGGTCATTAGTTAAGGATGGATGGAGACATGAAGCAAGGCCGTAATGGATCTCTACAAAATGCTATAGCGTACTCCAGGGTTTCAAAAGTCAAGGGCAATGTGTTCTAACATACTGGGGGCTCTTCTGATCGCGTTATGGCGCCTAGTAAGGGAAAGATAACAATGAGCGCTGTACTATTAACCTTGACATAGACCGCCGTTGTGGGGCAGGATAGCACTGATCACGGGGGGGGGGTTTAATATGCCATACATGCTTGTAAAATTACTGAGATTTACTCAGGCCATTAGATTAAATCTAATGTAACCAAACGTAGAAATAGGAGTAATGTGGATTGCAAGAGTTAAAATGCTATCCGCTAAGATTATTCTCCGAGTTGTCCTTTCTTTAGCTTTATTTCCTACCTGCATTTATTTCTAGGAAATCTGATGATTTAGTTTTAACTCCAGCATTTCATCAATTTTTTTTTTGATCATTCTCTACTATGATTGTGCGGGTAGTACTGTTTAAGACGTTGAGAAAAAGTAGGGACAGCTTTTGACTGCATTGTAAAGGTGTTTTCCAATATCGTAAAGTGATGGATATGTCCTCACTTTGTGATCGGCGGAAGTCTGACCAATATAAGACTAAAGGAGACATAGCTAGTGTAGTGCTCTCCTTTGAGATCGGTGGATGTCTGACTAATCTAAGACTGGCGGAGAGTAACTAGTGTAGTGCTCTGCTTTGTGATAGGTGGAGGTTAGACCAATCTAATAATAATAATAATCTTTATTTATATAGCGCCATCATATTCCACAGCGCTTTACAGTTTAACAGTTTCAAAACACAAGTCATAAGTAACAACGTTAACAATACAATAATTAAAGCAAAATAAGCCGCCCCTGCTCGTGAGAGCTTACAATCTACAATGAGGTGGGGAGATATAAAGTACAGGTGTGTATATACAATGGTGCATTTACAATGATGGTCCAGCCATCTTGAGGGAGTGAGAGATGGATGGAGATAGTGAATAGGCTACACACACACACACACACACTTTTTTACACATAGAATGACTTTGATTGGTGAATGTGATAGGCCGCTCTGAACAGATGTGTTTTGAGGGAGAGCCTGAAACCATGCAAATTGTGGATAGTCCTAATTTCCTGGGGTAGAGCATTCCAGAGGATTGGCGCAGCGCGGGAGAAGTCTTGGAGTCGGGAGTGGGAGGTAGGATTAGTGTAGAGGTTAGTCGAAAGTCGTTTGCAGAGCGCAGCAGTCGGTTAGGCCGATAGATAGAAGTGAGGGAGGAGATGTAGGGGGGTGCTGCACTGTGGAGAGCTTTGTGGGTGAGAACCAGTACTTTGAATTGGATCCTATAATGAATGGGCAGCCAGTGTAAGGACTGGCGAAGAGCGGGACGCGTCCGAGTACCAATTAGCCAGATGGATGACCCTGGCTGCTGCATTAAGGATGGACTGGAGAGGGGATAGTCGAGTAATGGGGAGGCCAAGTAATAGAGCATTGCAGTAGTCCAGGCGGGAGTGGATCAATGCTACAGTGAGGGTTTTTGTTGTTTCCATGGTGAGAAAAGGGCGGATTCTAGAGATGTTCTTTAGGTGTAGGCGGCAAGAGCGGGCAAGAGATTGTATATGGGAGGTGAAGGAGAGATTGGTGTCAAACATAACACCCAGACAGCGAGCCTGCTGCCGGGGTGTTATTATGGTGCCGCCCACGGAGAGGGAAATGTCAGCTTTAGGGAGGTTAGTAGACGGCGGGAGCAGAAGAAGTTCAGTTTTGGAGAGGTTAAGTTTCAGATAGAGAGCGGACATGATGTTGGAGACTGCGGACAGACAGTCACTGGCGTTCTGTAGTACAGCGGGGGTAAGGTCGGGGGATGACGTGTATAGTTGTGTGTCATCAGCATAAAGATGGTACTGAAAGCCAAATCTGCTGATGGTCTGTCCAATTGGGGCCGTGTAGAGAGAGAAGAGAAGGGGGCCAAGGACTGAGCCCTGGGGTACACAGACAGTGAGAGGAAGAGGAGATGACGTGGAGCCAGAGAACGAAACACTGAAGGAGCGGTCAGAAAGATAGGAGGAGAACCAGGAGAGAACAGTGTCTTTAATACCTAGTGACTGGAGCCTAGACAGTAGGAGACCGTGGTCAACCGTTCAACCAATTCAAAGTACTGGTTCTCACCCACAAAGCTCTCCACAGTGCAGCACCCCCCTACATCTCCTCCTCATTGCTATCTATCGGCCTAACCGACTGCTGCGCTCTGCAAACGACTTTCGACTAACCTCTGCACTAATCCGTACCTCCCACTCCCGACTCCAAGACTTCTCCCGCGCTGCGCCAATCCTCTGGAACGCTCTACCCCAAGAAATTAGGACTATCCACAATTTGCATGGTTTCAGGCGCTCCTCAAAACACATTTGTTCAGAGTGGCCTATCACATTCACTAACCAAAGTCATTCTATGTGTAAGTGTGTGTGTGTAGCCCATTCACTATCTCCACCCATCCCTCACTCCCTCAAGATGGCTGGACCATCATTGTAAATGCACCATTGTATATATACACCTGTACTTTGTATCTCCCCCACCTCATTGTAGATTGTAAGCTCTCACAAGCAGGGTCGGCTTATTTTGCTTTAATTATTGTATTGTTAACGTTGTTACCTATGACTTGTGTTTTGAAACTGTTAAACTGTAAAGCGCTGCGGAATATGTTGGCGCTATATAAATAAAGATTATTTATTATTATTATTATTATTATTATTAACCGTGTCGAAAGCTGCAGAAAGGTCGAGAAGAATGAGCAGAGAGTGGTCACCGTTACGTTTTGCTGTCAGAAGGTCATTGGTAACTTTGATGAGTGCAGTTTCAGTCGAATGTAGGGGTCGGAAGCCGGACTGTGAAGGGTCTAGGAGGGAGTGAGTGGAGAGGTAACGGGTAAGGCGGGAGTAGACTAGGCGCTCCAAAAGTTTAGAGATGAAGGGGAGATTGGAGACCGGTCTTTAGTTGTTTGTGCAGGAAGGGTCGAGAGCGGGTTTCTTTAGTAGTGGAGTAATGATGGAGTGTTTGAAGAAGGATGGGAAAATGCCAGAGGAGAGTGAGAGATTAAATATTGTAGTTAGGTGAGTTGTGACAACTGGAGAGAGAGACTGGAGGAGGTGTGAGGGAATGAGGTCGGTAGTGCATGTAGTCGGACGAGAGGAAGAGAGGAGTCTGGAGACTTCTTCTGTGATGGAATCAAATGTGGAAATTGAGCCAGGGGAAATGCAGGGAGGGATGGGAGTCACAGCACTTGGTGGTTGAGAGCAGATTTCCTGACGGATAGTATTTATTTTTCTATAAAGTGGGAGGCCAGGTCGTCAGCACAAATGTCTGTGATAGGGGCTTGTGCTTTTGGCCTGAGGAGGGAGTGAAAAGTGTCAAAAAGTTTCTTGGGGTTGTTGGCTAGTGAGGAGATCAGGGTGGTGAAGTAGGTCTGTTTGGCGAGGTGAAGGGCAGCATTATAAGTTATTAACATGAATTTAAAGTGGATGAAGTCTTCTGGTGTGCGGGTTTTTTTCCAAAGGCGTTCAGCACTCCTAGAGCATCGCTGAAGAAGTTGAGTTTGCAATGTGAGCCAGGGCTGTTTTACTGTGTGTTTGGAAGTTCTGAGGGTGAGCGGTGCTACTTGGTCAAGGGTGCTTCTAAGAGTGTCATTGTAGTGCTGGACAGCCAGATTAGGACAAGAAAAAGAGGAGATTGTGGACAGCGATGAGTGTAGGGAGTCTGAAAGTGACTGAGGGTTAATGGCTTGTAGATTTCTGAATGTGTGGTAGGTAGGAGTGCGCTGGGTGGTTGAGGATTTGTGAGGATGAAGGAGAGAATGTTGTGGTCAGAGAGTGGAAGCGGTGAGTTATTTAGGTGGGAGATTGAACAGAGGCAGACAAAGACCAGGTCAAGGGTGTTACCATCCTTGTGTGTCTCAGAGGTTGAAAGCTGTGAGAGGCCTAGAGAAGTGGTTAGTGATAGAAGCTGAGATGCAGATGTGGAAGTAGGGCTGTTAATGGGGATGTTGAAGTCTCCAAGGATAAGGGTTGGTAGTTCTGAGGACATGAAGTGCGGCAGCCAGGCTGAGAAGTGGTCAAAGAACTGGGTGGGCGTGCCTGGGGGCCGATTATATGACCGCTACTCTAAGGGAGAGGGGATGGAAGAGCCTGATGGTGTGGACCTCAAAAGAAGGGAATGAGAGTGATGAAATTGGGGGAATGACCTGGAAAGTGCATTGTGGGGACAGGAGTATGCAAACTCCACCACCATGTCTGTTTGCGGGTCTTGGGAATGGGAGAACTGTAAGCCACCATAGGAAATGGCAGCAGGGGAGACCGTGTCAGAATCCTGAATCCAGGTTTCAGTGAGGGCAAACAGATGAAGAGAGTTGTTCAGAAAGTAGTTGTGCAGGAAGGATAGCTTGTTGCATGCAGACCGTGGATTCCAGAGGGCACAATTGAAAGAAGATGAGGGAGTGCAAGTAATATTAATAAGATTATTATGGTTTCGATATGAGGTAGGGTAGGGATTGAGGTTGGGGGATGGTGGACCAGGGTTGGGGGAGATGTCCCCTGAAATCAGTAGGAGTAGGAAGATAAAGAGCAGGTAGTTGTTGGAGTTGTAAGTAGGTTTTTTCTGTGATGTGTTTGGGCAAGATGGGCTGAGGTTTCTCAGGAAGGTGAGGAGTGCATGAAAGCTGTACATGGGAGAGGGAAGTATGGAGGGGCTGATGTATATGAGTCGTGATGGAGGGGGGATGGGGCGTGAATGTGGATGGCAAGGGAACACAGGAGGATAGAGGTAAAGTACATAATTAAAAAGAAAGCAAAGTGTGGGCTACCTGATTGCAGCCCTGATTAACTGCCATGGATAACTGCCGTTTACACGATGCTTATCTTCTGTGATGCTTTAACTGCCGTTTACACGATGCTTATCTTCTGTGATGCTTGCTTTCTGTGATGCGTGCGCCCCCTCACTGCGTGCGCCCCTTAGACTAGTCCTAAATATATAGCCCACACTAAAGGTTTAGGAGAGTGGGATTGTGGGAGCTGCTTTGGGATAATTTGGCAGCTGGGCCCAGCACACCAGGGGATGGTTAGATCATCAAAGGCAACCTGGCAACATCTATATGCTTTAGCACCTTCCACCTGATAAGATCTAGAGAGTCCCAAGTCACAGGATATGAAGCAGTAAGTATTTTAAACAGTGCAAAAATGAATTATACCAAAGCTTTAGCAGGCACATTAAACTATGTTGCAAGATGGTAAAGCAGTGGTTGGCAGCAAGCAGAAGTATGGAGTGCATACCATATATATTTCGGCATACAAGACAGATAGCAGAGGTAGGGATTGTATCATTCAGCTGTTTGCTTCCAATGAATGCAGTGCATACCATATATATATTGCGGCATACAAGACAGATAGCAGAGGTAGCGATTGTATCATTCAGCTGTTTGCTTCCAATGAATGTCGTGCATACCATATATATTGCGGCATACAAGACAGATAGCAGAGGTAGGGATTGTATCATTCAATCTGAGACTAAAGTAGTCGTAGCTAGTGTAGTGCTCTGCTTTGTGATCGGTGGAGGTCAGACAATCTAAGACAGAAGGAGACGTTAGCTAGTGTAGTGCTCTGCTTTGTGATCGGTGGAGGTCAGACAATCTAAGACAGAAGGAGACGTAGCTAGTGTAGTGCTCTGCTTTGTGATCGGTGGAGGTTAGACCCATCTAAGACTGACGGAGACGTAGCTAATATAGTGCTCTGCTTTGTGATCGGTGGAGGTCAGACAATCGAAGACTGAAGGCGATGTCGCTAGTGTAGTGCTCTGGTTTGTGATCGGTGGAGGCTTGACCAATCTAAGACTGAAGGAGATGTAGCTAGTGTAGTGCTCTGCTGTGTGATCAGTGGAGGTCTGACCAGTCTAAGACAGAAGAAGACATACCTAGTGTAGTGCTCTGCTTTGTGATCAGTGGACGTCTGACCAGTCTAAGACTGATGGAGATGTAGCTACAGTAGTGTAGTACTCTGCTTCTTCACTGTTCTCCTGCACAGCGTCCTCCTAGTTATGTAGGTAACTAGGAACATCACCCACGGACAACAAGGAAGGGAGTCACCGCACTACACTAGCCACGTGTGCCGTCTATTCTTGAGATCATAAAGTGATCGCCTACCCAAGCAGTATGCCATCAATTGATGACATAGGAAAACTTTCCCAGGGATTGTCATAGGGGTTGTTACCAAGATTTCCTAAAAAAAACCTGACCCTTGGAGTAGCTTTGATGACCTATCCTTTACCAATCAGCCGAACATAGCCCCTTTAATGTTTTTCCATGAACGGCAGCTGTAATGTTTGTAGGTCTGGTATCCGGCCAACCTCCCTCATGATGGTGCCATTGCTCCTTTGTTCTGCTGATTGTTTCAAGTCTCGAGGATCAGATCCCACTGATCAGGCTTTGATGACCTGTACAAACAACAGAAGATCAATGTGTTTTTGGGAGTCTTCATGGAAACAAATCATCACCAACTAATTGATTTTTATATTTTTAAACAGTAGTTGGCACCTTGCAGAACCTTGGCCCTTGTTCCTTTACTGTGGAGTTAATAGGTTTTCCTGTGATTACCACACTCCAAAAAACATATTGCTACTTTATCTGGCTCCTATGAAATTGGCCCTTGTATGTGTGAGAATGGGAAACTAGATTAGCCATGCTAGGAAGAGGGGCTGATGTGCGTCATTTCAGTTATGCAGCATTAGGGAATATGTGGCCACTGTATTGGCCACAGGAGAATTTTATATATATATATATATATATATATATATATATATGTGTATAGTATAGTACTTATTTGTGCTTTTATTTATTTAACTTTTTCTAGATTAAGGAAGACATAAAATAGTTTTGTTGGATTGCAGCTTCTACACTTGGGCCTGTTTTATCATGTTAGGAATTTGGCAGTAATATGGTAATACCTGTGTGAATTATACATTTTCAGTTTGGAGGTTTTTTTTAATTGCTTTGTTGCTCACATGTTCTTGTCTTCTTTATAGATGAAGACCAGCTACGTGTAAAAGGCTATGATAAAACCCCTGACATCATTCTGGAGGTGCCAGTAGGTAAGTACACTATAGTGTCAGTATAGTGGGGTCCATCTGGGTTATGCTAACTAGATTATTCCTTTTGCACATGTCCGTGTTGTTTTGTGGTCTTGGGCATCTTGTTGTCTGAGCTGATACTGCACAAAGGACACCGATAAAACAACACTAAAGGCCACCTTACTCATTAGACTAATGTCGGCCAAACCTGCCAATATTGATGGGTTCAGCCAACAGTCTAACGTGTATGGGGTCACCGGCCAACTGATGATCAGCAGAGATGTTGATTGGACATGTCCAATTTTGGACTCCCTGAGATAAGCCGCCAGTTGATGTGCCAGTCAGGGTTTCCTCATAAAGAACACAGGAGTGCTTGGCTGAATGAGTGCTCTTATGTACGGGAGAGTCAACTGAGATGGCCGTCGGCTGAATGATCGGTTGAAGTGTCACCCGTGTTCAGCTCCTAGGTCATTCTCCTCACCCACATACAAGATACATTTATCTACCATGAACTCCTGATAAATTTGCTTTTCTGGACAGTGCCATCTTATAGAGAACATGAATTTTTAGTAGATACTGAAATTTGCTGACATTTTTTTTCTGACCATTTTCTACTTAAATGAACATAAAATTAAAGTGATTGAGAGTATTCATGCTTGACATGTTAAGTAAAATATTTTGAGCCAAGTTTTAGGCTATTGCGTTTTTTAAGCTTTTCCGCAGCAGTTTTGCCGCTGCGGAAACGTTTAAAAACCACTTACAAAACGCATCCCATTAATTTTAAATATATTCCGCAATTGCTGTGCCCATGCTGCGTTTTTTTCCGCAGTGGAATCACATTGCGGAAAAAAACGCAGCATGTTCATTAATTCTGCTGTATCACGGTGATTCCGCAGCCATAGACTGGCATTGGAGAAAATGTGACAAAAACGCATGAAAAACGCAGCAAAAAAGTGTCAATATCTGCATGCGTTTTTCCGGTCAAGAGGTTGCGGAATTGCTGAGGAAAAATCTGCTTAAATTCTGCAACATGGGCACATAGCCTTAAAGTTGTACGGCCAGTGATCCCGAGAAGGGGGTTGTACAGGGCCTAATCTGAATAGAGTGGAGGTCAAGCAGCACAGCTTTGCATAGGACTGCCGCAGAAAGCCGTCACAGCTTTCTCTCATACAAGATATTTTCCTTATTATATGGTAGAAGTTGCCCTTCTCTAAATGCCAGTTTGTATTGGTTTTAGCCAAATGATTGAGACCAACAGCCATAATTCGTGCTTCTTTATTAAATTTATTCTTGCTCGTGTTTTTGTTCTTCAGCTGTCGAAGGGCATGTTGTGCATTGGATAGAAAGCAAGGCATCGTTTGGGGATGAGAGTAGTCATCGCATGTATCTACAGGATCAGTTTTGGAGCTACTGGAACAGGTGAGTCCTCCTGCATCGGACCAGCCTCTCCTTTACAGAGGAACCTCTTAGACGCAGACTGATTTCCCTATGCATGTGCTCCCCACTTGCCATGGGGATTGGGAACAAAAGTGTTACCACATGGAAGAGTTTTTTTTAAAATGTCCAACATTGTGATGATTGGGTTGACATCACAACTTATACTTCTCTAGAAATATTACTATCTGGTTCTGTCCTAGTCATTCTCCATAATTATTTCTGGATTACAGCTTTGCATATTGTGACAAGCTTTTCTCTATTCTCAGCGTCAAATTGCCGACCGTTTTAAATTCTTTTGTTTTTATTAAAGATAATTCTTTTTGCACTTTAAAGATTATTTCTAAAATAAATATGCCATCTTGACACGAGTCCTCAGCCAGCCAGGACTTCTGCCAACACTGCAACTGTTTTCATATTACGAAGCCGATGCTGTTATCGCTCGCTGGTAATGTCTCCGCTCCTCACCATAAGGAACACTTCATTTGCAGTAATTAAGAGCACTCAAGCATTTTCATTGCCCTGTTGATGAGAGACTGGGCACTAACATATCATGAAGGCCATGCTGTGGCCTCTGTAGACCAGCGCAGGCTCTTAATGTTCCACAGACCCGTTTGTTTGTCTCCATCACTTACAGCTTTGTTTGCTTTTTCTAAATAATTATTTTTGCAACTTAAGCTCCTATCTAAAGATTCACAAAATTCTACAATTTGTATCTCGTAGAATATATAAATTATGTGAAATTTAGTCGTAATGGTGTATGTTGGTAGTTCATATTCATGACATCTTTCCATTGTCCTGTATTAAGCATTTAGAATATTATACAGTATATGGCTAATTATATATATATATATATATAATATTATATTATATATATATATATATCATCATCATTCCCCCCATCTTGCTCAACCCCCAAAACAGACCTATCCATCAAAATCAATGGCTGCCCACTCTCCCCAGTCCCACAAACTTGCTGCCTCGGGTTAACCCTTGATTTTGATCTCTCATTCAAACTACATATTTAAGTCCTTTCCACCACCTGCTAACTCCAACTTAAAACTATTTCCCCGATACATACATTTCTTAATCAAGAATCTGCAAAAACTCTAGTGCATGCCCTCATCATCTCCCGCCGTGACTACTTCAACCTCCCCTCTAACACTATCGCACCGATCCAATCTATCCTAAACTCTGCTGCCCAACTAATCCACCTGTCACCCCGCTATTTCCAAACCTCTCCTCTCTCCCTTCACTGGCTCCTCCATACATCTGTGACCTAGTCTCCAGGTACTTACCTAGACGCAACCTCCGATCCTCACAAGATCTCCTTCTCTACTCCCTTCTTATCTCCTCTTCCCACAATCGTATGCAAGATTTCTCCTGTAAATCCCCCTACTCTGGAACCTTCTACCCCAAGATATCATACTCTCACCTACAATGGAAACCTTCAAAAGGACCCTGAAGGCCTACCTCTTCCGACAAGTTTTCAACCAGCAGTAACCCTTGTTAGACCATATTGCTGCACGACCAGCTCTCCCCTCACCTACTGTATCCTCACCCATCTTTTGTAGACTGTGAGCCCTCGGGGGCAGGGTCCTCTCTCCTGTACCAGTTGTAACTTGTATTGTTTAAGATTATTGTACTTGTGTATATTCTGTATACTCCTTTTCACATGTAAAGCTCCATGGAATAAATGGCACTATAATAATATATGCTACCATTATGCAAAATAATCCAGATTTAGCACAACACTGCTGTGGAGCTCATGTCCAACAATTCTTGTCCTTCATGCCTAGAGTCAATAACCCATCTCCAGCTATAACTGCTAGAGATGAGCTGACCAGGCAAAATTCAAAATTGTCTGCTAGCGTATTTTTTTCCTGAATTCGATTTATTGTCCTTATACTGATCTTACCGCTCACCTTTCCGGTTCCACTGCTCCTCACCATCATCCGTCCATTCCTGGTCGCAACTTCTGATTTCCTGCCCCCCCCCCCCCCGCTCCCAATGAAATCCCCTGACCTCTGACAATGAGCCAAGACAATAAGGCCCAGAATTCTGCACAAGCATGCCAAAGGTCACAACATCATGAAATCACGATGTGCGCTCATGTGCAGAACCTCATCAGAGCTGGAAGTACTGGCTCATTGCCAGAGGTCCATGCATTTCAGTGCGTACAACGGGGATCAGAAGTGCAACAAGGACTGGACGGGTGACGATGAGGAGTGGAGGGGCTGGAGAGGTGATCGGTAAGGTGAATATAATTTATTTTATTTAACCTTTTGGTGGCTCCCCTTTATAGTTCAGAAAAAGGGCGGACAGCTAAAAATGACCTAGCTACATAATTCTCCAGGGCAAAACTATTACGGCAATGGCAAAATTGTCCAGTATTTCTTATGGTTACGTCGACAGAAAAATTAAAAAAAATATGGTGCTTGGAAGAAAGGGAGAAAAAGGGAAAGTGCAAAAACATAAAATCCTCTGGTCCTTCAACGGTTAACTAGAAAAAGGCTTGTGTTTTCGAGGATGATTTGTCTTACTAATGTTTTGAAGAAAAAAAAAAAATCTTTATAAAGTATTATCTTCATAATGCAGGTCAGTAGTACCACAGCAATTTAACATTGCTTCTTTTTGATTTACTACTTTTCAAAAATAGAAAAAAAATGTTTTAATTTGTTTGTATTGCTAAAGATGAAGCTTTGTGAGGGCTTTTTTTTCTCAGAGCGAGCGGCAGTTTTTTATTGGTTCCATTTTAGAGTGCATATGATTCTTTGTTCACTTATTAATCCAAATTTTTGGCAAGAGAGACGACTTAAAAATCAGCAATTTTGCACTGTAGAAAATAAATAATGTGATATTTTCAAATATTTTTAGATTTACCATATATATATATATATATATATATTCAGATGGAGTGGATTTAATGTAGTTTTTTATTTTTATAGCCTTTTTTTTACATATGCATTTTCTATCATAGGGGGTCTTGAACATATGAACATGCCATCTATGCCTCAGATAATAGTCACACCTGCCCACCGTCTAACACCCTGGAGCACTTTTTCAGAGCGTTCACCCTTTATTATCATGCATTCTTTTTAGTGTCAGGGTGTTAGTTTTGTCAGCTTTTAATATTTGCACCATTTTTTTTATGGCAAATTACTAGGAAAATGCAAAATTTTATTAATATTTACAAATATTGAAATTTCTATCAAATTTTCCTGAACTGTATAAAATTTCTGTGCTTCTTAGAAAATAATTTTGACACATCGACATTCAAATTCCCCAAGTATACTAAGCCCTTTTTTTTGTACATTTTAGTGTATTTTGCCAAACCTCGTGTAACCTTTGCAGTCCTTCCGCTCCAGCCACAATATCTTGTTTGCTGATTTCTTTAGAAAGCTCATACTATTGCGCTAAGATTGCAAAATGGTGCAAGTAGTAAAGTATACGAGATGAATGATTTCAGACAGACTTAACATTTGGGGTAAACAGTGACTCTTACGGGATGGTCCACCAGGGATGCGGTTGCTGATAAATTACACACAGCTGGCTTTTTCTTCTTCTTCTTCTTCACCTAAATAATTCTTTTCCGAGGTTAGATATCCAGGAATCTGTCAGGTATGGAGCAGGCAGAGACGGTCATGCTCAGGCAGTTTCCACTTCTCCACAGGCAGCCAAGACTAGGCCACCAAAGGTCAGCTTTCATGTCACAGTACGTCAGCCGGATGACATGTTGTGATGCCAGCCTGCCACGCTCTGCAGTTCTGACCCTGACTGCACTGGAGGATTCCTTACGCATCCTGTCTTCAGCTCTTGCACAATGAATATTCATCGGTGAGATAATGAACTTGTGACTGCAGCTAGTAGTGACCCAGTACAAGAAGTCATGGCTAATTACTGCAACTTCAGGTCTCCTTCATCTCATGGATCACATGTAGTTTGGATAAGTTTGGTACCAATTTTTAATTTTTAAAAAGCATTGTCCAAGCCAGACTTGAGTGTATATGTCTGCAGTATACATGCTTTATGCTACAAGGAATATCAGTTTTCTAATCCTGATTAATCCATCCATCTTTTAAAAGCCATATGTCAGTAGGATCAGCCCATCTAAACAGTCTATATGGGCACATAGGTCATAGAAAGCTGAATAAAATGATACTTTTATTTTTGCGATCAGATGTCTTATTCCAGAGAAATCCACGTTTTTCTTAGTATGTAAATGAGCTGTTAAGATCTTTGGGTCGGACATAGATCTGCATGAAACTCCACCTCCAGGGTGTATTTTTAAAAGGGGATGTTACTAGTGTGAGACATGTAGATCTGGAAAGCAGACTGTCAGTCATTACATGGCTCACGCTGGTTAACTCTTATTTAATTTATAATAAACTCTGGAGGCAGAGTCTAAAGGAGATCTATGTCCAGCCCATAGATCTTAACAGCTCATTTGTATATTAAGAAAATATGGATATCTCTGGAATAAGTAATCGGATCGCAGATATCAAGGTATCATTTTATTCAGCTTCATATGACCTGCATTTCCATATAGACGGCTTAGAAGGGGTGATCCGTCTGACAGTTCGCTTTATCACCATATTATAGCTTGCAATTAATCTACAGATAAAAAAAGAAATAGCTTTGCTGTATCGTTGCAGTATTTATCTTCTATTGAAGCTGAATTTCCACCTTGTATTATGGTTCGGAGCTATATTTGACATTCTCAGAATCCAGCGCTGGTGGCAAGCTGATTTTTTGAAAACCACAAGAACTTTATAAAGAAAGGATATTGTACAGTTGAATAACATTTAATTATGCAAACAGATAACCTTTTATTGACTACCTTTAAAACTATCAGCTTAGGGTTCAATTAAAGCAATAGGGTTATGATAGCTAGACATACTTTGTGTTTTATGCACTGAGCAGAGCCTCTATTGCCACCTTTCACAATAGCAATCCTATAAGTCATATTCGACCTGTCACCAATTTTTTCATGTTGAACTGGGCATACAATCTAAAGGTGGCTACAGAACGGAATAAAACTTTTTTTTTATTATTATTTTGCCTCTCCGTTGCAGAGATATTAGCAATCACAGTATTTGCCACTTGATGAGTTAGCTTTAGTTACGTCCAAGTGGGTGTTATTGGATAGCAACTCATACAGGGAGAAGAAGTGAATGCCCCCCAGTGATAACAACTCATACAGGATCTAACGGGGCAGTTGTAGAAATGCAGGGGACAAGGAACCTGGGCCCCTGAACTGCCCCTCAAGCTAAGGGAGGACCTGTCTTATCTTAACTTGGGGGTATGCTTAATGGTAGCAAGGCCCAAGTCCCCGACATGTCCCTGTCTCCTGTTTAGCCCTGAGCTAAACCCACCAACCCCCTCCCCAGGAAGTGAGAGAGGGAATAATGTGAATAACTCCCAAAAACAACCAAAAGGAAAGACAGACACTTAAGGGTTAAACAACTAAACAATAACACTTAGCTCTCTCTGCTGTTATCTCCGCACAGCAGAGTAAGGCACCAAAATAGGGGAATAGTGGAAGCACCACTGCGCTCAGCAGCTCCTGGCTCCAGCAAGATTGGTTTCAAGAGAACCAATATCACAAACACCAGCTGACAACTCAGGTGACCTTATAAAGGAAGTGGGAGTGGTCCCACCTACTCCTGACAAGCAATCAGACATGCAATTCCACCAGCGGCCACCGGGGGCAAAGACAGGGATTAACCCTCGCTAGCCAGACAGAAATACGGTTTCAACATGCCGAGAGAGCCATGCCACAGATCCAAATGTGGATTGTGACACAGGGAGAATAAGTGCATGCCCCCAGTGATAGCAACTCATACAGGGAGAAGAAGTGCATGTCCTCAGTGATTGCAATACATTCATGGAGAGGAAGTGCATGCCCCCAGTGATAGCAACTCATTCAGGAAGAAGAAGTGCATGCCCTCAGTGATAGCAACTCATACATGGAGAAGAAGTGCACGCCCCCAGTGATAGCAACTCATTCAGGCAGAAGAAGTGCACGCCCCCAGTAATAGCAACTCATTCAGGAAGAAGTGCATGCCCCCAGTGATAGCAACTCATTCAGGAAGAAGAAGTGCATGCCCCCAGTGATAGCAATTCATACAGGGAGAAGAAGTGCACACCCCCAGCAATAGCAACTCATTCAGTGAGAAGTGCATGTCCCCAGTGATAGCAACTCATAAAAGAAGAAGTGCACGCCCCCATTAACAGCAACTCATACAGGGAGAAGAAGTGCATGACCCCAGTGATAGCAGCTCATACTGGGAGAAGAAGTGCATGCCCCCAGTGATAGCAGCTCATACAGGGAGAACAAGTGCACACCCCCAGTAATGGCAACTCATTCAGGGAGAAGAAGTGCACACCCCCAGTGATAGCAACTCATACAGGGAGAAGTGCATGTCCTCAGTGATTGCTACACATTCAGGGAGAAGTGCATGCCCCCAGTGATAGCAACTCATTCAGGAAGAAGAAGTGCACACCCACAGTGATAGCAACTCATACAGGGAGAAGTGCATGCCCGCCAGTGATAGCAACTCATTCAGGGAGAAGAAGTGCACACCCCCAGTAATAGCAACTCATTCAGGAAGAAGAAGTGCACACCCACAGTGATAGCAACTCATACAGGGAGAAGTGCAATGCCCGCCAGTTGATAGCAACTCATTCAGGGACCCCCACTGATAGCAACTCATACAGGGACAAGAAGTGCATGCCCCCAGTGATAGCAACTTATTCAGGGAGAAGAAGTGCATGACACCACTGATAGCAACTCATACAGGGAGAAGAAGTGCATGCCCCAGTGATAGCGGCTCATACAGGGAGAAGAAGTGCATGCCCCCAGTGATAGCAACTCATACAGGGAGAAGAAGTGCATGCCCCCAGTGATAGCAACATACAGAGAAGTGCATGCCCATGATAGCCTCATACAGGGAGAAGAAGTGCATGCCCCCAGTGATAGCAACTCATACAGGGAGAAGAAGTGCACACCCCCAGTGATAGCAACTCATACAGGGAGAAGAAGTGCACGCCCCCAGTGATAGCAACTCATACAGGGAGAAGAAGTGCACGCCCCCAGTGATAGTAACTCATACAGGGAGAAGTGCACTCCCCCATTGATAGCAACTCATACAGGGAGAAGTGTACACCCCCAATGATAGCAACTTATACAGTGAGAAGTGCATGTCCCCAGTGATAGCAACTCATAAAAGAAGAAGTGCATGTCCTCAGTGATAGCAACTCATACAGGGAGAAGTGCACGCCCCCAGTGATAGCACCTCATACAGGGAGAAAAAGTGTATACTCCCAGTGATAGCAACTTATACAGTGACAAGTGCACACCCCCAGTGATAGTTACTCTTACAGGAAGAAGTGCACACCCCCAGTGGTAGCAACTCATACAGGGGAAAGAAGTGCATGCCCCCCAGTGATAGCACCCCATACAGGGAGAAAAAGTGTATACTCCCAGTGATAGCAACTTATACAGTGACAAGTGCACACCCCCAGTGATAGTTACTCTTACAGGAAGAAGTGCACACCCCCAGTGGTAGCAACTCATACAGGGGAAAGAAGTGCATGCCCCCCAGTGAAAACACCCACTTGGCTTGACTAAAGTTATCTCATTATGTGACAATATTTTGATTTGCTAATATCTCAGTAACTAAGAGGTACACTTTCTTAAAAAAAAAAACTTTTTATTCCTTTCTGCAGCCAGTATTACATCTTGTGCCCAGCTCAACATGAAAAATTTGGTGAATGGTCCTTTTTAAAGAGTATTAACCCATGATTTAGGTTATAAAGTCAAACCCAAATTTCCATTTGCTTACAGCACATTTGGAGTCCTTGCCCCCACATCAATGTAAAGTAGGAGAACTGGTTGGCTTGGTGAGAGGCATTTGTGTTTTATGTTGACATTACTTTTCTTTTTGTCATTTGTGAGTTTTTCTTTTCACTAACATCAGCGAAGGTGGAATGGTGCTTTAACTATAATTAAAAGGATAAATGGAGTCTATCAGCAGAAAATGACTGTTTAAACCAAGCACAGGTGCTCAGTGCATCCTTGGTGTGACCAAACTGCTCAGTGCACCTTCCCACCTGCTTGTTTCCATCTGTTTCTGCTTTCCTCTGGTTTCTGTGAATCATGAGCAGTCAGTTAAGGACAAGAGGGGTAGATATAGATGGAAAACAGGTAGGTGGGAAGGTACAGTGACCGGTTTGCCCACACCTAGAGTGCATCGAGCTTCTGTGCTTGGTATGAATAGTCTTTCTGTGCTGACGGACTCCCTAAAAAGAAAAAAATATGTTGTATTTAGGTATTAATTTCATGTCGATGAAAAAAATACCTATTTCAGCTGCAGATGGAAGGAAGAGAGCCACAGTCATTACTAGTGGGTAGGCGGAGCCCAGATAGGATTGACACCTCAGATTAAAAAGAGTGTTGACCGGCCCCTCCAGCTCGGGCTCCTCCTACTCAGCTCTGCAGTTTACAATTTGAGGTCTCAGAGGATAGTCGCTGCTAGAAGCAGCTCCTCAGAAGATTTTATTTTTTTATCGGACAAGAGACTTGGATCACCAAATGTGGTCTAGAGGTCTCAGGAGTCTCAGCGCTGCTGGACTCCCACCTCTCCCTTGGCGGATCTGTATTACCCTAATGGTGGTCCCTGCAGAACCCTGCCGGCCCGGGGGGATGAGGATGGCTTCCCTGGCGGGGGCGCAAACCGCGCTGCAGGGGTCACTGCGTCCCCCGCCCTGGGGGGAAGCATGGGCATAGCGCCTGGGGGTCCCTGTGGCGCTTCGGCTGGTGAGTACCTCACATTTTTACCTCACATTTTTATTAATGTGTGTGTGAGTGTTTAAGCGACTGCTGCGGCAGCCGCTGTACATTACATGTCGGTGACTGTGTTTTTTGTCCGCAGGTGGATGCCTGCAGGACATAGGAGAGGAGTGCGCGCCTTTTTATTTGAATTTTCGCGCCGCTCTGAGCGCGCGCTTTACTGCTGTCTCCATTTCCGGCTTCCCTCATGGAGCACACGGAGGCACAGCGCGGCGGCCATTAAAGAAGCAGGCTGAAAGCTTCTTCTGGCTCTTCTCCCTCCTCCCCTCCCGGCAAGATGTTACACTGTTACCAGCTGGGTGAGTGGCTTATAGCCCGCAGGCAGAAGCTTAACCCCTTCACCCCCACAGCGCGGGCACCTTCTGGGGCACTAATGAGTGACAGACTGCGCTGTCCTGCGGCTGTTATCGCATAAGGGGCTCACACACTCTTTTCAATAATAATAAAGAGTTTGTGGGGAGTCTGCGATTTTAATACTGCCACTATACGTTCCCACTAACGATCCTGATAACGACGCATACTAATGCGATCGTTTCTGTGATCATTTTTTAATGTCGCTAGTAACTGCCAATCTGGGCGATCTCATTAACATCGAAACTTTGGCGGTCATTGCAATATACAAAACAGCGCAATTTTTAGCGATCTTGTGGAACGTTTTTCTGTGGCATAAAAAGCTGTCCTGCAGCTGCTGCCTTATAAGAGGCACTTGGGGCTCGCACAACTTTTTCATTATCAAGGTTGTGGGAGTCTGCTACTTTAACCCCTTCTTAGGCGGTTAACTATTAATGCTGGGGTAGCTCTCTCTTTAAGAGCTTTAACCCTTCAGCGATTGTTTTTTCTTTAAGAAACACACTGTTCTAGTTACTGACAGGTTTAACCTGCCATATACTGTGCAAGGACATGTCAGATGCGGACTATCTGACACGCAGACCCCGACAGCGTCATGCGCAGCGGTCGGAGGTTCCAGTGGTGTCAAAATGGAGGCCCTCGCTAGTTTCTATGATGGCCTGTCTGACCTTCTAGGTTATGGAGTGTCAGCTAGATCCTCTCAAGGAAGCGACACAAATCGGTGCCTTCCTTCTCGCGTAGCGAAGATGTCCGTTTCGGACAAGGAGGATCGGCAGGGACACTCTGCCTCTCTCATGGACCGTACTATTGGAGCCATGAGGGCGTTACAGTTACCAGAGAGAGGTAACTAGGCGTCCTGGTAAGTCGGCCCGGATGTTTCAGGAGTCGCATAGGTCGCGACGGCTTTACAATCTGTATCCGTTTTCTACGGAGTTGATTGTTAATTGGATCTCCTCAAGTGAATGTCCCTTTATCCTGGTAAAGGAAGGCGAGTCTGCAGGACCTGCTGGACAGAAAAATGGAGATGGCAACAATATCCATCTGCGAGGCCGCGGGTCATGGATTCAGTATTAAGGATCTATGTGTACTTGTAAAGTTTCCCTGAGCCGTTTGGACCGTCTACGGACGGCGTGACAAGATGGATCCCCTCTATCGAGATAGATGGGCTTTTCAAGTTGAAGGATTCTGCGTCACTGCTATCCAGGGCGCAATCCTCGGCAGTCACAGTCAGAAGAGCACTGTGGCTTAGACAGTGGAACGCGGTTTCCAAGCAGGGTTTGCTATCTTTAGCTTACAAAGTGGTCAGCTATTTGAATCTGACCTCACAGAGCTGATTTCTGAGGCAAAAGAAACAGCTTTACCGCAGCGCAGAGCTGTGACTTCTGCGTCTGGCAGGACTTGTGCCGGTAGTTGTCGGCGGTCCTTTCGGTCCAGGGGATGATTCGGTCAACCCTCTGGGGGTTTGGGTCGTTCCTCTCTTTTTTAAAAAAAAAAAAAAAAAGGGGGGGAATTTCTCAGAAATTCCGCATACCCTGGAAACAGAACTTCCATTAAGACAGAAGCTGGCAAAAAACCCGCTAAAGCGGTCTGACGTCTGGGTCTCACTCGAGCGCTCTCGAGTGGAGGGTCGTTTACTCCAATTCAAACCGACTTGGGTTTCCCGTGTGTCGGACGCCTGGGTAACACAGGTTGTGTTGGCAGGCTACTTCATAGAGTTTCTTTCTCGACCCCCGGACATGTTTTGCCAATCTCGCATTTCGTCAGAGCCGAGCTATTTGCCGCTCTACTACGAGAGGTCGATTCCCTTCTGCAGAAGGGTGTGGTGATACCGGTTCCGCAGAGGACCGGGGAAGAGGATTCTTATTCCAACCTCTTTGTGGTCCCCAAAAAGGAGGACAAATTTCACCCTATTTTGGATTTCAAAGATTGAATCGGCATGTTTACATCCCGAAAATTCCGCATGGAGTCGCTTCGCTCCGTTGTGGCAGCCCTGTCGCAGAACGTCTTTTTGGTCAATCGACATTCGCGACGTTTATTTGCATGTTCCCGTCGGAAGGGCTCACCGGCGCTTCCTTCGTTTTGCCATAGGTCAGGACCATTGCCAGTTTGTGGCTCTGCCATTCGGCTTGGCCTCGGCGCCCAGAGTTTTTACAAAAATTCTAGCGCCCCTCATGGCAATTCTTCAAAGACAGGGGGTTACGATTTCCCTACCTGGACGACCTTCTGATTGTGGCGTCCTCAAAGGAGGAGGCGGGGACGGCTCGCAATCTATCCCTTCAGCTCCTGGAGGATTTCGGGTGGCTGGTCAATTGGGAGAAGTCGTCTCTGGAAGTCAATCCTGTTTTTGGGAATGCATTTCGACACTGTACGGACGGTGGTGTCCCTTCCTCCAGACAAGCAGGCATGTCTCTTTCGACATGTACAGATTGTGAGGTCTACGGCAGCAATGTCCTTTCGGAAGTGTATGCGCCTTCTGGGTTTGACGTCCATGGAGGCACTTCCGTTTGCCCAATTTCATTCCAGGGCCCTCCAAAGGCTCATTCTGAGTCGTTGGGATCGATCGCAAGCTTCTCTGAATTGCAGCGTCATCATCTCTCACAGGGTGCGAGAATCCCTAGGATGGTGGTTACGTCCAGGAGCGTTATTCCTGGGGAAATCTTTCCTCCCTCCGAGGTGGTCGGTCATAACCACCGATGCCAGCCTGACGGGCTGGGGGGGGTGTCTGGAACGATCTTTGGATCCAGGGAGTATGGTCATCGGAAGAGTCTGTTCTACCGATCAACATCCTGGAGTTGAGGGCAATTTTTCCTTTGCCTACAACACTGGACGGTTCCTTTAAGCGGTCTACCTGTCCGAGTGCAGACAGACAACGCGACGGCGTTGCGTATATCAACCACCAAGGCGGGACAAGGAGCTCCAGCCTCATGATGGAGGTGTCTCGGATCCTGCTATGGGCCGAGACCAAGGTTCCAGCCATCTCTGCGATCACATTCCAGGAGTCCAGAATACCACGGCGGACTTCCTCAGTCGCGAGAAGATGGATCCTGGAGAATGGAGTCTTCATCCGAAAATTTTTGCGCTGCTGTGCTTCCGTTGGGGAACTCCCAAGTGGATTTGATGGCATCCAGGTTCAAATGCCAAACTACCGACCTTCATGTCCAGGTACAAGGACCCGAAGGCTGTGGCGGTGGTTGCTCTGGTGGCTCCGTGGGACCATTTCGAGCTAGTCTATGTGTTTCCGCCGATATCTTTACTTCCTCTGGTGCTGCGTCGGATCAGACTGGAAGAGAATTCCGGCTATGTTGATAGCCTCGGATTGGCCAAGGAGGACGTGGTTCTCGACACTGGTGTCGTTTTTGGCGGCACCGCCATTCCCACTTCCTCCTCGCCCGGACCTGTTAACCCAGGGGCCCGTTCGTCATCCGGACTTGAAGTCTCTGCGTTTGACGGCGTGGCTCTTGAGACCGAAACCTTGACCCGTAGAGGTTTTTCAGCCGAAGTCATTGCCACTCTGCGAGCTGCCAGAGGTCCGGCTACTACTAAGATTTATCACAAGACTTGGTCTTTTCGTGGTTTCGGGTTCTTCAAGGAATCAGAGGATTTTTTTCCATTCCCAATTTGTTGGCTTTGCTACAGTACGGGCTGGACAAAAGGTTTGGCAGTTAGCACTCTGAAAGGTCAGGTTTAGGCCCTGTCTTTGCTATTTCGGAAGGCTATCGCCTTGCGTAGGGACGTACGTTCCTTTTTTCGCGGAGTAACCCGTCAGTTTCCACTGCGGAAGGCGCCTGTGTCTCCTTGGCAGCTCAACCTTGTCTTGGAGGCTCTTCAGCATATACCTTTTGAGCCTATGGGTCTGCTAGCCTTTCTTTAATTTCTTGGAAGGTTACCGTCTTAGTGGCGGTAACCTCTTTAAGAAGCGTTTCTGAGTTGGCAGCTTTTTCCTGCTCGCCTCTTTTCCTAGAGTTTTACCCGGATCGAGTAGTGCTTCGCACACGGGGCGATTTTCTACCTAAGGTGGTGTCGCAATTTCATGTTAACCAGGATATTGTGTTGCCCTCGCTTTGCCCGGGCCCAGGGAATGCAAAGGAACGGAACTTGCACAAATTGGATTTAGTGCGGGTCTTGAAGTTCTATTTTGTCTATTACTCAAGGTTTTCAAAAGTCAGATTCCCTGTTTGTGATTACAGCAGGTCGTAGGCGTGATCAACGAGTTTTCAAGGACTCTATAGCTCGTTGGATTCGGTCGGCCATTTTGGAGGCTTACCGTCTTAATGGCGAACCTTGCCCGATTAAGATTCGAGCTCGCTCCACGAGGGCTGTGACTTCATCGTGGGCCTTTCATCAAGGGCTTCGGCAGCTCAGCTCTGCCGAGCGGCGACCTGGCGTTTCGTCCACACATTTACAAAGTTTTATAAGGTGGACGTCAGTGCTTCCGCTGATGCGGCCTTAGGACGTAGGGTCCTGCAGGCAGCGGTAATTTAAAATTTTTAGTTAACTTGTATTTGGCGCCTGTGGCGCATTTATCTAGGTTGTTGGGTTTCTGCCTATTTTGGTTTTTTCCCACCCTAATTTTTGGACTGCTTTGGGACGTCCCACTAGTAATGACTGTAGCTCTCTTCCTTCCATCTGCAGCTGAAAGACGGATTTTGGTAAGAACTTACCTGTAAAATCCTTTTCAGCGAAGGAAGGAAGAGAGACACAGCTCCCTCCCATGGCAGAAGTGTGTTGTTGTATTTACAGATGCAGCGTGACCCTTCTCTGATAGCGATTATCTGGACTGAGGTCGACGCGCTACGGCTCTGTTCCAGCATTGCCAGCTTATCGCAGTAGTCAGGTTCAGTGAGTAGTACCTGTAATTGTGTGATTTTTTGCCGAATGCATGCATAACCTGTACTCTTATGTTTTTTCTCTGAAGTCCTTCAGAAGGGGTTATGTTGCTTCGCTGGTGATATTGTTCTTCCTTAAGCTTGGGTACGACTGAAGAGCTGAGTAGGAGGAGCCCGAGCTGGAGGGGCCGGTCAACACTCTTTTTAATCTGAGGTGTCAATCCTATCTGGGCTCCGCCTACCCACTAGTAATGACTGTGTCTCTCTTCCTTCCTTCGCTGAAAAGGATTTTACAGGTAAGTTCTTACCAAAATCCGTCTTTTTCTGTCTTTCAATCATTGATACATGAGCTTTCATGGGCTCACAAAGTGATAAGCGTATGTTCACATGATACTATTGTCACGCAGATTTCTGCATGTTTTTGATGCTGATTTCCAGTGACAAAACACCTCCAGTATTTTTCAATGGGAAATTCCTACTGTTTTTATATACAGTGAGTGCGGAAAGTATTCAGACCCCTTTAAATTTTTCACTCTTTGTTTCATTGCATCCATTTGGTAAATTCAAAAAAGTTCATTTTTTTCTCATTAATGTACATTCTGCACCCCATTTTGACTAAAAAAAACAGAAGTGTAGAAATTTTTGCAGATTTATAAAAAAGAAAAACTGAAATATCACATGGTCTTAATTATTCAGACCCTTTGCTCAGATACTCATATTTAAGTCACATGCTGCCCATTTACTTGTTATCCTCCTTGAGATGGTTCTACTCCTTCATTGGAGTCCAGCTGTGTTTTATTAAATTGATAGGACTTGATTTGTAAAGGCACACACCTGTCTATATAAGAGCTCACAGTGCATGTCAGACCAAATGAGAATCATGAGGTCGAAGGAACTGGCCAAGGAGCTCAGAAACAGAATTGTGGCAAGGTACAGATCTGGCCAAGGTTACAAAAGAATTTCTGCAGTACTCAAGGTTCCTAAGAGCACAGTGGCCTCCATAATCCTTAAATGGAAGAAGTTTGGGACCACCAGAAGTCTTCTAGACCTGGCCATCCAGCCAAACTGAGCAATCGTGGGAGAAGAGCCTTGGTGACAGACGTAAAGAAGAACCCCAAGATCACTGTGGTTGAGCTCCACAGATGCAGTAGGGAGATGGGAGAAAGTTCCACAAAGTCAACTATCACTGCAGCTCCCCACCAGTTGGGTCCTTATGGCAGAGTGGCCCGACGGAAGCCTCTCCTCAGTGCAAGACATATGAAAGCCCGCATAGAGTTTGCTAAAAAAACACATGAAGGACTCCCAGACTATGAGAAATAAGATTCTCTGGTCTAATGAGACGAAGATAAAACTTTTTGGTGATAATTCCAAACAGTATGTGTGAAGAAAACCAGGCACTGCTCATCACCTACCCAATACAATCCCAACAGTGAAACATGGTGGTGGCAGCATCATGCTATGGTGGTGGTTTTCTGCTGCAGGGGCAGGATGACTGGTTGCAGTTGAAGGAAACATGAATGGGCCAAGTACAGAGATATCCTTGATGAAAACCTCTTCCATAGTGCTCTGGACCTCAGACTTGGCCGAAGGTTCACCTTCCAACAAGACAATGACCCTAAGCACACAGCTAAAATAACAAAGGAGTGGCTTCAGAACAACTCTGTGACCATTGTTGACTGGCCCAGCCAGAGCCCTGACCTAAACCCAATTGAGCATGTCTGAAGAGACCTGAAAATGGCTGTCCACCAATGTTCACCATCCAACTTGATGGAACTGGAGAGGATCTGCAAGGAAGAATAGTAGAGGATCCTCAAATCCAGGTGTGAAAAACTTGTTGCATCATTCCCCAGAAGACTCATGACCTATGACCATGTGATATTTCAGTTTTTTCTTTTTTTAATAAATTTGCAAAAAATTCTACATTTCTGTTTTTTTTCAGTCAAGATGGGGTGCAGTGTGTACATTAATGAGAAAAAATGAACTTTTTTCAATTTACCAAATGGCTGCAATGAAACAAAGAGTGAAAAATTTAAAGGGGTCTGAATACTTTCTGTACCAACTGTATGGATGTAGATTTTAATACTGCATAGGGAAAAAAATGTGCTTGCGTCACTTAGTAAAGCAGTTACTGCACAGAAACCATTGCACTGGAACAAGCTGCATGTAGACCTGCAACAGGTCAAACTGCAGATCTGACGCAAAAAAGCGCCTCCCTAGGATTTCTGCTACAGATTCCGCTGCCAATACAGGCTAGATGTTTTACAGGAAACATTTACTCTCTGATCATATCCTGACCACTTACCCAAGATTTACGAAGGGGACACCTCAAACCCAGCGGGAGTTATTCCAAGGTCTGTAAGAGCAGTCTGGGAATGAGATATATATGGCTATTTTTGAAGTTGAGGTTTATCCATTTGTTTTTGCTTATTTTTATTCTTCCGTCACAAATATACAAATCCAACAGTAGAAATACCCTCCGTCACCTGTGATTCCTGGATTATAAGTGCCTCTTCTGATTTTGATCTCCATCGATCTTTATTTCTCTCATCTCGGTGACCCCTTTTTTTTGTTCCTTACAGCAGTTTGGAAAATATTCAATAACTTGTAGAATGGAATCCATTTTTAAGGTTTACAGTCCATTTCTGCTCTGCTGTAGCAAGAAGAGGTTAATTTTGTCTCCTCTCTGTATTCTTCCCATTGACTGGCTTAGTTTATGAGAAGCCGTCAGTTTCTATCTAGTCTCCAGCCTTGGCCGTCTAAAGATGTAGGCCAGTTGACAATGCAAATGCTGTTTTTTTTTCCCTTCTCCGTTTAATGTCCCTTCACCCAACCCTCAATCCTCCCCCCATCTCACTCTTTCAAATATTGTTATATCACCCAAGAGCACCGCGCCATTCCGACAGCGCTTTCAGCACCTATCTACTTTACCGCAAGGCTTCTCCTCCACATCCAGCGTCGCCCCCACCAAGCTCACATTCGACAAGCATCTCGCCTCACAAACGATAAGAGCTGACAGAGCAGATCTTGAAATTTCTTTATATTTTTTTCTACCCCTTTCTTTATTTTGCCAAAGGCCCTGGTCAGATGTTCTCCTCCATGTCATGAGAATGTCAGCATCCACAAACCCTACCTTTCAGAACTCCTTGTAATTTCTTAATTGGCATTTACAAGTGACATTTCCAATGTGTGCTCTGGAACTGACCGGACAAGGAACATCTCATACACTGCACATCCAAGATCTCTTTTGATCTGTTTTACTAAAATGGTTATTTAGTTTAAATCTTTTTTATATCCCCTATAATATAGTTTATGTACCAAAATATGTAAAATATTACACAGAAATATTCCGATGCCCGATGCACAGAGAACACTGCACAGAAAGAAGTAGGCTGATGGTGAAATTCACAATGTTTTGGGAAATTTTTAGTAATATAGCTATACATTTTTATTAAAAAAAATAATAGAAGACACAAAAAAGGTAATTGTGTCACTGTGTGATATTTGGATCTTAGCTGAGTTCATAATCCATAAAATATTAATAATTATTAGCTTACATGATTTTGCATTGGTGTTTATTGGCAGCCACCTGACCAGTAATCTTTGCAGGGAGTGCCCCACAATTATGTCTTTGCCCCTTGGTGATAAGTGTCTAATTATTAGGGGTTCCCACCAATATCCAGAAGGGGGGTCCTGTATCGTGTTTGAATGTAGGTGCGCTGCCACTCCATTCACTGAGATTTGGGATTGATGGAGCTAGCCATCGAGGTGACACAAAGTTCTTTACTACTGTGGTGTTTGTGATCAGTGGAATTGCCAGTGGTGAGACCCCTATCGCTCCAACAATTGGTATCCTGTAGACTGGTGATAAAGTGTGATTACACCTTTAATCTTTTTTCCATTTAGCCACATTGGTGATCAATATAGTAAGTTCTAACTACTAGGGGTTCCAGGTTGATATGGTGTTTCTATATGTCACATAAAATGAGAGTTATAGCCAAAAATTGCAATTCCACCTGGATCCTAATTTCTGAGGGCACCGAAAAACTCCTCTGCCATATAGAAAGACATCAATATTTGTAAATGAGTGCACATGGTAGAATAGGGTGTTGTTTAGGGGTTTAGGACATCTGCAAAATATTTCACATTATTTGGTTAAGTTCATCTAAACGCATAAAAAAAATTGTCCATTTTTAATCCATTAAAAATGACGATTTTTCATATTAAAAAAAGATCTAAGGCACAAATACAGTTTCCTATGTTAATGGTCATGAAGGGGTAAATGAGATCAGCTGTGAATGATTTCTTGCCAGTGTTCTAGAATGCAAATTACCTTTGAATTCAAGACAGAAAGCCTATTGGAGGTAGCTAGCTAACTAATAAGTCAATTTGCTATCCTTGTCTTGCTTGTCCAGTATTTCTTTGTAATTTGAAAAAGCTTAATTGTGGTAATTTGTAAACATTTTGGTGTGCACTATGACCAGTGGTAAGACCCAGGGGTCACCATGGTCTAAATGGTAAAACACCAGTAGAAAAAGATTGAGAGAACCTGCATTACGATATACCCTTAGATTAAGCACATAGAAGATAGTACATGTTCTTCAGTAGGGTCCGACTGGACAACCAGGGTATCCTAGAGTTGGCAATGTCTATGAGATAGTAGTCTGGGGGGTAAGGTTACTCCTTGTGGAGAGTGACATACCAGCTCTGGCGTGTCGAGGTAAGGAGGCTTATTCGCCGTGCAATGCTCCTCTGGGAAATTTTAATATGCAAATTGCCTCTTCAAACAAAGAGGACTTGTACTCTATAGCGCCACCTATTGGAAGTAGCGATCCTACAAGTCACAATCAACCCTTTAACGAGTCTTGTAATATGACTTAGGATAAAAGCCAAATCAGATTCTCCATTTGCAGACACGGTGTTTCGGACTGTTGGTCCTCGTCAGTGCAAAGTAGGAGAGATCTGATTTGGCTAGATGAGAGGCTCTGGACTGGGGTCTGGGGGGTAAGGTTACTCCTTGTGGAGAGTGACATACCAGCTCTGGCGTGTCGAGGTAAGGAGGCTTATTCGCCGTGCAATGCTCCTCTGGGAAATTTTAATATGCAAATTGCCTCTTCAAACAAAGAGGACTTGTACTCTATAGCGCCACCTATTGGAAGTAGCGATCCTACAAGTCACAATCAACCCTTTAACGAGTCTTGTAATATGACTTAGGATAAAAGCCAAATCAGATTCTCCATTTGCAGACACGGTGTTTCGGACTGTTGGTCCTCGTCAGTGCAAAGTAGGAGAGATCTGATTTGGCTAGATGAGAGGCTCTGGACTGGGGTCTGGGGGGTAAGGTTACTCCTTGTGGAGAGTGACATACCAGCTCTGGCGTGTCAAGACTCGTTAAAGGGTTGATTGTGACTTGTAGGATCGCTACTTCCAATAGGTGGCGCTATAGAGTACAAGTCCTCTTTGTTTGAAGAGGCAATTTGCATATGAGATAGTAATGATCTTCACTTACAGCAGAAACTCAGAAGTGCAGTAAAAGAAACTTCCAGCAGACAAAAGCAAGAATGCCACAAAAGTAAACCTGTTGTTGCCCAAGGTTTGTGCAGCTAAAGCCCTCCTTGACACTCTAGATCAGACCCGGGCAAGGGGCGGCCCGCGGGCCGCATCCGGCCCGCCGGCTGTCAGTGACCGGCCCGCGGAGGCGCTCCGGCAGTCTCAGGGCCCCGGCATCAGCTGGCACAATACTTACCTCTCCCGTGCCTCCGCTGCTGCAGCTCCGGGCTCCACCGGCGCTTCCTCTCACAGCCGGCCGCTGAATGACGTCATCATTCAGCGGCCGGCTGTGTCAGAGAGCGGGGACGCTGGACAGGTAAGACGTGTCTCTGTGTGTGTCTGTGTCTATGTAGTGTGGTGCTTTGTGTGTGTGTGTGTGTGTATGTATGTGAGAGAGTGCTTATGTGCTGTCTGTGTGTGATGATGGGCAGGCATTGCTGATAATGGGGAGGCATTGATGATGATGGGAGAAGATGATGATAATGGGCAGGCATTGATGATAATGGGCAGGCATTGATGATGGGGAGAAGATGATGATGGGCAGGCATTGCTGATAATGGGGAGGCATTGATGATGATGGGGAGAAGATGATGATAATGGGCAGGCATTGATGATAATGGGCAGGCATTGATGATGGGGAGAAGATGATGGGCAGGCATTGCTGATAATGGGGAGGCATTGATGATGATGGGGAGAAGATGATGATAATGGGCAGGTATGTATATATACAGTATATATATATATATATATATATATATATATACTGTATATATACAGTATTGGGTAGAACGGAGTTAATTATATTAGTCCGGCCCTCTAAAACCATCCCAATTTCTCATGCGGCCCCCTGGCAAAATTAATTGCCCACCCCTGCTCTAGATAGCTGCTAGCCATATCGTGGTTTGGCCAATAGCTATCTCCCCCGACACTTCCATACACAGGAGCACTAAGCTGGCTGAGCATTCCTGTGTTCTCTATGAGAGTATGACTGCTAGATGTCTTTGGCGGCGCCTTATCTGTTACAGAACAAAAGGATCGGCACTCTGAAATCGGCACGCCAGATGGTTCAGTCTCCCATCATCATCTGTCAGGTGGCAGTTGGGTGACCCCCCATATACATTACACTGTTGGGCAAACCTGTTGATGTTGGCCGGTTTGGCTGCTGTTAGGTCGCATTCAGGCATCCATATAAATCTGATTGAGTTTGGACCTCAATGCACGGACTGGCCAGCGGGTTTCCTAACCCGTTTCTATGAGGCTGTCAAGCTCCGATCAGTAGACCCGCTGTCCAGTCTGTGTATAGCGTTCTGATCCTGAACCGAGTTATATGGATGCCTGAATGAACCCTTAGTCTAATGTTTATGAGGGCCTAAGTGTTATTTTCTATATTTATTTTTTTAATGACTTCATATATGGTGGCAGGTTTTGACTACATTTATTTGGACATGCTATTAAAATATTTCAATGATACAGTTGATACATAGCCACCTATTTGTGAAGAGATTGGATTTTGTTGACTAAACGATGAAGGGTGCCAATAATGTTCACCGCAATAGTCTGCTATGTTTACACACGTCTCCGTATTATGACCCAGTACAATTATCCAAGGTGGCGGAAAACAACACAGTCTGTAAAATGGTTTGATAGTAAGAGTTACCCTGCACCCTCCCGTCCGCGGTGACAAGAGCGTTCGATCCTTACCTCGAATTATGTGCTGTTTATGCCGCAATAAATAAAACCAACTTCCCTCATTGTCTCCTTTGTATGAAAAATTAACCGGACACCTAATATATTTAATATTCGCCAGCGTGTGAGAATAATTTTTATGCAACTCTGATAGTTAGAAAGATAGATAACTCAATTATTCCGCCATCTATCAAAATATTCAGATCTATAACGGCTCACTAGGAAGATTGATGGTAGGCAAAGTCCACCGGCTTCAGAGCCCTTCTAATATTCACGCATTTGGCTCAACAACTTTCTTTTTTTTTTTTTTTTTTTGACTCGCATTTTTTTTTTTTTTTATCTCAATTGCATTCACAAGCAAGCTTCATTACCCATCACTCTACCGGAGAGGTTTTATTATAAGGATGCCATCTTGGCAAGGCTGTTATTTAGATGATAAATGTAGGGAAGAAAGAGTATGTCTAGAAATTCGACTTATTTATGTGTTTGAGTCTAAGAGAAAGAGAGCGAGAAAAAGGGGGGAGCGCTTTTTTTTTTTTTTTTTTGACAGGTAAAACAAACAGCATCTACATTCCTAATGAACCTCGATTTTACAGATACAAATACAGGTCACTTAACTCCGTGATGTATGGCTGGGTTTATTTTCCTGCAGGAATTTTCATCATTAATTTGTAAAATGTAAATTAACTAATTAGGAAGAATATGTTTTATTTGTGACAATTTACTATTCATTTCTCTTCTCTCTGCATAAATTTTATGATAGCTTTTTTTTTTCTTTTCTTTCTCGCATTTCTTTGTCTCAATATTATTACAATTATGGCTTCTGTACGTTAAGGACTAGTGAAGTTCAGAAGAGAAAAAAACAGGCTCCGTCGGCCTTATATACACAAATGTCAATAACTTATATATTATATATACTCGTATATAGTAATTTGTACTCCTCAATGTCTGTTTTACTTGCTCATTTTTCTACAGAGGACCTTTTAGCGCCACAGAAGTGTCAGGTATCATCTTGTTCTAGAACTCTGCTTTGTCATCCTTCTGTCATTATTCCTGGAAATGTGTGAATAAATTGACAACTGGGTGGTACCTTTCCCCTTGCCAGTGGCCTGTGTCCCTACATAATCTGACAGTGACTAATCCGTACTGGCATTATCAGGCTGCGGAGGAACTTGGCCCAAGCTTTTCTTGAGGGAGAAGAAGAGTGGTCCACCTCTAAACTCATTACTTATTTTTTTTATTAGGCTATGGACTCATTCAGACATCACTGATTTTTCTCGCATGAAATTTTTTTTCTGAGTTTCATCGGGGTTTTCTCAGATGGATAAAAAAATGATGGAGGTTTCTCAATAAAACAGTCTGTGAAAAACAGAGTTCAAGAATGGGATTGAAGGATTGTCTGATTTTTTTCACTGACCATTAACTTGCATTGACGCGATTGATCAAAGCCAAGTAAGACCACTCGGTGGGCAAAATTACACGGACGTATGAACAGCTCCACTTACTATGTATGATAGGTACGGGTTCGATCTGTGAAAAATACGGATAGAACTCATACGAGAAGGACTGACGTCTGAGCGAGTACCAAGTCTAACAGAAATCTATTGCCAATTGTCAGAAGGATCAGTTTGCTAGCCAAAATACAATGTCCAAGAATATAATGTGACATTCCTACAGCCAGTTGTATGTCAATGAATAGTTTTTGGGCTATTTTCAAACAGTATACAAAAATGTACACGTACAAGTTTTATCTATGTTTTTTACATATAGAATTCGTACCTATTATAGTCTATGGAACTGTTCACATGTTCGTGTATTTTCTTGGGCAGAGTGGTCCTCACAAAATCGGAGTCTCGTCCGGTTTTGATCCGATTCTTGGATCAATCTAGTCAATTCAAGCCTATAGGTCTGTGAAAAAATGGGACAGCCCTTGGGTGTAATCCATGTACTGTCCAATTTTCATGGACTGTTTGATATGATAAGGGAGCAAAACCCCCATAATTTAGTTTTTTAATCTGAATCCAAAAACAGTGATGAGACTCGGAGCGATTTTCTGTGTATAGTATCATCTCTCCTCACACAAGTAAAAGGAGGTTGTATGGTGCCTCATCTACAACCATACTCTCCAAGGTCAGTGTTCATTGATCAGGTATGGCCCTACCATTGCCCAATGGTGTTACCACGATTCCAAAAAAAAAAAAAATTATATGTGATCCGAGAAAAAAAAAATCTCAATTTGGTACCCAGAAATATTTCTAGAATATTATACCCATCTGTCTTTGTATAGAAGAGTGCTCCTGGCCTTGTACTGGCAGTTCACACACGGCATCCTTCCTTACCGGTATGGAGCAACCAATTCTCACCACGATGAATAATGTTGTTCCTGTTCTGTACCCCTCAGTGGTGACCTGCATGTTTGCATGTCATTTTTTATTCTTCTTACACCTTGTGCATCTCTAGTCGTTCTTGACCTATAGAAAGTATTCATGTAGCGATTTCCTTTAATTTCACCCATTGTTTTTTTCCATGTAAGTTCGGACAATAACTTGATGCATATTAAGCATTGTGTAATCTGTACAGTAATGTGCTGAATAATATGCAGGGAATAAGGCCGCCATTTGCTATGGAACATGCTTTTTTTTTCTTCTCAGTAGAATGTTTATAATTGAGGCATTTCTTTGCTAAACCGTGGGTTGCAGTCTTGTCATTGTTCATTAGACAGGTATTTGCATTAGGTCCCCGTTTGCCTTAAAATAAGAATGCAAAAGAATCAGCTAATGGCTATGAAGCTAGAAAAAGCACCTACTATTATCATCTACATGCCAAAATTGAAGAAAATACTCAGATGGAACAAACATCTCCATTTTTATAAGCAAAATTAGTAAAAATGACCAAGATGTTCTCTGTACGCATTTTTAGCAAACCAGTGTAGGAAAATCTGCTGTTTCACAGGGTCCCATTTTAAAGGGACCCTGTCATGTCCCAAAACACTGTTATATTGCAGATAACTGGTTCATCTGTAGGTTAATACCATTACAAAGCTGCCAGGCCCCCTCACTGAGAGTGAAACTACTGGGAGAAAATTAACTTTATTCCTCCCAGCAGCCGACAGCTTTCAGTCATAGAGGTGTAACCGGAGTGGCTACAGTCACCGCTCAGTACACAAGGACTCGTGGCTGTAACCTCGCCCCGGCACTGTGATTGACAGCTCGTGGTGCAGTGTATTTGTACAGAGCAGACTGTCAATCAAAGTGCCGGGGCATGCTTACATTCGCTCCATGCATGCTCACCCCAATAGCTAAAAGCCGGCACCCCCAAGAGAATAAAGTTGATTTTCTTCCTGTTGCTGTGCTTTCATTAAGTGGATAGGCAGCATTGTAATGCTATTTACCTTCAGATTAACCTTATGTCAGAAGGGTTATCCGTTTATTGGCATTTAGAGATGTGACATGTTTTCTTTAAATGGGTGGAGCACTGCATTTTGACCGCCAACACTCCATATATACCAATGTGCTATAACATTAAAACATAATACTGGGTAGGTCAAGGTTCTCCAAATCCAGTCCTCAATAGCCACCAACAGATCATGTTTTCAGAATTTCCTTGTTACTAGAGATGAGCAAATTTGTTCGGATTCGGTTCCAAATACAATCGGAATCGAATATTGTTTTTGCAATATTCATCGAACACAGCGGAACATCATTAGAGTCAATGGGAGTAGAAATTACCGAACATGTTCGGAACCAATCATAAGACATACATTTGGCCCGAATAGTGTTCAAATATGGCACGAATATGTCAAAATCCGATTTGGGGGCCAAAATCCGAACAAATTCGCTCATCCATACTTGTTACTGTCCAGATGAGGAAAATAAGAAAACTAGGGCTCTAGAGAGCACTGCCAAATGTTCGGAAATAGAAGTAGGTACCATACAGGAATACATACAAAATTACTTTTATTATGCTACATGTTTTAGAGCTGACCTAGCTCCTTCCTCGGGCATGTACCTGCCTAAGGAAGGAGCTAGATCAGTCAGTTCTGAAACACGTAGCATAATAAAAGTAACTTCATATGTATTCTTGTGTGGTACCTACTTCTATTTCCAAACCTTTTGCAGTCCTATCTCGAGGCCCCGATTTCTTTTTTTTTTCTCGTCTTCATTCATCTGATGTCAGGATCTCGTCTGGGTTGGAGCCGATGTTACTGCAAACACTAGGGGAAGCAGAGGCAGGCAGCGTAGTCAGGTGGCAGGCCGAGGTCAGTTCACATGTCACGCGGTCTTATGATATGTGTACGATGTCAGTAAACTATTCTTAAAAGAACAACACTCTATACAACATATAGATTAGCAACATCAGCATGTAAATATAAAATAGATTTACCTGACACGATATCCGTTGAACTCAGGGTTAATCTTGAGGACTTGATACACTGTCACAGGAAAGAGGAGGACCGGGGGTCTAACCTGACCCTAAACTGGGGTCCTAACTAATCCCTCACCTTGGAGGTACTGATAATGGTTCAGAGGTCCAAGTCTCCAGCCTAACCCTGTCTCCTATCAGTCCTGAACCCTGTAATCAGTCCTAAGAAGGATTCTGATTACCACCAAAGGGATATGGGCTGATCTCTGCTAAATACACAGATTAGACATATAAGACAGACTGGAGAAAACACAGACTTGCATACACACTCAAACACAGAAGGAACATAAATGATCTGGGATATTAAACTCTAAGCAAGGTGAGCTTAAAACAACTAAGGAGCTCTTTAACTTAAGTCTATACAGATACAATCCTATCTGTGGTCTGCATGAAGAATTTCACTGGCAACTCCCAACACAGACAACCAGAGATTTAAAGGAAACCAATCAACAAATAATTAATTGCAGCCGGGAGAAAACTGCACCCAGTCCCAGAACTGAGCACAGACAGAATTAACTCCCTAACTGCCAAACACAAAGAAACAGCAACTCAGCTGTGAGAAGTCAGAATGTGCAACCGCGACGATCTTCGTGGCGATGCACACATGACAGTACCCCCCCTTCTACGAGGGGCCTCCGGACCCTCAGGGCCAGGTTTGCCCGGGTGAGTTCTGTGGAAGGTCCGCACCAAACGATCTGCGTTAATGTCAGACGCAGGAACCCACGTCCTCTCCTCTGGACCATACCCCTTCCAATGCACCAAGTACTGAAGGGACCGGCGATTCAGACGTGAGTCAATGATCCTTGACACTTGAAACTCCAAGTTACCATTGACCACCACTGGAGGAGGAGGTAGAGGTGATGGTATGACTGGTGCCACGTACCTCTTAAGTAATGACTTGTGGAACACATTATGAATTTTAAACGTAGGAGGGAGGTCCAGACGAAATGCCACAGGATTAATTATGGAACTGATCCTGTACGGCCCGATGAATCTGGGACCGAGTTTCCAGGAGGGCACTTTAAGTTTTATATTCCTGGTAGACAACCATACCAGATCGTTCACATTAAGATCTGGACCAGAAACTCTCCTCCTATCAGCCATACGTTTGTAACGGTTCCCCATAGCACTCAGATTATTCAATACACCTCTCCACACTGAAGCAAGTGACGACGAGAAACGCTCCTCCTCAGGAACCCCAGAAGGGCCCCCCCCATTGAATGTACAAAACTGGGGATGAAAACCATATGCCCCAAAAAACGGGGACTTACCAGTGGACTCGCTCCGCCTGTTGTTAAGAGCGAACTCTGCCAGAGGCAAGAAAGAAGACCAGTCCTCCTGGTTCTCTGAGACAAAACACCGAAGATAAGTCTCTAGGCTTTGATTCAGACGCTCTGTCTGACCATTGGTCTGCGGATGAAAAGCCGAGGAAAATGACAATTGCATCCCCCGACGTAAACAAAATGCCCTCCAAAACTTGGACACAAACTGAGACCCCCTATCTGACACCACATCAGAAGGCAACCCATGAAGTCTCACAATCTCCCCAATGAACATCTGCGCCAGAGTTTTAGCATTAGGGAGGGCAGGAAGAGCAATGAAATGTGTCATCTTACTGAACCTGTCAACAACCACCAGTATGACAGTCTTCCCTGACGACTGAGGAAGGTCCATGATGAAGTCCATAGACAAATGAGTCCATGGACGCTCCGGAAGTTTCAAGGGTAAGAGGGTCCCAGACGGACGGGTATGAGGGGTCTTAGAGCGAGCACAAACCCCACAGGACGCGACAAAAGTTAAAACATCTTTATTAACGTTAGGCCACCAAAACCGGCGAGAAAGGAGATCTAAAGTAGCCTTACTCCCTGGATGTCCTGCTAAAGCAGAATTATGATGTGCCTCAATAACCTTTTGTCTCAACTGATTTGGGACAAACAGTCTCCCTGGAGGTCCTGCAGGGCGTCCCCCTGAGCCTCTAACACCTCCTCCTCAAGCTCAGAACATACAGCCGACACTACCACCCCCTCCTGAAGGATGGGAATCGGGTCATCCATTTTCCCGGCCCCTGGGAAACTGCGAGACAAGGCATCCGCCTTAACATTCTTAGATCCAGGGCGATAAGTGACAACAAAATTAAACCTGGTAAAAAACAACGACCATCGAGCTTGTCTGGAATTCAGACGCTTAGCAGATTCCAAATACAGCAGGTTCTTGTGATCAGTAATGACGGTGACCGGGTGGACTGCCCCTCCAAAAAGTGACGCCATTCTTCAAAAGCCAACTTAATGGCCAAAAGTTCCCTATTGCCGATATCATAATTCCTTTCGGCGGACGACAATTTTTTAGAAAAGAAAGCGCACGGATGCCATTTACCAGGGGACGGACTCTGGGACAATATTGCACCCACCCCTACGTCAGACGCGTCCACCTCCACAACGAACGGCTGTGATGCATCTGGTTGGATGAGAACGGGTGCCGAAGCAAAACATTTTTTCAAAGAGGAAAAAGCTTGGCAAGCTTTGTCCGACCATTTAGAAAAATCCGTCCCTTTTCTTGTCATGTCAGTGAGAGGTTTGACAACAGATGAGAAATTACAAATAAATTTCCGGTAGTAGTTAGCAAACCCCAGAAAACGCTGCAGAGCCTTAAGATCCTCTGGCTGATCCCATTCAAGCACTGCTCTCACCTTTTCAGGGTCCATACGGAAACCGGAGGCTGACACTAAGAAACCCAAAAACTGAAGTTCCTGTACGGCGAATACACACTTTTCCAGTTTGGCGTATAGTTTATTGTCTCGCAAGATCTGCAACACCTGTCTCACATGCTCCTGGTGAGACACAAGATCTGGTGAGTAAATTAAAATGTCATCCAAATATACGACCACAAACAGCCCCACCAGATGACGAAAAATGTCATTAACAAAATGTTGGAATACTGCTGGTGCAGTAGTCAGACCAAAAGGCATGACAAGGTTCTCATAATGTCCCTCCGGCGTGTTAAACGCCGTTTTCCACTCATCCCCCTCTTTTATCCTAATCAGATTATACGCCCCCCTGAGATCCAATTTAGAGAACCATTTGGCGCCAACAATTTGATTGAAGAGATCAGGAATCAGAGGGAGTGGATACGGATCTCGAACAGTAATCCGATTAAGTTCGCGGAAATCCAAGCAAGGGCGTAGGCCTCCATCTTTTTTCTTCACAAAGAAGAACCCCGCGGCCACTGGGGAAGATGAAGGTCTAATATGCCCTTTGGCCAGACTTTCCGAAATATAATCTTTCATAGCCTGCCTCTCAGGACCAGAAAGGTTATATAACCTAGCTTTAGGTAACTTAGCATCAGGAAGTAAATTAATAGAGCAGTCATACACGCGATGAGGAGGCAACTCCTGACACCCTCCTCAGAGAACACATCCCCAAAGTCCTCCAAAAAAGGAGGCAAAGTACTAGGCACGACCGCACTGATGACTGTGTTCATGCAGTTACTTTTGCAAAACTCCCCCCATTGGCTTATATCTCTGGACTGCCAATTAATCACAGGGTTATGTTTAACCAACCAAGGAAGTCCCAACACAATAGGAGTAGGTAGACCCTCCAACACATAACAAGATAATAGTTCCCTATGTATTGCCCCTACCCGAAGGTCAATGTTATGAACCTCATGAACAAAGCTACCTTGGCCGAGAGGCCTGGCGTCAATGGAGAATATAGGGATCGGTTTGACCAATACACTCAGATGCATACCTTGAGCCTGAGCAAACTGAGCGTCAACCAGATTAGCCCCGGACCCACTATCAAGAAGAACAGAAAATCTCTCCACTCTCGTACCAACCACCACTCCACTGGTACAAGGAACTGAGAAGAACTAGCGGACGAAATACATACTCCCAGGTTGTCGTCCACCACACAACCTGGGATTAACAGTTTTCCGGCGACTTTTTGCTCAACAAGGCACGGGATGGACATCCCCCAACAAAATGTCCCTCTTTCCCGCAGAAGAAACACCTTCTAGTCCTGCGGCGTACCGCCAATCCCCTCCTACGAAATGATGTCCCTCCCAACTGCATAGGCTCCTCCGAACAGACAAGGGGAACCTCAACATAAGGGACTTTAGTAGTAGGTGGAGTAACAACAGGGGGCGGAGTTACCTCGCACCTCTCCCGGAGCCGTCTATCAGTACGGATAGCTAGGGCCATAGCAGCCTCAGTGATGGAGGAGAATCATACTGAGCCAAAACGTCCTTTAATTTGTCAGAAAGCCCATGACAAAACTGGCTCCTAAGAGCTGGGTCATTCCACTGAGTATCTGTGGCCCATCTACGGAACTCAGAAGCAAATTCCTCCGCCGGACGATCTCCCTGCTGTATCTTACGTAATTTTGTCTCAGCAAGAGAGACCCGATCTGGGTCATCATATACCAAACCCAGGGCAGTAAAAAATCGATCTACTGACTGTAGAGCCGGGGATCCCGGAGGAAGGGAGAAGGCCCAGGATTGAGGGTCCCCTTGTAGGAGCGAGATAACAATTCCCACTCTCTGCTCTTCACTCCCTGATGATCGAGGCCGAAGCCGAAAATACAATTTACATGCTTCCCTGAAGGTAAAAAATTTGTCTCGCCCACCAGTGAACCTGTCCGGGAGAGCTACTTTAGGTTCAAATCTGGTTTGCTCCGAGGGAGACAAAACTTTGGACTTAATGTCCGTCAGCTCCATGGATAATCCCTGCAACTGCAGAGCCAGCTGGGCTACTGGATCCATGGCAACTGGGAATAATTTTATGGCCAGTGAAAATGTCACGCGGTCTTATGATATGTGTACGATGTCAGTAAACTATTCTTAAAAGAACAACACTCTATACAACATATAGATTAGCAACATCAGCATGTAAATATAGAATAGATTTACCTGACACGATATCCGTTGAACTCAGGGTTAATCTTGAGGACTTGATACACTGTCACAGGAAAGAGGAGGACCGGGGTCTAACCTGACCCTAAACTGGGGTCCTAACTAATCCCTCACCTTGGAGGTACTGATAATGGTTCAGAGGTCCAAGTCTCCAGCCTAACCCTGTCTCCTATCAGTCCCTGAACCCTGTAATCAGTCCTAAGAAGGATTCTGATTACCACCAAAGGGATATGGGCTGATCTCTGCTAAATACACAGATTAGACATATAAGACAGACTGGAGAAAACACAGACTTGCATACACACTCAAACACAGAAGGAACATAAATGATCTGGGATATTAAACTCTAAGCAAGGTGAGCTTAAAACAACTAAGGAGCTCTTTAACTTAAGTCTATACAGATACAATCCTATCTGTGGTCTGCATGAAGAATTTCACTGGCAACTCCCAACACAGACAACCAGAGATTTAAAGGAAACCAATCAACAAATAATTAATTGCAGCCGGGAGAAAACTGCACCCAGTCCCAGAACTGAGCACAGACAGAATTAACTCCCTAACTGCCAAACACAAAGAAACAGCAACTCAGCTGTGAGAAGTCAGAATGTGCAACCGCGACGATCTTCGTGGCGATGCACACATGACATCACAGGAGAGCAGTGTTTGTAGCAGAGGAGCAGGCAGATAACGTAGTCAGGTGGCAGCCGGAGGTCGGTACACAGGAAAGGCAGTTCGGTAGCAGAGGAGCAGGCAGATAACGTAGTCAGGTGGCAGGCCGAGGTCAGTTCACAGGAGAGCAGTGTTTGTAGCAGAGGAGCAGGCAGATAACGTAGTCAGGTGGCAGCCGGAGGTCGGTACACAGGAAAGGCAGTTCGGTAGCAGAGGAGCAGGCAGATAACGTAGTCAGGTGGCAGGCCGAGGTCAGTTCACAGGAGAGCAGTGTTTGTAGCAGAGGAGCAGGCAGATAACGTAGTCAGGTGGCAGCCGGAGGTCGGTACACAGGAAAGGCAGTTCGGTAGCAGAGGAGCAGGCAGATAACCTAGTCAGGTGGCAGGCCGAAGTCAGTTCACAGGAGAGCAGTGTTTGTAGCAGCAGGAACAGCAGGAGAAAGAGCTTGACTAAAGGCTGGAAGCACAATAATCTCGCAATGACACACCCACAGGGCCAGGTTTATATAGGGCGTGTAATTGGCAATCAGAGGCCAAACGAGAGAGCACTGGGTGAAGCCGATCAGGAAGAACAGTCAATGGTATCCGGGTTCAGCAAGGAACTTTGTAGCCAGCAGAATAGCTCAGATGGTAGAGCTGCTGGCCGGTGGACAAGAGACACTGGGTTTGATTCCTGACATCTGAATCCACGGACTGGATCCAGAGGGTGGAGATGTAGCTATTGGAGTTTCGTTGTTTGCCTTTCCTAGTGTTATATCTGAAGCTCCACAACTCATTCATGGGAGCACCATTACCCACTGAGATTCAGTTTTGTTCCCGTTTGACCTTCTCTTTTATTTCCTTGTTGCTGTCCAGGTGATAATTCTATCACCTGTGCAATAATAAGGAAATCCTTAACGCATGATCTGATGGTGGCTCTTGAGGCCTGGAGTTGGGGAACACTGGTGTAGATCATGCCTCCAAAGCAGCTGACGTCTATAAGTTCTGTAAGAAGCTAGGTGGGACTTGTTTTTCCAGCTCATCCAACAGATAATTGATCGAATTGACATCTGGAGTATTCAGAGACCAAGTTAACACTCTTAAAGGGAAACTGGCTGCACTATTTCAGTTGTGGTGTTTCAGAGAAAATAAACTATAAAGATCTGTGAACCATAGCCAAAGAGAACAGACTAGTCCATCGCCACCCCTGGCCAGATCTTGCCAGAGGCAATTACCAGGTCTCTCCTTATGTACACAGAAGGGAAAGACCTGCCAGTCACCTGCAGCCACGCTGAGAATGGTGCCGAATTTTTCTGGTGTCCTTCTATTGTCCTCGGAAGGGATCTTTAAAGTTTTTTTTTTTCTTATAAAGCACTGGACTGTTTCAGAGAAAAATATACGTGGCTGCAGTCATGAAAGAGTATCCATTCACATGAATGAAAGGACCCAAGTTTTCCTAGAAGAACACGGATCCTTTTGGGCACTAGACAGTGCTGAGCATGGACCTGCAGCTCCAATTCGTTTTGTGTTCTGATACCTTGCTATCAAAGCCAACAGTGAAGGGGTTGTACACTGCTTTGATAATGACATCCTATCAATAAAATAGGCATTAGTCAGATCGGTGGGGACCTCACACCTCCACAGATCAGCTATGTCGGTGGCCGGTGTAAATGATGAGGAAAAAACATGGGGTTTTCAGCATCCGCTTAACTATGTAGAGTTTAAAAATTGCTTTTAATTAGAAAAAAAATAAAATTATAAGAACAAAAACATGCCAAAAGATGGGGTAGAACGGGAGGTAGACATGGGAGGGAAAGATACAAGGACACAGATCTACGCGTTTCAAGCTGTAAAGCTCTTAGTCCTGTAAAGCATTAATAAGAGCTGAGCGGTATAAATATTGGTCATGTAATCTGGGAAAACTGCATTCCTCCTCATCAACTTTGACATATGGATTTTTTTTTAATAATGACCATGGCCTGTGAGTTTTAGTGTGATTGACCTGACGAAGGGCTCCTTTGGAGCTTGAAATGTTGTTTTTACAGTGATAATAAAGATCTCTTCTTAAGTATTTGAAGCAGGAGCAAAAATTACAAATTTTCTACATGGCGCTACAACTTCGGAAATGTGGAATGTGTAGCATTTTGTAGCATGAATCTAATCCACAGCTCGGCTTCAATAATGATTCGGTAGCTACGTCTCAGACTAGAAGTGTGTGTGAAGGAAGCCAACGCTGCGCTCATTTTTTAATTAAAGGAATTACTGATGTACCATAGCTTTTTTTTTGCACAATAAAAGTTGCCTTCTACCAGTACTTCAGCCATCCATTTCTCATCATATATACACAAGGAAATGATGTCTGGAATATGGTAAATAGGCATGGGGAACTCCAGACACTGGAGAGGCTTAGTGTAAAGCCGCTGGAGTGCAGAATGAGGTGTGAAATGAAATAGCCACGGAGGCACCAGCTTAGCTAATAGACAGCAGTCAGATACAATACAGCGTCGTCTTCCCTGATTGAAACGTCTGTGCTTGAGAGCGTATGAGAGGCCCCTGCACATGTACCTGCTAGGAAATACATTTGCTAGGCACATGAGCAGAACACGGGCAGCAACCCAACAAGACGCATAATTGAATGCAGAGGCGTAAAAGTGAACAAAGCCGTTAGTGGGATACCGGATGGCAGCATCAAGAATTATGGCTCACCGTCCCGATTTATTAAAAAATAAAATGCTAATGGCCCTTCAAAAGAAGTATATAAATAGTTTCTTCCTTCTGTACAATTGATTAACAGAATTCCTGCGAGTCTAGTCGGCATTCTTTGGAAAGCCATATTCTGTGCACATACTGTATGTGTGGCCTTCCATACTGCATTTTTGCATTTTCTGAGTACCTAATAAAACAGTCATTTCCATTAAAGTAAGAAAATTACAAGTTGGGTATGTGCATATGGGTCTTTTTCAGGCGAATTGCGCCTGGAATTTTGCCTGAAAAAGCAAAAGAAAAAAAAATGAATATAATGCACAGCAATGTCAAAACGACATTGCTGTGCGTTTGTTTCTTCTTACGTCATTGCTTTCCACGTCATCAGGGTTCGGAAACCATGGTGCGGTTATAAGACGTGACATTCTTCGGGCAACTTCCGCTTGTAATCTGCCTGCTTTCTATAGTTCATAGTATATTGTAACTGACGCTGGCGAGAGATCCGCTGCAAGCATGACGGCAAAGATGCAAGCGGAGCCACCTCAAAAAAACAACCGCGGGTGTTTTCCTGAAACAGCTCACCTGGGAAAAATTACAAGTAGGGTATGTGCACAAATTGTCTTTTCAGGCAGATTCCACCTAGAATCCATCCGAAGAAGCGGCACAAGAAAGTAATATACTACACAGCAATATCAAAATGACATTGCTGTGCACATGTTCCATCTTATATCACTTCTTTTAACCACTTAATGGTTCAAAAACCCTGAAGTTGGTAAAAGAAGTGACATGGTCATTTTCGGGTGATTTCTGCTTCATAGCCGCCCGCTCTATATACTTCACAGCATAGAATAAATGACGCCTGCTGCAGAACCATCGGTGAAGCCACCCCAGATAAACTACCGCCAGCGTTTTCCTGAATCTGCTTTGCCAGGGAAAACTCGGCGGCTTTGCCGATGTCAAAATGATGTAACCATAAATTAAAGTGTTCTATCTGGTCCTTTCAGTAATATCAGTCTGCAGATATTTCTTGGCACAATCTGTTGGTGAGGGTGAGATTGTTACCCAGCTTTGTCCCACACATCAAGTAAGTGTGCCTCATTATCCAGTGTCATGTCCCCTCGATTAGTCACCAGACAGCCACAGTTATAGATGTAATAGTGGGAACATTGGCTGCTACTTAGCTTAGCAAACATATGTCAATAATAGGCATCTTAAAAAGTGAAATGGAAATACTCTATAATTAATTCTGGGCTACACGCAGACTTTTTGTATACTTTTGCTTTGATTGTAGACATGTTCTTTCCTTCTCTTCTGCATGCAGACCAGACGTCATGATGAAATCTGATGATGGAAGAGTTTGCTACCCAGATATCTTTGACCTCTCGCTTTTGCAGCCCATTACCACCCTCTGTAGTAATACAGATAAATAAGTAATGCAAGCAAATTCAGTCCCTCAGACCAGACCCCTTTGTTCAAATATGTCTACCCAGAATGCTTGTTCTCACAGCTATCCACAGGATGCTGACCATGTTATACAGCTATCACCCCTCTCAAACAACCATTAAACCCTTTAGATGCTGCTCTCAATCGCGAAAGTATTCACCTCATTTGCTTTTTACCTTTTTTTTTTATATTACAACCTGTGTTTAAATATTTTTGTAATCCGATTTGTGGGTGATGGATCAGCACCAAGTAGTCTAAGTTAGTGAAGTGAGAAAAGTATAGAGAAAAATTTAATTTATGGGATAAAATAACAAGTGGCATGTGCATATGTATTCACTCCTTTTGCTATGAAGCCCCTAAAAATTTCTGGTTCAAGCGATTAAATTCATAAGTCCCATGCTTAGCGCAAGGACGTCCTCCTGTGTGCAATCTAAATGTCACAGGATCTGTCAGTATATACACTTTACCTTTTCTTAAAGGCCACAGAGGCTGTAACACCATTAATCAAGAGGCACCACTAACCAAACAGCACCATGAAGACCAAGGATATCTCCAAACAAGTCAGGTACAAAGTTTTTGAGAAATACAAGTCAGGGTTGGGTTATAACAAAAAAAATATACACTACAGACCAAAAGTTTGGACACACCTTCTCATGTAAAGATTTTTCTGTATTTTCATGACTATGAAAATTGTACATTCACACTGAAGGCATCAAAACTATGAATTAACACATGTGGAATTATATACTTAATAAAAAAGTGTTAAACAACTGAAAATATGTCTTATATTCTAGGTTCTTCAAAGTAGCCACCTTTTGCTTTGATGACTGCTTTGCACACTCTTGGCATTCTCTTGATGAGCTTCAAGAGGTAGTCACCGGGAAATGGTCTTCCAACAATTTTGAAGGAGTTCCCAGAGATGCTTAGCACTTGTTGGCCCTTTTGCCTTCACTCTGCGGTCCAGCTCACCCCAAACCATCTCGATTGGGTTCAGGTCTGGTGACTGTGGAGGCCAGGTCATCTGGTGTAGCACCCCATCACTCTCCTTCTTGGTCAAATAGCCCTTACACAGCCTGGAGGTGTGTTTAGGGTCATTGTCCTGTTGAAAAATAAATGATGGTCCAACTAAACGCAAACCGGATGAAATAGCATGCCGCTTCAAGATGCTGTGGTAGCCATGCTGGTTCAGTATGCCTTCAATTTTGAATAAATCCCCAACAGTGTCACCAGCAAAGCACCATCACACCTCCTCCTCCATGCTTCACGGTGGGAACCAGGCATGTAGAGTCCATCCGTTCACCTTTTCTGCGTCGCACTAAGACACGGTGGTTGGAACCAAAGATCTCAAATTTGGACTCCTCAGACCAAAGCACAGATTTCCACTGGTCTAATGTCCATTCCTTGTGTTCTTTAGCCCAAACAAATCTCTTCTGCTTGTTGCCTGTCCTTAGCAGTGGTTTCCTAGCAGCTATTTTACCATGAAGGCCTGCTGCACAAAGTCTCCTCTTTAATAGTTGTTGTAGAGATTTGTCTGCTGCTAGAACTCTGTGTGGCATTGACCTGGTCTCTAATCTGAGCTGCTGTTAACCTGTGATTTCTGAGGCTGGTGGCTCAGATAAACTTATCCTCAGAAGCAGAGGTGACTCTTGGTCTTCCTTTCCTGGGGCGGTCCTCATGCGAGCCAGTTTCTTTGTAGCGCTTGATGGTTTTTGCAACTGCACTTGGGTACACTTTCAAAGTTTTCCCAATTTTTCGGATTGACTGATCTTCATCTCTTAAAGTAATGATGACCACTCGTTTTGCTTTACTTAGCTGCTTTTTTCTTGCCATAATATAAATTCTAACAGTCTATTCAGTAGGACTATCAGCTGTGTATCAACCAGGCTTCTGCACAACACAACTGATGGTCCCAACCCCATTTATAAGGCCAGAAATCCTTCTTATTAACCCTGACAGGGCACACCTGGGAAGTGAAAACCATTTCCGGTGACTACCTATTGAAGCTCATCAAGAGAATGCCAAGAGTGTGCAAAGCAGTCATCAAAGCAAAAGGTGGCTACTTTGAAGAACCTAGAATATAAGACATAATTTCAGTTGTTAAACACTTTTTTGTTAAGTATATAATTCCACATGTGTTAATTCATAGTTTTGATGCCTTCAGTGTGAATTTACAATTTTCATGGTCATGAAAATACAGAAAAATCTTTAAATGAGAAGGTGTGTCCAAACTTTTAGTCTGTACTGTATATATATCCCAAATAGAAAGAACATGGTACCATAAAAAATATGCCAAGACAGGGCCTTCCACCAAAACTCTAAGCCCGGGCAAGGAGGGCATTAATCAGAGAGGCAGCACAGAGAACAAAGGTAACCCTGAAGGAGCTGCAGAGTTCCCGAGCAGAGACTGGAGTATCTGTCCATACGACCACAGCAGTAGACTCCATAGAGGTGGCCTTTATGGAAGAGTGGGCAGAAAAAAAAAACTTTACTTACACACAAAATTTGCAGTGCTTGTATTGAGTTTGCCAAAAGAATTGGGAGACTCCCAAAATGTATGGATGAAAGTGATGTGGTCAGATGAGATAAAAATTGAGCTTTTTGGCCACCAAGATAAACGCTATGTCTGATGCCAATCCAACATAGCTCATCACCCCAAGAACACCATCCCCATAGTGAAGTGTGGTGGTGGCAGCAGCATGCTATGGGGATGTTTTTCTGCAGCAGAGACAGGGAAAATGGTACGAGTTGAGGGGAAGATGGATGGTGCTAAATACAAGGATATTCTTAAGCAAAACCTGTTTCAGTCTGTCAGTGATTTGAGATTGGGACCGAGGTTCACTCTCCATCTAGATAATGACCCAAAGGATAATGCTAAAGCAATGCTCGAGTGGTTTAAGGGGAAATTTGTAAATGTTTTGGAGTGGCCTAGTCAAAGCTCAGACCCAATTGAGAATTTGTGGTCAGACTTGAAGATTGCTGATCACCAGAGGAAACTATCTAAGTTAAAGGAGGTGGAGCAGTTTTGCTTTGAGGAATGTGCAAAAATCCCAGTGGAAAAATGTGGAAAGCTCATAGAGACTTATCCAAATCATCTTGCAGGTGTAATTGCTGCAAAAGGAGGCTCTACAAAGCACTGACTTTAAGGGGTATGAATAGTTATGCAAATTGAAGTTTTCCCTCAAAAGAAAAAGGTGAAATTCCAGGTTTTGAGGTAGCAAAACATGAAAAATGCAATGGGGGGGTTGAATAATTTTGCAAACCACTGTAAGTGTTTAGTCAGGCAGAGGAAGCGTCTTCAGTAATTCAATAGCAACCCGTAGGCTTTAGTAGGTTGTCTGTTAGTATAACACTAATTGGTGATAATACACTATAATTCAGAAATAGTATATTATGTACATAAATAGATGACAACATATCCACTTTCAGATTGCCTACAGGGGCTTTAAAAGAAAGATTTTGAAAGGGAAAAAAATTGATAATTATTAAAAAAATGTATATACATATATACAGTACATAACTGGTTTTCCTGCATCTGTAATGACCCCTTCAATTAAATTAACACTTTTTTTTCCCTATGGTAAGCAAAAAATAAAAGACAGAATTACTGATTATTATGTTTTGTTCCGCTATCTATGTAAATAAGAACAAAAGGTATTAGAAAACGTGTATACCATAAAATGGTACCAAAGAAGACTTTCTCCCATAGAAAAAACAGCTACCCGTGCAGCTCCGTTGCCAGAAAAATAAACATGTTATAGGTCTTTAAATGAAACATGAAAAATAAATATTTTGTAAAGCAAAGTCTTTTAAAAGTAGTGAAACAAAAAAAATGTAAATCTGGTTTCACCATTATCATAACTTTTGCAGAATAGAATTTTTATGTAATTTATACTACTCGCAGTCAATGCAATAAAAGCAAAACCTTCAAACTTTAAGTAATTTTATGTAAATTTATGCTTTCACCTCCCCTTCAAAAAATAAAGTTACACAATACATTGTTTATCTCAAAATTATGCCATCATCTACAATTATGTGGTGTAATGTAAAAATTACACAGTTATGCCTTCCAAAAGCAGCGTCATAAAGGGATTATCTTGTCAAATATTGATGACCAATCTGCAGGGTAGATCATTAGTTTCCTATTGGTGGCTGTCCGACACCTCGTGACACCCTCCCAGTATTAGATGCTATACGCTCCATAAGCAGCTGGATATAAACACATTAAATGTAGGTGCATTGTGTAGTGGAAAACCTATAAACATGCCAACACCCACAATAGATGTACAGATCAAATGATCAGTGTATAGGGGTGAAAGGATAAATAAGGAAGGTTCAGTGCAAGGATAAGATAACTCATATCAAAAGAAAAAAAACACTATATACACAATTGTATATGTACAAATATGCTCAAAAGTGCATTGTGCAACAAAGTGTACCCATAAATATAATGTATAATTTCTCATCCTGGTATGTATGGTCCCCTCACCCCACCAATCCTGGTATGCATGGTACCTGCTCATCCATATCCTGGTATTCATGGTTCCCTCACCCCCAATCCTGGTATGCATGGTTCCCTTCCCCCAATCCTGGAATGCATGGTTCCCTCACCCCCCAATCCTGGTATGCATGGTCCTCTCACACCCCAATCCTGGAATGCATGGTCCACTCACCCCCCAGTCCTGGTATGCATGGTCCCCTCCCCCCAATCCTGGTATGCATGGTCCCCTCCCCCCCAATCCTGGAAAGCATGGTCCCCTCATCCCCCAATCCTGGTATGCATGGTCCCCTACCCCAATCCTGGAATGCATGGTCCCATCACCCCTCAATCCTGGTATGAATGGTGCCCTCACACCCCAATCCTGGTATGCATGGTCCCCTCACCCCCCAATCCTGGTGTGCATGGTCCCCTCACCCCCCTATCCTGGTATGCATGCTCCCTCACCCCCAATCCTGATATGCATGGTCCCCTCAATCCCCATCCTAATATGCATGGTCCCCTCACCCCCAATCCTAATATGCATGGTCCCCTCACCCCCCAATCCTGGTATGCATGGTCCCCTCACCCTCAATCCTAATATGCATGGTCCCCTCACCCCCCAATCATGGCATGCATGGTCCCCCTCATCCCTATCGTGGAATGTATGGTACCCCCTCATCCCCCAATCCTGGAATGCATTGTCCTTACACCCCCAATCCTAGTATGCATGGTTCCCTCACCCCCCTATCCGGGAATGCATGGTCCTCTCACCCCCAAATCCTGGTGTGCATGGTCCCCTCACCCCCCAATCCGGGAATGCATGGTCCCCTCACCCCCCAATCCGGGAATGCATGGTCCTCTCACCCCCCAATCCTGGAATGCATGGTCCTCTCACCCCTCAATCCTGAAATGCATGGTCCTCTCACCCCCCTATCCTGGAATGCATGGTCCTCTCACCCCCAAATCCTGGTGTGCATGGTCCCCTCACCCCCTTATCCTGGAATGCATGGTCCCCTCACCCCCAAATCCTGGTGTGCATGGTCCCCTCACCCCCAATCCTGAATGCATGGTCCCCTCAACCCCCAATCCTTGTATGCATGATCCCATCACCCCCCAATCATGGAATGCATGGTCCCCTCACCCCCCTATCTTGGAATGCTTGGTCCCCTCACCCCCCAATCCTGATATGCATGGTCCCCTCAACTCCAATCCTGATATGCATGGTCCTCTCACCCCAATCCTGGTATGCATGGTTCTCTCAACCCCCTATCCTGGTATGCATGGTTCCCTCTCAGCCCTATCGTAGGATGTATGATACCCCCTCAACCCCCAATCCTGATATGCATGGTCCCCTCACCCCCCTCTCATGGTATGCATGGTCCCTCCCCCCAATCCTGGTATGCATGCTACCCCTCACCCCCTATCCTAATATGCATGGTTCCCTCACCCCCCATCCTGGAATGCATGGTCCTCCCACCCCAAACCTGGAATGCATGGTCCCCTCACCCCCCTATCCTGGAATGCATTGTCCTCTCACCCCCAAACCTGGAATGCATGGTCCCCTCACCCCCAATCCTGGTATGCATGATTCCCTCACCCCCCTATCCTGGAATGCATGGTCCCCTCACCCCACAATCCTAGAATGCATGGTCCCCTAACTCCTCAATCCTCGTATGCATGGTCCCCTCACCCCCCAATCCTGGTATGCATGGTACACCCTCATCCCTATCGTAGGATGTATGGTACCCTCTCAACCCCAATCCAGATATGCGAAAAAAAGGAAAAGGAAAATAGTCTAATGGTCATAAATACAAACAATTGCCACAGTGCATATAGCAAGGAAAATAATGACAAGGATATATGAACATAGTGAGTATATAGAACAATGATCAAATCATGGTCAGTGCCTATGACATGCCCCCTGAGGAAGGAGCGTCTTTTCCGCTCCGAAACGCGCGTCGGGGTGGGCTGGGTGACTGTGACCACCGCATCTACCGGTAAATATCTATGCCACCTTTTGCCACTTATATGCATTGTTTCTATGCTGTGCGGTATATAGACTCATAGGCACTGACCATGATTTGATCATTGTTCTATATACTCACTATGTTCATATATCCTTGTCATTATTTTCCTTGCTATATGCACTGTGGCAATTGTTGTCTTACATACATGGCTCATACTTTGCCTATTGTGCAGAATGTATTTTGTTGGTGCTACACAGTCATTTTCCGGCCCAGTTTTTGATTGTGTGTATTGAGGGATGTATTGCCCCTATTTTGCCAGATACCTTGTCAATATATATATTTAATAAAGTTTGTATTTATGACCATTAGACTATTTTCCTTTTCCTTTTTTTCGCTTGTCTTCAATAGTAGTCGGTCTTATATTGTCCATGTTTTGGCATTATATAATATTGTTATGTGATCCTATTTAGGATCACTTTTTTACTCCATCCATCTATGTATGTTGCCAATATCGCTGTTTATATTTTATACCCCAATCCAGATATGCATGGTCCCCTCATACCCAATCCTGGTATGCATGATTCCCTCACCACCCCTATCCTGGAGTGCATGGTCATCTCACCCCCCAATCCTGGAATGCATGGTCCCCTCACCCCCCAATCCTGGTATGCATGATTCCCTCACCCCCTATCCTGGAATCCATGGTCCTCTCACCCACCAATCCTTCGGACAGAGTGACGCTCCCAGCGTTATATTAGATATATACAGAGATGCGATTGATGTCTTCAGGGTTAGGAACGTGACAGTCATTGACCACACGCTTATATAATTCTGGCATTATTTTTTTATATTCGTTTTTAGAGCATTTACTTATTTTTGCGCGTCATTACAATTGTGGTGATATTAGTACTACTTTTGCACTATAATAATCACTTCTCCACATTCCAAGGGTCATAAACCCTTTTGTTTTACGATAATGGAGATTCATTATGGCTTGTTTTCTTTGGACTAGTTGTTATTTTCATTATTACTATTCTAAGGTACATAGTATCAATTTATATTTTGTTCTTTTGGAATGACTGTTCTGCCATTGTTTTTTAATTTTTTTTTCATCACCTTCAGGAGGCAGACGCTGGCGGCCTCGCCTGCGCTGCAGCATAATCGTATGTATAATTGCATGTGCATTTAATTATTTTATTTGGTGGTATAAATAAAATCAGAGAAAAAAAATTCGGTCCTAAAATAGCGCCGGCTTCACCATCTTGGTAGAGACAAAAAAAATTGTTTCCAAGATGGCACCGCTGGCGCCTGCACAGTAACATCTTTTGGATTGCCAATAGATGCTATTGCACAGGCGCGGCCACTGCCATTTTGAGACAGAATTTTTTTTTCTTAATTTATTTATACCAGCAAATAAAATAATTAAATGCACATTATACATGCTATTATGCTGTAGCGCATGTGCCTGCCTACTGAAGGTGATTTTTTTTTCAATACATATAATATTCAGTGTTTAAAGTAGGGGGCAGATCACTGAGCAATCAGTAACCTGTCATAAGCATCAGTATGAAGACCACATGAAGACCCCTCCTTCCCCCCCTTGAGCACGAGCATATCATTAACTCAAAATTGAAAGTAAAGATTGAACAACTCCAAGACGGATTTCATCAACTAAGGTATCATTTTAATCAGTATAATGGCGCCGACCTGACAGTGTCTGTAGATTACTGTGCACAATACTGCTGACAGGTTCACTTTAAGTGGCGCCATGCCTTCATTCAACTCAATGCACCCTGAAGAAGTTCCTGTCCAGCATTCTGGAACTAGTGGTACCATCCAGGCATGGTGCTTGTGGTTTAACTCCTCAACTCTATTGTCTCATTAATGCCCTTGTCTCAGTCTTGGGTAGGAGTTCTCACTATATAATCCCCTAGCTTCCTGCTTTCAGTTGCCAGTTATTGATTACGCTTGCTCTGGTTCTTTCCTGATTCACAGCTCTGACTCAGCTTGTTAATACCTGTCTGTGACCTCAGCCTGTGTTTTTGATTACCCAATTGCATCGCAATTTTGTCCTGTTTCTGACTCTGCTCTCCTGACCATTTTCTGCCAGCCTGCTTTACCAGCCAGTAGCCCTTCTATAAATTTAAACTAGAGGAACTTTAACAAATTTAGATCTCTGTATAGGAGTTAATAGGTGAAAGCTAGATTTCCTTTGGAATCTACAGTGCCATCAACTCTGCTTGCCATGGCATACCTGATGGATGTTGGCAGACCCAGATCAGCTTTGCCAGTTAGTTGCCCTATGGGATCTGGCTGTTTTGCTTGTAACCAGGATGCTTGTGAAAGCCCCCGTTGCAGTGAAAGACTTCATAGCTGAAAGAAAAAATGGGGGCAAATTATATAAAACAACACTATACAATAAAAAAAAGTTTTCCTAAAAAAATCTATTTAAAAGAACCCCTAAAAAATTTTAGTAAAAAGTGCACTATATTTTACATACATTGCATAAAAAGAAAACCCCCACATATGCTAGATTTGCATACTACTGTAATAACGCAGAAATTTAGTGTAAAAAATGAACATTAAAAGAAATATACGTTAAAAAAAATCATGTCAGAATTGTTGCTTTTCTGTGTTCTGTGTTGTTTCACTAAATAAATAAAAAAAATCTATAAGTACGGCTCCTGAAATGTGAAGAGGCAAAAAGGAAAAATAAATGCATAAAAAATTGGCTGGTCAATGAGGTCTTTTTGAGACCTGATGATCGATGGGTTAATTTAGTTCTGGCGTAGTCCTTCTTAAGGTCCACGCTGTATTCTTCAGAGTTTGTGACACATTTCTCGGTTCAGTTATTGTGGTGGATGCCATGACGTGGTGACACCCTGCACTTCCCATCCCTCCTCGGCCTTACAAGTTCTGTCATTCAGCAAGAGGCAGTCTGCCCTAGGAGCGCTTGTGCAGACCAAGAATGCTTGGTGCAGACTTGTCTCTTCAAGTTTTGTTATTGTGACCTGATGCCTAGTTAGTTCTTATCAGGACTAATACCATGTGAAGCACTAGCCCTCCACTCGTCACACAAACCTACATCAAGATCCTCGCCGTCTGATGGAAATCGCTGAAGGCAGCACAGCGTTCCTCCACACATCCAGAGATTCATCTTCCATAACTCCTTCCTTGCCACTTCCAACTAGGCTCACCAGTGCCATCTCAACGCATTGAGCGCAGATTTTCATTTCTCAAGCTCCATCTGCAGCAAAACCACTATGCACAAATCTTTGTTCAAGAAAATGTTTTTTTTTTTTTTATTTATTTTTAGTTTTTCTAAAAAAAATCAATGTGGTTTTTGTTAAACCTCCAACTTGTCTCTGCTATCTTTTTCTTTCCTATGCATTATTTATAGAGGTCACACAGTTGAAAAAGAGCGAATGAGTGATTCTTGAGAATAATTTTTTTGCATCTGGAATAATATTGCATTACTTCATTTCTTTTCTGTTCTTCTTTACTCCACACAGAATCTCATATTCAACATAGAGGCAAAAAAATTCCAAACATTAAATTTAGTATCGTACGTTTGGAAGTTATATCTTATCCATGAAATAGGGGATAACCTCCAGACCTCTGGGGGTCTGGCTGCTGGGACCCTCCTATTAATCCCTGGAACTTGGGCTCTGAACGGCCTTGTGTGAATGGCAAAGTGGTCGAATTTGAGCTCTGCTGCTCCGTTCATTTTTGTGGGAGTGCTGAAGACAAGACAAACTTAGCACTTGGCTATCTCTGGCGGTCCCATGCAAGAGTGAATGAAACGGCAATGCACGTGATCGACCACCGCTCTGTTTACAAAGGGTTCTTCAGAGCCCCATTTTTCGGGATTGGTGGAGGTCGTAAGCCCCTGTCTCACACAGCGATCTCGCTAGCGAGATCGCTGCTGAGTCACTAGTTTTGTGACGCAGCAGCGATCTCCCCAGCGATATCGCTGTGTGTGACATTCAGCGACGATCAGCCCCCCTGCTGGGTATCGCTGATCGTCGCTGAATGTCCAGGACATTTTTTTGATCGCTGGTCTCCCGCTGACAGGCACGCATCGCTGCGTGTGACAGGTGGGAGACCAGCGATCCGCTGGTAACCAAGGTACACAGCGGGTTTCCAGGCGCGGGGCTGTGCCTAGAAACCCGCTGTGTACCTTGGATACCAGCGCCCTGATGCAGGGAGCTGGTAACCAAGGTACACAGCGGGTTTCCAGGCACCGCGCGGTGCCTGGAAACCCGATGTGTACCTTGGTTACCAGCTCCCTGCATCAGGGCGCTGGTATCCAAGGTACACTGCGGGTAACTAAGCAATGTTACCCGCAGTGTCGCTGTCCTGATCGCTGCCTGAGCTGCCTGTTTGGCAGCTCAGCAGCGATCATGTAGCGATACACCAGCGATCCTGACAAGTGCATATCGTTGTCGGGATCGCTGGTGTATCGCTATGTGAGACCCAGGCCTTAGTCTAGTGGTCAAATGCCCAGAGAATACAAAGTTATTCCCGATCATATCGATAAAACATAACTTCTAAATTTGAGAATACTCTTTTAATACCCAAAGGGGTTATCCAGCAGACTTGTATCACCTATCCACTGGTGCACGATCAATGAAATCATACAGAAGCCACTAGACTCCCTTTATCTTAATCTGTGGGCATCCCAGTGGTCAGACCCCACTGATCATATATTTATAGATGGTCATGATTGCTATTTGTGAGATACCCTTTACTTACTGACTCTGTACTGTGGAGAGTTTTATGTTGGGGACTTGAGTGGTTTATGTGGTTTTAAATTCATAGAAGAGTGGTCTGTTCAGAATCCTCATCTCTAGGGCGGTTATAAAGATGGTCTCTTTCCCTGGAGAGCTTGTCCTACCCTGCAATACACAGACATGTGTCTAGCATTGCACCCATTCACTTAATGCATAAAAGATGCAGCGCTACAGATAACCTTTGGGCAATGCTCCTTCATTGAATCAGCAGGACAGTCCCACCACTTGATCAGCTCCTTGTGGATTTCCTAGATATAGTCCAATGCAGTGCTGCTTTCTCTGGCAGCTTTCTTTGTTAGTCCCCCATAAGCTGCTATTACTACCTATCTCATAAGCATCGCCATGTTCTTGTTTGTGGAAGCACAGGAAAAAAAAAGATAAAGAAGCTCTATAGAACACAGTCACCAAACTTCTATTTAAGCAGCTCCACCAAGGCAGCTGTATGAAAAACTAATTAGTTATAATTGTGCCAATGGGTACAACTGATTAGAATGTGTTTGGCATAAAAGATGCAGATAACTAATTAGATCAACGGTGAACCACCCTACCTCCTGCCAGATCCTTCTCTTATTCTCTCTCGGCATTGCCCATGCTTGTACCTGCTACAGCCAATCTGACGTGTTACTGTTGCGTCATAATCCTGGTGTTACTCCAGTAGTTTGTATACGATAATGCCCATAGCAAACAATCAGACCTCAGCTTTAAATTTTTATAGAGCAGTTTAAGAAATTAATGAGGCCCATCACATCCTCACGCAAACACCGGGAGAACATACAAACTCCTTGCAGATATTGTCCTTGGTGGGTTTTGAACTCATGACCCCATTGCTGCATGGCTGCAGTACTAACCACTGAGTCACCGTGCTGCCCATCTTAGACGTCTATACTAGACATGACTAAAAATGGCCATTTGGACAGGCTGCAAGTTAATATTTCATATGGAGTGTGGTTACAATTAATCAGATGCGGTGATTTGCAGAATAGGAGAAGAGTAAGACGGACAAGGATCGCAACACAGTGCTCATACTGGCAGACGGTTTTACCGACCTGAGCCTGACAGCTGCATAAAAACACTTGCTGTCACATTTAGGACAGGAGAGCTGACGGCCAGTCCGAGCATTGCATTGCGATCCTCGTCCGAGTAATACGGCTGTGAGACTCTTCCCTAATAGGCACCAATACACAGGAATCCAAACATGGGATCTAGAATAACTTAATGAGCTATAAATCGGTGTGACGTAGGGACAGCCACCATCTTGGATAGGGCCTATACCAGCCTCCATTTTGTCTGTTCACAGAGCCACAGGCTGCTAACTGCATCTGGCCCCAGAGCCTGCTGGCATATTCAATACGACAGGGTTTGATGTCCACTGTGAATAAAAAGGGCTTTTAGTATGCTAAGTAATTCAGGCCCATGTTTGAATGGCAAGGTCTTTAGTATGGTAACGAGTTAAGACCCCAAAACAGAGCCAAGCCAGCATGGTGAATAGTAAGGTTTGTTAGCATGGTAATGAGATGCCTAGGGGCTTCAATTAGACTATACCTTTCAGCTAGACACTGAAAACACATCTATTGTATATCCCAGACACGAAGGCTCCGTTCTATGATTATGAATTGTGAGCACATCTTTGTAGGTACATTCTCATAAAAATATCTGTGTGACCTCGGTTCATTTGATGGTGCAACTCCCGAGTCGGTAATGGCTTGGGGGCTGAGATATAGAGATTGGCCATCCACAATGACCCAATCGGGCCAGGTTTGATATCCATGCGACAGGTAAAACATACTGCATCCGCTGGTACCTCTCGTGTCCTGATCCGATCGTACTGGAGAAAGTTTAACCCCTTTATTAGCTATTGGTAATAAATTCTGCAGGGAGCTAAGGGTGGAGATTGTCAGCCCACCCTCGGACACTGAGGGGAGGGACCTAGCAGGTTTAAGAACTGTGAGCTAAGGGCAGACCAGATCCATTCTCACAGCAGCAAGAAGCAACAAGGGACAGACCTGCCAAGGGAGCAGCGGCACACGTTTTGGGGGACTGTCCAGCAACTAAGACTTTCACCTGTGGATCGCAGAGCTCCCTACCTCCACATGTCCCTACAACCTGGTAATATTGACCTCTAGCTAATACCTCTAAGCCTTGTACCATTATTGTTGTATTTTACTCTGACTGCAAATCCATTGTAATTCCGTTGTATAGCTTACTGTATATTTCTGTAATTATCTAGTACGCCCTTAAGGCAATTAAACCATAAAATTAATCTTGGGCTGATGCTTTTACTCTGATCACGAATCTTAGAATACCCAGTGGGTAACAGGACACCCTCCCCGGCGGCCATTTGCTCTAGGTGCAATTCCCTTACTGACCTGAGAGACAAAGGGGGCGCCGGAGAGCTGTGCCTGTGGAGTTACGTCACATTGGTGACATGGAAGGACGGGGGCTGTCCTTCACAATCGGCTCTAGGTGGGCAGCTATTCGTGCTTGGATTGTGGATCCAATGCTCTTTGATAAGTATAGTGCACATTGCTAGACAAGTTAGAATTTGGGTATTTTTACGCCAATGTTGGTGCCGAATTTAAGCCAAACCCCGTCTTCCAAGTCACTCCCTGTGTTAAGTGAATTACAAAAAGTATCTAAAACATGATCAGGAAATACATGGTGCCAGACATGTTTTGTCACAAATTGTAGTATAGTGGAATCTGGGCACTTTTAGCTTAGGAAATCATTCCCCATATTTCTAAAAATCTTGGGGTCTCATTTTTTGATTTGTTTGAATGGTTTCACAGTTCAGCAGTGTATAAAGGTTCATTTCAGCTGAGCCTTCCAGAAATGTGGTAGCTTTGCCTTTCATCTGATACCACTGCTAATATATTATATTTGTATCTGTTTAAAGCACTTCTCAGATACAATTAAAGTATCACTAGCATTAGATTACACAGGTTATTACTGGCTCCCATTTCATCTGTTTCAGAAAGATGAAAGGCTAATTGACCTCACTGAAGTCTGAACCTATGACCTTGAGGTCACACAGACCTTTTCTGTATGAGGCTTTCCAGTTGTATTCTATATGTATTTGTTGCGTTGTGACTTTCGGCATGTTGCTTTAACCCTTTTGGTATTTGGTAAAAAAAAAAAAATTTTCATGGAAAATGAAAACATTCTCTTTTGCACTTTTCTACCAGTAATGCCATGCAGGATTAGTTCTAGAAGAACGTGTTGGCTTTAATTTTCAGTGTATTGTTCTCCTAGAAAACATTTAGACAAATCTAGTAAATTCTGAATTTAGTTTTATATTGGAGTATTTCTCTGACACCTATGTCTAAAACCTTCTTTTTGGAAGTCTTCTCAAAGCACTTCCAGGTCTCTGGTCCTTACTCCTTCTTCAGCGCCTGCCTCCTGTGTTTGATTGACAGGTCAGTCCAGCCTCTGAGATCTGCTGCCCCTCACTGAGATCTTGCATAATCACATAGACTCCAGGCACTGACTATGCTTGAGTAAGATCACAGGGAGAGGCTTCAGATGACAGAGGCTGAACTGACCTGTCAATCAAAAGCAGCAGCCAGGCATTGGGCCGGAAATAAGGATTGAGGTCTGGAGAGCTTTGACACTACCAAAAGCGCTTGCGGCTAATTTGTGTATAAGTTCAGATAAGTCAGATTTCTTAACAATGGAAGAGTAGATTTTCACATGAACTGTATCAATATACTTAGGGTAACAGCACCTACACAGCCATTCCGTAAATTTTAGGCATAAATTTCTTCTGACAGGTTCTCTTTAAGGCTAAGTTCACACGTTGCGGAATTGCCGCGGAAATTTCCGCGGCAATCCCGCACTTCTCCCGCGGGAAATACGCACGTTTTTTATAAGCGTATTCCCGCCAGAATAATAGCGTTTTGCAAGCGTAATTAGCTTGCAGAATGCTAGCGTTTTCCTAGCGATCTGTAGCATCGCTTGGAAAACTGATTGACAGGTTGGTCACACGAGTCAAACATAGCGTTTGACTCGTGTGACCAACTTTTTACTATTGATGCCGCCTATGCCGCATCAATAGTAAAAAGATCTAATGTAAAAATAATAAAAAAAATAATAAATAATGATATTCTCACCTTCCGGCGGCCCCCGCAGCCTTCCCGCGGCCCCCGCAGCTTTCCCGCCTTCAGCGACGCTCCCGGCAACTCCGGTCCCAGGAGTGCTTTGCGACAAATCACACCGATGACGTAGCATCTCGCGAGACCGCTACGCCATCTGGGTGATTCTCGCAAAGCACTCCTGGGACCGGGAGTTGCCGGGAGCATCGCTGAAGGCGGGAAAGCTGCGGGGGCCGCGGGAAGGCTGCGGGGGCCGCCGGAAGGTGAGAATATCATTATTTTTTATTTTAATTATTGTTTTACCAGGGATATGGTACCCAGGGCCTGGAGGAGAGTCTCCTCTCCTCCAGACCCTGGGTACCACCGCACATGAACCGCTTACATTCCGCAAAATTAATGAACATGTTGCTATTTTTTCCGCGAAGCGTTTTTTTCGCGGAAAAAAACGCAACATGTGGCCAAAACATGCGGAATCAATTAACATGTATAGGATGCTTAATGCTTGCGTTTTTATCGCGTTTTTACCGCGGAAAATCGCGGAAAAACCGCGAAAAAAACGCAAAAATTCCTGAACGTGTGCACTTAGCCTAAGAATTACCGTATTTTTTGGACCATAAGACGCACTTTTTTCCCCCCAAAATTTGAAGGAAAATGGGGGTGCGTCTTATGGTCCCAACATACCTAAAAATCCGGTGGCGGCGGTCCCGGTGGCGGCGGCGGCAGCCTCCCTGTGGTGCGGTGGTGTCTGGCCAGCAGCGGGGCTCTGTGCTGCGTGGGGGGCTCCGCCGGCATTTCCCTCTTAGCCGGAAAGCCCCCCGCATATCCGCTGCTGCGGGAGACGAGATCTCGTTGCCGAGACTTGAATGAGATTCGGCGTCCATCTTACCGGAGGCCCCTGGCGGCCATGTTTGAGGATGCCACCGCGTTGCAGGAGAGAGCGGAGCTGCGAGGGGCTTTCCGGCTAAGAGCGAAATGCCGGCGGAGCCCCCCACGCAGCACAGAGCCCGCTGCTGCCCCGACACCACCGCACGGAAGGCTGCGTCGGGACCGCCACCGGAGGCCCCTGGCGGCCATGTTTCTTGAGGCCACCGCGTCGCAACTGCGGGGGGCTTTCCGGCTTAGAGGGAAATGCCGGCGGAGCCCCCACGCAGCACAGAGCCCCGCTGCTACCCCGACACCACAGAGCACAGGAGGCTGCATTTGGACCATCGCTATGGGATTTGTGAGTACCCCACATTGCACAGTCACCCCACAGACCACAGCCACCCCACAGACCACAGCCACCCCACAGAGCACCCCTGTAACACAGAGCACCAGCCTGGACCACCGAACGACCCCTGTGACCACTCCTCTACCTGTGCTGATCTCTTTGCTGGTAACCTAAATTCGGACTGTAAGACAGACCCCCATTTGACACATTATTATTTTTTCCCTATTTTCCTTCTGAAAATTTGGGGTGCGTCTTATGGTCCGGTTCGTCTTATAGTCCGAAAAATACGGTACTCCTCCTCCCTCCATCAAAGTTTTTATCCTGTTAATATATTGCAGTGATCACATTCTACAGCACTGTGTACTTACAATTGCTCATTTTGCCTTTCTACCGAGCTGATTCTTCTCTTTTCTCTTCTCTATGTAGAAGCAGTAAGTCTCTTGTCCCTGCATTTATCATTCCTCTCTACAACTCCTGACCCAGCTGCTCCCTCCCCCCCCTGCCAGGGACTATTGCAGTGATGACTCATACAGGGAAAATTGACCTCCTGTTTCTACATAGAGTTTAGTCAGTTTTTAGTCACGTGATGTCATAGACCTAATGGAGAAAAGGGAAGAATTAGCTGGGTAGAAAGGCAAAATGAGCAATTCTAAGTACACGGTGCTGTATAATATGATGACGGCTATATATTAAGAGAATACAAACTTTTTTGGAGTGCTTCTTTAACAGACCCTATTGACTTAACCCCTTTCTGCCATGCGAAGTACTATCCCGTCCATGGTACCTGGGCCCATATGACCAGGGACGTGATAGAATGTCGCATGCAATCGGACGCGCTCCCGGGAGCGCGTCCAATTGCGGCCAGGTGTCAGCTGATTATCACAGCTGACATCTGGTACTATGTGCCAGGAGCGGTTACGGACCGCTCATGGCACATTAACCCCTGGCACACCGCGATCAAACATGATTGCGGTGTACCGGGGGCACAGGGAAGCATCGCGCAGGGAGGGGGCTCCCTGCGTGCTCCCCTGAGGCCTTCAGAACAACGCGATATGACCGCGCTGTTCTGAGGGCCTCTTCCCTGCAGGACCCCGGATCCAAGATGGCCGCCAGATCCTGCAGGAAGCCTGCAGCACTGCCTGTCACATCGCTGGTGTGACAGAGTGCTGTGCACACTGTCACACCAGCGATCTGACCCTATACTGTGATGTCCCACCCTGGGACAAAGTAAAAAAGTTAAAAAAAATAAAAATCACACATGTAAAAAAAAATTCCCAAATAAAGAAAAAAAAAATATTCCCAATAAATTCATTTCTTCATGTAAATAAAAAAAAACAAGCAATAAAAGTACATATATTTGGTATCGCCGCGTCCGTAACGACCCGCCCTATAAAACTGTACCACTAGTTAAACCCTTTAGTGAACCCCTTAAAAAAAAAAACAATGCTTTATCATCATACTGCCGAACAAAAAGTGGAATAACACGCGATCAAAAAGACTGATATAAATAAACATGGTACCGCTGAAAACATCATCTTGTCCCGCAAAAAAAAAGCCGCCATACAGCGTCATCAGCGAAAAAATAAAAACGTTATAGCTCGCAGAATAAAGCGATGCAAAAATAACTATTTGTTATATAAAATTGTTTTTATTATGTAAAAGCGCCAAAACATAAAAAAAGATACAAGTGAGGTATCGCCGTAATCGTACTAACCCGAAGAATCTAACTGCTTTATCAATTTTACCACACGCGGAACGGTATAAACGCCCCCCCAAAAGAAATTCATGAATTGCTGATTTTTGTTCATTCTAATCTCCCAAAAATTGTAATAAAAAGCGACCAAAAAATGTCACGTGCCCAAAAATGGTACCAATAAAAACGACAACTCGTCCCTCAAAAAATAAGACCTCACATGACTCTGTGGGCCAAAATATATGCAAAAATTATAGCTCTCAAAATGTGGTGATGCAAAACCTATTTTTTGCAATAAAAAGCGTCTTTTAGCGTGTGACAGCTGCTAATCATAAAAACCCACTATAAGTACTAATTCAAACCCCCCTTTATCACCCCCTTAGTTAGGGAAAAATAATAAAATTAAAAAAATGTATTTATTTCCAATTAGAGTTAGGGTTAGGGTTGCGGCTAAAGTTAGGGTTAGAGTTGGGGCTAAAATTAGGGTTAGGGTTGGGATTAGGGTTAGGCGTGTGTTAAGGTTAGGTTTGTTGTTAGGGTTATGGTTAGGGTTGGGACTAGGGTTAGGGGTGTGTTTGGGTTAGGGTTGGAGTTAGAATTGGGAGGTTTCCACTGTTTAGGCACATCAGGGGCTCTCCAAATGTGACATGGCATCTGATCTCAATTCCAGCCAATTCTGCGTTGAAAAAGTCAAATGATGCTCCTTCCTTTCTGAGCTCTGCCATGCGCCCAATCAGTAGTTTACCCCCACATATGGGGTATCAGCATACTCAGGACAAATTGCACAATAACTCTTGGGGTCCAATTTCTTCTGTTACCCTTGTGAAAATAAAATATTGGGGGCGAAAAAATCATTTTTGTAAAAAAAAAAGATTTATTTTTACGGCTGTACGTTATAAACTTCTGTGAAGCACTCGGGGCTTCATAGCGCTCACCACACAACTAGATAACTTCCTTGGGGGTCTATTTTCCAAAATGGGGTCACTTGTGGGGGGTTTCCACTGTTTAGGCACATCAGGGGCTCTCCAAATGCGACATGACGCCCGCAGACCATGCCATCAAAGTCTGCAATCCAAAACGTCACTACTTCCCTTCCGAGCCCCGATGTGTGCCCATACAGTAGTTTTCTCCCACATATGGGGTATCAGCGTACTCAGGACAAATTGGAAAATAACTTTTGGGGTCCAATTTCTCTTGTTACCTTTGTGAAAATAAAATATTGGGGGCAAAAATATCATTTTTGTAAAAAAAAAAAAAAAAAAAAGATTTTTTATTTTTACTGCTGTACGTTATAAACTTTAGTGAAACACCTGGGGGTTCAAAGTTCTCACCACACCTAGATAAGTTCCTTGAGGAGTCTAGTTTCCAAAATGGTGTCATTTGTGGGGGGTTTCCACTGTTTAGGCAAATCAGGAGCTCTCCAAATACGACATGGCGTCCAGCCAATTCTGCGTTGAAAAAGTCAAACGCCGCTCCTTCCCTTCCGAGCTCTGCCGTGCACCCAAACAGTGGTTCCCCCCACATATGGGGTATCAGCGTTCTCAGGACAAATTGGACAATAACATTTGTGGTCCAATTTCTCCTGTTAACCTTGGGAAAATAAAAAATTGGTGACTGAAAGATAATTTTTGTGGGGAAAAAATAGGATTTTTTATTTTCATGCCAGGGCATTATAAACTTGTGTGAAGCACTTGAGTGTTCAAAGTGCTCACCAGAGATCTAGATAAGTTCCTTAGGGGGTCTAGTTTCCAAAATGTGGTCACTTGTGGGGGTTTTCCACTGTTTAGGCACATCTGGGGCACTGCAAACTGAACATGACCCCCATCAACGTCTGCATTCCAAAACGTTATTACTTCCTTTCCAAGCCCAGCCGTGCGCCCAAACAATTCCCCCCCCCCCACATATTTGGTATCAGTGTACTCAGGACAAATTGGACAACTTTTTGGGTCCAATTTCCTTGGGAAAAAATCAAAATTTGAAACTAAAAAATAATTTTTGTGGAAAATTGTTGTTTTTTTTTCACACCCTTGCATTATAAAGTTTTGTGAATTGCTTGGGGGTTCAAAGTGCTCACAACAGATCTAGTTAAGTTCCATAGGGGGTCTAGTTTCCAAAATGGTTACTTATGAGGGGTTTCCACTGTTTAGGCGCATCAGGGGCTCTCCAAACGCAACATGGCGTCCAATCTCAATTCCAGCCAATTTTTTGTTTGAAAAAGTCAAACGGCGCTACTTCCCTTACGAGCTCTGCCGTGTGCCCAAACAGTGGTTTTCCCCCACATATGGGGTATTGGCGTACTCAGAAGAAATTTCACAATAACCTTATCTGTCCATTTTCTCCTTTTACCCTTGTGAAAATATAAAAAAGTTTGTAAAAGATCATTTTTGTGACTAAAAAGTTAAATATTAATTTTTTCCCTCCTGTGAAGCACCTGAAGGGTTGATAAACTTCTTGAATGTGGTTTTGAGTACCTTAAGGGGTGCAGTTTTTAGAATGGTGTCACTTTTGGGTATTTTCTGCCATATAGATCCCTCAAAGTCACTTCAAATGTGAGGTGGTCCCTAAAAAAAATGGCTTTGTAAATTTTGTTGTAAAAATGAGAAATCGCTGGTCAACTTTTAACCCTTATAATTTCCTAACAAAAAAAATTTTGGTTCCAAAATTGTGCGGATGTAAAGTAGACATGTGGGAAATGTTATTTCTTAAGTATTTTGTGTGACATAATTCTCTATTTTAAGGGAATAAAAATTAAAAGTTTGAAAATTGCACAATTTTCAAAATTTTCGCCATATTTGCGTTTATTTAAAAAATAAATGCAAGTTATATCGAATAAATTTTACCACTAACAATATGTCACGAGAAAACAGTCTCAGAATCGTGAAGATCCGTTGAAGCGTTCCAGAGTTATAGTCTCATAAAGGGACAGTGGTCAGAATTGTAAAAATTGGCACGGTCACTAACGTGCAAACCACCCTTGGGGATTAAGGGGTTAATGAGCTATACTGAAGTAGAATCTGTGTGGACCTTAGCTCTTTTACGTGATAAATTTTTTTTGTAGCAAAAATGTTTTGACGAGCACCAGAAATACATTATCAGTTTTATTAGAAAAATTAACTGCCATCTATTTTTCTAAATATCCAAAAAAACACACAAAAAATAAAAGTTTTCAGGTTGTCCAATTCCCACTATGCCAAGTAATTTTACGCAGCCTACAGATATCACTAAAAGAGCACTTCCTTCTGCGTTAGTATGGCACTTATCGACAGTGTCTATAAGTCTGTCTAGGTTTGGATTAAAACTCCTGTATTTTTCTACACTTATTACTAGTTTTTCTATAAAAATTTGTAATAGATTTACAGTTCAAAACCGTAACCACATTTTATTACTGTTTTTTTATATGTATATACAGTGGGGGAATTAAGTATTTGATCCCTTGCTGATTTTGTAAGTTTGCCCAATGACAAAGACATGAACAGTCTATAATTTTAGGTTATGTGCACACGTTGCAAATTTACCTGTGGAAATTTATGCGCAGATTCTTCCTCTCTTGGCAGAAAACGCAGTTAAAAATCGGTGCTGATTTGATGCGGATTTTCATGCAGATTTGTTTGCGTTTTTGTAAGCTAAATAAAGATAAATTATTTAACAAAAAGAAGACTTGTGATGTCATTTCCTTGTCCAACCTCTTCTTTTACATACTCCTTTGAAGACATCACATACCATGTTCAAATATAATGTTTACACACACAAAACAAATATAAGTGAATATCTATATATCTATCTATAGATATATCTATAAATATATCTATAGCCGCACACTCCGGTCTCGAGTGCCGACGGTAGTGCCGGGTAATGAGGTGCAAGACTCGTGCGAGTTTCTCGCAAGTGTGACTCCAGGCCTTAAATGCAATATCTGTTTAATTTTAAAAAAAAATTACATGGGCTCCCGTGCAATTTTCAAAACCAGAACAGGGAAATCCAGCGACTGGGGGCAGATGTTTATAGCCTGGGAAGGGGATAATACCTATGGATCTTCCCAGGCTACTAATCAGCTGACAGCTATATATTTAGCCTTTACTGGCTATTAAAATAGGGGGTGGGGTAAAAAGAAAAATGACGCGGCGTCCCCCTATAATCTCTAAGATGCGCCAATTCCTGCACTTTTCCTCTCTCTTCCCACTTGCCCTGTAGCGGTGGCAAGTGGGGTAATAGTTGTGGGGTTGATGTCACAATTGTATTGTAAGGTGACATCAAGACCATGGCTTAGGCTGCTTTCACACTTGCAAGTAAAAATCGTAGTAAACAAAACAAGGGAAAAAGCAGCATCTAAATCTTAATCAAGTAAGTCATGTGTTATAATAATTAAATGATTTTATACAACAATACAGACAATACATACAGTCCAAGTTGATCACAGATTCTTATATATATGCACACACCACTAAAGTTTATTCAGGATAATAGGTATTTTTCGTATGTTTGTACATATATATATTTGGTCAGTATAAAGATATTCGTGCTAAAGTGCCTAGTGCATAATGCATCCGACCCGTCTCATATAGGGAGACCGGATATATCTAGATATTAATAACCACAAGAGTCAGTGGTCACATTAAATCTCATAATACCTAAATTTAACCAAAATTAAGGGTATATAGCCATACATAATGTAATGATAATAAATCCAAATTAACATGTGCGTACTTAGTATAGATAATAATTACAAATCTAGCACATGAGTAAGTGAAATCCTTATTAAAGGTATTTCGGATTGTATATATATCCTAATGATTACAGAATGTGATATACAAAATCATCAATAATTAGAATATATAGCTATATATAATGCACACATCACATATGGAAAGGACAGCAGACTGTCATCATAATCAGTTTGGAGGTAAAAAAAAAAAAAAAAAAAAGCACTACTCTCCTGCTATATTGGATACAGGTGCCATCATCAATAATTAGAATGTATAGCTATATATAATGCACATATCACATATGGAAAGGACAGCAGACTGTCATCATAATCAGTTTGGAGGTAAAAAAAAAACACTACTCTCCTGCTATATTGGATACAGGTGCCATCATCAATAATTAGAATGTATAGCTATATATAATGCACATATCACATATGGAAAGGACAGCAGACTGTCATCATAATCAGTTTGGAGGTAAAAAAACAACTACTCTCCTGCTATATTGGATACAGGTGCCATCACTGATGGTGCATAGGCAGGGATCAAAAGGACAGAGAAAAACACATATAGACTTACTGGAAAAGAGAGCTGCAGGACCCCTACGCGCGTTTCGCTGTGTAGCTTCCTCGGAAGCCCCCCTATGGGCGCATGACGCCGCATGCGACCTACGTACCCTATCTTTAGCATTGGGTACGCAGGCCGTGCGCAGGTATGCGTTTGGCGGCGCATGCGTCCTTTTGACGGTGCGCCGAGCGCACCAAAATGTTGCATGTTGCTTTTTGGTGCGCTCGCCGCACCAGTCAAAAGGACGCATGCGCCGCCAAACGCATACCTGCGCACGGCCTGCGTACCCAATGCTAAAGATAGGGTACGCAGGTCGCATGCGGCGTCATGCGCCCATAGGCGGAGCCGCCGGGAGGACGCGTGGCCGGGGGCGGAGCTTAGCGGCGGCCGTGCGCAGACAGGCGCAGGTCGCTCAAACGCAAGTGTGAAAGCAGCCTTAGTAATGGAGAGGTGTCAATACCTCTTCATTACTAATTCTATAGTTACATGTTAAATAAAGACACAGCCAGAATAAAATATTTCAATGAAATAAAACACAACACAGTTTGCCATTTTTATTATTACTCCTAATCCATGTGAAGCCCTCGATCTCCTGCAAAAAAAAAAAAAAGACCGACACAAATACTCGCTGTTCCGATGTAATCCATTTAATAACGAGTGTCCCACGATGATCTCCCGTGTAGAGCAGTCACAATGGGAGATGACTGCTGTACAGGGCCTCTGATACACTGACAGGAGATAATCGCTCCTGCAGTGCATCAGAGTTCACCGGAGTTCGTGCTCTCACTTTACAGCACTACCTCTGTGTGAGAATTTTCTCATGCTGCGGTGCCGCAAGTGACAGCATGAACTCCGGTGAACTCTAGTCGTCGGAGTGATACACTGCGGAGGATTACCTTCTGTCACTGTATCATCAGAGGCCCTGTAGACCAGTCACATCTCCCGAAATGACTGCTGTATACGGGAGATCGTCGTGGGAAACTTGTTATTAAATGGATTACATCAGAAAAGGGAGTATTTGTGTTGGTTTATTATTTATTTATTTTTTTTGCAGGTGATCAAGGGCGTCGGGAATTAGCTGTTTGGTGAGTATGAATGTTTTTTTTTTTTACTATTGAACACAGTAGCCGGATGATGGGACTACTCTCCCATCATCTGCTAATGCTGTCATTGTTATATGTGACAGAAGACATGGCTGGATGGGACTAGTAGTCCCATCGAACGATGCCTGCCTACACACACAGACACCTGCACACAGCCACGCAGACACACACAGATACACACGGAAACCCTCACACACTCACATCTCCGCCCACACACATTCTCCACCCACACACTTCCTTCTATTAGAGATCTGAAGACCTTCTTGTGGAGGTGTGAACTGTGTCCATGTAATGAGTCATGAATCCAGGTGTCAAATTGAGTCCTATTGTTAGAGATTGAAACATATTTATAAACTTAAACTTCCAGATTTTTCTTTCTCTGTCACTATTAAAATGACATTTCAATATTAGGACTTTTAGAGCTGCCATATTGTGTCCAGGTCTAGAGAAGTGTATTCCTACATACTGTGTCTAGCTCATTTTTTATTGTATTTTTTGACACCTGTATTCATTACTCATTACATGGACACAGTTCACACCTCCACAAGAAGGTCTTCAGATCTCTAATAGAACGCTTCCACCTCATGTATAACAAAAACCTTAATTTGATTTCCTTGGCCTATCTCTATCAAGCATCACCTCATGTCCTTGTGTAATTCCTATTTAAATGTTGCCATCTCTTCTCAGTAATTCACTTGTGAATTAGCCTGATGAAGGGGCCTTTTGAGCCCTGAAAGCTTGCAAATATAATTTCTCTGGTTAGCCTATAAAGGTATTACTCCTTGAATACTTTTCTCATTTTTTTGAGACATAAGTATTTACATCGATAGTCACCTTTATAAAAGACTCCTATCCACAGACTCAATTAATCAGTCAGACTGTAACCTCTACAACATGGGCAAGACCAAAGAGCTTTATAAGGATGTCAGGGACAAGATCATAGACCTGCACAAAGCTGGAATGGGCTACAAAACCACAAGTAAGGCGCAGAGTGAGTAGGAGACAACTGTGGGTGCAATAGTAAGAAAATGGAAGAAATACAAAATAACTGTCAATCGACATCGATCTGGGGCACCATGCAAAATCTCACCTCGGGGGGTATCCTTGATCATGAGGAAAGTGAGAGATCAGCCTAAAACTACATGGAGGGAACTTGTTAATGATCTCAAGGCAACTAGGACCACGGTCACCAAGAAAACCATTGGTAACACATTACGCCATAAAGGTTTAAAATCCTGTAGTGCCCGCAAGGTCCCCCTGCTCATGAAGGCACATGTGCAGGGTCATCTGAAGTTTGCCAATGAACAATTGGATGATTCTGTGAGTGATTGGGAGAAGGTGCTATGGTCAGATGAGACAAAAATTGAGCTGTTTGGCATTAACTCAACTTGTCATGTTATGAGGAAGAGAAATGCTACCTATGACCCAAAGAACACCTTCCCCACTGTCAAGCATGCAAGTGGAAACTTTATGTTTTTGGGGTGTTTCTCTGCTAAGGGGACAGGACTACTTCACCGCATCAGTGGGAGAATGGATGGAGCCATGTACTGTAAAATCCTGGGTGACAACCTCCTTCCCTCCACCAGGACATTAAAAATGGGTCGTGGCTGGGTCTTCTAGCAAGACAATGACCCAAAATATACAGCCAAGGCAACAAAGGAGTGGCTCAAAAAGAAGCACATTAAGGTCATGGAGTGGCCAAGCCAGTCTCCAGACCTTAATGTCATAGAAAAGTTATGGGGGAGTTGAAGCTCCGAGTTGCCAAGCGACAGCCTCAAAATCTTAATGATTTAGAGATGATCTGCAAAGAGGAGTGGACCAAAATTCCTCCTGACGTGTGCGCAAACCTCATCATCAACTACAAAAACGTCTAACTGCTGTGCTTGCAAACAAGGGTTTTGCCACTAAGTATTAAGTCTTGTTTGCCAGAGGGATCAAATATTTATTTCTCACTGCGAAATGCAAATAAATTTATATAATTTATACAGTGTGATTTTCTGGATTTTATTTTTGATATTCTATCTCTCAATGTTAAAATTAACCTACCCTTAAAATTATAGACTGTTCATGTCTGTGTCAGTGGGCAAACTTACAAAATCAGCAAGGGATCCAATACTTATTTCCCCCACTGTGTATGTTTAATATATATATATATATATATAAAACAAACTTTATATTATTGTTTCTAAACTTGTCTACATTCCTATGAATGTTAATAAATTTACCAATATTAATAACAGATAGTATTTTTTTTAAAGCCCCCGTCACAAACAGCAATCGCTCAACAGCGATCTCCCCAGCAATATCGCTGTGTGTGACATTCAGCGACGATCAGCCCCCCTGCCGGGTATTGCTGATCGTCGCTGAATGTCCTGGACATTTTTTTGATCGTTGGTCTCCCGCTGGCCAGCACGCATCGCTGCGTGTGGCAGGCAGGAGACCAGCGATCAGCTGGTAACCAAGGTACACATCGGGTTTCCAGGCGCCGGGCGGTACCTGGATACCCGATGTGTACGTTGCATACCAGCCGCTGCTGCAGATGAGCTGGTAACCAAGGTACACATCGGGTTTCCGGGCGTCGCGCAGCGCCTGGAAACCCAATGTATACCTTGGTTACTAGCTCCCTGCACCAGCGGGCTGGTATCCAACCAACGTACACTGCGGGTAACTAAGCGACGTTACCCGCAGTGTCGCTGTCCTGATCGCTGCCTATTTGGCAGCTCACCAGCGATCATGTAGCGACACACCAGCGATCCTGACAAGTGCATATCGTTGTCGGGATCGCTGGTGTGTCGCTATGTGTGACGGGGCCCTAAGCTAGATTTGGCATAATGTTTTACAGATATTATCATCACTGTCTCCATTGGGGCTCACAATCTAAATTCCCTATCAGTACGTCTTTGTTCAAAGCAAACAGTGAGCCTCTGTGCTGCCCATTCAATCTCTTCCACACAAACACATCCTAAAGCCCCCGTCACACACAGCGATCTCACTAGAGAGATCGCTGCTGAGTCACTAGTTTTGTGACGCAACAGCGAACTCCCCAGCGATATCGCTGTGTGTGACATTCAGCAACGATCAGCCCCCCTGCTGGGTATCGCTGATCGTCGCTGAATGTGAGTCGCACACGTACCAGGGCTTATGGGGTACTCGGCACCGAGCCCGTTCACTTCAATGGGGGAGAGGTTACTGGTAGCACAGCTCGGTCCGTTGCCCTGGGCGCTCATTCAAGGGGGGGATATTTACAGGGGATAATAGTAATTGTTCGTGACGCCACCTGTGGTCTCTGATCAGAGTGACCAGTGCTGCAGGGTGAATCCTCTGAGGGGATGTTATTGGGCAGCAAGGTGTTAAGTCTCCCACAGGCGAGACTGGATCCCTCAAGGTATATGGCGGTGCAGGGTGCAGGCAATAAGGCAGACACACACAAGTCAGTCTCTTTCCATACCTTTACTGGTGGTATTTGCAGGTATGTCCCGGGAAGCTGCTCAGGGTGGAGGATGCACATCCAGTAATCACTGAGTAGGTTTAAGGCCTCCTTTCTTCCAATGTGTGTGAGTTTCTAACCTGCATGAAGCCAAGTTTAACTCCGTGTAAAACAGCTACGCCCGGCCGACATTGTGGTGGAGCCTTCTTTTGGACAGAACTAAGTCTAAGTGGCTGATCAGGCCTGACTCCTGTTCTTCCTGACCCCGGTTACGTATCAGCACTGAAGGGCCCCCTCTGCGACCTGAAGTCCAGCAGGGTCCCCGGTTTCTCCCACTAGCCGTGAAGGAACTAGCAAGCTCGGACCCTGTGTCCGGTTGGGCAGAGTGGAGGTCAGCTATCGTTGCTATTTCTCCTCAGTCACTCTTTCTTCTTCTTTACCACTCGCCTGTCGCCCTACTCACACCCTTAACATAAGCACAGGCAACAGTAGGTGTAGTCGTCAGCTTCCTTCTATCCACAGCTCACTGACCGTTTCTCAGTCGACTCGTTGTTACAAATAACTGTAGTTCCCTTCCTTCTGCTCCTTCATAGGCTCTGTCCAGAGTAGCTATCAGGACCTTCCGTCAGACTGATTTCACGCTCACTCCGAGAGTCACTTTCCACGTTCATAGGGAACTAACAGTCAGCCTGTTCTGAGGTAACAGCTTGTCTTTCTTCCTCTGTCTCATCTGACAGGAATCACCAACCATCTGAACACGCACTGGCTCAGACAAAGCTCTGACTAGACTGAACGCCAGTCTGGAATGACCTCACTGCTACGTCTCCCACACCCTTATATATTCTAAGGCTCCCTCTGGTGGTACTATAGGGAAGTGTGGAGTGTGAATGAATATCAGGTATTTGTGCGTTACCTTTCTGTGCATTCTCCAGGGAACATGTGTCACCAAGCGCAGCTGGGCAACACAAATGTCTTGGACATTTTTTTGATCGTTGCTCTCCTGCTGGCCAGCACGCATCGCTGCGTGTGGCAGGCAGGAGACCAGCGATCAGCTGGTAACCAAGGTACACATCGGGTTTCCAAGCGCCGGGCGGCGCCTGGAAACCCGATGTGTATGTTGGATACCAGCGCGCTGCTGCAGGGGAGCTGATAACCAAGGTACACATCGGGTTTCCAGGTGCCGCGCAACGCCTGGAAACCCGATGTGTACCTTGGTTACCAGCTCCCTGCACCAGCGGGCTGGTATCCAACGTACACTGCGGGAAACTAAGCGAAGTTACCCGCAGTGTCGCTGTCCTGATAGCTGCCTGAGCTGCCTGTTTGGCAGCTCACCAGCGATCATGTAGCGACACACCAGCGATCCTGACAAGTGCATATCATTGTCGGGATCGCTGGTGTGTCGCTATGTGTGACGGGGCCCTTATTATCATCAAAGTGACTCCACTATAGAAGCGGATTGCAAACATTAGTAACAAACAGCCCATTTAATAATAGTGCACTGACACACTGTTTTTATTTTTTTACTTAAAAAATGATCCAAAAATTAGACAGACCATTCGTTGCAGAAAACTGACTCAGACTGACAGTGTCACTGTTAGAGGTAACATCTGTGATTATGATGTGCTACCGTAAGAGTTTTTATGGTTCAAAGGTAAATAATAGTAATTTGCAAAAAAAACAATAACGGGTTAGTTGTATAATGATGATGCAAAGATTTCTGTATGTGTGTTACATATTGGTGTCCTGAGTGAAACGACAAATATATCAAGAAAAGAAAGTTGTGGTTAGAGAACTTTAGTAAAATCATACACTGAGCAAAGTCAAAAGATCAGGTCGAGTGTATTCCTGACTTCATGCGTAGAAGAGTTAGTAAGCTGTGAAAAGGACTAGAGAGTAGGTTAGAGATAGAAGATGGGGAGAGCGGATTATCAATGGAGATGTTTAGGTCCCCCATGATGAGAGTGGGAATATCACAGGATAGAAAGCCAGGAGTGAGAGCCAGGTTGCACCCAAAAAGTTGTTCCACAATTTCTCCCAAACACACTGCTACCTCATATGTGGTTGCAATCTAATGTTTGGGCACGCAGCATAGAATGGAAGGTATAGAGCTTGATTTGACTTTTTGTGAGCAAATTTGGATGGACTAGATTGTGGACACCATTTTGCACTTGCACAGATGCTGAGGTGCTGAAACAGCTGAAGTCTCCACAAGTGACCCCATTTTGGAAACCACACCCCTCAAAGAGCACATTAAGGGATATAGTGACAATTTGTTGATTTAGCCCCAAATTTTCACAAGCGATAGAAAAATGGACCCCAAAATGTGTAAAGCAATTTATCCCGAAAGTGGCTGTGAAGGAAACCCAGTTCCTCACACGTCACCAATGTGACGTAACTACACAGTCACAGCTCTCCGGCACCCCCTTTGTCTCTCAGGTCAGTAAGGGAACTGCACCTAGAGCAAATGGCCGCCGGGGAGGGTGTCCTGTTACCCACTGGGTATTCTAAGATTCGTGATCAGAGTAAAAGCATCAGCCCAAAATTAATTTTATGGTTTAATTGCCTTAAGGGTGCACTAGATAATTACAGAAATATACAGTAAGCTATACAACGGAATTACAGTGGATTTGCAGTCAGAGTAAAATATAACAATAAGGTACAAGGCTTAGAGGTATTAGCTAGAGGTCAATGTTACCAGGCTGTAGGTTGCATGTGGACGCCGGGAGCTCTGCGGTCCACAGGTAAGAATCTTAGTTGCTGGACAGTCCCCAAAACGTGCGCTGCTGCTCCCTTGGCAGATCTGTCCCTTGTTCCTTCTTAGATCTTCATCGTCTTGTTCTTCTGTGTGAATAGCGAGAGTCTGCCTTTCGCTCACAGTTCTTAAAGCTGCTAGGTCCCTCCCCTCGGTGTCAGAGGGTGGGCTAATAATCTCCACCCTTAGCTCCCTGCAGAATTTATTCCCAATATCTAAGAAAGGTGTTAACTTTCTCCAGGACGATCGGATCAGGACACGAGAGGTACCAGTGAATGCAGTTTGTTTTGCCTGTTGCGTGGAGATCAAACATGGCCCGATTGGCCCTCCACCGCGACCCAATCTCTATATCTCTGGTCCCCGAACCATCACCGACTCGGGAGTTGCACTGTCAGATGCCCGAGGTCCGCAAGATCACGCAGATATGCTTTATAAGTCTGTACCTTGAAAGATGTGCTCATAATTCATAATCCTAGAATGGAGTCGTAGTGGCTGGAAGAGACAATGAATGTGTTTTCTTTGTCTAGCTGACAGGTATAATCTAATTGAAGCCCCCAGGCATCTCCAGGCCCTATGCTGGCGTGGCTCCGTACTAAAGCTTTGAAGTCCTGTTTTGGGCCTGATCTACTTAGCATACTAAAGACCTTGTTATTCACAGTGGAGACTAAACCCTGTTGTCTTCAATATGCCTACAGGCCATGGTGGTTAGTAGCAGTTAGCTGCCTGTGGCTCTGTGAAAAGACAAAATGGCAGCTGGGACAGGTCAGCTCAGACATGAGGCAAGTATTAGGCCCCATATCTAAGATGGTGGCTGTTCCTTCATCACAGTGGCCAAAAACTATTGTTTGAACACATGGGACGGCTTGGAATGGAAGAAGCGCTTTTTGACTTTTGGAGCACAACTTTGGCTGGAACAGATGTTGAGCAACAGAGGTTCTAGAACATCAGAATACCCCCAAAAAATGACCCCATTTTGGAAGCTACAGTCCACAAGGAATTAATCTAAGGGTATGGTGAGAATTGTTACCCCCAAGTGTTTCACCAATTTCTTTACTTTGCAGTTGTATGAAAATGAAAAATTGCATTTGATACAATGATAAGTAGCTTTAGCTCAAAATAAAAAAAAATAAGAAAAAAAATTATACTGTAATTTATTACCCAATTTCTCCCCAAGTACGGCAGTACCATGTATATGGTCATACATGACTATTTTGGCTCAGGGCAGGGCTCAAAAGCACATAAGCACCATTTGGCTTTTGGGGCTCAGTCCCCTGGAGTATTTGTGGGCATCATTTACAGAGCTCTTTTGGTGCCTAAATAGTAGAAATTCCCAAAAAGTGCTAAAATTTTTCAAATTCCATTATGGAAATTCATATATGTTTGTTGTGTCATTTTTCAGAAATTACAGTAAATCGCAATGGATGCTGCAGAGTGAAAATGACAAATATGCAATTTTAGTGTATTGATTGGATAATTTTATTTTCTGGTCAGTACGATCACAGCGATGCCAGAGTTTTATAGTACTCGTATAAGTATAGTAAGAGTATGATATACTGTTGTGAACGTTTTGGAGACGACTTCGGAGCTGAAGCTCCCTCTGGTGGTTTCTGAGGGTATTGAACCTATGTTGAACACCAAGAGTCCTACACCTGCAGATAATGAGTGGTTGTCAGGTGGTACTGACTGACCTGATATAAGTGAGCTGACCTCCCATGATCCTCGCTGGTGATCAATTGTTCTTCCTGGTCAAGGTTGGAATTCAGCTTGCTTTCCTGCTGTCTCCTGCTTGCTTTCAGATAAGTCTCTTTCATTTTTTTTACTGTGGTTTGAATTCCTTGCTTTTTGCTGCATTGCTTTTTGTCTTCAGCCGGGTCCCCTTTGGGGGGCTTTGGCTGGTCTCCGTTATTTTTTTGTATTTGTTCATTTGCTCAGTTCTTGTGATATTTCACTGCTGGGTTGCTACGTGTCCACACCAGAGATCTGATATAGGTGGTCAAGACCGTGTGGTCTCAGTATTTTTGGATTCAGAAGTGTTGGAATTTTTCTTAGGGTTTTTTGGGTTGCAGACAGTATTCTCTCCTTTGCTGGCCTATCTAGACAGTTTTGGGCCCCAGCGTTTGCTCAATCTTTTTTCTGTCTGTGTTCGTATTTTCATCTTGTCTAACCACCATTACATGTCTAGGGGCTTCCTATTCTTTTGGGGGCTACTCCGGGGCAGTTAGCTTTCCTCTTTCCATCTACAGGGATAGCTATCTCTCCGGCTGTGACGAGGCGTCTATGGCACCGTAGGAACGTCCCACGGCTACTTCTAGTTGTGCGGTTAGTTTAGGGGTCTGCAACCTATTAGTTTCCAACCTTTCTGGTGTTCGGCTGCCTATGCGGTTTTTTGCACCTGCCTCCTCAGCTACCTAAACATAACAGTATACTCTTTTCTCCATACTCAGAACACAAGCACATTTTGTCAAATTTGAATGTGTATTGGGAACTGGGAGAAATTTCAGGAGAAATGACGTGTGTGGCCACCTTAAATGGTTGGCCTTATCTCCTTAAGTGGTCAAAATTGCAATCTTTGTGAGCAACATTGTAAGAGTGGATCCATTTTTAATGTTTTAATCTACTGCTTGTTGTCTAGATTATTGTCCACCGCTGCATTCTATCAGCGGTGACCACTCTCCTAGGCAAGGAGTCCTCCACTTGCAACCTATTTGCTATCTATCTTGTAATCACTGATCTGTTGCTCGCTGAATTAGTGGAGCACACCAGCTATAAAAATGTCATTTTGGTCCTCCAATGCTGCAGAGGCAAAGTATAGCATTGGAAAGAGGAGGAGACACCAAGCGCAATAAGGTTTTATCTGGTGGAGAAATTGGTCTAGGTAAGAGGTATATGTTCACCTTTTGTGTTCATTTAACCCATAACTGAGGAATCAAAGTTTGGCAGCTGTTGCAGTACTCTCAGGTCGATAAATCCCTCCGTGTAGAACAATTGGAGGATAGGAGTAGTAGTCACAGAATCCTAGAATGTTAGAGTTGAAAGGGACTGCCAGGGTCATCGTCATCGTGTCCAACCCCTTGCTCAGGTATGGACTGGGGCTGAAATTCAGCCCTGGCATTTGAAATCACACAGGCCCATGTTGTCCTCGTCCCCATGAACCAGACAGGATAAATTACTAATATTACCCTGGATGTAGGAAAGGAAGATTTTCTACAAGACCAATATTTCTAATGATACCCGTGACCTGCTGGGGAAAGTAATGGAGTTAGTGACTTTGTGCTCCGTCACAACTCTTAACAGTATGGGTGTCTTGAGAACACCGATTCTGTTAACAACATAGCAGACAAGGCAGCCCATGACCAGACAGGCCCTTCTGGCATTTTCCAGTATTGCCAGATGGCCAGTCCGACCATGCCCCTGATCAATGTAGGATTCACTAAACTATCTCAGACAGGTGTCTGTCCAGCCTCTGTTTGAAGATTTCCATTGAATGAGAACTCACCACCTCTTGTGGCAGCCTGTTCCCTCATTAATCACAATCACTGTCAAAAAAATTTTTCTAATATCTAATCTGTATCTTCTCTTTTTCAGTTTCATTTCATTACTTCTCGTGTTTCCATGTGCACATGAGAATAAGGATGATCCCTCTACACTGTGACATCCCTTCTGTTTGCGCTGCTGTGCTAGATTCAAGAAATCCGGAGGACATGATGAGGAATTAGATCATGTGGTTTATTCTCAACCTGTTTCAAAGTTGAAACAACTTCATCATCAACAAACATTGTAGTGCTCCTGATCAAGAAGTTTGTTCACTTTCGAAACATGCTGAGAATAGTTTGCATGATCTTAGCCCTCCTATTACCATGCCTATCATTCACCAATTGTTAAAGTATAGTATTGAAGAGCGCGGAGTTCAGGCCAGTTCTTCAACCATACCACTGGCCCAAACTGTCAGTCATCAGGAGTGCACTACTCCCGACAGGCAGGGGAGCGGTGTACTCATGAAGTTGTACAACCCTTTTATTTGTGTCCCAATACATTATAAGAAGCCAGCTTAACTAGTATAGATGTGTCTATTTCCAATCATTGCAGAATTTTAAATACAACTGGAGAGGCCGCAAGTGTGGATCAAGACAAGATAGAAAACCATAACCTATTTACGATACATACATATATATTTAGGTGTTCTTCTTGCTGTAACAAATGAATAACAGATCCCGTCCAGACTCCGGTGATGAAATATCTGCTGTTGAGAATTCTTCCCTGAGCTTTTCCGAAACTCCTTCTCCATTACCAAGTGGCACCGTGCATTGCTGGCTCCAGACAAGGACTACAGCTGGAGCAAGACAATGAGAGCAGCGAGGCGCTGTCCTGGCTTAATCAGCTGCAGAATTTGTAAACTGCACGTGTCATAGCTGGAAATGTTAGCCCTTTAGTAGAAGCTTGAAAAGGTTAGATCTGATAAAAGCCGTCAGCCTAGGAGGAAAGTGATTTATGAGGATGTAATGACACAAAATGCCTCATTTATCACTCCTATGCAGATAGGTTAACGTCTCCATGTCATTCTTTTAAAAAACTGGACTGCTTAGAATTGTCAAAATAGGCGCTTAATTACCCTCTCCGCCTTTCATTCGGAATTACTTTCGGTTCAATTTTGGTCATTTTTACTCGGATTAATTTCCAAATTTTCATCTGGTTTTACTTAAAGACATTCATATTTCAGATTTTTGCCGTTTGAAGTTTTATTAGCTTAAGCTGTTGAGGAAGGGGCACCGAGTCCGCGCTAGTTAGGTCCGTTCCCGAGTTTATATATCGCAGCAAGATAAATGGGGTGTAGAAATAGGAATAATTTTGTAGTCAAGGTTTTAGTTTTTTTTCTTTCTTTTCTTTTCTTAATAGAAAAAAATAATTTTCTCCCAGTTTGCACTGTCAGGTTTTTTTTTTTTGTTTTGTTTTGTTTTTGTTTTTTGCGGAGTCCAATGATTATCTTTTTATTTTAAGTAAATAAATATTCTAAAATTATGAAAAAGTATATTTTCCTCAGTGTGTTCTGTCAAGTGAAACAAGTATAATCCAAATGCCGGGAACAGCTTTGTTTAAAAGTTATTTGTCATAATTGCATTTTCTTGTCAATCGAATCCCAAGAGTTAGTTATCCGTGATGCCGAAAATCTGTTGGCGCCTAGTTTCTTTAGAATTTACAGAGATATTTTTTTTTTTTCTTTACTTCTAAAGAATGATCTGTTGTCGCTTTGGTGATTCACCCTATAAAATATATTGCAAAAAAAACACAAAAAAATTCTAGTAGCTTTATAGAGACTTCTATTTGTATAAATTAAATTGTAGCAAAGGCAAGATTGTGATTTTGGTATTGTGCATCATCATATTAGAAAAGTGGGATATCGGTGGTTTGCCGTATAAATGCAGGTAACTCTAATCTCAAATCAGTTCACAGTAGAAGCCTTCATATTAAGTAACTCTGGAAAAAAAAGGAAAAGAGGTCCTCCTTGTGTGATATCACTGGCTGAAGGTGAGATTAGACTGAACAATTAGTCCCTAACCTGGGCAGGGTGTGCGCGGCACAACTCCGGGAAAAGGAGGATATGAATCCGAGGTGAAGCTGCTGTTCCGGCCTCCACATGGGCGGAGAACACGATAATCAAAGAGTAGTATAAAAGCGGAGATATCTGGGCGCTTCCACTGCAAAGCATGAGGATATTTAAAAAATATTCACATCTTAAAAAAAACATATAAATTGACAATAAATGGAAACAAATTTATAAATTTGAAAAAAATTGTTTAAAATTATTTTATAAATTAGTTTGCATTTATTATCATTTTATGTTTTTAGATGTGTATATATTGTTAATAATTGTTTTAAAGTAATGATTGATAATGAATACATCAACACCGACCCCTATGTAAGGGAGGAGGTACCTTTTTTGTATTATGCCTGAGAAAGTAAGTCCTACTCCGAAACGCGTTGCAAGCAACAGTAAACTAGTTTCTATCCTCGCGGCTTTGAGTCGTTCTCTGCATTGGCAACTCCCGGATATCTCTTCATAATAAGGTAGATATTCAGATTAAAGAGGTTATCTAACTTTCAAAAATATTTTAAAAATAGCTTTAAATGAGCTAAAATAGTTAATCTGTTCTCACCTCTTCTTTTTGCCCAGAGATCCAACTCTCTTAACGCTCCAGCTTTTATAAGCATCCGCACCTGTCATCTGTGAGTGGTGATAGCAGTCATCCAGCATGTGAAGGCCGCTACCACTAAAGCGATCACATGCTGGGTACTCGTAACCAGAGACTGAAGAAGGGCACCCAAATTTCTATGAGTCCATACTGTACTTCTGCATGCCTCGGAGTTCATATGGAACCATACCGGGGTCTTTATACAATGGATTTTGTATGAATTGGACAGAAAAAAAAAGTAGCATTGCTCGGTTAGAGTATTACGGAATCATTCTTTTTTATAATAGTTTAATTTATCAGATGAATTATAGCTCCATACTCCAGCACACTGAGTTTCTGTGCCACCATAGTGTGGTGCCACATGGCGTTCATAAATGGGTGTAGAGGCTTATCTGGTTTTGGTGATCATGCACCCAAGCTCCACTGGGTGCACAATCACTAAGACCACTTACGTGTGCATTTTTCATTGATATTACTTGGCTTTCCACTTTTTAAAGATGTATCATACTTTTTATATTATACTTTTTTGTGATCAGTTAAGAGAATGACTGAGCAATTACTCAAGACCAAGGAGGTGGCACAGGGGAGGGATTACAGAGGAAAGCCTGAGCACTTGGCTGGCTTGGGATCACATTTGCATTAATAGTTAGATTTCTCACCATGTTTACATGGGTTTAAAGGGAACCTGTCACCAGGTTTTTGCCACCCCATGTGAGATCAGCATAATATAGGGTCAAATACTCTGATTCCAGTGATGTGTCACTTACTAGTCTGCTTGCTGTAATTTTGCTAAAATCCCTTTTTCCTTTGCTGCAGATCTCCCAGTTCTCTAGAGTCTGAGCTCTGTACAACCACACCCACTCCACTGATTGGCAGTACCCACTGCATAAGCAGAAAGCTACCAATCAAAGGTTAGGGTGGAGTTATACAGCGCTCAGGTTTACTAGTCCTTTAGTGATCATCTCCTGCTGATAAAACAGTGATTTTATCAAAAGTACAGCAAACAGCCCAGTAAGTGACACATTTCTGTAATTGGGGTCTTTGCCCCTACATTTCCGATTAGGTGCAAATACCTGGTGACAGATTCCCTTTAAACCCTCTACACAGTGCTGTTATTGGTTTAATTGGAAGATCAGAAATGCCATACTCACTTTAAGCATTATGTTAACAAAGAATTAAAAAAAATCCTTGATGATTTATTTCTAAAAATATGAGATTTAATATACCAGGCAGAAAATACACGCCCAAATTTTATTACAGAACTTTTTCGACAACAAAACCAGGAGAAAAGTCAAGTTTTGTTCCATTAAGTAGAGCTTGTGCCATCTGATCCCCCTGCATACCTCCAGCAGCACTGAGCGGCGCAGTATTAAAGCGTAATTACAGGGTTGGGAAGAGGAGAAAGCTGCACTGTCTCCTACCATGCGATCTCTCAATTGTTCTGTGCCGAATAAAAAGAGCATTCAGGCATGCGGGAGAATAACTGTCAGAAATCTTCGGCACCCGGCTCTTTGTGAGGCTTTTAAAGACCTTTCAGGGAATTACATTTAATTAACACAAAAATAAGTGGGAGAATGAAAGAACCCTCGTTTCAGGGAAATGTAAAGTGTTATAAAATTTCATAATGTTAATACATTAGTAATGTAACCAGAATAGGCGACAGCGGAGAAGTGATGATGTTTGACTCACATGGTACTTATTAGAGAAATATTTGTCTTCCTTTTTACTTTTTTATGAAGGGTAACTTAATGTCTCTAATGCTTCGCCTTTTTATCCCTGTCTCCATTGTGGAAATTACAAATTGAGCTTGTGACACAATGGATCATCCTTCTTTTGCCTGAAAGTGCTGCGTGGACTCGTCTCTGCTCGCTTCAGAGAAATACTGGATTTTTTTTTTACTCTTGGAGAATAGATCTTCTCTTTCACGATCGCAACCCAGACTTTACCTCGTTCAGGGTCATTTATCCTCAAGTTCATTTTTTTTGGCATCCGTTCCAGGAACTGGGTGCATGAAACTTCTGCATGTCACCCAGAGATCGTAACCTGGATTTAGCCAAATCTGGAAATGAAAAAAAAAAGATCATTAAAATTCAATTGCAGCCCTCGCTTTTACATTGGCGTCACCAATTGTGTTATTGCTCGGGTTTCGGCACTTCGTCAATTTCTACAGTTCATTCCGGCCATCGGAGTTCCAGTTTTCACTTTAACTGTTAAGAGATACATTTTAAGAAAAGATTGTAGACATTCCGGAATACACAAAGACCGGACCCATACAATTCTTGTAGCCCCCCACCAAGACCTTGCATTTGGCAAAACATTAGCAGTTTTTGGGGCCTATGCTAGGAACTAGTAGCAATAGTCAGAATGATTTCTTTTCTAACATATTTCAGTCCATGACTAATTTCTTTTCTATAGATAATTTATCCTCATGTTACTTTGCTTCTTAAATTAAGTTATTGTTTTCTTTGCGTCTTAGTGCTGTCTTGATGGTATACCATCCCATTATATTATCATCACGCCAAGTTCACACAAGCGTATTTTTGGTCCGTGACATATTAGACAGCTCTCGGACCAATGTTATTCAATGGGACAGTGCAGATGAGTGATTTTTTTTTAATGGACAAAATCTGCACATGAAAAAAACACGGCATGCGCTAGTTTCTTCCGTATGTCAGACGAGACTCGCCCATTCTTGTCTATGGGCGCTCCAAAACATTCAGGTTTCATACAAAGTCACAGTATAACAGTTTATCTTCCCTTCCTTGCAAGTGGACACTATGCGCCCTTTAGCCCCTATGTCGGGCTTTGAGCTCCTGACGTTGCCGAAATGACCACACCTGATTTTAATACAACCTCTCACTGCCTCGAACCATAGTTAGATGCTGGCTCTAACAGTCCACTGCACTTGAACTTGAGTTTGTTACAGAACTTTCCTATCTGACTATCAGGAAGTAGTCTACTTTATACTAACACTATCCCCTCCTACTGTGGGCTCTGCCCAAACATTAACTGAACTGTATCTTATCCTATACCAGTATGTATACTAAGCCTGTTTTCCTTATCTTATGTCCTATTCTACTGTATCTCTACTCTATGCTTACCCTATACTCGTGCTGGATTATATATTACTCACACTAGGTATTACCTTTACCTAAAACACTATGCATTAGTACACATTACATTCCTTAAACCGCATGATATAGTTCTTACACTAGTATTCACCGAATTTGAACCTTGTGTCGTAGGTATAGACTACTGATGTATACCTCCAGGTAAAGACTCTATCTTGTGGCATTGGATAGGGATACATCATCCATAAGGCCATAAATTAATGCAGATCTAAGCGTATATTTTCTACATTATTGGTGCAATATTTATGGAAATTCAAAGCAATTAATGTAACTATTTTGGTAAAAATTTGATTAATTCCCAGCACCTTCATCCTAATCTCCCTTCCGGGTGTTGCACCTAATGTTCGTGATATCATGTGTGCTTTATTGTGCTTAGTAGCACAGTGGCAGAGAAGGTCAGAGCGGCATTGTTTGTGTCTGTAGTCTGCTTTATTGCCTTGTATTGTGCCGGTAGGAGCATTAGATTTGTGATTTTCCAAGACTATGGGAGTTTGGTAGGAGCATTATGCAAGAAAGAATGTGCATTAGTCCCAAGCATAAAGCATCCAGTTCTAGCTGTCACTATTTTAATTAGATGAAACAAGGCCGAACACTAATGAAACCTGACTCTCTCATTAACATTCTGAAGGGTTTGGGATACATGTCTGAAGGGGAATCTGGTGAAGGAAACATTGTTTGTTTCTCCTGCTATGGTATACAGTGACGTCCCATGCAGCTTCAATTATCCTGCCAAGCTCCAGCCTTTATCATCTGTTCTAGAAATGGTCTTAGATCATAAAGATAAATCTGTAGGGATGCAGAATTACCCGCATTTCATGGCTAAATTCAGGATACATACAGGATGCATATTATACCCATAAAGAAACATTTTATAGCAAAAAAAAAATGTTTTTATAAGGTGCAATTATTTAAAAAAGAACCAGATAGCGGATACATGCTGCCCGATCCATGGGTGGCATGTATCAGACACTCAGTCTGCTATGTTTGAAAAAGCGTACTGTAAAAGCTGACGGGACCGAGCCGCATGGGAGACCAGTTGAAAAGGTGGGTGTCCGGCAGCTTCTCCCCACCCACTACCAGTGACTGACAGGTCTCTCCCTTTATATGTACTGTATTGTTGGTATACGGCACTCCCATGAGGATGATCAGGTGCTCTAGAAGGGTTCAACCTCATTCAACTAAAAATATTGAGCTGCTTAGCGCTCCAAAATGCAGATAAATCAGATTTTTATTTTTGGAAATTCAGAAATAAATAGTAAAGTTTCGGACTCAAAGCATGGGCAATTTACATGGATTCCTACGTGGTCTCTGGGTGTAGGGCACTCATTTTTGTCTCCCTACATATGGACACAGGGAGAGAATTGTCACTCAAGGTGGGTGGAGAGAAGCTGCCATGGACTGCCATTTTGGACGAGTCTTCCGTGCAGCTTGGTGTCCTGTGGCTTTTAAAGTATATTTTTCTCTCAAACGTTGCAGCTCTCACGATTCCACCACTCACGGGGTGTCCTAGGTATGCTGTAAATGACTGCTTTACCACCCTATGGCATTGAGAGCTGACTGAGCTGTCAGGATTGTGAGTGACACCTCTGCCTCCCAATCTGAGGCAGAGGTGTAAGTATTGTGATCGACAGCTCAGCCGTGCTTCTGGCTTGAACTGTGGGATCTCCTCCATATGTCATTAATTCTGGGTGATTACAGGGCTATTTAGCACTCTGACAGCTGTCAGACCATCGCCAATTGTAGCTTTGCTCAAGTATTGTGTGTGTTTGCTCTGTACTCCCAGTTGTATTCTAATCTTCGTTGCCGACCTTGGATTTACCTTTTTGACCATTTGGCTGACTTGCCCCTTTGTCTTGATCCGCTACCTTCCTGATACCCTGACTTTGAACCTGACTACGCTTTTGTCTTTTCCTTTTGTCTATTACAAGCCCTCTTGGCACTGGCCCCTGACCTCTTGACTATCCTGCCTCACGGTTAGACTGTGAGTATTGACTAGCGTCACATTGAGTAGTGTCCAGCGTCACATTGAGTAGTGACTAGCGTCACATTGAGTAGTGACTAGCGTTACATTGAGTAGTGACTAGCGTCACATTGAGTAGTGACTAGCTTAACATTGAATAGTGACTACCTTTACATTGAGTAGTGACTAGCGTCACATTGAGTAGTGACTAGCGTCACATAGAGTAGTAACTAGCGTCACGTAGAGTAGTGACTAGAGTTACATAGAGTATTAACTAGCATCAAAGCAGTATTTCAGAGTCAAATATACATGGCTGCAATCATACAGCTAGTGTCTTATAAATGCTGTATGTGGATCTGAGAAATAACAAAATATTGATAAGAAACAGGGCCTCAATAGCCTGGGAACCAGCGACAATGATAGACCCCTAAAAAAATAACCTATATTTATATTAAAGGCACAAAAAACACTCTCAAAAGACGTCCTCTAAAAATGAAAATTCAGGAGTTGTGATTTTTAAAATGAAGAGTATCTAGGGTTAACCAAAAAATACAAATATATTATGGTAGGGTATGTGGAAGGCTATCAACTCCCCAGTACTTTCTACTAACTATCCTACTTTGCCATGAATGTTGGCACCCTAATGTTTGCGGTATGGCGCCCTGCTCAACGTCGATATCCCTGAATACCCTATTGCACACCTGAACTATAATCAGAATGTAGCAAAAATAAGCTGACAAAAGCAATATGCTTCTCTGATATGCAAAAATGTATACACAATTGTTGATGCTTATTCATATAATCAAAAGACAAAATTCAAACGCCATAATGCTGATCGGTCTGCATGTCCCATAGTCAGGCACATGCAAAAGCATACTCATTAATATGAGAATCAACTAAAATTAGTACAGAAAAATAACATACTTATCAAACATTGTAGTGTATAGGTGCTTGTCCCGACGCGTTTCCCCCTGAAATCATCAAAGTTCATCAGAGGACCGATGGGAGGTATAAATGTCTCTTCATATGGCCACAAGGATGCTGTGCGCAGCGTCTAAGCCCGGGCGCTGCCATCTTATAGAGGTTTATGCGGTCACTTCTGCTTCATAAAGAGGCATGAACCGCATTGAGGAGCGCATGTAATGCATAATGCGCTCCATGTTAGTTAACATCTGTGCGCATCGGAAAGGACATGGATAATTCAGGAAAATACATTGCAAATCCGCTTCATTACACACAGGACTGATGTCCATGAGCGTCAGACTATGCTCCAAGTGGTGCAGGGTAGGTAGGCCCCATCGCAAACCATGGATGTTCATGACATACATCGACCCATAAAGGGGCAAACAGTATCTAAAAAGGGAGGGGCAACACCATAAGGGAGCCCCCCCCCATATTCCCAACAAACATAAAAGACCTCAGGAGAAGGATGTCCACACATACATGTGCCAAAACCACTATTGCACTCATTTGAGTCATTTGCCAGATTATTAGAAGTATACTATGCAGCATTTATAATTGATAAAACCCAAAGGAAGAAAAGCGAGTATAAACTAAATAGAAACACACCAAATGGGTGATGTATATACAAAGATGAGGCCAACAAAAGCCTATACCGAACGGTTAGTCCTGAACAGTCACAGTATGTGCTATACATGCAAAATGCAATCAGCGAGAGAAGCTCAACTGTTCATTGAATCCTTTAAGACTAAGAAGTCTATACAATATATACATCGTGTTTCCTGGTGGATTATTTTTTTGTCCCAATCTCCATGTCTGAAGGATGGTTGGATAGCCTCGATTACACGGAAGGAAATACATCCAGTACCCCCCCTTGTTTAAAGTTCACATGGAGTGCCAAAGAGGAGTCCCTGCCATGCCTAATGTCCCCAAGGTGTTCACGAATACTTATACGCAATTCACGTTTGGTTTTACCCGTGTAGTCCATGGGGCACGTGCAGGTACAGCGATATACCACCCCCGAGGTCTTGCAGTTGGCAAAGCATTTCATATTGTAGGTCCTGTTTGTTGCAGCACTTGTGAAGCCTACATATTGGCCGTGGATCTGGCAGCACGTATCAGTTATCATCTTCACTTTAAAACTCAGTTGATCATCCCACACTCCACCCTTTTGTCAAACCTGCTGTTTCTTATGTACTTAGGACTGAAACTGACAATAGTATTATAGTAATAATGGTACAATTGGCATAAATATTATTGCCAAACTGAGTAAAGTAACAGCAAAGGATAATACCTAATTAATAGTGCTCATGTTGCTTTTAAAGGGAATCTGTCACCCTAAATTGGCGGGATATTTAAAAGATGGCAGTCAGGTCAGATGGGCGGTGTTTTGGGTACTTGCCTTAACATGTTGTTCGCCGCTGTCTCCATTATTTCTGGGAATTGTAGTCGTTGCCCAACATATAACGCACCTGCGCATTGCAATCTTGAATTGCGCACGCGCAGTATGCTTTGCCCGCAGATTGCAATGCGCAGGCGCGTTATATGGAGGGCAACGACTACAATTCCCAGAAATAATGGAGACAGCGGTGAACAACATGTTAAGGCAAGTACCCAAAACACCGCCCATCTGACCTGACTGCCATCATTTAAATATCCCGCCAATTTAGGGTGACAGATTCCCTTTAAAATAGTGCTATAGAGTGAACATATAACAGTTTTATATGGTACAATTCCCAAGTAACATTCCATTCATACACTGCTCACACTTCTGTGAAATCAACCTGTCCAGTTATGAAGCAACACTGATTGTGCATCAGTTTCTCCTACTGTTGTGCGAATGGAACAGACAACAAGTTGAAATGATAGGCAATTAGCAAGACAACCCTTATAATGGAGGGGTGACCACCGACTAGTTCTCTTTTCTCATCCTTTTTGGCTGTTGTTTTTGTCACTTTTGAATTCTGTCATTGCTCTCACCCCAAAAGGTACTGTACAATAGCATGAGGCGGTGTCTACAACCAACAGAAGTTGTTCGGATTGTGTGGCTCATCCAGCATGGCACATCAATGCGATCTGTGGAAGAAGGATAGCTGTGTCTGTCAGCACAGTATCCAGAGCATGGAGCAGATACCAGGAGACAGGCCAGTACGCCAGGAGACGTGGAGGGGGCTGTAGGAGGGCAACAACCCAGCAGCAGGACCGCTACCTCTTCCTTTGTGCAAGGAGGTACAGGAGGAGCACTGCCAGAGCCCTGCAAAATGACCTCCAGCAGGCTACTAACATCCATGCATCTGCTCCAACTTTCAGAAACCGACTCCATGAGGGTGGTATGAGGGCCAGACATCCACAAGTGGGTGTTGTGCTTACAGCCCACGACTAAGATTGGTAGATTCGACATTGGCGTCCTGCTCTTTTCATGGATTAGAGCAGATTTTCACTGAGCACGTGACAGGGTCTGGAGATGCCGTGGAGAATTTCTGCCGCGTACAAGATCCGCCAGTGTGACCGGTTTGACAGCGTGTCAGTAATAGTCTGGGGGAGGCATTTCTTTGGAGGGCCACACACCCCTCCATGTGCTAGCCAGAGGTTCCTTGACTGCTATTAGGTACCAGAATGAAATCATCAGACCCGTTGTGAGACCATATTCAGGTGCAGTGGGCCCAGGGTTCCCTCTGATGCATGACAATGCTAGGCCTCATGTGGCTGAAGTGTGTTAGCAGTTCTGCATGATGAAGGTGATGAAGGCATTGATTCTATGGACTGGCCTGCCCGTTCCCCAGACCTGAATCCAATCGACCACATTTGGGACATCATGTTTCGATCTATCCACCAATGCCACATTGCACCACAGACTTTCCAGGAGTTGACAGATGCTTTAATGCAGATCTGTGAGGAGATACTTAAGGAGACCAACCGTTGCCTCTTTAGGAGCATGCCGAGGCATTGTAGGGATGTCATACAGGAACGTGGAGGCCATACACACTGTAATGCTGGTATTGTCTGTACTTTGTTACTCAGCATGTCTCTGCTTTAACCCTTTTGCTCCTTTCCCCCTAACCAGCTGGGATACTGTTGTCTGTTACCTGTATGGATGCTGCTCAGTTCCCAGCTCTGCTGCGTAGCCGTACTTGCGTGAGTGTCTCCGCTGCGTTGCATGACCACCCGCATGTGCGGTCCCTGACCTGCTGTAAAAGCCATCCGTAGCTTACAAAGTCCTCTGCAGTAGTGCATGACTTACTACGTGTGTGGCAGCAGCTACTGTCAGGCGCCTGGCCTGCTGTGAAGACCATCCATAGGTTGCAAAGTCCTCTGCACTGTGCATGACTTACTACGTGTGTGGCAGCAGCCACTGTCAGGTGTTCCTCTGTGATGAGTTGTCTGGCTCTGCATAGGGGGCGCGGCCCACACCTGTCCTGCTTTTATGAGGATTGGGTGTGTACTAGAATTACTGCTCCAGCCTATCGCTGTGAAGCAGCTCATATATAAAGTTCCCCAGCCCTGAGGGGCGTTGCCAGAGCTTCACATTGAATCTGCATTGAGTTCCTGAACCTAGCCGTATGTGGTTGTGTGTTCAGCTCCTGCTCTGAGTTTGATCAGCTCTGGAGAGCTGATTCCCCTTGTCCTGTCTTGTGTTTCTGCCTGGGGCTGAGTACCCAGATCGCCGTTCCTGGAGGCTGCATATCCAGGCCTGTTCCTGTTGTATCTTGTTTCCTGAATCCCTGATCCTGGATCTAACCCGGTACCTGAATGTCTGAACTGTGTCTTGTGTTTCCGCCTATGCTGGGGGCTGATTACCCAGATCGCCGTTCCTGGAGGCTGTATATCCAGGCCTGTTCCTGCTGTGTCTTGTTTCCTGAATCCCTGATCCTGGACCTAACCCGGTACCTGAATGTCTGAACTGTGTTTTGTGTTTCCGCCTATGCTGGGCGCTGATTACCCAGATCGCCGTTCCTGGAGGCTGTATATCCAGGCCTGTTCCTGCTGTGTCTAATTACCTGAACCCCTGATCCTGGATCGCATCCTGTACCTGACTGTCTGAACCGTGTCCTCTGTGTTATGTTCCTGAAATCCTGCTGTGTCCTGAACCCTGTGCCAGTGACTGTGAATCCTTGCTATATAACCTGAGTTCATCTTGGAAGGAGGAATCCGGTGTGTGCTGAGTTTCTGTTACTCTGTGCTCAGCTTCTGTGCAATTCCCGGCCAGCTCCCGTTGAGCCTGGCGGGGCTTGCACCAGACCGCTGGGGTTCCTTTTCAGGTCGCTGCCAGATGTCCGGATCCTATGCCTGATGACCATGGCCTGATGTCCGACGACCACTTCCAGATGTCCGGATCCTATCCTCCCTGCCTGATGTCCGGAGCCTGCCGATCGTTGTCAGATGTCCGGAGTCCGATGTCCTGTCCGTGTTCCTGGGATCCAATCCGTGTTCCTGATGTCCTGTCCGTGTTCCTGACTCCCTGGATCCAATCCGTGTTCCTGATGTCCTATCCGTGTTCCTGATGTCCAGTCCGTGTTCCTGACTCCCTGAGATCCAATCCGTGTTCCTGATGTCCTGTCCGTGTTCCTGTGTCCCTGAGATCCAATCCGTGTTCCTGATGTCCTATCCGTGTTCCTGATGTCCAGTCCGTGTTCCTGACTCCCTGAGATCCAATCCGTGTTCCTGATGTCCTGTCCGTGTTCCTGTGTCCCTGAGATCCAATCCGTGTTCCTGATGTCCTCTCCGTGTTCCTGTGTCCCTGAGATCCAGTCCGTGTTCCTGATGTTCTGATGTCCTGCCGGTTCCTCCTTGGTCTACCCTGTGATGACGTCTGTCCTGGGTCGGTGTCTGATGTTCTCCTGCTGAGCCTGTGCTACGCCTGAGGCCTGAGAGTGAGGCCATACTAGTATGCCCGTGCCAGATGATCCTGGACTGCATCTACCCGTGATGACCCCGCCATTGTCTGAAGTCTGTCTGAGGTCGGTGTCTGATGTTCTCCTGCTGAGCCTGTGCTACGCCTGAGGCCTGAGAGAGAGGCCGCCCAAGTATGCCCGTGCCAGATAACCCTGGACTGCATCTACCCGTGATGTCCTCCTGCACTCGTCTGTGATCCTGAGTCGTGTACCCTTCTCTGATGTGCGGAATCGGGAGCCCGGTCTTATGTTCTGTTTATGTACTGTGTTTCTTTAAGTAAACTTTATGTTTCTTCATACCTGAAGTTGTGCGGTGTTGTCTAGTCCTGCAGGTCGCCATCTTGCCCACATGCTCAGCTGCCACGGATCCCGGTCGCTGCCCTTCCCTAGTCCGGGCAGGCCCGGGTCTCCCTCCGTGGTCCAGTGGGTCCACATTCTCTTACCATCTGGGACGCATGCCTCACGTCGTCGTGGACTGGCGGCGTGGGAGCATTGGCTAGTTAGGCAAGCTATGCCATGTCCCGACGCCCCGATGCCGTGGGAAGCGTTACACACACTACTGAGCATCATTTCCTTGTCTTGAGGCATTTCCACTGAAGTTGGATCACCTTGTGATTTTATTTTCCACTTTCATTCATTCCAAATCCAGACCTCCATAGCATATTAATTTTGATTTACATTGATCATTTTTATGTTTTATTGTTCTCAACGCATTGCACTATGTAATGAATAAAGATTTACAACTGGAGTATTTCATTCAGTGATATCTAGGATGTGGGATTTTTGTGTTCTCTTTATTTTTTGAGCAGTGCAGTATTAATACAGCTCTTCAATAACACTGGTCAACACAAAAAAATCAGCAAAGATAATATGTCTGTTTTATGGAGTTAGATGCGCTGATTCCAAAAATATGCTTAGTTTTGCTCTATCACATACAGTTTCTGAGATAGAAGTATTTTTATTATTACCTTCTTTCTGCATTTTCAGTGTATGTGGTTTTTCCAATGTTATTCCCATTTCTTTTCTTGTCTTACTTAATTGTGAAATTAATTGTGAATTTTCTTACAGGGACAACGTCAGTAAAGGTTTTAGTGAGTTTTATGGGAAGGAGTATTGACAGTGCAGTCAACCAATGACTGCTTCTCGGAAAGTCACATGTTATGGGGAGGAGCTAACTGTTATGAGGCGGTAAGATTTGAGTCAGTCAGAAAAGGATGGTGATGGCAGCAAGGACTGGTATGTGAGACTCTGACAGGAGACAGACCTCTACAGGGATCTGAGCCCTGCCACAGGGAGATAGAAGGGAAGGCAGCGGACATTCGCCATTGTGAGAGGATTTTCAGGTGTAACTGAGTGAGGGTCTCCACAGAGAGAGAACCTGAAAGCAGCCAATATCACAGTGAGAAACTGCCTGTCTGCATATGTTCATCAGTAAGGAATAGGCTGACTCGTTTACCTCACAACTGTATATAGTTATCTAGCAGATTACCTCCAGTAAAATCAGTTCTAAATACAAGCTGCCTTTGTCGCCTCTGGGGAAATATCTACATATAGTTGGTCGGCTCATGGCATTTTTTTTTTGTTTGTCACCACCATTGAACTGAACTTACTCTAATGTTTGATCTGATTTAAAGGAGAAAAATGCCCCGACAGCAGAATCTGTTCAGATGATTGATACACTATATGTGTGGTATATTTAAACCAAAAGGCTAAGTACATTCAGTCACTCATGATATTAAAAAGATGTACTAGATGTACTTTAAGTGTCCACTTAATGATCAAAACAAAACCTGGGCCTTTACTTTAATCATATGAACATACAAGGGTTGGACGAAATAATGGAAACACCTAACGTTTTCACATCATCATCTTCGAACATGTTATAAACATGCAAACCGTGACATATGGTAATGTTTTGTAGTTGATTAATTGTGTTATGTGATATGTGTATGTAAATTAACTGTTTGTTCTGCATAATTGTAAGAACATTGATGAGAACCTGATACCAATGGCAGACCACTCGTATTTTCAAAGAGGCCAAATTGTTGGTGCTGGTATGGCAGGCGCTAGTGTAACCGAAAGTGCCCGAATGCTTGGCGTGTCAAGAAATACTGTCTCTAAAGTAATCACTGCATTTGAAAGAGAAGGAAAAACGTCCGCAGCAAAGCACAGGTCCGGCCGAAAGTCGAAGTTGACTGAGAGAGACCGTCGGACTCTAAAGCGAATTGTGAGAGAGGATCGCAAGACCACGGCTCCGAAAATCACTGCTGAGCTCGATGAACACCTACAGAACCCAGTTTTCACGAAAACTGTTCGTCGGGAGCTGAACAAATATGGATTCCACGGAAGAGCTGCAATTCGAAAACCACTGCTCTCAATGACAAATGTTTCCAAGCATTTAGAGTGGTGAAGAACACTCCAGAATTGGTCCCTCGAGCAGTGGAAACATGATATTCTCAGACGAATCATCGTTTACCCTATTTCCGACCTCTGGCCGCATGTACATTTGGAGACAGCCGAAAGAAGCATTCCATCCAGACTGCCTTCTCCCAACCGTAAAACTTGGCGGAGGTTCTGTGATGATCTGGGGTGCTATTTCGTGGAGATCCACCGGGCCAATGATATCCCTTCATGGAAGAATTAACAGCCCCGATTATTTAGGCATTTTGGGCGACCAAATGCATCCTATGGTTCAAGCACTGTTCCCGGAGGTTAACGCCATCTTTCAGGATGATAATGCACCAATTCATACAGCTATAATCGTTAAAGCATGGCACGAGGAACATTCTAATGAAGTTGAGCATCTCATCTGGCCCCCACAATCCCCAGACCTCAACATTATTGAGCATTTATGGTCGATTTTAGAGATTCAAGTTAGACGTCGATTTCCGCCGCCATCGTCGCTCAAAGAACTGGAGGGTGTTTTAACTGAAGAATGGGCTAAAATTCCTTTGGAAACAATTCACACCTTGTATGAATCCATACCTCAGAGAATTGAGGCTATAATCGCCGCAAAAGGTGGAACTACTCCATATTAAACTAACTTTTGTTGATGTTTCCAGGTGTTTCCGTTATTTTGTCCAATATCATATAAGAATAAACAACGAACAATAAACAGTGATTGAAAAGAACAAAGGAACAGAATCAGGGTCGGATATCGAAGTTTTCTATGTTTGAAATAATATTGTCATTTCCAGTGTAGAAATCATTCTTGTCAGCAGAGTAAGATTTGAGGGGACATTCCTCAACAATGTGCTGAATTGTTTGATGGTCAGCTCCACAATCACACGCAGGAGAGTCAGATTTTCCCCACTGGGCCCCTCATATGATATGCTCAAGTTGTTCAAATGGTCTTGGTGACTGGTTAAATATGAGGAAAGTGGCTATGCCATTTGCTGTTCCCATGATTTGGAGAGAACCCAAAAATCATAGTGATGACTACTTCTTTTGTTTTTCTTTTGAAAGGCCACATTATGGCCGAAACGGTGTATTTGATGTTTTTGATGGCAGAATAAAGAAGTTTTTTTACTTTTTCACCTGGACTGGATGCTGCTTTATATATTCTTGACTTTTGTGGTTCAATTGGGTCCTTGAACTGGAAGCGTGCATCCCAAACACTCCTGTTGTGCTGTCAGCGGCTCTCAATTTTCTACGGACTGGATCTATGCAGACGTGCACTGGTGAGTTATATGATGGAACATATTAATCCAGAGGTGGGTGAACTGGACTCTGCAATGATTTTTTCTTACACGGATAAAGGCCACATTATGGCCGAAACGGTGTATTTGATGTTTTTGATGGCAGAATAAAGAAGTTTTTTTACTTTTTCACCTGGACTGGATGCTGCTTTATATATTCTTAATACTTCTTTTGTTTTGTCAAACTGAAGGGCTTTTTTACAAAGAACAAACGTAAGATTAATTACCCTGAACTTGAATCTGCGATTAGGCCAGTTCCACATGATGGTACCTTGCCAGTTCCTGTACCACCGTTGTCTAGATTGGATGAAAATGAAGTAGAATATGAAGACTATGGAGCTGAAGCTACTGGCGAAGACATGGAGACCTCAAGTCAAGATGACTATGTACCTGATGGAGCAGCCAAGCAGCCAGAACGCTTTACTCCACATGAATTAAATGATCTCATCAGAGACCTTTCATTGTCAAAAGATAAAGCTGAACTTCTTGCATCTTGGTTGAAACAGAAGAATCTTCTTCATGATGATGTCAAAGTGTATTATTACCAAAACAGAAGTAACACTTTAACACAATTTTTCACAGTTGATGGACCCATGGTGCACTATAACAATGTGAATGGCCTTTTTGAAGAACCGAATCAAGAGTATTTTGTTGCAGATTGGCGATTGTTTATTGACTTATCCCAGAGAAGTTTGAAAGCAGTGTTGCTTCATAATGGAAATATGAAACCATCAATCCCCATTGCTCTCTCATGTCATCTAAAGGAAAGTTATGAAAATCTGTCAGTTGTTTTGGATGCTATACAATATAAGCATCATCAGTGGAATATCTGTGGAGATTTGACAGTGATTGGTCTGCTAATGAGAATGCAAGGAGGTTTCACAAAATATTGTTGCTTCTTGTGTTTATGGGACAGTAGAAATACAGTAGAGCATTATGTTCGTTGTGATTGAGGACAGAGAAACATCTATGCTCCAGGTACAGACAATGTTCAGCATAATCCTTTAGTTGCTCGAACAAAAATCTTTCTTCCTCCACTACATATAAAGTTGAGATTGATTAAAAACTTTGTGAAAGCCATGGCAAAGACAAATTCACAAGGGTTCCAGCACATTTCACCAGCATAACTGAAGGAAGGGGTATTTGTTGGTCCTCAGATCAGAGAGCTTATGAGAGATGATGTGTTTGAAGGAACTCTAAATGATAAGGAATTGAGAACTTGGAAAAGCTTCAAGTGGATCTGTGAAAACTTCTTAGGAAAAAAAATCTCCAGAACATGTTAAAGGTGTTGAGGAACTGCTAAATGCAGATCAGTGTCTTGGATGTCACATGTCTCTGAAAATGAACTTTTTGCATTAGATTTCTTCCCTCAAAATCTTGGGGATGTAAGCGATGAACAAGGCGAGCAGTTTAACCAGCACATTAAAGTAATGGAACACCGCTACCAGGTTTTTTGCAGTGACTCAATGATGTCAGATTACTGTTGGATGTTATATAGGGACAACCCTGAAAAATCGTATCAACGACAGTCTAATGTCAAGCACTTTTAATTTCTGCTTATTTTTTGGTTTCTATTTTGCATGTGAAATTATTTTGGTTCAATAAAAACTGTTTTATAAGGTGAAGCATTTTTTTCTGATATATAGATTACTGTTTTCTTAATGTCGCCAGTATATTTCCTATACCTTTTAATGATGCTGATCCATGGAAACTATACGTGCTACAGAAAAACTATATATTGTATATACTCATGTATAAGCCGACCCGTGTATAAGCCGACCCCCCTAATTTTGCCACAAAAAACTGGGAAAACTTATTGACTCGCGTATAAGCCTAGTGTGAAAAATGATTATGCCCCTATATGCTCCAGATTATGCCCCATATGTTCCACAGATTATGCCCCCATATACTCCAGATTATGCCCCCATATACTCCAGATTATGCCCCATATGTTCCACAGCTTATGCCCCCATATGCTCCATATTATGCCCCCATATGCTCCAGATTATGCCCCATATGTTCCACAGCTTATACCCCCATATGCTCCATATTATGCCCCATATGTTCCACAGTTTATGCCCCCACTATATTATGCCCCCATATGTTCCACAGCTTATGCCCCCATATGCTCCATATTATGCCCTCATATGCTGCACACTTATGCCCCATATGCCCCATAGTATAGGCCTCATATGCTGCTGCAAAAAAAAAAAAAAATGACATACTCACCTCTCGTCGCTGGGGGCCAGGTGCCGGGGTCCTGAGCAGGCGGTGACACCGGCGCACTATGGGGGACAGTTGCCGGTGTCACCGCTCGCTCAGGACCCCGGCACCTGAGATATTTACCTGTCCTCTCTGCACCGCTGCGTCCTCGTCAGACTCCTCTCGCTGTGAATGATCTGGCAGGGGGCGGGGCGCGCACTAACGACGTCATCGCACCCTCTGCCTGATCATAACAGCCAGAGGAGTCAGACGAGGACGCAGCACAGCGGTGGACCGAGGGACAGGTAAATATCGCTATACTCACCCCTCCACCGGCGCGTCCCTGCAGCCTCTCCTCTTCTCCCGGCGCTCTCCGAAGCGCTTCAGTCCGGCTGCAGCGGTCACGTGGTACCGCTCATTAAAGTCATGAATATGTGCATATTCATGACTTTAATGAGTGGTGCCATGTGACCGCTGCAGGAAGGAGCCGGAGATCGTGGGAGAAGCAGGGGGGCTGCAGAGACCGCGCCGGCGGAGGGGTGAGTATGATCCGACACTCCCCCTCCCCCGCCGACCCGCGTATAAGCCGAGAGGGGGACTTTCAGCCCTAAAAAATGGGCTGAAAATCTCGGCTTATACATGGGTATATACGGTACATTTTTGAAATCAGAACGAAAAGATGATTCAGAAAAGTACAGTCACCTGCGATAATAACAAAAAAATATTTTTTTGTACATCTGTGTAATTATAACAATTGCAAACAGTAATAACTAGGCAGTATATTAAGACATATGTCCTGTGGATGACGAGTCAAAGTCACCAAGTGGACACCAGAGCGGGGAGCAGCATCTATGCTGCTTATGACACGAAGAGCGAGCATAGATGAAAAAACAGTTTTTGGAACTGATCTGTTTCGCCACGCCAAGGGTGCACCGAGTGCCTGTGCTTGGTGGGATCAGTCATTTTCTGCTGACAGACTCTTTTTGTGCTGACAGATCCCAAAAGCAGGGCTATGAAATGGCCTATGTAAATGGAGCTGTAGTTACACGTAAGGTCTATTCATTGTCTATAAAAAGCAAGAGACAGCCAATTAAAGCGCATGTTTCATTCTAAGAGGGCCTTTCAGAGCCCGCTCTCTGCATCCGTGGGGGTCCTTTCCTGTGAAAAGTTGATAACTTGCAAAGATGGGAATAACCCTTAAATTGCAATATGGTACAGTACAGAATAGGAGAGCAGGTACCAATGCCTAATGGCCATCAGAACTGGCAGCAGCAAGCCTCAGAGGGTAAGCGGCAATATAACACTGATCATACATCAATTTCCATGTTATTTGAATGGCGTGCCCAATAATTATCTTATTGTAATAGGTGGGATCCCTACTGAACAGATCCATAAATGTGATAAAAAATGATATATAGATCCCGTTAGACCTATAAGCTTTAACCTTTATGCTCCATTAATATGCTCCAATGAGGCCTAGACAGGGAATGAATATTACAAGTGTCTTCTTGGTGTTAATATGAACACTGCTCAGCGTATTGATTTTAATGATTTAAAGGAATAAGAACATTATTTTTTTTTTCATCTGATTGGATTCTGAAGTCAAATCGAATCTGTTAAATTTACCCAACGGACAGTTAAAGAAAAATCTCATTTGTCTTCATCAGCAGTGCATGACTGTATAAGACTGACTGGATCCTTGAAAACCATACATCTACTTATTCTGTGTAGGAGAATAGTTGGGGTTAATCCTCTCAACTCTATAGGAATCCAAGTAGTATGTGATCTAATTGCTCCGCTCTCTGGTTGAATGGTCTCATCAATTCCAGTAAGGGCTGCCAGTGCTGGAATATAATGACCACTCACATGGTTTGGTAAAGGTCGTCTTTTTACCAATTTTTCAAAAACGGTTAATAATAATCTCATTGATTTTTGAAGGACTATTGTAGTGTCAAACATGCTATTATATTAAAGCAATTAATGGCATACCCTGATAGTTTGAGATGTACGTGGTTAGCTTATCTTATGATAAAAAGTACGGAAGGTTTGGAGTCCAAATGAGAAGGTAAAGTCTGATTGATCGGACCAACAATAAATTGTGGTACACGGAGCAGCAGTATAGTTGGAGGGATAAGCAGGAATCGTAGTCCAGATAAAGCCAGAGGTCGGTACACAGGCTTCTCCTTGCAATTTTTCATCAAACAGTTATATTTTATAAAATGGCAATAAAACTTTGTTTGTAACTAAAATACAAATGCAAACTGAAGCTTATTAACACAATACCTCCTAAACTTAAATGTTTAAGGGGGGTTATCCTGGTGGAACACGTGTTGATCTATCCATTGGATAGGAGATAACATTCAGACCACTAGGACCCCCGCCGATCACTAAAATGGAGCATATTTATTGTGTTATAGTTGACCAGCAATGTACATGCTCGACCACTGCCCTATTCATTCTCTATAGGACTGCTTGAGCTCTGAATTCAGGTTTTACCCTTAGCCCCAGAGGGAATGAATGGAGAAGCACTCAAGTATTTGCATTGCCTCTCCATTCTAACCTGGATAGATGATAACTTGTAACTGTGACAACCCCTATAAATTGTGCTGAGTTCATAAATCTCACTTGTGCATATGTCTACATGTGATGTTCATATCTTCACAAAATCTTCAAAAATCTGTTACCCAAATGCTAGGAAAAAGCGGACACTGAAGTGGCAATGGTCTGATGTGGAATTTTAGATCTTCTTACTCTTTTGCTAAAAAAAAGGCCTCTAGTGTGAGAAGTAAAGGTATTATAGCTGTTACGTATCACATACCACTTTGCAGAAGAGCTCATATACATCTGTCTTGAGAAATGTTATTGTAAGGAAAGGGACGTCGCCATTTTGTATAGGGCATTCCATTTTTCTCACAGCCAAACAAGAAGCACAAGACAATGAGCTGAATTTGGCCTTGCCAAATGGAGCAGACAGCCATGCCTGTGGGGACTTGCCAGCAAACTGGAAGACTTACCTGTGGGGATGGCAGGAGCTCCTGCCTCCCTATGTACCAATACTAACCCTGGATATAGTAATATTGATCTATAGCTTATACCTTTAAGCCTTGTACATTATCGTTGTATGTTTTCTCTGACTGCAATTCCATTGTAATTACGTTGTATAGCTTTACTGTATATTTCTGTAATTATCTAGTGCGCCCTTAAGGCGATTAAACCATAAAATTAATCTTGGGCTGATGCTTTTACTCAGATCACGAATCTTAGAATACCCATTGGGTAACAGGACACCCTCCCTGGCGGCCATTTGCTCTAGGTGCAGTTCCCTTACTGACCTGAGAAACAAAGGGGCGCCGGCAAGCTGTACCTGTGGAGTTACGTCCCATTGGTGACGTGGGAGGAAAGGGGATCGTCCCTCACAATTGGTGGCAGCGGTGGGATCAGAAGCTGTGATACCCGGGCTACCGTGTGGCGGTCGGCTTAGTTCCTCACAATTGGTGGCAGCGGTGGGATCAGAGTAATAGTGTGCGTGGGACCCCTACACCCAGACATTAGAGACTACCAGCGGTACTTTCACTGCTGGGGTCTTAAGGTCAGCCCAGCACTAGATGGTCAGAGTGTAAATATAATAAGTTGTGTGCAAGGCCAGGGTTGCAGCTGTTTCAGTAACCAAAGGTTCCCAAGATGGCGGAAGGCACCAGGAGTAGGGCAAAGGGGGAGGGCAATGCTGTGGCCTATGAGGGGTTCGATACCGATGAGGGGGAGCTCAGCCAGGGCTCCCCAAGGAGCCCGACCCCCGTGCTCAGTCTCACAGTGGACTGTCCACCCCCTGCCCGTCCCAGCCTGTCCAGATCGGAGGCCCTCTTCCAAGCGGCTATGGCACAGCTCGAGGCTGGTAATTACACAGCCTATGACAGGCTCCTGGTGGCGGCAGAGAAAGCAGCAGAGCGTGAGCAAGCAGAACGTCGTGAAGCTGCGGAGCGGGAGCAAGCAGCGGAAGAGCGTGCGCATACAGAACGTGTGTTGCAGGCTACAGAACGCCGTGAAGCTGCGGAGCGCCGGCACCGACTGGAGATGGCTCAGCACGGGCCCCCGCTGGACGCACCAGGCCCACCGGAGACAAGGGCTTCCAAGGTCCGGGCGGAGGACTTTCCCTTACTTGAAAAGGATGGAGACCTGGATTCCTTTCTGCTTGCTTTTGAGAGGACCTGCCTCCAACATCATCTGGCCCTGGATCAGTGGGCAAGGTACCTGACCCCCCGTTTGAGGGGTAAGTCCCTGGAAGTTTTGGGGGACTTACCTGCCGGGGAGGAGCAGGACTACAACAGCATCAAGCGGGCCCTGATCCAGCACTACAACCTCACCCCGGAGTCGTACCGCAGGAAGTTCAGGAGCCTGCAGCGGGGTTTAAAGGACACCTGGACTGACCACATGCGGGCCCTGCTGAGAGCTGCGGAGCACTGGACCTCGGGTCTAGAGCTCACTACCCGCCAGGAGGTCCAGGAACTGTTTGTCATGGAGCAATTCTTGTGGAACTGCCCAGAGGACCTCCAGCAGTTCCTCCGTGACCGGAAACCAAAGGGGGCTTCTGCTACAGCCGCCCTGGCAGACGAGTATGCCAACAACAGGGTGCCGGAGCCAAAGAAGCCTGCCAGCAGCACCTGGAGAGGGGGTAAGCCCAATCCTGCCCCAGCCCCATATCCAGCCCCCAGAGTGCAAGGGGTGTACCCCCAGCTGCCCTCTCCAGGCCAGGAACAGAACCCAGACGTTGTCATAATTGCAATCAGCCAGGACACTTTAAGGCTGCGTGTCCCCAGCGCCAGAAGGCCCCATCCCTGTCCCAGAAACCGACCACTGTTTTGTGTGTGGGAGGGGATGGTGGGAGGTCCCTAGACAATTACCAACCCGTCACCATCGGCCGCTCAGCGGTCATGGGACTGCGGGACACAGGCGCTGAACGAACCCTGGTACGCCCTGAGGTGGTGTCCCCTCAAGACTTGGTACCTGGGAAAACCCTTTCCGTCTCCGGAATTGGAGGCGTTGAATCGGCGCTGCCCGTTGCCAAGGTGTATTTGGACTGGGGAGCCGGGAGGGGATGCGGGAGGTGGGAGTAACGCCAAATATTCCTGCAAATGTGTTGCTCGGGACCGATTTGGGGCGGCTAGTGTCCCAGTATGTGGCCACTGAACCCCCAAGTTCGGCTCCCCAAGAATGTCATGACTCTACTGCTAATGTTAATGTATTGAATGTGCCTCCAACAGTGGAGGAGGGAGTGAAACCTGATGGTAAGCCATGCACTGACACTACACACACAGGGCTCACAGTGAGGACAGGTGAGGAGGCTGCACGGGAGAGCTCAGAGGTGGGGGGAGGGGCTGCTATGGGCAGTGTAGGGCCCCTAAGTGAACCCAGCCTGCTGAGTCAAGGGCCCCTGCAGGAAGAGGAACAGGCCATGGGGGGAGGGGGCGTCCCGGGAGAGGAGCCACCAGGTAAGACCCCAGGGCAGGAGTTCCCCACATCCGGGATGTCAGGAAGTCAGGGAACTCTGCCTGACCCGGCGACTTGGTCAGGGGACGAGGGAAAGCAGGCGCTACCCGTGGTCCCAACGGTCGTGGCCGCTGTTACCAGGAGTGGGAGTGCTGAAGCCCAAGGAGCCTCGCGGAGGTCCGACGGTTTCCCCCTCTCCGACCAAGTGGCTGCCGAGTCAGACAGGAGACAGATCTCGGGGAACTGACAGAGGACATGGCAGTTTCATCAATTCTTGCCACATCAAGTCAGGGATTTCAGGCAGCATTGGAAGCTGACCCTAGCCTGAAGACTCTCAAAGAACAGGTGGCACAGCCTCCCCTGGAGTCCGACCGCGAGCGAGTGGTCTGGGACCAGGGACGGCTGTACCGGGTAACGGTCCAGCAGGGTTCACCGGAGGCGTGGCCCAGGGACCGACAGTTAGTGGTACCCCATCCGTTCAGGGCGGAATTGTTGCGGATCGCACACGAGATTCCAATGGCCGGACACCTAGGGATCACTAAAACCAGGGCCAGGCTAGCTCAGCATTTCTACTGGCCTGGAATGAGGACCGAGGTGATAGCCTACTGCCGTTCGTGTGACACCTGTCAGAGGGTGGGGAAGGCGGGGCCGCGCCCCAAAGCCCCACTGGTAACTCTGCCCATCATCGAAGAGCCTTTCTCGAGGGTGGCTGTGGATCTCATTGGACCTCTGTCCACCCCCAGCCACTCCGGGAAATGCTCCATACTAACGGTAGTGGACTATGCCACCCGGTACCCGGAGGCGGTAGCTTTGTCGTCCATTCGGGCCGACAAAGTGGCCACTGCCTTGCTGGAGATTTTTCTCCAGAGTGAGGTTTCCCAAGGAAATGCTCACCGACCGAGGGACCCAGTTCATGTCGCAGCTGATGGAGTCTCTCTGTAAGCAGGTACAGGTGCAACATCTGGTGGCCAGCCCGTATCACCCACAGACCAATGGCTTGTGTGAGCGGTTCAATGGCACCTTAAAGCAGATGCTGAAGATGTTGGTCGACTCCCACGGGAGAGACTGGGAGCGGTATCTCCCACACCTGCTGTTTGCATACCGGGAGGTCCCACAGGCCTCAACGGGGTTCTCCCCCTTTGAGCTCTTGTACGGGCGACGTGTACGGGGGCCCCTTGCTCTGGTGAAGGAAGCATGGGAAGGGGATTTAGCCACCCCTGGAGTGTCGGTCATTGAGTATGTCGTGCGCTTCCGGGACCGAATGATGGCCTTGACGCGGCTGGTGCATGACAATATGGCCCAAGCTCAGGCTGACCAGAAGCGATGGTACGACCAGAATGCTTGTGAGCGGACCTACCAGGTGGGTCAAAAGGTGTGGGTACTGGTCCCCGTACCCCAAAACAAGCTTCAGGCGGCCTGGGAGGGTCCATACCTCGTGCACGAGCAGCTCAACGCCGTCACCTACTTGGTCACCCTGGACCACGCCCGTGGAAGGAGGAAGGCCTTCCATGTGAACATGATGAAGGCCCACGATGAGCGGGAGGCTTATGCCCAACCAGTGTGCAACCTTTCAGAGGACAGAGAGTCAGAAATCCTTCTGGATCTGCCACCCTAGCCAAAGAGAGGGTGCAGTAGGGCGCACGGGGGAACACAGGAATGTGATACCCCCTAGCGCCCTCAAAAGCAGGGAGGTGTAAGGAAAGGGACGTCGCCATTTTATATAGGGCCTGTACCAGCCTCCATTTTGTCAGTTCACAGAGCCACAGATTTCTAACTACACAGGGCCTATTAGCATATTCAGTACGACCAGTTTTGATGTCCACTATGAATCAATAGGGCTTTAACATGCTCATTGATTTAGGCCAGTGTCTGAATGGGATGGTCATTGGTATGTTGAATGGCTCGGACTCAGGCCAGTGTTTCCTGCTCCATATGAATTGCAGGCCAGTTAATATGCATGCTTCAAAGCAAAGGGGAAGGACCTAGCAGTTTTAAGAACTGTAACCATGAACAGGCTGGGGGCATTCCATTTTTCTCACAGCAACAAGAAGCACAAGACAGAGCTGATTTGCCTTGCCAAATGGAGCAGCAGCACATGCTGTGGGGACTGTCCAGCAACTGAAGACTTACCTGGGGATGGCAGAGCTCCTGCCTTCCCATGACCATACTACCCGGTAATATTGATCTATAGCTTATACCTTTAAGCCTTGTACATTATCGTTATATTTTTTCTCTGACTGCAATTCCATTGTAATTACGTTGTATAGCTTTACTGTATATTTCTGTAATTATCTAGTGCGCCCTTAAGGCGATTAAACCATAAAATTAATCTTGGGCTGATGCTTTTACTCTGATCACGAATCTTAGAATACCCATTGGGTAACAGGACACCCTCCCGGTGGCCATTTGCTCTAGGTGCAGTTCCCTTACTGACCTGAGAGACAAAGGGGGCGCCGGAGAGCTGTACCTATGGAGTTACGTCCCATTGGTGACGTGGGAGGAAAGGGGATCGTCCCTCACAATTGGTGGCAGCGGTGGGATCAGAAGCTGTGATACCCGGGCTACCGTGTGGCGGTCGGCTTAGTTCCTCACAGTTATCATCTCCTATATGCCCACTGGGTAATGAAGAGCACGTACCCTGGCACTTTGTGATGCATAAATTGCTTTCCATCAGGTTACTCTAACCCAATCATTTGACACTGCTATTTTATTCTTCATTTAGCTCGGAAGCCATTGTGATCTCAGGATTGTAAGTAGTGCACACCTTGGAAATCTGTACCAGCTATTTCTCCTCTTTATCCTTCCCTCTTTTTGATGATGAGAATGATGAGATTGTCACAACCACGTCTGTCACCGCCATCACTGAATACTAACATGTTAGCAGAGATGAATTTGTCATTTAACTGTTTCTGTGATTTTACAGTTGCATACACTCAATCGTGCTGTATTCCAAACTTTACACTGTATGGTGTGCTGCTCTCTGTTCAGTTTGCAACAGGATAGCCAGTCTCAATGCACATTGCATACATCCAAATGCTCCCTTCTCAAATCTATCCTAAATGCAGCAGCTAGGCTCACATTTTTGTGCAGATTTTACACTGATGCCTCAACCCTGTGCCCATCATTTCAATTGTTACTTATCTGTTATGGAACACAATATCACACAGAAGTTCTCCAAGGGGCTCCATCACCCTACATCTCCTCCTTCATCTCTGTCTACCATCCTGTTATGTTTCGGTAGCTGAGGAGGACAGGAACGACAGCAGGGCAGCCGAACACCTGAGATGTTGGTAACTGATGGGTTGCAGATTCCTAAACTAACGACACAACTAGAGGTAGCCGTGGAGCGTTCCTACGTTGATGCTAGACGCCTCATCACAGCCTGAGAGATAGCTACACCTAAAGGCAGAAAGATGAAAGCTATCTGCTCGGAGCAGATCCCCAAAGAAAATAGGAAGCCCCCAAACATATAATGGCGGTTAGACAAGATGAAAATACAAACATAGGCAGAAAATAGACTGAGCAAACGCTGGGGCCACAAGCTGACTAAATAGGATAGGACAGGAGAGATTACTTTCTGCAACCCAGAAAACCCTACAAAAATCCAACAATTCTGATTTCAAAAATACTGAGATCACACGATCTCGCCTCCCACTAAATCAGATCTCAGTGTGAACAAAAACCAAGCAGCAGCCGCTGAGAAAACAGGAAAAAGCAAATGAGCAAATAACAGTGGCTGCAGAAAAACTGTGAGGAGCTCAGGCCCCAGGAGGGGACCTGGCTGACCTCCACAAAAGTGCAGAAAACAATGCAAAAAGCAAGCACAAAAAGAAAAGCAAAAAATATCTTATCTGAAAGCAGGAGATGCAGACAGGACTCCAACAAACTTCTAAATGAACCAGGAACCACAATTGAGACAAGAACAATTGATCACCGGCAACCATCATGGGAGGGAACCTCCCTTATATCAGATTGCCACTCCTCGCTGAAAGGTTCAGTACTGTCTGTAACCACTAGAGGGAGCCTCTGCTCAGAAACCATCTCTAGCACATTCATAACAGTACCCCCCCCCTTGAGGAGGGGTCACTGAACCCTCACTTGTGCAACCAGGCCTATCAGGATGAGCTCGGTGATAGGCACGGATCAGTCTCCTAGCATGGATGTCGGAAGCAAACACCCAAGAATTGTCCTCCTGACCATAACCTCTCCACTTAACCAAATACTGGAGTTTCTGTCTAGAAAAAGGAGAATCCAATATTTTCTCAACCACATACTCCGGATTGCCCTCAACCAAAACAGGATCAGGAGGGGCAGCCATAGGAACCACTGGCTCGACAAACCTCTTCAATAAGGACTTGTGGAACACGTTATGGATCTTAAATGTCCCTGGAAGAAGCAAACGGAAGGAAACAGGATTAAGAATCTCCATGATCTTATAAGGTCCAATGAACCTGAGCTTAAACTTTGGAGATGCAACCCTCATAGGGATATTTCTTGAGGACAACCAAACCAAGTCCCCCACTTTAAACCGAGGACCATCAGTCCTATGCTGGTTGGAAAACCGTTGGGCCTTCTCCTGAGAGAGAGACAACCTCTCCACTACCTGGTCCCAAATCTGCTGCATACGCTCCACAACAGAGTCAACACCCGGACAGACAGAAGCCTCCGCCTGTCCCGAAGAAAGTCGAGGGTGAAACCCAAAATTGCAGAAAAATGGAGACATCAAGGTGGCAGAGCTAGCCCTATTATTAAGAGCAAACTCAGCCAAAGGCAAAAAAGAGACCCGGCATCTTGAGCAGCAGACACAAAACATCTCAAATAAGTCTCCAAGGTCTGGTTTGTTCTCTCGGTTTGTCCATTGGTCTGAGGATGAAAAGCAGAGGAGAAAGATAATTGAACACCAAGTTTAGAACAAAATGTCCTCCAAAATCTGGAAACAAACTGGACTCCTCTGTGAGACACAATGTTCTCCAGAATGCCATGTAACCGAACCACGTGCTGAAGGAACAAAGGCACCAATTCGGAGGAGGAAGGTAACTTAGGTAATGGCAGAAGATGTATCATCTTGGAAAACCTATCACAGATTACCCAGATAACGGTCATTCTCTGAGAAACAGGGAGGTCGGAAATAAAATCCATAGAGATATGGGTCCATGGCCTCAGGAGGACAATTCTTGGGTGTTTGCTTCGGACATCCATGCTAGGAGACTGATCCGTGCCTATCACCGAGCTCATCCTGATTGGCCTGGTTGCACAGGTGAGGGTTCGGTGACCCCTCCTCAAGGGGGGGGTACTGTTATGAATGTGCTGGAGATGGTTTCTGAGCAGAGGCTCCCTCTGGTGGTTACAGACAGTACTGAACCTTTCAGCAAGGAGTGGCAATCTAGAATCACGGACTGGTCTGATATAAGGGAGGTTCCCTCCCATGATGGTTGCCGGTGATCAATTGTTCTTGTCTCAATTGTGGTTCCTGGTTCATTTGGAAGTTTGCTGGAGTCTTGCCTGCATCTCCTGCTTTCAGATAAGATATTTTTTGCTTTTCTTTTTGTGCTTGCTTTTTGCATTGTTTTCTGCACATTTGTGGAGGTCGGCCGGGTCCCCTCCTGGGGCCTGTGCTCTTCGCAGTTTTTCTGCAGCCACTGTTATTTGCTCATTTGCTTTTTCCTGCTTTTTCAGCGGCTGCGGCTTGGTTCTTGTTCACACTGAGATCTGATTTAGTGGGTGGCGAGATCGTGTGATCTCAGTATTTTTGTAATCAGAAATTGTTGGATTTTTGTAGGGTTTTCTGGGTTGCAGAAAGTAATCTCTCCTGTCCTGTCCTATTTAGTCAGCTTGTGGCCTCAGCGTTTGCTCAGTCTATTTTCTGCCTATGTTTGTATTTTCATCTTGTCTAACCGTCATTATATGTTTGGGGGCTTCCTATTTTCTTTGGGGATCTGCTCCGGGGCAGATAGCTTTCATCTTTCTGCTTTTAGGTGTCATTATCTCTCAGGCTGTGACGAGGCGTCTAGGATCAACGTAGGAACGCTCCACGGCTACCTCTAGTTGTGTCGTTAGTTTAGGAATCTGCAACCCATCAGTTACCAACATCTCAGGTGTTCAGCTGCCCTGCTGTTGTTCCTGTCCTCCTCAGCTACCGAAACATAACAGGCCCCCTCACCTCTTGGGCCCCTGTGCGGCTGCACAGGTTGCATCAATGATATGTCCGCCCCTGACCCATTCACTCCACAGTGCTGCACCGCCCTAGATCTCCTCCCTCTTCTCTGTCTACCACCCTACCCATTCTCTCCACAGTGCTGCATTGCCCTAGATCCCCTCCCTCTTCTCTGTCTACCACACTACCCATTCTCTCCATAGTTCTGCAGTGCACCAGATCTCCTCCCTCTTTTCTGTCTACCACACTACCCATTCTCTCCATAATGTTGCACCACCTTCGATCTCCTCCCTCTTCTCTGTCTATCACACTACTGATTCTCTCCACAGGGCTGCACGGTCCTAGATTTCCTCCCTCTTCTGTGTCTACCACCCTACCCATTCTCTCCACAGTGCTGCACTGCCCTAGATCTCCTCCCTCTTCTCTGTCTACCACACAACCCATTCTCTCCTCAGTGCTGCACCACCTTCGATCTCCTCCCTCTTCTCTGTCTATCACACTACCCATTCTCTCCACAGTGCTGCACTGTCCTAGATTCCCTCCCTCTTCTCTGTCTACCACATTACACATTCTCTCCATAGTGCTGCACTGCCCTAGATCTCCTCGCACTTCTCTGTCTACCTCACAACCCATTCTCTCCACAGTGCTGCACCACCCTAGATCTCCTCATGCTTCTCTGTCTCACACTACCCATTCTCTCCACAGTGCTGCACCGCCCTAGATCTCCTCCCTCTTCTGTCTACCACACAACCCATTCTGTCCACAGTGCTGCACCACCCCAGTGCTGCACCACCCTAGATCTCCACTTTCTTCTCTGTCTACCGCAGAACCCATTCTCTCCACGGTGCTGCACCACCCTAGATCTCCTCCCTCTTCTCTGTCTACCGCAGAACCCATTCTCTCCACAGTGCTGCACCACCCTAGATCTCCTCCCTCTTCTCTGTCTACCACACAACCCAATCTCTTCACAGTCCTGCACTGCCCTAGATCGTCTCCCTCTTCTCTGTCTGCCACGATACCCATTCTCTCCACAGTGCTGCACTGCCTTAGATCTCCTCCCTCTTCTCTGTCTACCACCATACTCATTCTCTCCACAGTGCCGCACTGCCCAAGATATCCTCTCTCTTTTCTCTCTACTACCCTACCCATTCATTACATAGTCCTGCACTGCCCCAGATCTCCTCCCTCTTCTCTGTCTACCACCCTACCCATTCTCTCCACAGTGCTGCACAGCCCTAGATCTCCTCCCTCATCTCGTTCTACCACATTACCCATTCTCTCCACAGTGCTGCACCACCCTAGATCTCCTCCCATTTTCTCTGTCTACCACTCTACCCATTCTCTCTATAGTACTGCACCGCCCTAGATCTCCTCGCTCTTCTCTGTCTACCACACAACCCAATCTTTCCACAGTGCTGCACTGCCCTAGATCTCCTCCCTCTTCTCTGTCTACCACACAACCCATTCTCTCTACAGTGCTCTACCACCTTCGATCTCCTTCCTCTTCTCTTGTCCATCACACTACCCATTCTCTCCACAGTGCTGCACTGTCCTAGATTTCCTCACTCTTCTCTGTCTACCACATTACCCATTCTCTCCATAGTGCTGCACTGCCCTAGATCTCCTCACACTTCTCTGTCTACCACACAACCCATTCTGTCCACAGTGCTGCACCCCCCTAGATCTCCTCTTGCTTCTCTGTCTCATACTACCCATTCTCTCCACAGTGCTGCACTGCCCTAGATCTCCTCCCTCTTCTCTGTCTGCCACACAACCCATTCTGTCCACAGTGCTGCACCACCCCAGTGCTGCACCACCCTTGATCTCCTCTCTCTTCTCTGTCTATCACACTACCCATTCTCTCCACAGTGCTGCACTGCCTTAGATCTCCTCCCTCTTCTCTGTCTACCACCATACTCATTCTCTCCACAGTGCTGCACTGCCCTAGATCTCCTCTCTCTTTTCTCTTTACCACCCTTCCCATTCTTTCCATAGTCCTGCACTGCCCCAAATCTCCTTCCTCTTCTCTGTCTACCACCCTTCCCATTCTCTCCACAGTGCTGCACCACCTTCGATCTCCTCCCTCTTCTCTATCACACTACCCATTCTCTCCACAGTGCTGCACTGTCCTAGATTTCCTCCCTCTTCTCTGTCTACCACATTACCCATTCTCTGCATAGTGATGCACTGCCCTAGATCTCCTCCTGCTTCTCTGTCTCACACTACCCATTCTCTCCACAGTGCTGCACTGTCCTAGATTTCCTCCCTCTTCTCTGTGTACCACATTACCCATTCTCTCCACAGTGCTGTATCCCCCTAGATCTCCTCCTGCTTCTCTGTCTCACACTACCCATTCTCTCCACAGTGCTGCACTGTCCTAGATTTCCTCCCTCTTCTCTGTCTACCACATTACCCATTCTCTCCACAGTGCTGCACCCCCCTAGATCTCCTCCTGCTTCTCTGTCTCACACTACCCATTCTCTCCACAGTGCTGCACCCCCCCTAGATCTCCTCCTGCTTCTCTATCTCACACTACCCATTCTCTCCAGTGCTGCACTGCCCTAGATCTCCTCCTGCTTCTCTGTCTATCACACTACCCATTCTCTCCACAGTACTGCACCCCCCCTAGATCTCCTCCTGCTTCTCTGTCTCACACTACCCATTCTCTCCACAGTACTGCACCACCCTAAATCTCCTCCCTCTTCTCTTTCTACCACATTACCGATTCTCTCCATAGTGGTTCACCGCCCTATAACCTCCCATCTGCAAGACACTTTTTGAGCTGTACCACCTCTATGGAATCAATACACCATAGTAGTTTACCCTAAAACACATCTATTTAGACTAGCCTATCACATCATCTCACTAATCTTAACTTTTCCCAGTTCGCCTTTCCTACATTTATCTCTTGTTTGAGAGGTTTCCCACATACTTTCAGTTCACGTTCACACGTTCAGTATTTGGGCAGTATTTTACATCAGTATTTGTAAGCCAAAATCAGGAGTAGGTGCTAAATACAGAAGTGGTGACGGGTTTCTATTATACTTTTCCTCTGATTGTTAATCTCCTGTCTCAAAAGAGCACTCGGCTGAAAAAGCGCTCCTGTGTATGGGAGAGTCGGCTGAGATGGTGATTGGATGAACAATTGGCCAACAGCCATTTAACTTGTGTGGCCAGCTTTAGCCACACATGGCTAATAAATTACAGAGCAAGGACAGCACTATTTCCCCATCCACAGACAGCAATTGGCTGCTAATGCACTACTTAGTAGAGCACATTACTCATGCTGTCCTGTGTACAATGAAGTGCTGAGGAGGTCCTGAACCATCTGGCACATAGACATGACATCAGCAGAGATAGACAGATGCAAAGTAGGAGAATCACTAGACTACCAGTGAGAGTCACATTGCAAGACTATATTTATAATTTATGTATATGGCGAAGTTATAATTTTAGGCATTCTGGATACAAATAATAATCTTTATTTTTTATATAGCGCTAGCATATTCCGCAGCGCTTTACAATTTGCACACATTATCATCGCTGTCCCCGATGGGACTCACAATCTAAATTCCCTATCAGTATGTCTTTTTTAGAGGGGAAAAGTTTGAAAAAGGACAACTTCTTTAAAAATTAACAATAATAGGTAAATGGCAATTTATGATCATCATTTGGCTCTACTGTCTCTTAAAGTTCAATTGAGTAATCAATAAATTTAAATTAGATCTTCCATTAGTTTTTTATAAAAACTTGATGTGTAATAGTCAGTCATGTGGAATCACACATTTTCCTAATTTTCATTCTGTTTACTGACACAGTCATGATGGGCTGACTTTTGCTTGAATTGGGTTCAATCATTCTCTAAAGATTATAAGACTAAATTTGCACAAGTTTATTATGAGCACATTTTTTCCAAAAGTTTATGGTTCACTGCCCTGGCCAGACCGTGGGTCAGAAGATTGGTGAGTACCTCTTTAATGTAGATTACTCCCTTTATTATTTGCTCCCCCTGGTGAAGCCATTGGCGAAATGCACATTGGTGTGTTTGATTGGTGATCAGTTTGCTTTGAGGCATTTTCCTACTTTTTAAGCCCGGGTCTCACATAGTGATGCACCAGCGATCCCGACAACGATTAGGATCGCTGGTGTGTCGCTACATGATCGCTGCTGAGCTGCCAAACAGGCAGCTCAGGCAGCGATCAGCACAGCGACACTGCGGGTAACGTCGCTTAGTTACCCGCAGTGTACGTTGGATACCAGCGCCCTGATGCAGGGAGCTGGTAACCATGGTGTCACGCTGTCTAGCAGATATATAAATAAATAATGTCAGTAATCTATCAAGTGGGACAACATTCTATATAACATATAAATAGGTAACATTAACATGTGTATATAGCATAGTATTACCTGACATAATTTCCTGTGGGTCAATACTGAATCCTTTTCACGCTGTCTCAGGCTAGAGGTGGACCGGGGTCTATGCTGACCCTAAACTGGGGTCCTGACTAGTCCCTCTACCTGGAGGTACTGTTAATGGTACAGAGGTCCAGGCCACCAGCGTAAACCCTGTCTCCTATAAATCCCTGACCACTGTAATCTAGTCCTTAGAAGGACCCTGATTACCACCATAGGGAATGGACAGGTAAAGGTTAACAAACAGTATAGACAAACGAGACAGACAGGGGATAAAGTAAATACTGTCTTTCATACAACATATAAACACAGAGGGAACACCAAAGGTCTAGGAGATAAACTATAAGCAAGGAGAGGAGAAACAACAAAGGAGCTCTTAGCTTAAGTCTTCTCAGAACCGATCCTATCTGCAGTCTGTATGAATGCTTTCACCGGCATCTAACACACAGACTGGCAGGAATATAAAGGAAGCTAATTAGCACATAATCAAAAGCAGCCGGGCGAGGCTGGACCTAGTCTTAGCAAAGAGCTAGGTAAAATTAACTCCCTCACTACCAAACACAAAGTAACAGCAACTCAGCTGCGAGAAGTCAGAATGTGCAATCGCGACGATCCTCGTGGCGATGCACCCATGACACATGGTACACGTCGGGTTTCCAGGCCCTGCGCGGTGCCTGGAAACCCGCTGTGTACCTTGGTTACCAGCTCCCTGCATCAGGGCGCTGATATCCAAGGTACACAGCGGGTTTCCAGGCACAGCCCCGCGCCTGGAAACCCGCTGTGTACCTTGGTTACCAGCGGATCGCTGATCTCCCGCCTGTCACACGCAGCGATGCGTGCTGGCCAGCGGGAGACCTGTGATCAAAAAAATGTCCAGGACATTCAGTGACGATCAGCGATAACCAGCAGGGGGGCTGATCGTCGCTGAATGTCACACACAGCGATATCGCTGGGGAGATCGCTGTTGCGTCACAAAACTAGTGACTCAGCAGCGATCTCGCTAGCGAGATCGCTGTGTGAGACGGGGGCTTTACTCATTGTTTATACACTTTTAGATAAGGGGTGCTGTGTTTGATGTTCTTTAGTGGGTTTTATCTTTCTTCTTTTCTTTGTGTCTCTTGCATTTGATCATTTGTATAGTGGGGGAAATAAGTATTTGATCCCATGCTGATTTTGTAAATTTGCCCACTGACAAAGACATGAACAGTCTATAATTTTAAGGGTAGGTTAATTTTAACATTGAGAGATAGAATATTAAAAATAAAATCCAGAAAATCACATTGTATAAATTATATAAATTTATTTGCATTTTGCAATGAGAAATAAGTATTTGATCCCCTACCAACCATTAAGAGTTCTGGCTCCTACAGACCAGTTAGACGCTCCTAATCAACTCGTTACCTGCATTAAAGACAGCAGCTGTCTTACATAGTCACATTTATAATAGACTCATGTCCGCAGACTCAATTAATCAGTCAGACTCCAACCTCTACAACATGGGCAAGACCAAAGAGCTTTCTAAGGATGTCAGGGACAAGATCATAGACCTGCACAAAGCTGGAATGGGTTACAAAACCATACATAAGACGCTGGGTGAGAAGGAGACAACTGTTGGTGCAATAGTAAGAAAATGGAAAAAATATAAAATGATTTTCAGTCGACATCAGTCTGGAGCACCATGCAAAATCTCACCTCGTGGGCTATCCTTGATCATGAGGAAGGTGATAGATCAGCCTAAAACTACAAGGGGGAACTTGTTATTGATCTCAAGGCAGCTGGGACCACAGTCACCAAGAAAACCATTGGTAACACATTAAGCCGTAAAGTTTTAAAATCCTGCTGTGCCCGCAAGGGCCCCGTGCTCAAGAAGGCACATGTGCAGGCCCAGCTGAAGTTTGCCAGTGAACACCTGGATTATTCTGTGAGTGATTTGGAGAAGGTCCTGTGGTCAGATGAGACAAAAATTTAGATCTTTGGCATTAACTCAACTCGCTGTGTTTGGAGGAAGAGAAATGCTGCCTACGACCCAAAGAACACCATCCCTACTGTCAAGCATGGGGTGAAAACATTGTTTTGGGGGTTTTTCTCTGCTAAGGGCACAGGACTACTTCTCCGTATCACTGGGAGAATGGATGGAGCCTTGAACCGTAAAATCATGAGTGACAACCTCCTTCCCTCCGCCAGGACATTAAAAATGGGCCGTGGCTGGATCTTCCAGCAAGACATTGACCCAAAATATACAGCCAAGGCAATAAAGGAGTGGCTCAGAAAGAAGCACATTAAGGTCATGGAGTGGCCTAGCCAGTCTCCAGACCTTAATCCCTTAGAAAATTTTCGGAGGGAGTTGAAGCTCCGAGTTGCCAAGCGACAGCCTCAAAATCTTAATGATTTAGAGATGATCTGCAAAGAGGAGTGAACCAAAATTCCTCCTGACATGTGCGCAAACCTCATCATCAACTACAAAAAACGTTTGACTGCTGTGCTTGCCAACAAGGGTTTTGCCACCAACTATTAAGTCTTGTTTGCCAGAGGGATCAAATACTTATTTCTCACTGCAAAATGCAAATAAATTTGTATAATTTATACAATGTGATTTTCTGGATTTTATTTTTGATATACTATCTCTCATTGTTAAAATTAACCTACCCTTAAAGGAAACTTGTCACCCCCCCCCCTGGCCGTTTTGAAGTAAAAGAGCCACCTTCAGCAGCACTAATGCATCAGTCTGATAAAGTGGCTCTTTTATTTCTGTGCCCCTTGGACGCTGAAATATGCAGTTTTAAAAATCGTTCTCCATACCTTAGATGAGTCTAAGAGGCATGGCCTCTGCCCGTGACTCATCATCCCCCCAGCCGTCCATCATGCCCCTTCATCGTCACCGCTCCTCCTCCTGCCTTTATTTTGTTTACTTTCGTTTGTGTCCTGCTCCTGCGCTCTTGTATCAGTCCCCAGGCATGCGCAGTGCGCGCTGCCAGGGAACTGTCTCAAGACTCCAGCGCCTGCGTCGTAGCCTTTCCCCTGATCCCTCCCCGCAGTGTATTATTATGTATTCACACTGCGGGGCAGGAATCTGACGCCTGCACAGTCTGCCTGTGTAGCTGCTCCTGCCCCCTTCTCCCAGACTCCCTCCAGTGCCTCCACTTTCAGGGCAATGTATTATATGTTAGATGAAGACATTTTTATTAAATTGTGAATGTTTTGCCACTATTACACACCTGCCTTTATATGTGCTGACCGACCAGAAATAGTGCAGCACATCCGACACAGAAGAATGTCAGAAAGTGAAAGTGGAGGCACTGGAGGGAGTCTGGGAGAAGGGGGCAGGCGCAGCTACACAGGGACTGATACAAGAGAGCATGATGGACGGCTGGTGGGATGATGAGTCACGGGCAGAGGACATGCCTCTTTGACTCATCTAAGGTATGGAGAACGATTTTTAAAACTGCATATTTCAGTGTCCAAGGGGCACAGAAATAAAAGAGCCACCTTACCAGACTGATGCATTAGTGCTGCTGAAGGTGGCTTTTTTACTTCAAAACGGCCGGGGGGGTGACAAGTTCCCTTTAAAATTATAGACTGTTCATGTCTTTGTCAATGGGCAAACTTGCAAAATCAGCAAGGGATCAAATACTCATTTCCCCCACTGTATTTATGAACAGTTAAACACTTTTTTATGATCATTTGGCTTTATATATTATTCATATTTACTAATCCTATGCTTTACTGTATTTATTTTTTGTATGGAGGCTATTTCTCAGTGAAGGTCTATATTATATTTATATGATTTATTACTTTTGAATCTGTTCATTTACTTTTCTACCCTCCAATTTTTAGGTCTTGGTTTTTGCTTTAATAGATTTAATCTATTAATGAAGAAAATATATGTTTTATTATGAAGTCACCTTGGCTTGTACACCTTTTTTGTAGGTTTATTGTCTTGCTCTATTAGCCAGAACATGGAACTGCTACCATAAGCGGTTTCACCTGGAGGACCTGTCTCACCTGTGCAATTTCTGGCTTATTGTTAACCCATCAGTCTGATATTCATGGCTCATCCTAGTGATAGGCCATCAGTATTGTAATCACAATATATCATAGGCACTTACCAATTAGCAACCGTCTTTAAAAGGAACCCGTCACGTTGTACATACATTCCAATCTGTGGATAGCATGGTATAGGGAAGAAGAAGCTGAGCAGAGTGATATATAAGTTTATTGGAAAATATTCAGTAAAACTTGTATTTTATTCATTGAAAACTCTGGTGTTTGTATAAGTACCACTGGTATGAGTCCAGTGAACACTCCTATTTAAGTGTTTGACAGCTATATGCATGCACAGTCATACAGGGGAGACTGTTAATCACCGAATAGGACTCCCACTTAACTTATATTCATACAAACATGAATATGAACTTTTCAATTTAGCAATTTATCGATCTGATCAGCTCCTCACACCTCTTAATGAATCAGGCGAGATGTAAAGTGGCACGCGCCTACGTCTGCATCTCACCACAAATCTTACCCCAGACAGGGACGACAGTAAGACTTGTGTAAGGAACGTCACTTCTCATCATGAATTTGACAATCGCGGTTCACTACACCACTTCACGTCCCCTTCCCAGCTCCAATTACATTGTGCGAAAAGGGTGTGAAAACGCTGCTTCGCATTGCACAAAATTTTGTGACTTTTAAAACTTTTTAAGCCAGTTTTCTGACGTACAAGCTTTGATAAATCAAGGTCTAAAAGTTTTTTTGATTTTCAGAATTTGCCTGTACATTTCTTTCCGTTTCCATCAGTCTTTGCAGCTTCATAACTCACGTTAATTGTACTTATTTATATTTGCCCCTTTTCACATGTAAAGTGCCATGGAATAAATGGCGCTATAAAAATGTATAATAATAATAATACCAAGGTTTATGGTAAGAATGAGGTCTCCTTGCGTACTGTATTGTTCGAAAAAATATTTGGTTTCATATTTTGAAGGGGAACCGTTTGTATTTTTTTTTTTCTTTATGTGACGAATCTTATAAATTTTGAGAAACGATGAGGCGTGACTGCAAAACAGTTGCATTTTTTCTTTAGATCGTGTGGACAGATTGGTACCTGCTGCCCAGACAGATGGTCACAGCTTCACTGTCCATGGCATTGGGAGTGTTTGTCTAGAGAACACCACCCAGCCCTTCACAAGGTTTGTGAGGAGTTCTCAGCTACTTCCAAGAGAAACAACCCCTTGTCAAGCCTCATTTCAAAGCTGCAGATTGAAACTCATCTGGGGCTCCAGCAGGGATGTTGAAAGGTTTGTCTTTCAGTAAAGGAGAGGAGCCATCCCTCATCATTAATCTCTTCCATCTCCAATTCACAGATTTTTGTTCTTTTTTTTTGTAAGACATTTAGAGCTTGGAGCTCTGAAGGGCAGCAGAATTTACCAACAGATCTCACCATGCTTCGAGTTGTAAGACTTTTTTTAAGAGTATAGTAGGTTTTCCTCTTAGCCTTTTAGTCAACTTTAACTTTCAACCTTGTCCCGCATGCATCATTGCAAATAAAACCCGCTGCACTTTGACAAGAGGATATAAAGTCAGGAGGCCATCAAACAGAAATCTCACTCTGATTTCACTAAGCTAAACTTAACTTGAACGCAACTCCCTCCCTACCCAAGACCTTCAATGGGAAGTTAAACACTTGGCCATATCGCTTTAGTTTTGATAATCCCTTCTTTAATAGAAAGGAAAAAGGAGAAATATACATAATAAATTATGTTTGACAACTGGAATTCAGTGGTCTCGTTACGGCTTGTCTCTGCCGATTACATAGATTTCTGGTCTTCATTTTAAAGAGTACTCTTTCCAGCAAACTTCATGTGATATTCATATAAACATGGCATTTTGTATACAGAGTCAGAACCGAGCTTCTATGAGAATAAGGCAAACCAGATGGTAAAATAGCACAACATATCTGCTGTGCTCTTGATGGCTCCTAAGAACGACCTCCTTTTTTTTAATATTTTTTTTGTTTTGAATGGGACTAAAAGAGGGACTAATGAACAAAAATACATGCAGAAACGAGTCAGATCTGTTGGAGATATGGGAAGTATATGACCACGAGCGACGAAGGGTCTTTAATGTTATCCAGATATCTAAAAATATTCTATCTGTAGAAAATAATATTCATAATTTAATAGTAAATATTAGTTGTTAATCATGCTTTATTAGGACTAAATATTAAAAATCACTTTTTTCCATATCCAATTGGCTCTAATTATATAATGTGCAAAAGATATATTTATTGTAGTAGAAACTATTTTCTTGTTTAAATGTTCCTCCAATAAAAGGGAAAAGAAAAAGTAGTATTACATAGTGCCCATTAGGGATGAGCATAGAGCTTCGTGCAACCCTGTTCCACAGTACAGGTCAGTACTCTTTTCCCATGGACAGCAGCTGTGTGAATTTCTTGAGCTTCTGAGTTCCCCTGCAAGGCACTTTATTCACTGGCCTGCTGTGACTTCATCTGTGTGGCGAGCGAAGTAGAGCTGACAGTGTCGTGGGAAGAGAGCTGCAGATGCACAATGTGTTTGTAAAGACACACAGTTCTACTATTGTCCCTTTCCCCACTTGTAAATACAATAAAATCCGGCAATGATATAACTGAGGAGAGCAGTACAGTGTGACATATCTTTTCCTTTCACACAGTGAAAACCTAGTCTAACATTCTCTGGGTGCATGTTCTTTTTTTTTTCTCCTTCAATGATGCCTCCTGCTTATGATTGGGCAACATAATGCAGGAAAACAAGTCAACATCTCCCAGAGACTGATATAGTAGAGAAAAACAGCCGCACTCAATGTTGATTGTGAAGTGAAATGAGTTCCATTTATTACAACAAAATTATAAACAGGAGCCACAACTTGTGTGATATGAACGGACAAGGGAAGATGTGGTTAACGTTTCGACCGTATGCAATCTTTTTCAAAACCTCACTGGAAATGCATGGTATTAGGGAGAGGATGGAACAGTGTCCCGTGTAGGCACCGGATGATAGGAAAGAGAGATTGTAAATAGCCTTTCGTAAATTAATGTTATGAGGTAACACTGTTAAGAAATCTCCACCTGCACAGAGGCGCCGCGTGTGCGAACAGGACCTCCCAGAGACTAATTCTTTCTAAAGCCCCCTTGTTCTGAGTGAAAATTAGAATATAAACTTTACAAGCTAATATCGCCTTAGCAGAGATGACAAATGAAAAAATGAAAGCTATGTTTCATTCCGTTCTGCAGCCAGTATTCCATGATGTGGACAGTATAACATGCTGAAACTGGTGAAAAGTCATCTTTTAAAGTAATTTTATTATCACTTTCTTTACACTTTATTTATTCTTTACACTTTTTATGTTTGCTTGTATTTATTGCTAAAAATTGAAAATTCCTTGAAGAGAACCTGTCATCAGGATTTTATACCTTTACCTGATTACATGTATATAAAAGCTCTTTAATGCTGACTGAACTCTTACTTATTTGTACGAATCCATTTTTAGAGAAATCCATATATAATGTATGATAATGAGTTGTAAGTGCAATGGACTGACCCTGTTATCTCTCCTTATTCTCTGCCTGCATCCTGTCCCTGGCTGACATATCCCTCATGTTTCAGTGTCCTATCAGTCAGAGACAGGAGGTGGGCAGTGAGTAGGAAAAAAGAGGAGAGAGCTAGCTGTAAGTGCAGCGCTTGCCCACTGCACTTGCAACTCATTAGCATTTGATTTCAACTATGGATTTTTTTAAAACTGCAAAACAAATTTCTACAAGCAAGGTGAGGATTTACTAAGCATTAAAGCACCTTTATATACATGTCATTAGTTTGGGGTATAAAATCCTGAGGACAGGTTCCCTTTAACAACTAAAGAAGTTGTAGATTGTTGATAATGCTGGTTATTAATAGGAGGAAATTTACCATAATGAACTTGCAAAAAAACATTTTCAATAGGTTTGCGTAATTATATTTATAACATCTAAATTCTAATAATCTTAATTCAGAGACAACCCATACACAGGTGTAGCACTATTTCTGATAAAAATGCTCCGTATTTTCCTAATAGTATACAATTCCTTAAAGACCATTCTCCACTTTGCTACCCTTTTAAAAAAGCGTAATTGCTAAATTCCATATTAAGTAGCAAATAATGCCCAGCACCTGCAGCCATCACTGCGCTCCATCTATTTTATAAAGTAGCCGCAGATTTCGGTTTAGCTCTGATGCAGAGGATGATTTGTTATTGTGGAGCCTTAGGTTACAGCCAAAAATTTAATTTTACCGCAAATCCTAAACCTTCTGAGAATGTACTTATATCGATTGTTGTAAGTGCAGATCTGTATTTTATCCATTTATCTCTTAGCACTTCTGAATTTGAGCGCAATTACCTGATCTAAAAAGAGAACATGCCCTGGTGTGAGAAATGCACACCGCTTACATGTCCATGTTGTAGGCATTCCCACTTACAATGGCTCTGTAAAAGAGGGACATCAGATAAATATGAGCTTCTTGTCCAAGCTTTATTGTCTATGCACCATCAAAAAGGCTATCGGTTGTAAGTGGGAAAAAATATATATATACAATCAATGATGTATGCCGTATGTGTGTGTATATAAAATAAAAAGCTTCCTTCTCACCCCCCAATGGGGGTGGTCCATTTTTTGCACCTTTCTCATTCTCGGGTCCTCTACCAGAGGCCTGGGAGTTTGAGGGTTCTGCGCAGGATCTTAGTTGTTCCCAGCATTGTGCTTTTCTGGACAGAGAGTTCAGATGTGCTTCTTGGGATCTGTTGTAGACATTTTCCGAACTTAGGGGTCACTGCTACAAGTGCTCCTATCACCACTGTTGCCTTCACCTTCCACATCTTCTCCAGTTCTCCTCTGAGGCCCTGGTATTTCTCCAGCTTCTCATATTCATAGATTGTAAGCTTGGGAGCTGGGCCCTCATTCCTCTTGGTTTCTACTTTGATCTGTGTTTATTGTTATGCTGTAATGTCTATTGTCTGTACAAGTCCCCTCTATAATGTAAAGTGCTATTATTATTATTATTCCTTCTTTCTGATGTTGCTGTCACTTGGCATTGGCACTGCCACATCTTTTATCATTGCTGTCTTCTGATCCTTGTCTACTATATATATATATATATATATATATATATATATATGTATATATATACAGTTGGGCTCAAAAGTTTACATACTCCGGAAGAAGTTTTGCTTTCTTGGCCTTTTTCCAGAGAATATGAATGACAACACCAACCACTCATGGTTAGTCGTTGGGTGAAGACATTTATTGTCAAACTACTGTGTTTTTTCTTTTTAAATCATAAAGACAACCGAAAACATCCAAATGACCCTGATCAAAGTTTACATACCCCATTTCTTAATACCGTGTATTTCCCCCTCTAACATCAATGACAGCTTGAAGTCTTTTGTGGTAGTTGTGGATGAGGTTCTTTATTTTCTCAGATGGTAAAGCTGCCCACTCTTCTTGGCAAAAAGCCTCCAGTTCCTGTAAATTCCTGGGCTGTCTAGTGTGGCGCCCCTGAGGGTTCAGTTGCCACAGAGGTATTGCACCTCATCCAGAGGTGTGATACTCCACTCTCAGGTAAGGAGGGAGCACCACCCAGGACTCTAACACCTGCTCCCAACACAGACTATAGCAGCAGGGCACCCTGGACGTCCCTAAGGGAGGATGGTCTCATCCCTGGCTAGCTAGGAAAGAGTGCATGGGTGGTGGGTAGAGAAAGTAAGAAGGAGGGGAAGTGAAGCTTTAGAGAGCAGGAAACTGAGTCTAGTCAGACAGTCTGGGAGGGGACCTGGAGCTGGTAGAAGCTCGGCCCCAGACAGAGACCGTGAGAGAGAGAAGCATAGAGGGAAGCTTCTGGAAGGAAAGAAGGGTTCCTAGGGGCACGGATAGTGAGTGATCCATCTGTGGGGCCCTATCCAATTGTGGAGGGACCAGATCGCAGAAGGGACACCGGCCCCTAAGCCTGGTGGAGAACTTTAAGACTCAGCAGGCCAGAGGCAGTGGCATCTCTAGGTGCCTCAGCTACTGAACCGCAATTATCTTCACTGAAAAGGTAGCCATATAGGAGCAAGAAAACGCAGAGAAGACGTTATCCGACAGGGTCCGCGGCTACTGGCTTGGGACATTGATTGCTAGGTGTTGGATGGAAAGCAGAGGCGAGTAAGACAACACAGTGAGACGACAGAGAAAGTAAGTCCTGGAAAGGTGTACCCCAATCTACCTGGGAGTTTGCTGAGCCCCTCACCTGGAGGACACTGTACCAAGAGGGCACATGTGTGCACCAGAACTGTGAGTAAAGCCTTTGAAACTGCATCTGACTGTGTCCGCTCAAGTTCTTCCTGCAGCACTCACTCAGCACTGCTACATCCACTAGCGCCATTACTCTCTACATCACCTCTCTGCCCTGGGACAACATAGCGTCACCTGTGGGAAGCTTTACCAACTCTGCTGCATCTCACCATCTGTCCCAGAGGATCTGCACCGCAGCGCTGGTCACTTCTGACCAGAAACCACAAATACAAACTCTTATCATCCCCTGTAAATATTCCCCTTTTATTGGACACCCAGGGCCACGGACCAGGTCACTGCTGCTGTGACACATCCCTTTAAGACACCGGCCCGGTACCGAGTACCCCACTGCCCTGGTGGGCGATCCACTAGCATGAACTGCACTCTTGAGATTTCCCCAGAGTGGCTTAATGATATAGAGGTCAGTGGACTGAGATGGCCACTCCAGATCCTTCACTTTGTTCTGTTGTAGCCAATGACAAGTTGACTTGGCCTTGTGTTTTGGATCGTTGTCATGTTGGAACGTACAAGTAAGTCCCATGCGCAGCAGTATTTGCTGATAATGTGTTGCATTCATCTTTCCTTCAACTTTGACCAAGTTTCCTGTGCCTTTGTAGCCCACACATTCCCAAAACATCAGCGATCCACCTCCGTGCTTTACAGTAAGAAAGGTGTTCCTTTCATCATAGGCCTTGTTGACCTCTCTCCACATGTATCGTTTACAGTTGTGGCCAAAAAGTTGAATTTTGGTCTCATCTCTCCAAATTACCTTGTTCCAGAAGTTTTGAGGCTCGTGTCTGCTGTTTTGCTTATTGTAGGAGAGATATTTTATGAGATTTGCACAGTAATGGCTTTCTTCTGGTGACTCGACCATGCAGCCCATTTTTTTTCAAGTGCCTCCTTATTGTGCATCTTGAAACAGCCACACCGCTAGTTTTCAGAGAGTCCAGTATTTCAGCTTATATTCTTTGTGGGTTTTTCTTTGCATCCCAAACAATTTTCCTGGCAGTTGGAGATGAAATTCTTGTTGGCCTACCTAACCGTGGTTTTGTTTTTACATAGCCCCTGATTTTCTATTTGTTAATCACAGTTTGAACGCTACTGACTGGCATTATCAACTCCTTGGATATCTTTTTGCATCTCTTTCCTGTTTTATACAGTTCAACTACCTTTTCTTGTAGATCCGTTTACAATTTTTTTGCTCTCCCCATGACTCACAATCCAGAAACGTCAGTGACTGGATGAAAGATGCAAGGGTCTGTCTGGATGCCAGAAACTCACTCAGCTTTTAAGCACACACACTGATTACAAGCAAACAGGTCACAGGTGAGGATGTTACCTTTAATAGCCAGTCAAAACCATTTATGTCAACTTCTGTGCATGTTATCAGGCCAAAATCACCAGGGTATGTAAACTTTTGATCTGGGTCATTTGGATGTTTTGGATTGTCATTATGATTTAAAAAGAGAAAACACAGTAGTTTGACAATTAATAGCTTCACCCAACCACTAACCATGAGTGGAGAAAAAGTTTTGGTGTTACCATTCATATTCTCTGAAAAAAAGCCAAGAAAGCAAAAATTCTGCCGTGGTATGTAAAGATTTGAGCACAAACTGTATATCTATCTATCTATCTATCATATAGATAGATAGATATACAGTACAGACCAAAAGTTTGGACACACCTTCTCATTCAAAGATTTTTCTGTATTTTCATGACTGTGAAAATTGTACATTCACACTGAAGGCATTATATACTTAACAAAAAAGTGTGAAACAACTGAAAATATGTCTTATATTCTAGGTCTCAAAGTAGCCACCTTTTGCTTTGATTACTGCTTTGCACACTCTTGGCATTCTCTTGATGAGCTTCAGAGGTAGTCACCAGAAATGGTCTTCCAACAGTCTTGAAGAGACAGAATCTAAAAATAAAAAACAAAAACTCCCATTGTATGATTTTTAAATAATTAAATTGTATTTTATTGCATGAAATAAGCATTTGATACAATAGAAAAACAGAGCTTACTATTTGGTACAGAAATTTTTGTTTGCAATTACAGAGGTTAAATGTTTCCTGTACTTCTTAACCAAGTTTGCACACACTGCAGCAGGAATTTTTGCCCACTCCTCCTTACAGATCTTCTCCATATCTTTTAGATTTCTGGACTGTCACTGGGCAACATTGAGTTTCAGCGCCCACCAAAGTTTTTCTTTTGGGTTCAGGTCTGGAGACTGGCTAGGCCACTCCAGGACCTTGAAATTCTTGTTACAGAGCCCCTCCTTAGTTGCCCTGGCTCTTTGTTTTGGTCATTGTCATGCTGGAAAACTCAGCAACGACCCATCTTCAATGCTCTTACTGAAAGAAGGAGGTTCCTTGCCAAAATCTTGCGATACCTGACCCCATCCATCTTCCCTTTAATACGGTGCAGTCGTCCTGTCCCCTTAGCAGAAAAACACCCCCAAAGTATGATGTTTCCCCACTATGCTTCGCTGTTGGGACAGTGTTCTTGTGGTTATACTTATCCTTCTTCCTCCAAACACGGCAAGCGGAGTTGATACTAAAAAGTTCTATTTTGGTCTCGTCTGACCTTCTCCCATGCCTCCACTGGATCATCCAGATGGTCATTGGCGAAGTTCAAATGGGCCTGGGCATGGGCGTGAGAAGGTGGCCTTGTGTTCCCTGCAGGATTTTAATCCATGACGGCGTAGAGTGTTACTAACGATAATGTTTGAGACAAAGAGATACTGGTAGGGAATTTAGATTGTGAGCCCCATTGGGGACAACAATGAAAATGTGTGCAAACTGTAAAGCGCTGTGGAATATGTTGGTTCTATATAAATAAAAAGATTATTATTATTATTAGACTGTGGTCCCAGCTCTTTTCAGGTCATTGACCAGGTCTTCCTGTGTAGTTATGGGCTGATTTCTGATCATTCTCAGATTCATCTTTATCCCGCGAGGCGAGACCTTGCATGGAGCCTCAGACAGAGGAAGATTGATGGTCGTCTTGTGTTTCTACCATTTCCTAATAATTGTGCTAACAGTTGTTACCTTCTCGCCAAATTGCTTGCCTATTGTCCTTTAGTCCATTTCAGCCTTGTGCAGATCTTCAATTTTTTCCCTAGTGTCCTTAACCCCTTACTGCCATCCGAAGTACTATCCCGTCCATGGTACCTGGGCCCGTATGACCATGGACGGGATAGTACGTCCCAGCGATCGGATGCGCTCCCGAGGGGAGCGCAGCCGATCGCGGCCGGGTGTCAGCTGATTATCACAGCTGACACCCGGCACTATGTGTCAGGAGCGGTCACGGACCGCTCCCGGCACATTAACCCCTGGCACACCGCGATCAAACATGATCGCGGTGTACCGGGGCACAGGGGAGGATCGCGCAGGGTGGGGGCTCCCTGCGCTCTCCCCTGAGACCCTCAGAGCAGCGCGATGTGTCGCGCTGTTCCGAGGGTCCGTCCTCCCTCCAGGTCCCCGGATCCAAGATGGCGCCGGGGTCCTGCAGGGAGGCGGCTTCCTCAGTGCCTGCTGAGAGCAGGCACTGAGAAGCCTGCAGCGATGCCAGAGCGATCGCTGGTGTGACAGAGTGCTGTGCACACTGTCACACCAGCGATCTGACCCTATACAGTGATGTCCCACCCTGGGACAAAGTAAAAAAGTTAAAAAAAATAAAAATTGTTTAAAAAAAATCATAAAAAAAAAAATATATATTCCCCAATAAATTCATTTTTTCCTGTAAATAAAAAAACGAAAACAATAAAAGTACACATATTTGGTATCGCCGCGTCCGTAACAACCCCCCCTATAAAACTGTCCCACTAGTTAACCCCTTTAGTGAACCTCTTAAAAAAAATTAAAAAAAAACAAAGCAAAAAATCAATGCTTTATCATCATACCGCCGAACAAAAAGTGGAATAACACGCGATCAAAAAGACGGATATAAATAAACATGGTACCGCTGAAAACGTCATCTTGTCCCGCAAAAAACGAGCCGCCATACAGCATCATCAACGAAAAAATAAAAAAGTTATAGCTCGCAGAATAAAGCGATGCAAAAATAATAATTTTTTATATAAAATTGGTTTTATTCTATAAAAGCGCCAAAACATAAAAAAATGATATAAATGAGGTATCGCCATAATCGTACTGACCCGAAGAATAAAACTGCTTTATCAATTTTACCACACGCGGAATGTTATAAACGCCCCCCAAAAGAAATTCATGAATTGCTGATTTTTGTTCATTCTAACCTCCCAAAAATCGAATTAAAAAGCGATCAAAAAACGTCACATGCTCAAAAATGGTACCAATAAAAACGTCACCTCGTCCCGCAAAAAATAAGACCTCACATGACTCTGTGGGCCAAAATGTGCAAAAATTATAGCTCTCAAAATGTGGCGATGCAAAAACTATTTTTTGTAATAAAAAGCGTCTTTTAGCGTGACAGCTGGCAATCATAAAAACCCGCTATAAATAGTAAATCTAACCCCCCTTTATCACCCCCTTAGGGAAAAATAATAAAATTTAAAAAAAGTATTTATTTCCATTTTCCCATTAGGGTTAGGGTTGCGGCTAAAGTTAGGGTTAGGTTGGCGCTAAAGTTAGGGTTAGGGTTGGGATTAGGGTTATGGGTGTGTTAGGGTTAGGTTTGTGGTTAGGGTTGGGACTAGGGTTAGGGGTGTGTTGGGGTTAGGGTTGGAGTTGGAATTGGGGGGTTTCCGCTGTTTAGGCACATCAGGGGCTCTCCAAATGTGACATGGCGTCTGATCTCAATTCCAGCCAATTCTGCATTGAAAAAGTCAAACGGTGCTCCTTCACTTCTGAGCTCTGCCATGCGCCCAAACAGTATTTCCACTGTTTAGGCGCATCAGTGGCTCTCCAAATGCGACATGACGCCCCCAGACCATTCCATCAAAGTCTGCAATCCAAAACGTCACTACTTCCCTTCCGAGCCCCATCGTGTACCCATACAGTAGTTTTCTCCCACATATTGGGTATCAGCGTACTCATGACAAATTGTACAAAAACTTTTGGGGTCCAATTTCTCCTGTTACCCTTGTGAAAATAAAATATTGGGGGCGAAAAAATCATTTTTGTAAAAAAAAAGATTTTTTTATTTTTACGGCTGTACGTTATAAACTTCTGTGAAGCACTTCGGGGTTCAAAGTGCTCACCACACATCTAGATAAGTTCCTTGTGGGGTCTATTTTCCAAAATGGGGTCACTTGTGGGGGGTTTCCACTGTTTAGGTGCACCAGGGGCTCTCCAAATGCGACATGACGCCCCCAGACCATTCCATCAAAGTCTGCAATCCAAAACGTCACTACTTCCCTTCCGAGCCCCGACGTGTGCCCATACAGTAGTTTTCTCCCACATATTGGGTATCAGCGTACTCAGGACAAATTGGACAACAACTTTTGGGGTCCAATTTCTCCTGTTACCCTTGTGAAAACAAAATATTGGGGGCGAAAAAATCATTTTTGTAAAAAAAAAAAAAAAAAAAAAAGATTTTTTATTTTTACGGCTGTACGTTATAAACTTATGTGAAGCACTTCGGGGTTCAAAGTGCTCACCACACATCTAGATAAGTTCCTTGTGGGGTCTATTTTCCAAAATGGGGTCACTTGTGGGGGTTTCCACTGTTTAGGCGCATCAGGGGCTCTCCAAATGCGACATGACGCCCCCAGACCATTCCATCAAAGTCTGCAATCCAAAACGTCACTACTTCCCTTCCGATCCCCGACGTGCGCCCATACAGTAGTTTACTCCCACATATTGGGTATCAGCTTACTCAGGACAAATTGGACAACAACTTTTGGGGTCCAATTTCTCCTGTTACCCTTGTGAAAATAAAATATTGGGGACAAAAAAATAATTTTTGTAAAAAAAAAAAAAAGATTTTTATTTTACAGCTGTACGTTATAAACGTCTGTGAAGCACTTCGGGGTTCAAAGTGCTCACCACACATCTAGATAAGTTCCTTGAGGGGTCTAGTTTCCAAAATGGTGTCATTTGTTGGGGGTTTCCACTGTTTAGGAGATCAGGAGCTCTCCAAACACGACATGGCATCCAGCCAATTCTGTGTTGAAAAAGTCGAACGGCTCTCCTTCCCTTCCAAACTCTGCCATGCACCTAAACAATGGTTTACCCCCCACATATGGGGTATCAGCGTACTCAGTACAAATTGCACAATAACTTTTGGAGTCTTGTTACCCTTGGGAAAATAAAAATTGGGGTGAAAAGATCATTTTTGTGGAAAAAATATGATTTTTTAATTTTACGGCTCTACGTTATAAACTTGTGTGAAGCAGTTTGGGGTTCAAATTGCTCACCAAAGATCTAGATAAGTTCCTTAGGGGGTCTAGTTTCCCAAATGGGGTCACTTGTGGGGGGTTTCCACTGTTTAGACACATCAGGGGCTCTCCAAATGGAACATGGCGTCCAATCTCAATTCCAGCCAATTTTGTTTGGAAAAAGTCAAATGTTGCTCCTTCCATTCCGAGCTCTGCTGTGCGCCCAAACAGTGGTTCCCCCCACATATGGGGTATCAGCGTACTCAAGACAAATTGGACATCAACTTTTGTGGTCCAATTTCTCTTGTTACTCTTGGGAAAATAAAAAATTAGTGACTAAAAGATCATTTTTGTGGGAAAAAAATGGGATTTTTTTATTTTCATGCTCGGGCATTATAAACTTGTGTGAAGCACTTGGGGGTTCAAAGTGCTCACCAAAGATCTAGATAAGCTCCTTAGGGGGTCTAGTTTCCAAAATGGGGTCACTTGTGGGAGGTTTCCACTGTTTAGGCACATCTGGGGCACTGCAAACGGAACATGACCCCATCAACGTCTGCATTCCAAAACGTTACTACTTCCTTTCCAATCCCTGTCGTGCGCCCAAACAGTTCCCCCCCCCACATATGGGGTATCAGCGTACTCAGGACAAATTGGACAAAAACTTTAGGGTCCAATTTCCTTGGGAAAAATCAAAAATTTGGGACTAAAAAATAATTTTTGTGGAAAATTGTTTTTTTTATTTTTCAGACCCAGGCATTATAAACTTTTGTGAAACACTTGGGGGTTCAAAGTGCTCACAACAGATCTAGATAAGTTCCTTATGGGGTCTAGTTTCCAAAATGGTGTCACTTGTGGGGGGTTTCCACTGTTTAGGCACTTCAGGGGCTCTCCAAAAGACATGGCGTCCAATCTCAATTCCAGCCAATTTTAGTTTGAAAAAGTCAAACGGCGCTCTTCCCTTACGAGCTCTGCCATGTGCCCAAACAGTGGTTTCCCTCCACATATTGGCTATTGGCGTACTCAGGAGAAATTGCACGACAACTTTATCTGACCATTTGCTTCTTTTACCCTTGTGAAAATAAAAAAAAGTTTGTAATAGATCATTTTTGTGGCTGAAAAGTTAAATATTCATTTTTTCCTTCCACGTTGCTTCAGCTCCTGTGAAGCACCTGAAGGGTTAATAAACTTCTTGAATGTGGTTTTGAGTACCTTGAGGGGTGCAGTTTTTAGAATGGTGTCACTTTTGGGTATTTTCTGCTATATAGACCCCTCAAAGTGACTTCAAATATGAGGTGGTCCCTAAAAAAAATGGCTTTGTAAATTTTGTTGTAAAAATGAGAAATCGCTGGTCAACTTTTAACCCTTATAATTTCCTAAGAAAAAAAAAAATTGGTTCCAAAATTGTGCTGATGTAAAGTAGACATGTGGGAAATGTTATTTCTTAACTATTTTGTGTGACATATTTCTCTGTTTTAAGGGAATAAAAATTCAAAGTTTGAAAATTTCAAAATTTTTTCGCCATATTTGCGTTTTTTTCAAAAATAAACGCAAGTTATATGGAAGAAATTTTACCACTAACGTGAAGTACAATATGTCACGAGAAAACAATCTCAGAATCGCGAAGATCCGTTGAAGCGTTCCAGAGTTATAACCTCATAAAGAGACAGTGGTCAGAATTGTAAAAATTGGCCCGGTCATTAACGTGCAAACCACCCTTGGGGGTTAAGGGGTTAAACAGCTCTTTGGTCTTGACCATGGTGGTGACGTTGGAGTGTGATTGAGTGTGTGGACAGATGTCTTTCATACAGGTAGGGAGTTCAATCAAATGCAATTAATACAGGTAATAAGTGCAGAGTAGGAGGGCTTCTTAAAGAAAAACTAACAGGTCTGTGAGAGCCTGAATTCTTGCTGGTTGGTAGGTGATCAAATAATTATTTCATGCAATAAAATACAATTATTATTTAAAAATCATACAATGTGATTTTCTAGATTTTTCTCTGAAGATTCTGTGTTTCACAGTTGAAGTATACCAACGATAAAAATTTCAGACCTCTCCATTCTTTGTAGATGGAAAACTTGCAAAATCGGCACTGTATCAAGTACTTATTTTCCCCACTGTATGTATATATATGCCCAAATTCCGATAGTTTCACAAACACAAAACATATTGACAGAAATTTACCACTAAGATAAAGTACAATGTGTCATGAAAAAACAATCAAAGAATCACTGCGATAATTTGAAGAATTTCAGAGTTATTACCACATGAAGTGATACTGGTTAGATTTTAAAAAAAATTGACCTGGTAATAAATGAGGTTGTCCACTACTTTAGCATTGATTCTTAGGATAGGTCATCAGTGTTTCATCAGTTGGGGTCCTATACCTGCCACTTCCGCTTATCAGCTCTTGACGATGTCGGCGGCTGCTGGCCAGAAGCACCTATTTCCGGAGCTGCTTTGTCTTCTGATAGTGGCCGCCACAGTTTACTATACATCTGCCTTATATTTAAATCAATAATAGGCGGATGTGTAGTACCCTGCAGCGGCCACTATCAGAAGATGAAGCAGCTCCGCAAGTCAGTACTTGCAGAAGCCGATAACGGCGGGGGTGCCAGGTGTCTGAACCCGATCGATCAGAAATTGGTGAATTTTCCTAAGGACAACCTCTTTAAGGTTACAATTGGCTCAGTCACTCGGACTCTGATGCCTTCCATAGTCCAAAACATGTTGGCGCTGTCACGTGCAGGTTTACTACAGTAACCCGATAAATATAGGGAGTCAACAAGGACTTTTTTTCCTCTATAACTAGCAACTCTTTACAGCTGAGGTTGGATGGACTTGTTACCTCCCTTACTTTCGGTAAGCAGCTTGCTTCCATGCAGCATCTTTTGCTGATTTTCAAAATATTTTTTAGATTATTTTATAATGATATATTAATGTTGGGAAATATTTAAATATATAGTGTGTTAGGGTACGAGTTCCCGCTGCTGCACAAGGGGAGTCTCGAACCAGTCCCGTTGCGGTCCCCCATCCATCTCCGGCCGCAGTGGAGCCTGCTCAGCAAAGATGTCGGTCCCAGCGTCTCGCCCGGTCTAATACTGTGCAGAGACTTGCTGCTGCCACTTCAGGTTTTGCTATTGTAGCCAGTACTGGTCAGCGGCAAGCAGACGTCTTTAGGACGAAGTCCTTTGTTGCATCATCTGAGCATGCCCAGGGCAAGATCTCCCATTGGAGATCAGGGGTCACATTCTCAGATACAGCTGCCACTCCTATTGGTCCTTCAGGAAGGTCCTGTGGCTGTTGATGTTCTGAAGCAGCTTCCCATTGGTCCTTCCTGGAAGGTCTCTTTCTCGTGGCTGCTATGAAAGGCTGTCCTTACCGCACGGCCGTGCGCTAGTATCAAATCGGTTACATGCTTGCGCCAGTGTGGTCATTTATGCATGTGGTTAGGTCTGGCTGAAATAAGCCCCTAGAATACCAGCACCTCCGGTGAGGAGATTGTATGCACGTGTTCAGAGCTCGGCCTGAAAACGCCATTAGAATACCGGCTACTCCGGGGAGATTACTGCTTGGGTTCTGTTTGCATGACCACAAACTGCAATCCGCTTAGCAGTCATCTGTGTTCCCTGTGAGTCTAACAGGACACAGTCTTTGTTACAGCGGCTCTGTGAATTAACAGAGTCCGCTTATATCGCCATACAGTGCTACGGTGTTTACATCTGCGACTCTGCGGGATAACAGAGTTCGCTCATACTGTCTATTTTACGTCATCTTACTAGCAGCAGGCTCTGCCTGCACGGTGGACCCCGGGCTGTGAACGCACCTCTCCTTAATATCTATTAGGTGCGTTCCGCAGGCCCTTAACATAGTGTCATCCAGCATTCTGTAAAATGGCATAAAGTATCCATTGTAGTAAAGTATTTCTTCACATCTTCCTCTTCCTCACTGTTGCGCCTTTGTGCACTTTTCAGTCTCCGGTATAGTTAGATACAATGAACAGTGCTGTAGGCCTTGCCCAGATCAGATAGTGTTAAAACCCATCAGCGGTCCTTGGACTTGTGGACAAAGAAAAAGGTTGTTAGAAAAAAATGAACAATACTGTCAGAAATCAATGTTGTATGTGTGTATGTAAGCAGACCACAGCCTATGGGGGCCTCCTGGAATAACTCTTTACATTTGCTTTTCTTTGTCTTATTTTTCGGCATTTTGCACATGTATAGCATTTTTCAGATCGATATATGAATTTTAATCCATACATGCGGATCACTACAGGCAGCGGCACAGGGCTCTCAGCCTGCATATTATTTCTTTTTTTTTTTTTAAATCTCAGAGATCAACAGAAAGGAGTTTTAACCTGCAGCACGCTGCTGGAGAAATATGGCTGGAGGTTTCAGAGAGACCCATTGTTTAGGATGGATGAGCGAGCGTCCTACAGAGTTACAATACCAACTTGTTGATTCCATGTTTTGGAGCTTTATTTCAATTTTCCTTTGGTTTTGTAGTGCTCACGCTGTGCTTACCCAGCCATGAGACAACATGAGGAGCAGCTGAAGAAGTGTACTTCACTGCTTTAAGAAGCACTAAAGCTAGGGTTTATTCCACAGCGCTAAAGAACCGAAGATCTTTGACTTACAACTTAGTAAGTTAGACAACAAGGTTTTCATCCTCTTGCCTGCTGTCTCTTTCTTGTCTTTAGCGTCATCGTCATCCTGATGTGCATTCCTAAAATAACCTACTTGTGTTGGAATTTGTGATGCAAACACCGTATGTTATGAGAATACAATGACAGTAAAGTTCTTTTTTGGTTCCATTTATGCCCCATATTTCTTTTTCAAAACTTTTCTACTCTTTGGTGATGCTGTAGCATCACAGTAGATGGGAGAAGCGTTTTGCAAGACTCAGATCGATCAGCCAAGTCAGTAATCTGTGGCCGTATTTTTGGCTCCTCTTTTGATTAGCCGTGACGTTGCATATCTGTCATGCCGCCAATGATGACGTTGTCCAAGTCGTGGGAATTCAAATAAGAGCTGGGAATGCCGGGAGGTAAGGCGATTCACAGGCTTCCCATCCAGCAGCCACAAATTGCTGACGTGGCCGATGACATGGTAAAACACTTCTTCCATTTCTAGTCACCATCGAACAAGTCTCGCATTTTACCTCTGGTAGCACCAAAACCAAATATCTCAATATTGTGCACATAATACCCAAATGCCACAGTTCTGCACAATATAAATTCACAAAAGCACAAATTACAATAGAGTGAAAGACAACATACCTCCCAAACAGCACCAATTACTACAGTGCAGCTCCCAGAAGCAGGAAATATCACAGTGCAGACCGAAATGCCTCCTCAGATGTGCCGTATGCGACAGTGCTGCACAAAAGACATCAACAGAAAGCCAAGGAACCCCAGCGCAGCACAATGTAGCTCATCATCAGTGCCAAACGCTACAGTGTAGCATAAAGTTCCTCTCTAGAAGCTGTTACCCAATACTAAAGTGCACCTCACACTTTAAGAAGTGCCACCAAATTTATCTATGTACTCTGCTTTGGAAAATCAATGCCATAGAAAGGGGTTCCCTGGTAGACACCTTCTCTTTATTATTCGGATAAGACAACTACTGGAAAGGGTATCTCCAGCTGCATGAATAAGTAAAACTATTTCACGGTCACCTATTGATTGAATATGCACCGTATTATATCAAATATACCTTTTCATACCCAACTTTCCCCAGAAATGACCTAACCGTGTGGGCTTTATCAAGGTCCACGTTAAGTATCTGATTGTTTGGGATGCTATATTTTGAGGAGAGTGTACATTCTGTCATTTTCAACTTTCTTTCTTGTGTCTGCTCATGGACCTGGATAAATAAATAATTATTAGAAGAATAGTTTACATTGCCACCGAGTATCCTAAAATTGTGATTGAAGTGATGACGTGAACCTTCACTTGCCAAAGTTTATCACACCTCCACAATACTGCTGGTTTTAGCCAAAATTGCATTTGGATACTATCAAGAGAAAGCAGGAAACCATAATCTTCCGCCCCAACCCTCCAAAATAAAAAAATACTTTCTAGATAGTTTTCCCGCATTCAAGATGGGATGTTACCCAGCTGTAGGCTTACAATAAATCTCCTGCACTGTGCTGTATTAGGAGGTGTGAGTGCAGCCTTATCATGATGTTACTATGTGATTTCTATGGATTTGCATTACAGCAACCCAGCCGTCATGATACACAATGCAATCCTAAGAAAGTAGTGAAGAATTAACATCAGAAAAATCCTTTGTTCTATATGCCAATGACTTCACACTCTTTCTGGCCATACACATAAGACTTGTGTCTGCTGAACCCGCCATTATCGTCAGGTTCTGCCAACAGTCTAATGTGTATGGTGTCATTGACCAAATGATGGTCAGGAGGGATGTCGATCAGGCACATCCGATTTCAAACTGTTGCTTGCATTGTAATCCTTGAAGTAGGCCGACGGCCAACAAGTCGGTCAGTGGTCTTCTCATAAAGAACATAGGCGCACTCAGCCGAACAAGCGCTCCTGTACATTGGAGGTGGCTGTCAGACTAATTATTTTTTTGACCGACAGCCATCTAATGTGTATGGCCGGCTTTACGTTATACTGCGGTTGACAAGAGCTAGATGAAAATAGGACTCGTTCACTATCAGTGCAGGCTTACTGTCACGATGTGTGACTCGACCCAACGGGAGGTCGGTCAACGGACGGCACAACTCACACACAACGGGATGGGAAAGGCGAGAGGAGGGCCCTAAAAATAGGGAATGAGTGATGGTCACCACCTGAGTTCAAACCTGAGCCTGTCCCTGCACTCCCCTAACGCCCTATGCGGGTCCTTCCTCCCACTGCCGTCAGGATACCTCGTCCCTAGTTGTCACCTATAACTTCCCTGGCTAGTGCACTGGCCGGCAAGGAGCACTAGCCTCACCTCTGCAGATAATAAACACATGGGAAGTGACAAACACAAAAGGGACAAGTTAACAAAAAACACCAGACTTAGCTTGTGAACACCGCTGCTAAGCTCCACACAGCAGAAAATACAGCAACTGGACTCCAAACACCAGACACGGCTGACACCAGAGAGCTGCTCCTGCTAGACTGGTTTCCAGAAAGGACCTGTATCACCAACAGTCAGCTGATGCATCAGGTGACCTTTTAAAGGGTAGTGTGAGTGGTCACCACCTGCATTCGCTGACCCAGCTGCACTGCAATTATACCAGCTTGCCAGCGGGGAAAAACTGATATTAACCCCCGCTGGCCTGAAAGGAAAAAAGTTTTAATTGAGTGAAACCAGAGCTGCCACAAATCCAAAAATGGACCATGACACACTAGTATGGGGTAATTCTTACTTTACGACACACTGTCATGGTGATGAGCTAAATTTAATAATGAAGTCTTCTGCACCTGCACATCACAGTTTGAGTAAAATTTCCTATTTAGAGATTTGGGTCTTTGGGCTGGCACCCACTATACAGTACAGACCAAAAGTTTTGACACACCTTCTCATTTAAAGATATTTCTGTATTTTCATGACTATGAAAATTGTACATTCACACTGAAGGCATGAAAACTATGAATTAACACATGTGGAATTATATACTTAACAAAAAAGTGTGAAACAACTGAAAATATGTCTTATATTCTAGGTTCTTCAAAGTAGCCACCTTTTGCTTTGATGACTGCTTTGCACACTCTTGGCATTCTCTTGATGAGCTTCAAGAGGTAGTCACCGGAAATGGTCTTCCAACAATCTTGAAGGAGTTCCCAGAGATGCTTAGCACTTGTTGGCCCTTTTGCCTTCACTCTGCAGTCCACCTCACCCCAAACCATCTCAATTGGGTTCAGGTCTGGTGACTGTGGATGCCAGGTCATCTGGCGTAGCACAAATAGCCCTTACACAGCCTGGAGGTGTGTTTAGGGTCATTGTCCTGTTGAAAAATAAATGATGGTCCAACTAAACGCAAACCGGATGGAATAGCATGCCACTGCAAGATGCTGTGGTAGCCATGCTGGTTCAGTATGCCTTCAATTTTGAATAAATCCCCAACAGTGTCACCAGCAAAGCACCCCCACACCATCACACCTCCTCCATGCTTCACGGTGGGAACAAGGCATGTAGAGTCCATCCGTTTACCTTTTCTGCGTCGCACAAAGACACACGGTGGTTGGAACCAAAGATCTCAAATTTGGACTCATCAGACCAAAGCACAGATTTCCACTGGTCTAATGTCCATTCCTTGTGTTCTTTAGCACAAACAAGTCTCTTCTGTTTGTTGCCTGTCCTTAGCAGTGGTTTCCTAGAAGCTACTTTACCATGAAGGCCTGCTGCACAAAGTCTCCTCTTAACAGTTGTTGTAGAGATGTGTCTGCTGCTAGAACTCTGTGTGGCACTGACCTGGTCTCTAATCTGAGCTGTTGTAAACCTGCGATTTCTGAGGCTGGTGACTCGGATAAACTTATCCTCACAAGCAGAGGTGACTCTTGGTCTTTCTTTCCTGGGGCGGTCCTCATGTGAGCCAGTTTCTTTGTAGCGCTTGATGGTTTTTGCAACTGCACTTGGGGACACTTTCAAAGTTTTCCCAATTTTTCGGACTGACTGATCTTCATTTCTTAATGATGGCCACTCGTTTTTCTTTACTTAGCTGCTTTTTTCTTGCCATAATACAAATTCTAAAAGTCTATTCAGTAGGACTATCAGCTGTGTATCCACCAGACTTCTGCACAACACAACTGATGGTCCCAACCCCATTTATAAGGCCAGAAATCCCACTTATTAAACCTGACAGGGCACACCCGTGAAGTGAAAACCATTCCCGGTGACTACCTCTTGAAGCTCATCAAGAGAATGCCAAGAGTGTGCAAAGTAGTCATCAAAGCAAAAGGTGGCTACTTTGAAGAACCTAGAATATAAGACATAATTTCAGTAGTTACACACTTTTTTGTTAAGTACCGTATATACTCATGTATAAGCCGACCCGTGTATAAGCCGACCCCCCTAATTTTGCCACAAAAAACTGGGAAAACTTATTGACTCGCGTATAAGCCTAGGGTGAAAAATGATTATGCCCCCATATGATGCTCCACAGATTATGCCCCATATGCTCCACAGATTATGCCCAATATGCTCCACAGATTATGCCCCCATATGCTCCAGATTATGCCCCCATATATTCCACAGATTATGCCCCCGTATGATCCACAGATTATGCCCCCATATGCTCCAGATTATGCCCCATATGTTCCACAGATTATGCCCCCATATGCTCCAGATTATGCCCCATATGTTCCACAGATTATGCCCACCTATGCTCCATATTATGCCCCCATATGTTCCACAGATTATGCCCCCATATGCTCCATATTATGCCCCCATATGCTCCAGATTATGCCCCATATGTTCCACAGCTTATGCCCCCATATGCTCCATGTTATGCCCCCATATGCTCCAGATTATGCCCCATATGTTCCACAGCTTATGCCCCCATATGCTCCATATTATGCCCCCATATGTTCCACAGATTATGCTCCATATTATGCCCCCATATGCTCCAGATTATGCCCCATATGTTCCACAGCTTATGCCCCCATATGCTCCATGTTATGCCCCCATATGCTCCAGATTATGCCCCATATGTTCCACAGCTTATGCCCCATATGCTCCATATTATGCCCCCATATGCTCCAGATTATGCCCCATATGTTCCACAGCTTATGCCCCCATATGCTCCATATTATGCCCCCATATGCTCCAGATTATGCCCCATATGTTCCACAGTTTATGCCCCATATGCTCCATATTATGCCCCCATATGCTCGAGATTATGCCCCATATGTTCCACAGCTTATGCCCCCATATGCTCCATATTATGCCCCCATATGCTCCAGATTATGCCCCCATATGCTGCACAATTATGCCCCATAGTATAGGCCTCATATGCTGCTGCTGCAAAAAAAATGACATACTCACCTCTCGTCGCTGGGGGCCAGGTGCCGGTGTCCTGAGCAGGCGGGGGGTGTCACCGCTCGCTCAGGACCCCGGCACCTGAGATATTTACCTGTCCCTCGGTCCACCGCAGCGCACTAATCCCTCGGTCTGACTCCTCTGTGTGAATGATCAGGCAGGGGGCGGGGCGCACACTAACGACATCATCGCGCCCTCTGCCTCATCATTCACACACAGAGGAGTCGGACCGTGGATTAGTGCGCTGCGGTGGACCGAGGGACAGGTAAATATCTCAGGTGCGGGGTCTGAGCGAGCGGTGACACCCCCCGCCTGCTCAGGACACCGGCACCTGGCCCCCAGCGACGAGAGGTGAGTATGTGGACCGAGGGACAGGTAAATATCGCTATACTCACCCCTCCGCCGCGCGTCCCTGCAGCCTCTCCTCTTCTCCCGGCGCTCTCCGCAGCGCTTTTGTCCTTCAGCGGTCACATGGTACCGCTCATTAGAGTCATGAATATGTGCATATTCATGACTTTAATGAGTGGTGCCATGTGACCGCTGCAGGAAGGAGCCGGAGATCGTGGGAGAAGCAGGGGGGCTGCAGAGACCGCGGTCACGGAGAGGTGAGTATAATGCGACACCCCCCTCCCCCGCCGACCCCCGTATATGACCCGCGTATAAGCCGAGAGGGGGACTTTCAGCCCTAAAAAATGGGCTGAAAATCTCGGCTTATACATGGGTATATACGGTATATAATTCCACATGTGTTAATTCATAGTTTTGATGCCTTCAGTGTGAATGTACACTTTTCATAGTCATGAAAATACAGAAAAATCTTTAAATGAGGTGTGTCCAAACTTTTGGTCTGTACTGTATATGTTGTCACTGTCTGACACCATTCCATAATGATCTAAACAGATGGTCCAATTGTCTACAAATCTGTCCTTCATCCAGCCTTCATTTTAGGCTTCCTCGCTGTGACAAATCCCATATAGCAAAACATGAAATATTAAACCCTTTGCAACATGCGCTGTACTAGTGCGGCGCATGTCGCTTCTCTCCCTTTGATGAGGGCTCCGGTGGTGAGCCCACATCTTTCCCGAGACATGTCAGCTGTCACCGGTGGGTTGGCATGACAACCAGAGGTCTCCTGGAGACCTCTATGGTTGTCCCTGCCGGATTGCTATGAGCGCCGCCCGGTGGATGGCGCTCATAGCCAGTGAGTAATTCTGTTATGTAGAGGCGATCTGATCATCACCTGTATGTAGCAGAGCCGATCGGATTATGGCAGCTTCAAGTCTCCCATGGAGACTATTGAAGCATGCGAAAAGTAAAAAAAAAAAAAGTTTTTAAAAATATAAAAAAAATACAAAAGTTCAAATCACCCCCCTTTCGCCCCATTCAAAATAGAACCATAAAACAAAATTAAACATAGGCATATTTGGTATCGCCATGTTCAAAATTGCCCGATCTATCAATAAAAGAGGATTAATCTGATCGGTAAATGGCGTAGCGATAGAAAAAAGTCAAAACATTTTGTTGGTCGCCGCGACATTGCATTAAAATGCAATAACTGGTGATCAAAATATTGTATTTGCACCAAATGATATAATTAAAAACGTCAGCTCGACGCACAAAACATAAGCTCTTACCCAACCCGAGATCACGAAAAATGGAGAAGCTACGGGTATTGGTATTTTTTTGCAATTTCACCGTTCCCGTGTTTGAGTACACGATATGGTAAAACCAATGGTGTCATTCAAAAGTACAACTCATCCTGCAAAAAACAAGCCCTCACACGGCCATATTAACGGAAAAATAAAAAAGTTATGGCTCTGCGAAGAAGGGTGAGCGAAAAACAGAAATGCAAAAATGAAAATGGGCTCCGGCGCGAGGGGTTAAATAAAATACAAACATATGTTATTTTCCTTTTCAATTAGTTACAATCTCCCAAACAATATATGATACATACAGTACAGACCAAAAGTTTGGACACACCTTCTCATTCAAAGATTTTTCTGTATTTTCATGACTATGAAAATTGTAGAATCACACTGAAGGCATCAAAACTATGAATTAACACATGTGGAATTATACATTACACTTTACAAAAAAGTGTGAAACAACTGAAAATATGTCTTATATTCTAGGTTCTTCAAAGTAGCCACCCTTTGCTTTGATTACTGCTTTGCAGGCAGAAAAGGTGAACGGATGGACTCTACATGCCTGGTTCCCACCGTAAAGCATGGAGGAGGTGGTGTGATGGTGTGGGGGTGCTTTGCTGGTGACACTGTTGTGGATTTATTCAAAATTGAAGCGGTGAGCGGTCCAGCTCACCTCAAACCATCTCGATTGGGTTCAGGTCTGGTGACTGTGGAGGCCAGGTCATCTGGCGTAGCACTCCATCACTCTCCTCGGTCAAATAGCCCTTACACAGCCTGGAGGTGTGTTTGGGGTCATTGTCCTGTTGAAAAATAAATGATGGTCCAACTAAACGTAAACCGGATGGAATAGCATGCTGCTGCAAGATGCTGTGGTAGCCATGCTGGTTCAGTATGCCTTCAATTTTGAATAAATCCCCAACAGTGTCACCAGCAAAGCACCCCCACACCATCACACCTCCTCCTCCATGCTTCACGGTGGGAACCAGGCATGTAGAGTCCATCCGTTCACCTTTTCTGCGTGCAAAGCAGTAATCAAAGCAAAGGGTGGTTACTTTGAAGAACCTAGAATATAAGACATATTTTCAGTTGTTTCACACTTTTTTGTAAAGTGTAATGTATAATTCCACATGTGTTACTTCATAGTTTTGATGCCTTCAGTGTGATTCTACAATTTTCACAGTCATGAAAATACAGAAAAATCATTGAATGAGAAGGTGTGTCCAAACTTTTGGTCTGCACTGTATATAATTTTTTTATTATTGTTTTTCCTATATACACATGTTGTTTTATTGCTGTCCCTTATTTATACTGTGCAAGTTTCCATTCCTAAATTATAGACTTCTGAGGATGTTAGTGCTTCGCCTTCAACGAATGAGACAAACGCAAATTGATTTATGAATTTAAAAAAAACTGACTGTTTTTCTTTTTAATTTTTTTTAAACTTTAAAAATATTTTTAATAAGCTCTGGTTAATTTTTTTTAAACTATTTTTACATACTGGCTACCATTGTGCCGGATATGCTGGATAAAGTAAAAATCATTAGAAAAAGATTTAATAGAAACTCTTACTACGGTAATAATGATTTCTTATTTACTCTTAAATGCTGTCACCTCAGCTGAAAAACATACAAAAATGAATGAAAATAAAGCATTTTTCATATTGTGGAATTGTTTTTGCATTAACCAAAAAAATAATAATATGTTACAAGATATGTTAAATTTTGCTTGTAAGTGTATTGAAACTTCTTCGATATTGAAATCTGTTTGTTTAAAAAGAAGAAAATATTACTGATAATTACGGCAATATTACTAATTTTGATAATTGCCCCTTCGTTTTGTGTTTACTTCCAGCTGTCTGCTTTTACATCTGGATAATTTCACAAGTACATAATAAATAATAAAAAAAATAATAAGAATATTGTGTCTGCTTTCCTTTAACCGTGGCTCTGCTTATTTACTAGTCACTATGCTTGACGCAGACGAGATCGTTGCCGTCCTCCGAGGGCACTTGCGGCACCTTCTTGACCGTAAGAGAATCCGCTATGCCAAGTGTTGGATGTCGAGACTTAATCACTGACTTCAAAATCCTTTGTTAACAATCTAAATAGTGGCAGATCTGAAACTTCAAAGCAAGGCGGCTCCGTGTGTTTATGCCTCCAATATGTCAGAGACTTAAGCATAATGTTTTATGTATATTGCCATTATGACAGTTGGAAAGGCTAAAAAAGAAAAAAGCAATTATATAATTGCTTCAAAGAATTATGCATGGGGGGATGGAGGCTTTTAAGGAACGCCAGAACAGCCTTAATTATTATATCACCTGAAGTCGAGCAGCAAAATTATGTCCCAATTATTTGTGATAAGCAATTAAGCCTCGTGTTTCAAGGCTTGAAAGAAATTCCTGTAATATTGTTTTCCTTTCAGAAAAAAAAAGAGGCAAGGAAAACACTAGGCTTTTATTTTTTAAAAAGAGTGCGTGGGCTCAGAAGAGAGGGGGTCATTCAAATCTTTGGAGTTTTTATTTATTTTTTTGTGTTGATATCGTGAAAGTGTTGTTTGTGATGTTTTTGTTTTTTTTTTCTCCGTTCACGCAAAGTCAATTTATTCTGCAATTCTAATTTTATTCCTCTCCCCCCCTTCCGCGGCTGTTTGAAGCCTAGACAGTGTGTTATTTTTTTTTTATTTTTATTATTTTTTTGCATCTTTCTTTTGCCAAGCAGTATTGACAAGAGTTTCCATTTCAAGAATGACAGCGAAAGTAAGGAGCAGTAATTATTAAAATTGCTGATGTGTTTAGAACCTTGATGAAAGCGCGTAAAAAGAGAGGAGAGGAAGGAATATAGCGATAATCATGGCAGAAGGGTATACACAGAGGGCTATAGTACACTGGCATCATTCAGCTGGCAGACTGCGGGTCGACAGCAACAACCGTCTGCCCTATCGGTTGTCATCGGTCGCCTGTTTACAGGACTTCTGCCCTCGCTCTAATCTTAAAGAAGAAATTTCTATACAAAGAAGCTGTGATAAAGGCCTTGTACCAGGGGAGGCCTTTATCACAGCTCTTCTTTTGTATGCGTGCTCCATTCTCCCAAGGATGGCAGTTAAATATACAGAAAGCCTACTCGTTCCTTGCTGTCAACAGGCTCTGAATTTAGTGAGTATTTTCCTGCTGTGACAACGCAGGATTAACATCCCTGCGATCACCCAGGCCCCAAACCCTGCAATTTAATAGCTTTTTAGGTTCTCTTCTTTTTCTAAACAGCAATTAATCTCATTTTAGCACAATTTTCTCGTTTCTAAAGTCCTCTCATTGAGGAGCTGTTTTGTTCATATTTGGCTTCATCTACTCTGCATAGTCATTAGAGTCTCCAATTAATGTCACCTTTAGCTGAAGAGTACTCATTTTTATTGAGAAAATGACAGTTGCTACCATGAGCAGTGTAGTGTAATATACATTAATTGCCCCGTAACACTGGTAATTACCAGTTTTTTTCAGGCCTCTCAGTAAACCGTCATGCCTAGACAAGACTAGAGCAGATACAGAGTAGTCATTAGTCAAAGGGGCCAGTCCTGTTTTCTGTTGGTTTCTCATTTTGTCTTAACCCTTTACCTATTAATAGCAAAAAACTCCAGAAGCCTTGTAGAAGGGTTTTACTACTGCACGATCTAATGATAAACAATATGAACACCAACATATATGGAATCTATAAGGGGTAATGCCCAGTTTATAACAAAATAAACACAAGTATAATAATCTTAATCAATACAAGTCACGACTGGTACAGGAGGAGAGAGGACCCTGCCCGTGAGGGCTCACAATCTACAAGGGCTGCGTGAGGATACAATATGTGAGGGCAGAGCTGGTCGTGCAGCAGTTTGGTGGATCAGTGGTTGTAGGCTTGTCGGAAGAAGTTGGTTTTCAGGTTCCTTTTTAGGGTTTCCACGGTAGGCGAGAGTCTGATATGTTGGGATAGAAACTTCCATAGGAGGGGGGATGCACAGGAGAAAGTTTGTATGCAATTGTGAGAAGAGGAGATAAGAAGAGAGTAGAGAAGGAGATCTTGTGAGGATCGGAGGTAGCATGCTGGTAGGTACCGGGAGACAAGGTCACAGATGTATGGAGGAGACAGGTTGTGGATGGCTTTGTATGCCATTGTTAGAGTTTTGAACTGGAGTCTCTGGATAATGGGGAGCCAGTGAAGGGATTGATAGAGAGGAGAGGCCAGGAATATCTGGGGGATAGGTGGATTAGTCGGGCAGCAGCATTTAGGATAAATTGGAGGGGCACAAGAGTGTTAGAGGGGAGGCCACAGAGCAGGAGGTTGCAGTAGTCAAGGTAGGAGATGATGAGGGCATGCACTAGAGTTTTTGCAGATTCTAGGTTGAGGAATCTACGGATCCGGGAGATGTTTTGAGTTGAAGTCGGCACAAAGTGGAAAAGGCTTGGATATCTAGTTTGAAGGAGAGATCAGAGTCAAGGATTACTCCAAGGCAGAGAGCTTGTGGGACTGGGGAGAATGAGCAGCCATTTACTTTAATGGATAATTTTGTTGGGAGAGTCGAGTGACATGGGGGAAAGATGATGAATTCTGTTTTGTGCATGTTAAGTTTTAGAAATCTAGCTGAGAAGAAGGATGAAATAGCGGACAGACATTGTGGGATTTTGGTTAGTATGAAGGTGATATCTGGTCCAGAGAAGTGTGTCATCAGCATATAGGTGATACTGCAAGCCATGAGATTCTATGAGCTGTCCAGTCCGAAGGTGTAAATGAAGAAGAGCAGGGGCCCTAGCATTGAACCTTGCGGGACTCGGATAGATGGGGCGAGGTGAGGAGACGGTGTGTGAGTGGGGGACAATGAATGTCTGGTCTGTTAGGTATGATGCGATCCAAGATAGGGCCAAGTCTGTGATGCCAAGAGATGAGAGGGTCTGTAGTAATAGGGAGTGGTCCACTGTGTCAAAGGCAGAGGACAGGTCCTGGAGAAGGAGGACAGAGTAGTGTCGCTTGACTTTAGTTAGAGCAGTTTCAGTGGAGTGATGCGGTCAGAAGCCAGATTGTAAGCGGTCGAAGAGGGAGCAGGAAGAGAGGTGGGAGGACAGTTCGAAATGGACATGTTATTTCAGTAGTTTTTCAGGCAAAGGGGAGAAGTGATATGGGGCGATAGCTATATACAGAGGATGGGTCAAGAGTAGTGTTGAGCATTCCGATACCGCAAGTATCGGGTATCGGCCGATATTCGCGTTATCGGAATTCCGATACTTAATTCCGATACTTTTTCCATATCGTATACCGGAATCGGAAGTTCCCATAATTCTTTGAGAGGCAATGTGATTTTAGTCAGCCAATGAGGAATCCTACGAAGTGTGGGCACATCCTGTAATGCTGCGGTCATCTTAACTAATGGCATGGCTGTGATTGGCTGCTGAAATGATGTCAGAATGCACTATAAAAGGCGCCGCCGCCATTTTAGCGTCACTGTGCTGTGAACTCAGTAAGGGACAGAACGCTACTCTGCTCACTCTGAGGGACAGTTAGATATTGCGATTTTGTGTACTACTGTGCTTGAGGCAGGCTAGTTTACCAACCGCTGTGTAAAGCTTCATTTTGCCAGTGTTGTTTTAACAGCTCTGTGCAAGGTGTGTGTGTGACAGTGCAGGTGACGCTGCAGTTTGCTCTGCATCCACCGCTGTTTGTAGGCATCTGCACGTGTCACTGACTCTTTTTTTTTTATTTTATTTAGTGGAATTGGTGCAGCTCCATTATATTAGAAAAAAATCAAATCTATTAGTGTGACGTGCTTC
>JARQOD010000001.1:467573186-467588985 GCA_033576555.1 Oophaga sylvatica
AAAGTCCTCTCATTGGGGAGTTTTTTTGTTCAATTTGGCTTCATCTACTCTGCATACCCTTTGGGAGTCCCCAATTAATTCCCCCTTTAGCTGAAGAGTACTCATTTTTATTGAGAAAATGACAGTTGCTACCATGAGCAGTGTAGTGTAATATACATTAATTGCCCCGTAACACTGGTAATTACCAGTTTTTTTCAGGCCTCTCAGTAAACCGTCATGCCTAGACAAGACTAGAGCAGATACAGAGTAGTCATTAGTCAAAGGGGCCAGTCCTGTTTTCTGTTGGTTCTCATTTTGTCTTAACCCTTTACCTATTAATAGCAAAAAACTCCAGAAGCCTTGTAGAAGGGTTTTACTACTGCACGATCTAATGTAAACAATATGAACACCAACATATATGGAATCTATAAGGGGTAATGCCCAGTTTATAACAAAATAAACACAAGTATAATAATCTTAATCAATACAAGTCACGACTGGTACAGGAGGAGAGAGGACCCTGCCCGTGAGGGCTCACAATCTACAAGGGCTGCGTGAGGATACAATATGTGAGGGCAGAGCTGGTCGTGCAGCAGTTTGGTGGATCAGTGGTTGTAGGCTTGTCGGAAGAAGTTGGGTTTTCAGGTTCCTTTTTAGGGTTTCCACGGTAGGCGAGAGTCTGATATGTTGGGATAGAAACTTCCATAGGAGGGGGGATGCACAGGAGAAAGTTTGTATGCAATTGTGAGAAGAGGAGATAAAAGAGAGTAGAGAAGGAGATCTTGTGAGGATCGGAGGTAGCATGCTGGTAGGTACCGGGAGACAAGGTCACAGATGTATGGAGGAGACAGGTTGTGGATGGCTTTGTATGCCATTGTTAGAGTTTTGAACTGGAGTCTCTGGATAATGGGGAGCCAGTGAAGGGATTGATAGAGAGGAGAGGCCAGGAATATCTGGGGGATAGGTGGATTAGTCGGGCAGCAGCATTTAGGATAAATTGGAGGGGCACAAGAGTGTTAGAGGGGAGGGCCACAGAGCAGGAGGTTGCAGTAGTCAAGGTAGGAGATGATGAGGGCATGCACTAGAGTTTTTGCAGATTCTAGGTTGAGGAATCTACGGATCCGGAGATGTTTTGAGTTGAAGTCGGCACAAAGTGGAAAAGGCTTGGATATCTAGTTTGAAGGAGAGATCAGAGTCAAGGATTACTCCAAGGCAGAGAGCTTGTGGGACTGGGGAGAATGAGCAGCCATTTACTTTAATGGATAATTTTGTTGGGAGAGTCGAGTGACATGGGGGAAAGATGATGAATTCTGTTTTGTGCATGTTAAGTTTTAGAAATCTAGCTGAGAAGAAGGATGAAATAGCGGACAGACATTGTGGGATTTTGGTTAGTATGAAGGTGATATCTGGTCCAGAGAAGTGTGTCATCAGCATATAGGTGATACTGCAAGCCATGAGATTCTATGAGCTGTCCCAGTCCAAAGGTGTAAATGAAGAAGAGCAGGGGCCCCTAGCATTGAACCTTGCGGGACTCGGATAGATGGGGCGAGGTGAGGAGACGGTGTGTGAGTGGGGGACACTGAATGTCTGGTCTGTTAGGTATGATGCGATCCAAGATAGGGCCAAGTCTGTGATGCCAAGAGATGAGAGGGTCTGTAGTAATAGGGAGTGGTCCACTGTGTCAAAGGCAGAGGACAGGTCCTGGAGAAGGAGGACAGAGTAGTGTCGCTTGACTTTAGTTAGAGCAGTTTCAGTGGAGTGATGCGGTCAGAAGCCAGATTGTAAGCGGTCGAAGAGGGAGCAGGAAGAGAGGTGGGAGGACAGTTCGAAATGGACATGTTATTTCAGTAGTTTTTCAGGCAAAGGGGAGAAGTGATATGGGGCGATAGCTATATACAGAGGATGGGTCAAGAGAGGCCTTTTTGAGGATGGGTGTGATTGAGGCATGTTTGAAGCATGAGGGAAAATAGTTGTTAGTGATAGATTGAAGAGATGGGTTAGGGTTGGGATCAAGACTGTGGTGAGGTTTGGGATGAAGTTAGATGGGATCGGGTCAAGTGCACAGATGGTGAGATGTGATCTCGAGAGAAAAGTTGGTCTGTCAAAGTCTTCAGCTGAGATGAGTGGAGAGAGAGGAGGTGCTGGGGACGGAGGAGAAAATTGAAGGCGTTGAATAGATGTTTACAGTTGTGAGACAGGGAGGATATGAGAGATGAGAAGTAGATTTGTTTTGCTACAGCGAGTGTGGCCTTAAAAGTAGTGAGGGACTGTTTGAATGCGATGAAGTGCTCATTGGAGTGAGATCTTTTCCATTTCTGCTCAGCAACCGTGGATACCCGCCCCAGTTCATTGGTCAGGCTGGTGTGCCAGTGTTGTGTGTTGATTTTGCGAGCTTTGGTATGTGTGAGAGGGTCAACTGATTCAAGAGCTGCAGCTATTGTAGTGTTATACAAAGCGGCAGTGGCGTCTGCATTGTGTAAAGGACTTATGTCTGTAAGAGGCTGAAGGGATTCAGAGAAAGAGTGTAGATCGAGGTGTTTAAGATTTTTGCGAGGGTGTGCAAGTTTGTGGGTGGGGATTGTGGACCTGGAGAGGAGAGGGAAGAGAATGTAAGCAGGATTGTACCTCGAGAGGGAGAGGAGAGGGAAGAGAATGTAAGCAGGTTGTGGTCAGAAAGAGGTAGAGGTGAGATAGAGAGGTTAGATAGGGAGCAGAGGTGTGTGAAGATGAGGTCCAATGTGTGGCCATCTTTGTGAGTGGCTGCAGGAAGACCATTGACCGAGGCCGAAGGAGAAAGTGAGAGATAGAAGTTTAGTGGCAGCTGAGAGGGAAGTGTCAGTGGGGATGTTGAAGTCACCCATGATGATGGTGGGGATGTGTCACGATCCACATTTGGATCTGTGCCATTGCACTCTCTGCATGTTGAAACCGTGTTTCTGTCTGGCCAGCGGGGGTTAATTCCTGTCTTTGCCCCCGGTGGCTGCTGGTGGAATTGCATGTCTGTTTACTTGTCTGGAGTAGGCTGGACCACTCCCACTTCCTTTATAAGGTCACCTGAGTTGTCAGCTGGTGTTGGTAATATTACTTCCTATGGAGACCAACCTAGTTGGAGCCAGGAGCTGCTGAGCGCAGTGGTGCTTCTTCTGTTCCCCAATTTTTGTGCCTTACTCTGCTGTGCGGAGCTAACAGCAGAGAGAGCTAAGTGTTTGTTGTTTTGTTGTTTTACTCTTAAGTGTCTGTCTTTCCTTTTGGTTGTGTTTGGTGTTTCTCACATTATTCCCTGTCTCACCTCTGGGGGAGGGGGTTGGTGGGTTTAGCTCAGGACTAAACAGGAGATAGGGACAGATCGGGACTTGGCCTTGCTACCATTAAGCATACCCCCAAGTTAAGGAAAGACAGGTCCTCCCTTAGCTTTAGGGGCAGTTTAGGGGTCTAGGTTCCTTGTCCCCTGCATTTCTACAACTGCACTGTAACAGGATGTCAGCGGGGAGGAAATGAAGTAGCCTGGTGGTGAAGTGGTCGAAGAAGGTGGTGGCTGGCCCTGGGGGCTGTAAATGACAGCCAGTTGGAGGTTGGTGGGGGAGTAGATGTGCACAGAGTGCACCTCAAAGGAAGGGAGGGTAACAGAGGGTGGCAATGGGATGTGGGTAAAGGAGCTGGAAAACCAACTCCTCCGCCATGCTGCTGGGGCGGGGTGTGGGAAAGGTGGAATCCACCGTATGAAAGTGCAGCTGGAGAGGCTGTGTCAGAGGGGGCGAGCCAGGTTTCGGTGATAGCGAGGAAGAAAAGTTTGTTAGTAATGAAAAGATAATGGATGTAGGAAAGTTTGTTGCAGACAGAGCAAGCGTTCCATAGAACTCCATGGGTAAGCGGGGCTGGGCGGATGGGTATAAGGTTGGAGAGATTGCAGAAATTTATGATAGCGCATGGATGGGAACTAAAAAATGACTGTGGGGATGTGGTGAGGAGGGCCAGGATTTGGAGAAATATTACCATCAGTAAGGAGGAGCAGAGAAAGTGATAGCAGGTGGAAGCAGGAGAGGGCATGAGGAGGCTGTCTGTGTTTGGAGACAGAGGATTGTATGTTGAGGAACAGTTCTGTTGAGGAGGTGAGATGGATGGGGAGGATGGAGGGAGAAATGACCAGTTCCTTACTAGTTGTAGTGATTAGGGGTTAGCAGAAAGGGAAGGCTTATAGGGGTCAGAGTGAAGACAAACAGAAACATTGTTTACTGTGACTGTATCCAGTTACCTTCAGTTCCCTTCTGGTTCAATTCTGGATTAAGTCTTCCATAACGCCACACACTTCTATGATGCACTTATATGATGCACTGGGCATACTGACATCTTGGCAGACTTATGTGTTGTGAATGGACTTGAAATGAGTTCTGAGCAGAGGCTCCCTCTGGTGGTTACAAGCAGTACTGGACTGTCCAGTGAAGATTGTGAGGATTGGGAATCAGGTGTTACTGACTGGTCTTATATAAGGGAGTCGCCTTCCCATCAGGGTTGCCGGTGATCAATGTTCTGGTCTCAATCCTTGATTCCTGTTTCCTTTGTAGCCTGCTGTGTCGTGTCTGCATCTCCTGCTAACAGATAAGACATTTTCTTCTTTTTGTTTTTTGTGCTTGATTTTTGCATTTTGTCCTGCACTTCTGTGGGGCCTTCAGGGTCCCCTCCGGGGCTTTTGCCCTCTCAGTTTAGTTCAGCCACTGATGTTTTGTACATTTTCTTTTTCCAGTTTTTTCAGTGGCTGCTGTTTTGATTTTGTTACACCAGAGAACTAATTTAGGTGGTAGAGGTCGTGTGATCTCAGGTGTTTTTGAAATTAGTAGAGTTGGTGCTTTTCAGGGTTTTTTGGGATTGCAGTAAGTGCCCTTCCTATCCTTTTCTATTTAGGTAGTTTGGGCCCCAACGTTTGCTCATACTATTTTCTGTCTGTGTCAGTATTTCTTCTTGTCTAACCGCCATTACATGTTTGGGGGCTTTCTATGTTCTTTGGGGATCTGCTCCGGGGCAGATAGCTTTCCTCTTTCTATCTTTAGGTGTAGTTAGTTTCTCAGGCTGTGACGAGGCGTCTAGGACCAACGTAGGAACGCTCCACGGCTGCCTCTAGTTTGGTGGTTAGTCAGGGTACTGCAATCTCATAGATTCCAACTGCTCTGGTGTATTGCTTTTTTTACCTGCACTCCTCAGCTACCGAAACATAACAGTATCACTGGCCCAAAAAATTGAAAATTGTATGGTACTCACAGAAGGGAAAAATATTGTGAAAGAAAATAGGTTGTCAGAGTTGTCAGAGATATTTTTCTGTTTGTTGCATTTTTTTTTCCCATCTGTATCTCTGGGTGCTGGGGAGGATTTTTTTCTCAATGGAGTTTGCACAGTTGTCTGGCCGTGTGGATCAGCTTGCCACTGAGGTTCGAGTATTGCTACCTATCTTCCTAGGTTGCCTGTTGTGGAACCTAGGATTCCCATGCCAGATTTGTTTTTGGGGGATCGAGCCAAGTTTCTGAATTTCAAAAATAATTGTAAATTGTTTTTTGCCTTAAAATCTAAGTCCTCAGGGAACGCAGCGCAGCAGGTTCAAATTGTCATCTCTCTCCTGCGCGGCGATCCTCAGGATTGGGCTTTTTTCCCTGACACCTGGGGATCCTGTTTTGAGTGATGTTGATGCATTTTTTCAGGCCTTGGGGTTATTGTACGATGAGCCTAATGTCACTGATCAAGCTGAAAAAGCCTTGTTGGCATTAAATCAGGGGCTTGATCACGCTGAGTTATACTGTCAGAGATTCCGTAGGTGGGCAGTCCTGACCAAATGGAATGACGACGCTTTGGCAGCCCTTTTTCGGAAGGGTCTGTCAGATAATGTAAAGGATGTTATGGTGGATTCCCTGTCCCCTCTGTCTCAATGATTCCATGTCATTAGCGATTCAAATTGACAGACGTTTGCCTGAGCGGAGAAGTATGCGTGGAATAGTGTTGCCTTGTGAACCTGCTTCTGAATCCATGCAGTGTGATAGAGTGGTTTCTGGGCACAGCGTCATGAGTTTCGAAAGCGCAATGGGTTATGTTTCTACTGTGGTGATGCCTCTCATGCTATTTCAGTCTGCCCTAAGCGGGAAGACGTTTTGCACGCTCAGTTGTCTTGGGTAGTGTTCAGACTAAGTTTTTATTAACTGTTACTCTGATATGCTCTCTGTCCTCATTTTCTGCTCAGGCTTTCGTTGATTCGGGAGCAGCTATTAACCTGATGGATTTTGATTTTGCTAACGTTGTGGGTTTCCCTTGATACCCCTACAGAAGTCTATTCCCCTACTGGGGATCGATTCTACCCCTTTGGCTGAGAATAAACCTCATTCTCTACTCAGGTGATAATGAGGGTTGAACCTGATCATCAGAGAGCTGCAAATTTTTGGTTCTGTATAATCTGCATGACATTATCGTGCTGGGTTTCCCTTGGTTACAGTCTCATAATCCTGTTTTGGATTGGAAATCTGTGTCTGTAACCAGTTGGGGCTGCCAATGTGTTAATACCAACACTCCTGTTTTTTCTGCCTCCCCCCAGCTCAGGATGTTCCTGACTTTTTGATTGATTTTTCTGATGTGTTTAGCGAAAGTAAATCTGCATCCTTGCCTCCCCATAGGAGCTATGACTGCGCTATTGAATTAGTGCCTGGTAGTAAATTCCCTAAAGGTCGCCTTTTTAACTTGTCTGTACCTGAACATGACGCTATGCGGTCTTATATCAAGGAGTCATTGGAGAAGGGTCATATCAGACCATCCTCTTCACCCTTAGGTGCCAGTTTTTTCTTTGTAGCCAAAAAGGATGGTTCATTAAGGCCGTGTATTGATTATCGTCTTTTGAACAATATTACTGTGAAATATCAATACCCGTTACCCTTGATTTCTGACCTGTTTTCCAGGTGAAAAACGCTACTTGTTTACCAAGCTTGACCTCAGGGAGCATATAACCTTATTCGCATTAAGCACGGGGATGAATGGAAGACGGCATTTAATACCCCTGAGGGCATTTTGAGTACCTTGATGCCCTTTGGGCTCACTAATGCTCCTTCTGTCTTCCATCCTTCATGAATGACATATTTCAGGAATTTTGTGGATAAATTTCTGATTGTTTATTTGGATGATATCTTGATTTTTTCTAATGACTGGACTCTCATGTGAAACATTTCGAACTGTATTCCAGATTTTGAGAGAGAATGCTCTGTATGTGAAGGGATCAAAGTGTCTTTTTGGCGTACAGAGATCTCATTTTTGGGATTCATTTTGTCCCCATCTGTTATTGAAATGGACCCGGTCAAGGTTCAGGCCATCTGTGATTGGGTCCAACCTACTTCATTAAAGGCTCTTCAAGATTTTTGGGTTTTGCCAATTTTTATCGTAATTTATTGGTAATTTCTCGGTTATTGTTAAACCATTAACTGATTTGACCAAAAAGGTTCTGATGTGGTGAATTGGCCTCCTGAGGCAGTCTCTGCATTTCAGGAACTTAAGCAGAGATTCACTTCTGCTCCTGTTCTACGCAGCCTGATGTTTCTCTGCCATTTCAGGTGGAGGTTGATGCCTCTGAAATTGGGGCAGGTGCCGTTTTGTCCCAAAGAGATCCAGAGACCTCTAAAAGTAACCCTTGTGCCTTTTTCTCTTCGAAAATTTTCTCCTACTGAACGTAATTATGACGTGGGTAATCGGGAGTTATTGGCCATGAAGTGGGCTTTTGAAGAGTGGAGACATTGGCTGGAGGGAGCCAAACATCAGGTGGTAGTCCTTACGGACCATAAGAATCTGGTTTATCTGGAATCTGCCAAGCGACTTAATCCTAGACAGGCCAGGTGGGCCTTGTTTTTCACACGTTTTAATTTTGTGGTTTCCTTTCTTCCTGGCACTAAGAATGTTAAGGCGGATGCCCTCTCGAGGAGTTTCCTTGCGGACTCTCCGAGTTATCTGATCCTTCTGTTATTTTGAAAGAAGGTGTATTCTTTCCGCCATCTCGCCCAATTTGAGACTGGCTCTGGAGGGTGTCAGAGGATAGGCCCGAGCGCTGCCCTGTTGGGAAATTGTTTGTCCCGGACCAGTGGAAAAAGAGTGTGATGTCTGAGATTCATTGTTCCGCGTTGGCCGTCATCCCGGAATTTTTGGTACCAGAGACTTGGTTAGTCGGTCCTTTTGGTGGCCTACCTTGTCTCGTGATGTCAGGAATTTGTGCAGTCCTGCGGGACTTGCTCTCGCTCCAAGACTTGCTCCGCTCTAGTGGTTTGTTGATGCCATTGCCTGTGCCCAAGAGACCATGGACCCATATCTCTATGGATTTCATTTCCGACCTCCCTGTTTCTCAGAGAATGACCGTCATCTGGGTGATTTGTGATAGGTTTTCCAAGATGATACATCTTGTGCCATTACCTAAGTTGCCTTCCTCCTCTGAATTGGTGCCTTTGTTCCTTAAGCACGTGGTTCGTTTACACGGCATTCCTGAGAACATTGTGTCTGACAGAGGAGTCCAGTTTGTTTCCAGATTTTGGAGGACCTTTTGTTCTAAACTTGGTGTTCAATTGTCTTTCTCCTCGGCGTTTCATCCTCAGACCAATGGTCATACTGAGAGAACAAACCAGACATTGGAGACTTATCTAAGATGCTTTGTGTCTGCTGATCAGATGACTGGGTCTCTTTTTTGCCTTTGCTGAGTTTGCTCTTAATAATAGGGCTAGCTCTGCCACTTTGATGTCTCCATTTTTCTGTAATTCTGGTTTCACCCTCGATTTTCTTCGGGACAGACGGAGGCTTCTGTCTGTCCAGGTGTTGACTCTGTTGTGGAGCGTATGCAACAGATTTGGGACCAGGTAGTGGAGAGGTTGTCCCTCTCTCAGGAGAGGGCCCAGCGGTTTACTAACCGAATAGGACTGATGGTCCTCGTTTAAAGTGGGGGACTTGGTCTGGTTGTCCTCAAAAAATATTCCTATGAGAGTGGCATCTCCTAAATTTAAGCCTAGGTTCATTGGACCTTATAAGATCATGGAGATTCTTAATCCTGTTTCTTTTCGTTTGCTTCTTCCAGGACATTTAAGATCCATAACGTGTTCCACAAGTCCTTGTTGAAGAGTTTGTTGAGCCAGTGGTTCCTACTGCTTTGCCTCCTGACTCTGTTCTGGTTGAGGGCAAAAATGGATTTGTGGTTGAGAAAAAAATTGAATTCTCGTTTTTCTAGACGGAAACTCCAGTATTGGTTAAGTGGAGAGGTTATGGGCAGGAAGACAATTCTTGGGTGTTTGCTTCGGACATCCATGCTAGGAGACTCATCCGTGCATATCATAGAACTCATCCTGACCGACCTGGTTGCTCAAGTGAGGGTTCGGTACCCCTCCTCAAGGGGGGGTACTGTTGGGAATGGACTTGAAATGAGTTCTGAGCAGAGGCTCCCTCTGGTGGTTACAAGCGTACTGGACTGTCCAGTGAAGATTGTGAGGATTGGGAATCAGGTTTACTGACTGGTCTTATATAAGGGAGTCGCCTTCCCATCAGGGTTGCCGGTGATCAATTGTTCTGGTCTCAATCCTTGATTCCTGTTTCCTTTGTAGCCTGCTGTGTCGTGTCTGCATCTCCTGCTAACAGATAAGACATTTTCTTCTTTTTTTTTTTGTGCTTGATTTTTGCATTTTGTCCTGCACTTCTGTGGGGGCCTTCAGGGTCCCCTCCGGGGGCTTTTGCCCTTCAGTTTAGTTCAGCCACTGATGTTGTACATTTCTTTTTCCAGTTTTTTTCAGTGGCTGCTGTTTTGATTTTGTTACACCAGAGAACTAATTTAGGTGGTAGAGGTCGTGTGATCTCAGTGTTTTTGAAATTAGTAGAGTTGGTGCTTTTCAGGGTTTTTTGGGATTGCAGTAAGTGCTTTTCCTATCCTTTTCTATTTAGGTAGTTTGGGCCCCAACGTTTGCTCATACTATTTTCTGTCTGTGTCAGTATTTCTTCTTGTCTAACCGCCATTACATGTTTGGGGCTTTCTATGTTCTTTGGGGATCTGCTCCGGGGCAGATAGCTTTCCTCTTTCTATTTTAGGTATTAGTTTTCTCAGGCTGTGACGAGGCGTCTAGGACCAACGTTGGAACGCTCCACGGCTGCCTCTAGTTGTGGTGGTTAGTCAGGGTACTGCAATCTCATAGATTCCAACTGCTCTGGTGTATTGCTTTTTTTACCTGCACTCCTCAGCTACCGAAACATAACACTTATGGTTTGCAATATATTTGCTAGAAAGTGCATTCAAGTGTGAAGCAGGGAGGAGTGGTCTGTGCTCATCTTGGTCATATAATTAAGAGTGAGCCAGTTGCATATGATCAAGCAGAGAAAACGAGGCCATAAATAGCATTGGGGTATTGCAGGTTCAGTTGAAAAGTATACTAAAGTGGTTATAAGAGGCTGAGGTATGGGAAAGTCAATGTGGAAAAGCTGGGTCACGTACCAAAGTGGGTGCAAGAGGCTGAGGTATGGGAAAGTCAATGTGGAAAAGCTGGGTCACTTACCAAAGTGGTTGCAAAAGGCTGAGGTATGGAAAGTCAATGTGGAATAACTCCACACACTTCTATGATACACTTATATGATGCACTGGGCAGACTTCTATATCATGGTTATTTTATTAGATTATCGCATGATGTTTGAACAGAACTTAGATAAATGGAAAATAAAATTTCACACTGGCACAGGCAGAATAAATGAGACTCTGGTTGCTTTATTGCTTCCTTATTTGTTTTACTCTTATTTTGAAAAGCTAGCTGGGACAGAGTGCTTCAGAAGGCTAGTCCGAGCAGGTCCCTCTCTTCTTTACCCTCGAGAGAGTAGAGACCTGTCAGTCAAAAGGATCAAGGCGGGGAGAAGCCGGCCAGGACAACATATCTCGAAGGACTAGTCCAAGGCAGGTCTCCGGCAGCTTCTCCCCTCTTCTTTTCCCTATAATGACCGGTCAGTCAAGGAGATCGAGGCAGGAGAAGCCAGCCATAGATAGTGTGTCTCGGATGACTAGATCGAGGCAGGTCACTGGCAGCTTCTCTTCTCATCTTTCGCATAGAGAGTGTAGAGACCGGTCAGTCAAAGGGTTTAAGGTGGGGGGGGGAAGCCAGCCAAGAACAGTGTGTCTCTGATGACTAGTCCAGGGCTGGTCCTCAGCAGTTTCTTCACTCTTCTTTCTCCTGGACCGGGTAGAGACCTGTCAGTCAAAGGGATCGAGGCAGGAAGAAGCCAGCCAGGGACAGTGTGTCTCGATGACTAGACCGAGGCAGATCACTGTCAGCTTGTCTCCTAGAGAGGTTAGAAATTTGACAGTCAAAGGGATCAAGGTTAGAAGAAGCCAAGCAAGAAGAGTGTGTGTCTGATGACTAGTCCAAGGCAGGTCCTTTGGCGGCGTCTCCACTCTTCTTTCTCCTAGAGAGGGTAGAGACCTGTAATCAAAGGGATTGAGGTGGGGAAAAGCCAGCCAGGGACCCATTGGGCAGCACATTGGTTTTCTTTTCAAAGTAAAACAAACAAGGCTGCAATAACACAACCAATATCTGCTTCATAGTTCATGCAGGTTGAATCTCATGACATCTTCACTTTAAGTTGTGGTCTCCTTTTAAAAGTAATCTATGCAACTCTCACAAAGATTAAATGAATTTCAAACCTAGTGATGTATGTTGGCAAGTAGGTGTAGCTCAGAAGAATCGTATTTTAGCACTTTGGGTTCAACTCCCATGTACCCATGATGACTCACATGTTAAGATAATGCAGCAGGTAGATATATTTTCATTTATGTGTTTCTCTTGTGGTAATTTGTTTGACGGGCTAAGTAAAACCACAGCTATCACACTAGGTATAACAAGGAGTTTTATGAAATCACAGCCTGCTAAATCTGTACTGGATGTTTATGAATGCACTCCTCAACATTGACATTTTAACACCAAGAAAGAAAATTCATGGAATTATAGAAATCACAGGATGGATAGACATGTTACTGATCTGCACATGAGGATTAATATAAACAAAATTTTCAAGACATCTTGATTTATTCAGTATCGAGTACTATTATTATGCATTGCTTATATAATGCTATCATATTCCTCAGTGCTTTACATGCATCATCATCCCCATCCGCGCTCACAATCTGGATTTTTTATCAGTATGTCTTTGGAGTGTGGGAGGAAACCAGATAACCCGGAGGAAACCCACGCAAACACAGGGAGAACATACAAACTCCTTTCAGATGTTGTCCTTGGTGGGATTTGAACACAGGATCCCAGTGCTGCAAAGCAACAGTGCTAACCACTGAGCCACCATTGTGGCCATGAGCGTTATGTACAGAAATCCCCACACTTACAGACTTGACTGCTATGAATAAGGCTCTTAATGGTTTGTCTGAGAAATGTTCTGCTTTTCTGAATGCACTTGGGCAAATCATCAAGATCCGCTGCTGGCAGCTCCCTTTGCAATTGCTGACCAATGATGTTCCAGATGTGCTCAATGGAAGACAAGTTCAGAGACACTGCAGGCCGTGGTATCATATTTAGGCCACAGAGGCTGCTCACAGTAGCATGAACAACATGCAGCCTGGCGTTGTGGTGTTTGAAAAACGGCTCCCGGGCCACTTTGGAAAAATGGTCGTATCCCTGGTTTCCCCATCAAATTAATGTAATGACGAGCTATTGGTACAGTTGGTGTGAAGACTAGAGGGGTCCAGCTACTGTACATTATGCCATCCCTCACAATCCCAGGAGTAGGACCGATGTGATGTTCCCTTGTGAAGGCCTCTTCATGGCATTGCCCATGTGGTCTCCAGATCAATCTCTAGCTATCAAATCACTGAAGAGGATAGACCTCCATTCCAAACTCCATTGCTCTGTTTCAGCTTTCGGTCTCCATATGGAGACTACAAGTGCAACGCCATGTAGAGGCCTTCACAAGGGAAAGTCACACCATTCCTACTCCTCTGATTATAGTGTGGAGTGGCAAAATCCATTCTAGGTACACTAACAATGTTACATTGGTTTGGTGTGGAACCAGTGGTATGGCAATTTTGCAACATGACACCAGGCTACATCTTGCTCATATTACTGTGAGCAGCGTGCGTGGCGTAAATATGTTATCATGGCCTGCATCATCTCTGGACTTGTCTCCCTTTGAACACATCTGGCACGTCATTAGTTGCAATTGCAAAGGGTGCTGCCAGCAGTGGATTTTGATTATTTGCCCAAGTGCATTCAGCATGGCAGAACAGTCCTCAACAACCCCTTCACGACATCCGCTGTACGTGTACAGTGTAAGTCGAATCTGGTGTATGGAGTGGGCTCACACAACAAGCCCGCCCCATACCAGCAGATGATGGCTCTGTATTACAGCCAGGACCTTCCGCTAACAATCATGGGTAGACTGGTACTCTGCCCGCGATTGTTAACCTATTGCATTCCGCTGTCAATCTCTGACAGCGATATTTAACATGTCATTTTTTTCTCTCTGCCCATCGCCGCGCTCGTGATGTGATCACGGGCCGCCGATGCGTAGTTATGACAGCTGGGGGTCAGCAGATAACACCAATGCTGGTAATTACAGAGTTGCTTTGAAACCCTGCCTGTTGCAGACCTTCAAAAGAGACCGTGATTTTTGCTGTAGGCAGTGATGCTGTGGCATCGTTTCATGTAGCACAAGCGATTGGATGACCCCAGCTTCAAGTCCCCTAAAGGGCTAACACGAACTATGACAAGTAAAATAAAAAGTTTTAAAAACTAAAAGTTCAAATCACCCCCATTTTCCCCCACTGAAAATATAGATATTTAAAAAATACACACATGTGGTATCGCCTGTTTAGAGAAGACAGATCTATCAAAATATAAAAAACTATTAACCCAATCGATATACACCGTAAACAGAAAAAATTCAAGATTGCCAAAATTGCGTTTTCTTGGTCACCCCAATTCTACAAAAAAGGCTGCAACAAGTGATCAAAAAGCCACTAAAATGATTTAAAAAAAAAACTGGACAAGTTTGATATCGCCGTAATCACATTGACAAGGAGAATCATATTGCATGGTCATTTTTACCACAAAATGTACACTTATAAGCAACTTCCTGAAAACGATGTCAGAATTGCGTTTTTTTCACAATTTCACTGCACTTGGAATTTTTTTGCCCATTTTTCAGTACACGATGTGGTAAAGTGCATGGTGTTATTCAAAAGTACAACTCGTCCCGCAAAAAAACAAGGCATCATATGTGTATGTGGACAGAAAAAAAAAGAATTATGGCTCTGGGAAGTAGGGGAGGGAAAAAAAAAAATGGAAATGCAAAAATGGAAATTAGCCCCATTTTGAAGGGGTGAATAATCTCATTAATAGCAGCCAAGGCTGTAAGTGCGAGGATTTCTCTATCTTTTGAAAATTTTGTTTCCATTTTTTCCATCACTTACATTTCGTTAACATGTCTGTCCATCCTCTGATTTCCATAATACCAAGACGCTTCCTTCTTGGCATCACACTTTCAATGTTGAAGAGTGTATAATGCTTTAAGACCTATATTTATATTATTACATATAGATATCTATTGCTATTGCTTTGCTTTTTTTCTAAGATTTCTACGAAAACAGAGTCATTTAAAATGCCAAGATGGCAGCCACTTCAAAAAAATTCATGGCACATAGCAAAAGAAGGGTTAATGTGTACAAGAAAAAAATAGAAAATTTTTGATTAATTTAGTAAATAGGAATATATTAAATTAAAGTAAGAAATGGTTAACTGTATAGAATTGAAATCCAAGGACTGTTCTCCTTCAGAGCCGCATGGTTGGCGTGGAAGACGGTTGGTAGCGCTCACCGCCAATACTCTAGCCCCCTATAGCTGGGACCTGGAGAATAACAGAGACCTTTGTTTTATCTTAGGGATAACACCTGCTTTAGGCAATCACATCTCGCTCTCCAGCAGTCTCTCTAAATAATTTTGTCACAAGCTTTCACATTGTGTGGCGGCGCCGGCTAATGGAAGTGGATAGCACAATTTGTACTGAACGGGTCCTGATTTCCAGCTCACAGCTGAGAATAGCTCATTGTCCCAGCTCTGGAAGCAGAAGACCTCATGATACAGCTGATTTCCTCATTACCAATCATTAACAGGAGAGATGCGCTCATGTTTATCTGTTTGTATGGTGTGTGCAATCGAATTGTTTATGACAGGGCTAATTGAGGTAATTGCAGAGCTCGAAATTACCTGTCAGCCGTTTATTTGCATCCTCCCCTTCTTCCCTGACAAACAATGACAGGTGAAGGATCCCATAGCATTGCTCATGATGGCTTTTTCCGGTGGTAATGAGGACAGTTGGGGCCCGGTCTAAATTGACACCCCGCTGCCCCAATCGCAACCTGATAAGTACTTGTTGGGTTTGGGCAAATAAAACCCTCCAAACACTGCAATTGCTAAACAAGGAACACATTGGTGGGGGGGGTTACAAATTTTGGGAAAACTAAAGCCCTCCTTACTAGCTAAAAGTTTACCAAACCCCCCCGATAAATTGGGGTTCGCCAACACAAGGTTGGGATCACCAAACAGATAAATGTTTGGGGGGGCCAGATCCGCTCCAATTTTGGATTTTCGATTCCTTTTTCCCTTCGTTCAGTTGGTTTCTTTCTCGTAAGAAACATTACAGCTGGGCCCAATGGCGACCCGTGTTGAACAGTCGGCCAAAATGGCTGCCGGCAGAGCAATTGCCCGAACCCCGTTCACGACAACCCTCTAAAAGGTTTTGATGACTTTATCTTCTCACCCCATACTTTGGGGGGGAAAAAACCGAGCAAAATTTT
>JARQOD010000001.1:467589085-467663321 GCA_033576555.1 Oophaga sylvatica
GGAAATCGAGGAAGAATGTTAGGATGATAACCTAGATTGGAGTAAAAAGGAGACTGCTTAGTGGAGGCGCTCTGAGAGTTGTTATAAGAGAACTCAGCCAGTGGAAGTAGATCCACCCAATCATCCTGTAGGTGGCAGATAAAACAGCGGAGATACTGCTCCAGGGTCTGATTGGTTCGTTCTGTCTGTCCATTAGTCTGGGGATGAAAAGCAGAAGAAAGGTTTACTTTAATGTCCAATGCTACACAGAAATTTTGCCAAAACCTTGAAGTGAATTGCACCCCTTGATCCGAAATGACCTCATCCGGTACTCCATGTAAGCGAAACACATTCTTAATCATCAAGTCTGATGTCTGTTTTGCAGTGGGTAAGCCGACACAAGGGATAAAATGAGCTGCCTTTGTTAGACGGTCAACCACCACTAGAATGGTGTTCTTCCCTTGAGAGGTTGGTAACTCCACAATGAAGTCCATAGAAATGGATCCCCACGGGCGGGACGGGGTGGGAAGAGGTTGCAACAGACCAGTTGGTGAGGAGCGAGGTGTTTTGCATCTTGCACAGACTTCACATGAAGTGACATAGTTTAAGACATCTTTCCTGTAAGTGGGCCACCAAAATAAACGAGAAAGAAATTCTTGTGTCTTTAGAATTCCCCTATGCCCGGCTATCTTGGAATCGTGGATGAGTTGCAATACTCTCAATCTGACTGTTTCAGGTATATACAGACGTTGTCCCTGAATCCACACACCATTCTTAAAGACAAGACTTACGTCCCTTGGGGGTTGAGCCAACAAAGAATCTGCATGGTATGCTTCCTTGATGTCCTTAAGTAGGTCTTGATTATGAATCACTCCCAGGAATCTAGAGTCAGGAAGAATAGTCTTAGGAGGAGTAAGTGGACGTGTCTCTGCTGAATGAATCCTAGAGAGTGCATCAGCCTTCCAATTGCGCGATCCTGGTCTATAAGAAATGACAAAATTAAATTGGTTTAGGAAAAGATTCCAGCGAGCCTGGCGAGGAGTCAGGCACTTAGCCGACCTGATAAATTCAAGGTTACGATGGTCTGTCAGGACGACTATTTGCTGTGCAGCTCCCTGAAGAAGGTGTCTCCATTCCTTGAAGGCGGCAATAATGGCCAACAATTCTCTATTGCCCACATCGTAGTTCCTCTCAGCCGAAGACAACTGCTGGGAAAAGAAGGCACAGGGATGCAAGACATTCTTCTCACCTGTTCTCTGAGAGAGTATAGCTCCAACGGCACAGTCTGAAGCATCCACCTCTATTATGAAGGCAAGCTCGGGGTTGGGATGTACTAAGATAGGTGCGGTGGTAAATTTATCCTTTAAACAGGAAAATGCTTCCTGAGCTTGCGGGGTCCAGGAGAACCTAGACTGTTTCCGGGTAAGTTGGGTGATAGGTGTAGCGCCCGCGTCCCTGCCTGCTGCCAGACAGGGACGTCGCTCTCCTCACCTGCGCTCAGCGTCCTCAGTGCTCCCAGCCTCCTCTGCGCCTCTGGCATCCTCGGCGTCCTCCTTCCGCCCTGCTGGTCCCGCGCGCTCCTTCCCTGCTGCTGGCCTTAGGGCGCGCGCCCGCACCCTCCCCCGCTCTTAAAGGAGCCGCGCGCATTTTCCAAATCAGTCTCCAGCCAATGCTGGTGGACTCCACCTATATTAAGGGCTTCCTCCTTAATGGAGGTGCCCGAGCAATGTTGTTTCTGTGCAGTCTAACTCTGCTTCAGCCATCAGCTCCTGTTTCCAGTTGCCTGCCTGTTACCTGTCTGTTTGCCTGTCGGCCATCTGACTGCAGCTCTATCCAGAGGTTCGGACATCTTCAGCAGAGATCCCCGGCTGTTGCCTGCTCACCTGGGAGCGATCATCTGCCATCCGACTGCAGCTCTATCAAGAGGTTCGGACATCATCTGCGGAGATCCCCGGCTATTGCAGAGACTCTTGCCTGCTCACCTGGGAGCGATCATCTGCCATCCGACTGCAGCTCTATCTAGAGGTTCGGACATCATCAGCAGAGATCCCCGGCTATTCCAGAGACTCTTGCCTGCTCACCTGGGAGCGATCATCTGCCATCCGACTGCAGCCTACCAGGAGGCTCCACCAGCTCAGGTCGTATAAGCCTGTTTGTCTAGAGACTGCCTTGGTCACTTACCGTGACAAACCTGCCTGTCCAGAGACTGCCCTGGTCACTTGCCGTGACAACCTGCCTGCCCAGAGACTACCCTGGTCACTTGCCGTGACAAACCTGCCTGCCCAGAGACTGCCCTGGTCACTTGCCGTGACAACCTGCCTGTCCAGAGACTGCCCTGGTCACTTGCCGTGACAACCTGCCTGTCCAGAGACTGCCCTGGTCACTTGCCGTGACAACCTGCCTGTTCAGAGACTGCCCTGGTCACTTGCCGTGACAACCTGCCTGCCCAGAGACTGCCCTGGTCACTTGCCGTGACAAACCTGCCTGCCCAGAGACTGCCCTGGTCACTTGCCGTGACAACCTGCCTGTCCAGAGACTGCCCTGGTCACTTGCCGTGACAACCTGCCTGTCCAGAGACTGCCCAGGTCACTTGCCGTGACAACCTGCCTGTCCAGAGACTGCCCAGGTCACTTGCCGTGACAACCTGCCTGTCCAGAGACTTCCTTGGTCACTTATTGTGACAACCTGCCTGTCCAGAGACTGCCTGGCTAATTGCCGTGATTCCCTGTCCTATTCCCGGATGCCACCCGCTCTCTTGCAAGTAAATTGTCTTGTATAATAAAGCTTAGTGGTTCCACCAACCAGACCCGTTTCCGTCAGTGGTTCCACCTACCAGACCCGTTACAATAGGTGACACTACCTCAGAAAAATTCTTAATGAAACGTCTATAGAAGTTGGCAAACCCGATGAAACGCTGCACCTCCTTCACATTTCTAGGAATTGGCCAATCCTTGATGGCTTGGGTCTTGCTTCCATCCATACTAATCCCTTGCGTAGATAGTACATACCCCAGAAATTGAATTTCGGTCCTATGGAATTCACATTTTTCAAGTTTGATGTAGAGATGGTTTTGTCTTAGGTTTTCTAAGACCATTCTCACATGTCCATGATGTTCCTCTGTGGAGTTAGAAAAAATTAGAATATCATCCAGATAAATCACCACAAATGTATCTAGGAGATCCCTGAAGATATCATTCACGAAGTGTTGGAAAGTGGCTGGGGCGGTACTCAGACCAAAAGGCATAACTAGATATTCAAAGGGTCCATAGCGTGACCTGAAAGCAGTCTTCCATTCATCCCCAGGTCTAATACGGACCAAGTTATAGGCCCCACGGAGATCCAGTTTAGAGAAAATTTTGGCATGCCGCACTCTCTCCAACAACTCAGGGATTAAAGGCAATGGATAACGGTTTCTAATAGTAACCTTATTGAGTTCCCTATAGTCTATGCAGGGTCTCAGAGATCCATCTTTCTTCTTCACAAAGAAGATGGGTGCACCTGCGGGAGATGAAGAGGGGCGTATGAAGCCCTTGGCTAAATTTTCGTCTATATAATCCTTCAAAGCTTTTAGCTCGGGCCCCGCTAGGGGGTAGATCTTACCAAAAGGTATCTCGGCTCCAGGCAATAATTCAATTGGACAATCATATGGACGGTGAGGAGGAAGCTGATCAGCGTTCTTCTTGTCACATAAATCCACATAGTCCTGGTATACAGCTGGTAGTTCAGGGACTGACATGGTTCCTTTAGGAACAGAGCAAGCTGAAACTCCTTGACTCATCTGTTTCTCCGGAAAGTGTAATTCCTTGGTCTCCCAGTTAATCGTAGGATTCTGCGCCTGCAGCCATGGTAGCCCTAGAATAATGGGAAAGTGGGGAGAAGAGATAAGCAAAAAAGACATTTTCTCCTGATGATCTTTACCCATAAGGACCCTCAAAGGCTCTGTTTCTTGATCCACTGGTCCAGAAGTCAGTAGAGAGCCATCCACAGTCTCCATCTGTACTGGAGTAGCCTTCTTCACTGAACGTATCCCCTGTTTCAGAGCAAAGGAGATATCCATAAAATTTCCACTTGCTCCTGAGTCGATCATAGCAGAGCTAGACACCCAGACTGAGTCAACCCAGAGTTTGATGGAAAGGAAGCAATGAGAACTGTTTCTTTTATAACTCAGCTGGGACACCGCTGAGGAAACTTGAAAAATTGCAGCGTTTATACCGTCATCGTCCCCAGAACTAACAGAGTTTAAGTCCGAGAAATCAAGATCTCTTGCAGCAGATCTCTCTGGAGCCTGAGGCTCGGACATGACAGAGCTCCTCTCGCAACACTCACAGTGAATGACTGCTGCAGTAGTCTTACGAGAACGGCTGGGGCAGTTTATAATGAAGTGCCCTGACTTACCACAGTAGAAACATAGATTTTCCTTTATACGATGTTCTTTGCGTGCATCACTAACCCGTCTTTGTAAAGAGTCCACCTGCATGGGTTCAGGTTCTGGTTCCTTGTGATCCTACTCAAAGGTTCCTTAGCTGAGGAGGGAGGTAGTAAAAGGTTAGTGCAATTATTTTCGAACCATCTCTCTTGTCTGCGTTCAGTCAGACGAGCATCAATACGGATACAATAGTTAATAAAGTCACCTAACGCAGTGGGAGGGTCGGCACGAGCAAGTTCATCCTTAATCAGTGGAGACAACCCTTTCCGAAAAATAGATTTTTTAGCGGAAGTGTCCCAAGTGGTATCAAGAGCCCATCTCCTGAAATCCAGGGCATATTCGGCTACTGAACGCTTACCTTGGCGCAAAGTTAACATGGCTGCTTCAGCTGTTGCACCTCGATTGGGGTCATCAAACACCTGCCCCATGGCTGAAATAAAAGCATCAAGGTGATTCAAACAATCATCCTCAGTCTCAATCAGAGGGTTTGCCCACATCAAAGCCTTATTGGTAAGCAACATGATTATAGTAAGCACTTTGGATCGTTCAGTGGGAAATTGTGAAGCATGTGCAGAGAAAAATAAATTGCATTGATTAATAAATCCCCTGAATTTCTCACGTTCACCGCCAAAACGAAAAGGAGGTAATTTGGGGATCCCAGAACTCGGGGTTATGGCAGGAGCCTGGGCTCGTTCCTCTAGAGCCTCAATCCTGGCTCGCAATTCCTGGGTAGTCTGTCCAAACACTTGCAAATTATGATTAGTGAGGTCCTGTAGGCTTGCAAAACGGGTTTTTAAAGTCTGTACATCTGAAAGGATTGTATCAGTCACTCCGCAAAGTTCCTTTATGCGGGCCTCCATCTTCCAGATCTTTTAAGGCAGAAGTGCTGGAAGGAGAAGAGGAAAGGAAAAAAAAAAAAACAGTAGTGTTTACCTGTGGTAACACTCCAGAGTAAAATTTTAAGGGAATGCGCTCACCTGGAATGGTTGTGAGAAGTCACAACCACTGTCATCACATAAGGTATTAAACGGACATCTGATATCCACAGTCACAGCAGACACGGCTTTCCCAGACCCAGCAGACACTAAACATTGGCTCCTGAATCTTGTCATGTATAGTGTACAGTTCCTATAGCGTCTTGTGCTTGGGTGCGAGGAAAACACAGGAGACACAGGTTGATATGAAATGACTTGTATTACTTCATACAAGCATGCTGAAAAGTTCACACAGTTTGCAGGAACAGCGACAGGAGACACAGCAGGCCAGAGTAACTTCAAGCACTACAATAAATCTCCAAAGCAGGTTCAGGATCTCTTCTCTGTACCGTAATTCCTCTGCAAACATGGATTCACCAAACAGCAGGTTTCCAGAGTCCAAAAGTGTTCCAAGGTTCCTCAGTAGGGAATAGCTGGAGTACAAGTCCAAGGTTTCCAGAAGTCAGGTCACAGACTGACTGAGGCTTGATTCAGGAGCACTGATTGTTCAGCTGAGGCTGCTTAAGAAGCAAGAGGGAAGAATCAGGGCGGGAACATGAAAACTGGAAACTCCATATTAACTGAGGGCAAGAGCTGCAGAAAGACAGAAAGCAAAATGGCCGACGGAAAACTGAGTTTCAAGGAACATGTCAACAGAGACAAAGAACCTTACAGAAACGCAGCCAGGCCACAGGAAACAGGTCGGTCACAGTTTATTAATTACATAAGCATAGAAAGGCAATTACATTTAATAACAGGCTCATCGCCGAAGTGTTCCTGTCCGTGATCGACAGGCGAGCGGGCCAATGAGCGGTTGCGAACCCTTGCCCTCCTTCACATCTTCAGCTGTGGCTTAATATTATTAACAAGGGTTATATACAGCATATGTATTTATATATATATATTCTTTTTAATATTTATACATATATATATATATATATATATATATATATATACTCACAATTAGTATGGCAATTTAAGCACCGTTGAAATATTTTATAAGGAAGAGAGGGTGGGACAAAAGCTTCCAGGGGTCAGCCGGAGGAAAAGAAAGTTACTTACCCAGGCACCTGGATTTAACCCCTGTAGGTGTGGCTGTAGGACCCTTCCCCTTTAATCCCATTCGACAGCTGGGTATCCTGAATTGGTGCATCACCTGGGGAGTGGTGAAAGGGGGGAATTGGGCACTGAACTGTATTTTTTCTAGCTTTAGCCATATGACCTCCACAGTCAGAGACACGTTCCTTAATTAGTACAGTGCCTACCAGACTGCAGAGACCCGTGTCTTAAACAGTGTCTTCCCCCCTCCCACCAATCCCGCAATGAAACGCAGCCAGGCCTAGATGGGTTCTAACATGTCGGTCACAGTTTATTAATTACATAAGCAGAGAAAGGCAATTACATTTCATAACAGGCTCATCGCCGAAGGTCCTGTCCGCGATGGACAGGCGAGCGGGCCAATGAGCGGTTACGAACCCTTGCGCTCCTCCACATTTTCCGCCACAGGGGATCATGTGTATGACTTACCGACTCCGTCCTGCAAACCGGACTGGAGCTGTGGGCAGCAACTAACAGAATGGATTTTAACAGGGAAAAATGCAAAGTACTACATCTGGGCAATAAAAATGAAAAAAGCATATTCAAAATGGGAGGAATAGGGCTAAGTAACAGCACATGTGAAAAAGACTTGGGTATACTAATTGATCACAGACTGAACATGAGTCAACAGTGTGATGCAGCAGCAAAAAAGGCAAATGCAATTCTAGGATGTATCAACAGAAGCATACAGTCTAGATCACGTGAGGTCATTATTGCCCTCTACTCCTCTTTGGTCAGACCTCATCTGGAATACTGTGTCCAGTTTTGGGCACCACATTTTAAAAAAGACATCAACAAACTGGAGCAAGTTCAGAGAAAGAGCCACCAGAATGGTGACCAGTCTGCAAACCATGTCCTATGAGGAACGGTTGCAGGATTTGGGAATGTTTAGCTTGCAAAAAAGAAGACTGAGAGGAGACTTAATAGCTGTCTACAAATATCTCAAGGGCTGTCACATTATAGAAGGATCATCTTTATTCTCATTTGCACAAGGAAAGACTAAAAGCAATGGGATGAAACTGAATGGGAGGAGACAGATTAGATATTAGAAAAAACTTTTTGACAGTTAGGGTGATCAATGAGTGGAACAGGCTGCCACGAGAGGTGGTGAGTTCTCCTTCAATGGAAGTCTTCAAACAGAGGCTGGACAGACATCTGTCTGGGATGATTTAGAGAATCCTGCTTTGATCAGGGGGTTGGACCAGATGGCCCAGGAGGTCCCTTCCAACTCTACTATTCTATGTCGAGACCAATGTCCGTAAGGTAAACTCCATGCGGTCTCAATAGTGCCAAGTTATCGCCTTCAAGCTGGTGGTGACGAAATACAATACCACATTTACCCTTCACGAATTTCGCCATACTCACATTGATCTTTTTCCTTGCTCTCTCTATGGCTTTTTCATCCCTTGCACCACGCCAGACGGCTCATGGTATCATATCTGACGACACCAATACCATATCTGGTGTAGGGATTTGCTCTGATAGGCAGTGGCCGGGCTGCAGTAACGAGGCAACACACAGGCTTTAAGTCCAAAAATCACTGGTTTACTGTCACTTTAAACACCAGGCAACAGAAACCTAACAGAACGTAAATACACTCCAGCTTGGAGAACCACTGTTCCCAGACTCACCCTTGCATGGGACGGGCTTGACTAAGCGGCTGCAGGTCAGCAGTGACCGCCGGGTGCCATTCCTCGGGTGGTCTGGAATCTGCTTGCTTGAGCTTGCTGACACACTGTACCAAAAACCATGGCTACAGGCTGGCTCCAGCCAAGCTCCTTCTCTTCCTTGCAATACGCTCCGGAGGTGTCTTCCCAGACCTCCTTCCACTGGCTCAACCTAGCCAGTACTGATTCCCCTTACCAAACACACAGGTTCCATTAAATATCCCTCAACCACACCCATGGGTGCATTACACATCACCTGAGTTGCTCAAGTGACTATGACCTCATCACAGGTCCTTGCTTCAGGGAAAATCCCAGCCAAACTTTAGCCTGCTGGGAGAAATATATCTCCCATCCAGCAAGACCCCCTTTGGTGTACCACACTGGGAAGAAACAGGTAAAACGTTCAATGTCTGTTGTCATTATTGTGTAAAGTTCTGCAAGTTTGCGTTTGCTGAGATCAATGCCACCAGCTTGTATCACTATTATTACTGGCTGTTTAGCCCTTCTGGAGATGTCAACTATCTCTGGGAACACCTGCCATTGGAGCCCTTTGATACCTCTCCAATTGACCTCTAAACCTGGGAAGCCTAGATTTTTTTCCTCCAGGCCGAAGCTCGGCCCCTTTTGCCTCCCAGTATACATATGAATGTCCTAAAACCCAAACTTCTGGTTTACAGACGCCTGTAAGAGACAAAATGTGTTAATTCAGCAAATAAGATCTTATATATCTGGCGAAGCATGCGGATTTCCAACGACTCATTTTCTACTTCGGCCTCTGATACTCCTGCCCTAGCTACTTCAGTGACTGCCCCGATTCGGAAAGAATGCGTCCTGTATTCCTTAAGATTAGCGCCGTTTTTTTCTAAGCATAGCTTGAAAATTACCTGAAATTGATACTTGGTAAGAGGGGACCCGTCTGTATGTGATAGAAAAATCTGCTTGCGTGTCTTATTACCGCGTAGCGTTTGACTTTTTAGTGGGCAAACTAGGCCAGCTGCTGAGTTAACCAGGACTCACATACCCCGACCAGTGGGATCGCACTTGGATTTTCACACTCGAATGCGCAGAGCGTCGCTGCATGTGACCATGTCCTCGTTAATTAAACCGCCTTCCACCGCTGTTTTTGCCCACGGCTACAATTCGCTAATATGCAGTGCGCCGAAAAAAGCGATAGCGAAGGCTGCTGATATGAGGATCGCCTCGTATTGCGACTTGCAAACCAATGAAACGGGGCGACGACATTCCTCACTCGGTTGAAGCCTTTTCCAGCCTTGTTTGATGAAAAAGAACTTTGTTGCATCAGCCCACCCCCTTAGTTGAAATAAAAAGGCTATTCCCGATAATTGCCGTGGCGCCGATATACCTGACGCCCCTCTTTGAGCTGAGCCAAAAATTCCGTCGTTATCTTGCCTCTCACTCGGTCGCACTTATCGACGGGCCTACCCTGAATTAAAGAGCACCACTACTCCCAAGCCTTACCATAGACCTGTCAGGTAGCCGGTGTAACAGTGGTGTTGATTAAGGGCATCAGTGATTGGCCACTGTGTCCCATAGGGATGGAGGACACTGAATATCCGATGGTTGCGCAAAGCTACCAGGGGTCAGCCGGAGGAAAAGGAAGTTACTGACCCGGGCACCTGGATTTAACTCCTGTAGGTGAGGCTGTAGGATCCTTCCCTTTAATCACATTGGACAGCTGGGTATCCTGAAATAGTGCATCACCTGGGGAGTGGTGAAAGGGGTGAATTGGGCACTGAACTGTATTTTTTCTAGCTTTAGCCATATGGGCTCCACAGTCAGAGGCACGTTCCTTAATTAGTACCGTGCCTACCAGGAGTTTTATGTAAGATATAACTGCACCTGTTTGGACCTAACTGTTTTGCCAGTGTGAACGCTGCCTAATGCCTTCCTGAGAGCGTGAATCCTTACACACCATATAGCACCTAAATAATATGCAACATGTAAATAATACTCCCTTTAGAAAAACCTTCATAGTACTACCATATTGGTCCCTTGTAATACCATGATTCAATTCCAAAGTAACACCACTATAAAATAATATTGCTCAGTTTCACTTTACTCCTGGGGTTCCCATCCTCAGGGAGAGATCTAAAAATGGTTTGCCCACTCTACCATCATTTAAAACCAGTCCTGGCTCCATTATATAAACCAACCCAACTTTCAGACTCTGTGTCTTGCCCATTACTGCTTCCTGGGATGGATGGCGAAGACACTAAGGCCGGCGTCACACTGGCGACAGAATCGGACGACTGCAATACGATGAAAAATTGCATTGCAGTCTGCCCTATGTTAATCTATGGAGCAGCTCCTAGTATCAGATTTTTTGTGGTCCGTTTTAAACGTCCGTGTGCAATCGCAGCATGCTGCGATTGTCACCGATTGTGGGTCGACTATCGCCAATGCAAGTCTATGGGAGCGATGAAAAATCTGATTACAAACGGACTGCATGTGTGACTTGCGATTAAATCGCATCGGTGTCCTTTAGAAAAGCCGGCAATTCATCCCCAGCTATACTGTAAAATCACACTGACAGCTTTAATAAAGAATAGAAAGAATAGATATACACACATAGAATACATATATATATATATATAATATATATATATATATATGTAATTGTGACATGTATATATATATATATTTATAGTTCCTAGACTTATACATACTGTAATAGCCGCTAATTCAATTGCCGGCTTTTGTGAAATCACAGAAGCCGACATGAAATGATACATTGTTTCCACACAGTTAACCATGTCATTTCCTGTATTTTGATATTTGTTTAGAACTTACAATTACATGAGTGTATTTGTGCAAAATTTCAGACATGTAGGGGTTAATTAAAGGTGTAAATTCGTTGAAAAAAAATGCGTGGGCTCCCGCTGTATTTTCTCCACCAGACAGACAAAGCAAGCGAGTGGGGGCAGATAATAACAGCCTAGGGAGGGTACATTTTTTTGTGCCCCCCCCTGGCTACTAACATCTGCCCCCAGACACCCTAGAAAGGGCAAATCTATAATTAGATTCGCCCTTTCTGGCACTTTGCCCGTCTATTCCCATTGCCCTGTAGCGGTGGCGAATGGGTTACTAATGTCACCTTAATGTCACCTTAGTATTGAAAGGTGACCTTAAGGCAGGTTAATAATTGAGAGCTGTCAATTAGACAACTATCAATTATTAATCCTATTGTATGATAGAAAAATAAAACACACACAGTTTAATAAAAAATAAGTTTAATTAAATAATCACACAGTTTTTGACCATATTTTATTTTCCTGCTAAACCATTTCCTGTAATAAAAATAAAATAAAAAAGCAAAATTATTTTTACCAATCCGATGTACAGTCAGGTCCCACGGTGTAATCCATCAGAAAGGGTTAAGAGGTTACAGTTAGCAGGGAGATAATTCTGTCTCCTAGCTGTAACCCCCTGAATGAATAAGTTCCTCTACCACAGAAAGTAGAGGAAGTGATTCATGAATGGAGCTTAATTGATTTATTGCCACTTTCACTTCAGTGACCTGACCTAAGGTGAAAGTGGACACAATCAATTAAGCTTCATTCATTAAACACATCCTCTCCTGTCGCCAGGAGAGGAACTTATTCATTCAGGAGCTTTGAGCTGAGCATGCAGGATTACTTGCACTGCTTGGCTCAAAGCTAGTTAACCCTTTGTGAAGGATTACAGCGTGGGACGTGACAGATCGGCAGAATAGGTAAGAATAATGTTGTTTTATTTTTTTTTCTTTATTTTAGGAGATCAATGGCTTCGCACGGATTAAGTGTAAAATAAAATATGGTCAAAAAAATGTGTTTTTATTTCATTAAAATTAATTTTTATTAATGTGTCTGTGTTTTTTTAATTTACTTCAATAGGATTAATAATTGATAGTTGTCTAATTGACAGCTCTCAATTATTAACCTGCCTTAAGGTCACCTTTCAATACTACGGTGACATTAAGGTGACATTATTAACCCATTCGCCACCGCTACAGGGCAATGGGAATAGACGGGCAAAGTGCCAGAAAGGGCGAATCTAATTATAGATTTGCCCTTTCTGGGGTGTCTGGGGGCAGATGTTAGTAGCCAGGGGGGGCACAAAAAAAATTTACCCTCCCTAGGCTGTTATTATCTGCCCCCACTCGCTTGCTTTGTCTGTCTGGTGGAGAAAATACAGCGGGAGCCCACGCATTTTTTTTCAACGAATTTACACCTTTAATTAACCCCTACATGTCTGAAATTTTGCACAAATACACTCATGTAATTGTAAGTTCTAAACAAATATCAAAAATACAGGAAATGACATGGTTAACTGTGTGGAAACAATGTATCATTTCATGTCGGCTTCTGTGATTTCACAAAAGCCGGCAATTGAATTAGCGGCTATTACAGTACGTAGAAGTCTAGGAACTATAAATATATATATATATATTTTACATATGTCACAATGACATGTGTGTATATATATATATATATATATATATATATATGTGTATATATCTATTCTTTCTTTTGTGATTTAAATACTATTCTTTTGGATCCATTATATGTCAGTTTTGCAAGCCTGCGAGAAATTCTCGCAAGTCGGATGAAAATCGGATGTTACAGGGTACACACACATGCGACTAAATCGCATCTTTGAAGGAAAATCGGATGCCAGAAGGATGTGTGATGTTTGTATTTTGATCCGACAATCGACCGACTAAAACGGACCGATTTTTTGTAGTTGTGTGTGACTCCGGCCTAATATGTAAGATAGCTCAGTTAAAAGCTCTCGGTGGGTGATATTGTTTTACATTGGAAAAGTAAAGTAGAAAAAATGACTCAATAATAACGTAGTCACCCAAAAAATACTTCTCTTGTCATCCTACAGTAGATCATCTCCTTTATAAATGAGAAGTAACATGGGACAGACGAAAAGGAAGAAGAAAATTCACCATCTTATTCGGGAATTATTTCGGTTTGTCCTTTCACGGCTTCTCTGTCTTTCTTCTATTCTCTTGCCTGAAGAAGTGTATGGTGAAAGTCATCAGGAGACATTGAAGCATGAAATGATTTCCCTACTGCATGCAGCTGTAATATAACCTGTCCCTCCGTGGTCCACATCTTGGAGGTTTTATTAGAGAGATTTATTCCCTCAACCTCATCAAAACAAAACAGATGCAGGAGGAGGAGAGAAGCGAATCCGAGCTGTCGGTGATTGTGCGGAGAGAGCCGCGTAGCCTCTCTAATTTGGTGATGGCTGTTAGATGCATCACCTTCCCATACTGTATGTGTGTCTGCATCAGTGCATGCTCCATATATGTTTGTCATTTACTTGCATATAAATGGGCTGCTAAATTCTCACTTTATGGTACGGAACAGCTCAATTGTTTTTTTTCACATGAACTCCCTTGAATTAATACTTATAGCAATGTACATCTACCCCTGGAGACTTTAGGTGTCACCTATCTAATCAGCAGTGAAAACCATTATCACAGATTGTAGCTTATCCCAGCAGGGGTAAACAGAATAGTAAGTATTGAGATTTGGATTTAAAAGGAATCTGTCCTGTCCCCCGTGCCACCAAAACCACCAACAGTTGTCTCTACACATCCAAATACCATTCCTAACAGTCAGTTTATTATATTAAACACACACAAACAGATCTTTCTAAAGTCCATTCATGATATGTAAATTAAGCCAATGGGGCTTTAGTTTCCCCAGACTGGTCAGTTTTTAGCCCCCGTCTCACATAGCGATACACCAGCGATCCCGACAACGATCAGGATCGCTGGTGTGTCGCTACATGATCGCTCCTGAGCTGCCAAACAGGCAGCGATCAGGACAGCGACACTGCGGGTAACATCGCTTAGTTACCCGCAGTGTACGTTGGATACCAGCACCCTGATGCAGGGAGCTGGTAACCAAGGTACACATCGGGTTTCCAGGCGCTGCGCGGTGCCTGGAAACCCACTGTGTACCTTGGTTACCAGCTCCCTGCATCAGGGCGCTGGTATCCAAGGTACACATCGGGTTTCCAGGCACAGCCCCGCGCCTGGAAACCCGCTGTGTACCTTGGTTACCAGCGGATCGCTGGTCTCCGCCTGTCACACGCAGCGATGCGTGCTGGCCAGCAGGAGACCAGTGATCAAAAAAATGTCCAGGACATTTCAGCGACGATCAGCGATACCCGGCAGGGGGGCTGTTCGTCGCTGAATGTCACACACAGCGATATCACTGGGGAGCTCGCTGCTGCGTCACAAAACTAGTGACTCAGCAGCGATCTCGCTAGCGAGATCGCTGTGTGAGACGGGGGCTTTACTCTATGTGACTGCAGACTTCTGAATCCGGATAGCATGCAGTGTACATTCTGTCAGGATTCTCCAATATTTCCAGCGGGAGCTCACGTGACTGCAGCTATGCGATTTGCATACTTCCGGCCACATTCCGACTAGACGTGCCTGGCTTCTCCCAATAGAAGTGAATTGAGGCACGTCTAGTCAGCATGTGACCACATGTATGCATATCGCATACTTGTGACCGCCCACTCTTGCCTCTACTGGAGAATCCTGACAACGTTCTCACTGCGCGCTGTCAGGATTCGGAAGTCTGTAGTCACATAAAGTGACTGCAGACTGTTATCAGAAGACTGAACAACCCCTTAAAGGGAATCTGTCACCCTAAATTGGCGGGATGTTTAAATGATGGCAGTCAGGTCAGATGGGCGGTGTTTTGGGTACTTGCCTTAACATGTTGTTGGCCGCTGTCTCCATTATTTCTGGGAATTGTAGTCGTTGCCCTCCATATAACGCGCCTGCACATTGCAATCTTGAATTGCGCACGCGCAGTATGCTTTGCCCGCAGATTGCAATGCGCAGGCGCGTTATATGGAGGGCAACGACTACAATTCCCAGAAATAATGGAGATAGCGGCGAACAACATGTTAAGGCAAATACTCAAAACACCGCCCATCTGACCTGACTGCCATCATTTAAATATCCCGCCAATTTAGGGTGACAGATTCCCTTTAAATTTGATAGGTTAGGTAAAAGTAAATAGACCTTACCTAATAAATCGAAGTGTGTTTTCCATGATTGAGCCTCTGGTATTTTATTTATAAATGACTTGATATTGCCTAATTGCTTATGTTCACATTCAGACATCAATTTTTCATGTACGAGTTCTAGCCGTGTTTTTTAGGGATGCATATGAGGAATACTGATGAAACTCTGATATTAATAACTTGACGCACGGGACAAACACTATGAAAATCGGTCCAACACTGATGAAACTTAGACCATTTTTCTTTGGATATGAGAAGAATCGCTGAAGGTTGAATGGTGCCTAAGTGATGCTACCTGAGTTTCCAGGCCATGTAATAAAGATTTTTTTTCATTCGGCTAGGTGTATACTGTACTCAACCAATTAAAAAATCGAGTGCTGGCATCACATGTATCATCAATTAGACATCATTTATTAATCACAAAAATAGACTTACCACAAGTATATTTAATTTATAAACATAGATAAAAAAAAGAGGTGAACATAAACAAGGAATAATGTCACCCTAGGAGAAATTATATGGGCAAAAAAGTTCTCAAATTCGAAAATATAAATCAAAACTTTCATCACATGACATGAGGAATCGAAAGATAGTTCAATACACCTGATGGTTTGAATCACCAATCTTATACAACCAGGGAAGATATCTGTTATGACGAAGACATAAAGTGCATGTGCACATAGCATGGCTTATGTCATACAATTTACGTGACAAATTAGTAAACATTATATCACAGAAAGGTACATGTATATATGGAGGTCATGATTGATGAGACTTACCGATAGTTAAGTACTAATGCAGGCGCACTCTCCTAGGTGATCACCTCGACGCACGTTTTGCATTCTCTTTCTCACAGGGGTCACATACTGTACTCTAATGCTTTGATGGCTTCCGTTCTTTTAAGATGTGTCTGTTTTTATAGATGGGCACAGCAACAGAGAAATTACAGATTTAATATAATTTACACCAGAAATTAATGTAAATAGTGGCGCCAGTCTTCGTCTCCCATTAGGGTTTACATCGCGTTAGGTGTGATCCGTTTAACGCATCCGTTACATAGCGGCACTAACGCTATGTAACGGATGCGTCAACGCACCCATTGGCCGCCATTATAGTAACGCATCCTAACGCATGCCAAATTCGGCATGCGTTAGCGATGATGCGTTACTTTGGTCTACAGCGATTTAGGGTGCGTTAGGTGTAACGCACAGCAAATGGATGCGTTCGCTGTGCATAGACCTGTATGGCTAACACATGGTAACAAAATGCTACCTGTTAGAAATTAATTCTGAGCAGAAGCTCCCTCTGGTGGTTACAAACAGTACTGAACTATTCAATGAAGATTGTGAAGATTGGCAATCAGGTGTTACAGACTGGTCTTATATAAGGGAGGTTCCCTCCCATCAGGGTTGCCGGTGATCAATTGTTCTTGTCTCAACTTTGGTTCCTGGTTCACTTGGAAGCTTGCTGTGTCTTGCCTGCATCTTCTGCTAACAGATAAGATATTTTCTGCTTTTATTTTTGTGCTTGCTTTTTGCATTTTGTCCTTCTGTGGAGGTCAGCCAGGTCCCCTCCGGGGGCTTGTGCTCCTCTCAGTTTATCTGAGCCACTGTTATTTGTTCATTTGCCTTTTCCAGTTTTTTCAGTGGCTGCTGCTTAGTTTTGTTACACCAGAGAACTAATTTAGGTGGTAGAGGTCGTGTGATCTCAGGTGTTTTTGCAATTAGTGAGTTGGTATTTTTTTAGGGTTTTTTGGATTGCAGTAAGTGTCCTTCCTATCCTTTTCTTTCTAGGAAGATTGGGCCCCAACGTTTGCTCATACTATTCTCTGTCTGTGTCTGTATTTCCTCTTGTCTAACCGTCATTACACGTTTGGGGGCTTCCTATGTTCTTTGGGGATCTGCTCCAGGGCAGATAGTTTTCCTCTTTCTATCTTTAGGTGTAGTTAGCTTCTCAGGCTGTGACGAGGTGTCTAGGACCAACGTAGGTACGCCTTTAGTTGTGGTGGTTAGTCAGGGTACTGCAATCCAGTAGATTCCAACCTCTCTGGTGTATTGCCTTTTTTGCCTGCTCTCCTCAGCTACCAAATCATAACAGCTACCATGCGTTAGCGCATACGTTAGCGCTAGGGTTAAAAAGATGTCAAAAATGACATCAACGTTAACACATCCGTTAAACGGATGCCCTAATGCAATGTGAACCTAATTTTGAGGCTTTTTGCTCTTGCTTAGGGCTCATCAGTTTTTGTGTTCTGTGTTATCCAGGTTGTTCATAGATTGCACTCCTACCTATGATAATGATTGGACCTGTTCACACGTATGTGATTTTTGGCGGAACAGATGATTCGCGCAAAATCGCGGATACACACCTGACTTTGATCCAAATGTCAGCTCAAAATCAGCAAAGTATGTCTATGGGTCTGTGAAAAAAACGGACAGCGCCATCCGTATGCTGTCCGAATTTCACAGACTGTTTTTAACAAAGGAGAAAAACTGATTGACATAGGACGAAACTGTGATAAAACTGATGAAAATCAGCTGATACTCTGTTTTTCTCGTACTGACATGTGAATGAGGTCTTACTCTAGTGTATGAAACACTGGCCTAAGTAAAGCCCACCCTATAGATCAAGATTTTAGTGATTTTGGGCACGACCTTAATGATAATCTGTTTGGTTTATTTTGTAAAATTAAAATGATTTTTTTTTCTTCCTTTAAATAATGCTATTTTGTTAGAGCAGCCCCTTAAAAGTGCAACAGGCGTTCAATCCCACCTAAGGGTATGTGTACTCCGTTAATGTTTACAGCAGAAATCTCTGCATCCCTTAGAAAGAAAAATGTTGCGTAAAATACATATCAAATTTTTGTTGCGTTTTTTACATGCGTTTTTGTTGTGAAGTTTCCATTAGTATTGATAAAATCTGCTGTAAAAATTGACATTGCAAACTTGAATCTGCTGCAAATATGCAAGGAAAAATGAAGCAACGTGTGCATTAGGCTTTCATTAGCTCATTCACTTTGCTGATACTGCGAAATCCTTCAGTTTTTGTGACAAAGCTTCAAGGAAAAATGTGACCAAAACGTGTTAAAAAAGCAATGTGTGCACATACCCTAAACACCGCAACGGGAAAGTTGCAGAGTCTTCCTGAGAACTGGCTGCCTCCAACTATGGATGGAGGCAATGAAAGAGGGATCCCCTACAGAACGGTTTTCGGCACCTGATAATTCCTCTAATAAATTACCTTTTTTTTTTTTTTTCAATCCATAAGACGCACCCCAAGTTTAGGGGAGGAAAATAGGAAAAAAAATGTTTTACTTGAAAACTGGGGTACATCTTATAGTTTGAATTTAGCTTATCCGGGCGGGTGTCGGCAGCGGTGGAGCGGGGTCAGGGGAGGCAGGAGCAGGGTCGTCACTGCAGGAAGCTGCGAGCCATTGATTTGCCGGCAGTGTGCTTTTATGAAAATGTCAGCAATGCGAGGCAGGAGCGGAGTTGCCGCTGCGCACATTGATCTCCTGGTGGTGGGCTACAGGAAAATGGAGGCGACACATGCCCAAATTGAGATCTGCGCATGCGCCGTCACAGCGCCATTTTCCTGTAGCCCACCTCTTGAAAATCAATGTCTCCTGCCTTGCACCGCCAGGATACTCTCTCCTCCCAGCCCAGGGCCTTCAGAATCGCCCCACTGTTTCCACAGCTGGTTTCAAGCAACGGAGACCCTGCTCCACTGCCGCTGTCCCCCCTGTAAGCTACATTCAGACTATAAGATGGACCCCCATTTTCCTCCCAAATTTGGGTAAAAACGTGGGTCTTATAGTCCAAAAAATACGGTAAGTACAATCTACTGCCCTCGTTCCGGGGCTTTGTGCTCATTAATACAATAGTGAACCCACAAACCTTGTAAGTAAAGGGGTTGTGTTGGATTTGATATACAGGATGCACTTTTTACAGAAACCTTGCCACTTGTCTATGGGACTCTGAAAGGGAATGAGCAAGCACAACCTGTAACCAAAACTGGTGCGGCTTCTGGGCAAAAAAAGGAGATTATATAAATATATATTGATATTTATGTCAGACAGAAACGTTTAAGCAGCTTTGAAGACTCCACTTGTCAGTGTTGTAAATGTAAGTTAGGTATGATCCCGCAGTCTCGGTGAGAGCAGCACATTTGGCCTTTGGTAGGGCCATTGTGCAGTTTGTTGGGCTTAATTTTCTGCTCTGGTTATTCACAACAATGAACAGCCTGTATCCGTACCGATGATTTTATCTAGATTACTCACCTCTATGAAAGGTCTATGCCAAGTCATCTTGACCAGTCAAACATTGTCCAAACAGCCACCAATAAGAAAGAGTGAAACATTAATAGATGGAAGTGAAGAAAGCCAGCTCATTAAAGACAAATTGTAGATTTGGGCCTCATTAGTCAGTACTAAAGAGATATCTAAAATGTAATGCCTTCTTTTTTTAATGATAGTTAAAGGGAATCTGTCACCAGGTTTTCACTATCTAATCTGAGAGCAGTATAATGTAGAGACAGAGACCCTGATTTGTTACTAACTGGGCTGCTTGTTGGAGATTTGATGAAACACAGTTTTATCAGCAGATTGTCACTAGAGGCCTAGTAAAACTGCTGCCATGTAGTCCTTCATATTCATGAGCTCTGTATAATCCTACCCCCACCACTGATTGGCAGCTTTCTGCTTACGCACCGTGTACACATCAAGCAGCCAATCAGTGATGTGGGCAGGGTTGTACTGCTAGATCTGCGGAAGAGAAATCTGTGAAAAACTGCAGCAAGCAGTCCAGTAAGTGACACATCGCTTGAATCAGGATCTCTACCCCTACATTATTCTGCTCTCAGGTGGGGTAGCAAAAACCTGGTGACAGATTCTATTTAATTCACAATGTGTTTTGCTGTGAAGTTGGTGCCATTCCAGATTTAATCCATGAATTAATCCTTACCAGTGATCAATGTATAAATCTAGTTGTAATAAAGTAGACAAACACTGTCATGCTCTTATTATTGTCCACAATATATCTAAATCATCCATAGGTGGGGTTCATTCGGATTTTATCATCTTAGGAACTCACGGAGAGGTGTCTGGGCCCTTCCCATGCCATTTATCTTAAAATATTTAGTTAAAGGGTTTATCAATGTGTTTTTTTTATGTATGGGTTTACAAACTAAAAGGCAGGTAGTTGTTAAGTACCTGCCTGTTCTACCCGACACCAGCTCAGAGTTGGCACAGACCGTTCCTGTTGGAGATTCAGCTTCTCAATGTCAACAGAGCAGCTCTTCTTTTTCCAGGCTGATCTGTCAACAGGACGTGACTGCCGATGTCATGCTGTTTGACAGTTTGCTCCCCAGCAGCTAAGCAGCAGGAAGCCGGCTGTCAATCAGCACAGTGCTGATAATCACGCCCCATCAACAGAGTAGAGTGTTATGTTCTGGTAGCTGAGGAGGCAGGAGCAAAAAACTGCATAGGCAGCCTAACACCAGAGAGGTTGGAAACTAATAGGTTGCAGACCCCTAAACTAGCCGCACAACTAGAAGCAGCCGTGGAGCGTACCTACAGTGGTCCTAGATGCCTCGGCACAGCCGGAGCGATAGCTATCCCTGAAGATGGAAAGAGGAAAGCTAACTGCCCCGGAGTAGACCCCAAAAGAGTAGGAAGCCCCCAAACACATAATGGCGGTTAGACAAGATGAAAATATGAACACAGACAGAAAATAGATTGAGCAAACGCTGGGGCCCAAAACTGTCTAGATAGGACAGCACAGGAGAGAATACTGTCTGCAACCCAGCAAAACCCTAAGAAAAACTCCAACACTTCTGAATCCAAAAACACTGAGACCACACGGTCTCGACCACCTATATCAGATCTCTGGTGTGGACACGTAGCTACCCAGCAGTAAAATATCACAAGAACTGAGCAAATGAACAAATACAAAAAATGAACGGAGACCAGCCAAAGCCCCCCAAAGGGGACCCGGTCGGCTGAAGACAAAAAGCAATGCAGCAAAAAGCAAGGAATTCAAACCACGGTAAAAAAAAAAACTGAAAGGGACTTATCTGAAAGCAAGCAGGAGACAGCAGGAAAGAAAGCTGAATTCCAACCTTGACCAGGAAGAACAATTGATCACCGGCGAGGATCATGGGAGGTCAGCTCACTTATATCAGGCCAGTCAGTACCACCTGACAACCACTCGTTATCTGCAGGTGTAGGACTCTTGGTGTTCAACATAGGTTCAATACCCTCAGAAACCACCAGAGGGAGCTTCAGCTCCGAAGTCGTCTCCAAAACGTTCACAACAGTAGAGCGGGAAAAGAAGCCACTGCTCTGTCGGCAAAAGCCACTGAATTACCAGCAGGAGCGGTCTGTGACAATTCTGCGCCAGTTGAGATTGGCACCAGGCACAACAAACAGCAACTATCTGCATGTTAGTTCTTAGGCCCATAGTAAAAAAAAATTGTCTTGAACAAATCTTTTAAGAAAGTTATTTAGTTGACTTGTGACATTGCAGGCCAGTTTACGACTTTATTCCGTTTAGGTGGTAAAGGTAACGTGGTTTTCGAAGAGACCACCCCAATTTTTTCTTATCGTTGAAACCCTTTAGGAACCCTTTTCTGGCAAACAAAATAAAAATGAATCGCGATTTTTGTTTTTGATGAAAGCTTTAATGTTATCAGGACTAAACAGCTCATCATACATGCAGGCTGAGAGGTCAGGACCACATAACTGCATCTTCGGCACCTTACGTACTGAAGGGTCATGGATGTAGACTTGGGTAAGGGCATGCTTTCTGGTCATTAAGGAAGCCAATTGTTGCTGCCCCACTTTGTGACCCACTAGTTGCTACCCCACTTGTCGCTACCTTTTTTTAACTTTATCAATAGTGTCTATACTGGTGACCAGGCTCGGACTGGCCCACAGGGTAACAGGTGAATCCTCCGGTGGGCCCCTCTGCCCAGTACATTTAATTCACTATGTAAAGAAAATAAGAGCATCTCATTATTTATGTAACAAACGCCCTAGTTCATCATTGTATATAGGTATACGTGCATTTGTGAATAAAGGTAGTTTAATATTTGCATGTCGCTTAACAGTGGGCACCTAACGTCAATGTGACTGGTGGACCCCAATTCGACACTGCTAGTGTTGATTTTTGATTTTCTCTTGCTTGCATAGCGCCAACATATTTTACAGAAATTGTCACCATTCACATCCGTCGCTGCTTTTCTGCTTTCCCTATTTTAGTTTTGAGGAAACCAATTGACCATTACCCGATGTAGATGTTGGCTGAAAACCCAGGACCCCACACTGCTGACCACTGAGCCACTATTCAGTGATACATCCAGTCTAGTTTTCACATTTCGGCTGGGGAGACGAATCAAAGGTTAAGAAAAAAAACAAGAGTAAATAGTTTTGTTGTACATAAAACAGCCGATAAATATGTAATGTAACTCATCTGTGCGGAGATTAAATGTAAAAATGCTTATTTACCAAGGAATAAACTGTCAATTTAACAACTTGTAAAGTGCTTTATCACAGCATGAAAGTGAAATCAATAGAAGATTGCCCGAGGAATATTATTGATGACCTTCGCCCAACGAGCGGCTTTTATCACCTTGAATTTGAGGCCGATCATTTGGTTTCCTTTTTGAAATAATTAGTTTGCTTTGCTTGGCTGTAAATACAAAGCTCTGCTAATAGAAGACACTTGTCTCGGAGAAGCCAACAACATCCGTATTTCCTTTAGGATCAATCAGCCATTAAATAACTCACTGAACTTTCTGTTTTTTCAACTAATTTATTTTTGGGAAGCGCAACGGGATTTCATTTCCCCTTCCCACTTTTCACCCTTCCCTTTAAAAAACAAATATGGGCTAAAGCCTGACCTCCCTTCACCAACAAAGAGTTAAAAGTTGGATTTATCTGCCTGTGATCTCCTTCCCTATACTATCCTCCGGATCCTGGATCGGGGAAGGTTGCCGTTTCTGGAACATGTGTTTTCTTTAAGCTCCTACTCATGTTGCTGCTTCGAATCCTTTGGTGAATTTTGCAGAACCTTAACAAGGTCTCCCTAGGTCAAGGGGCTGGGAGGAACATGTCGCTCACTTTGGAGGACCCAATCTAAAACATCCCACTGAGCGTAGGCCTCTTTCAGCCCACTGATTAGATTAGCCTTACATTTGTCAGCTTCACTGATATGAATACTTAACCTTTAAACTTATGGAGTCTGAAACCTTGTTGCACCAAAGTTCACATCTACAAACTTTTGACATTCTTGACTTTTTTTTCTTTTACTTTGGCTCATTTTTTTTTAGTTTCAGGTCCATTTTGTTAATTTTTCATATATTTCACATCAATGTTTTTGAACAACACGATTAAAGATAATTAGAATTACGGTGATGATATATATATATATATTTGCTTGTATTTGGCCTGGTAGGATGTGAAAGGGAATCCGTCACCAGTAGTGTTGAGCGATACTGCTCGATATCTAAAAATATCGTATCGAAATGGTATCGCCGATATCACTAAATATCGGCGATATCCGATTCCGATACCGGAAGTCCAATGTAAGTCTATGGGAACAAAAAATCGCAACAAAAAAAACCTTTCTTTCGTTGTAAACACAAAATATACACACATAGAATACATATATATATATATATATATATACATGTCATTTGTGACATATATATATACATATATTTATAGTTTATACACTTCTACATAGTAAAATAGACTCTGATTCAATTGCCGGGTAAAGCCGTGACATACCCCATAGAAGTCGACGGGCTCGGTGCCGAGTACCCCCAAAACCTCTTGCTCTGTGCGACTCAACTTGGGCGTCACGAACAGGATTCTGTAGCTCGCTATAAGCGAGTCCTGTGTGCCTGAATTGAACTGGTTTTGTGCTTGAGAATTGCTAAAATCATCAGAGAATGTATTTGCCATTTTTCCGCCATATCTGCGTCACGACGAGGCACTGGTGAAGAAGAAGTGCGTGCTCTTCGTGGGTGTACACTCACTCAGTGGCCGACCACTCTAAATGGTACTGCAATGTAAGATCGTGCCCCACAGCTCTTGAGTTCCGCCTCCTCATTCTCCTCAGTGTGCGGAAACTAACACGAAGGTCCCGCCTCACTACAAAAGAGGGGCCCTCTCCAGATGCTAATGACACATGTGACTTGGCAGAGATGGCTAATGGACACGAGCAGAAGTGTGAAGGGATGGAGCAGTCAGAGCTCTCCCCCCACGGAAGCGACCCGATCGCACCACGGAAATCCACGCTGGAAGAAGCGGAGGATACCCTAAGAGGCCTGGCCCGGCACCGGGAGGAGGTCGCCAGGATGGAAGCCAGCTGGCGTGCCCTAAAACTAAACTTGGAGCGGCGCCAATCCCTCTTACCTGAAGTGTCTGTACCGGAAGGTGAGGCACCCGTTCTAGTAGAGGAGTCCGTGCGGGCATCCCAGCCCTTGCAATGTGATCCGGTTGACGTTGTCGCAGTGGAGGCACCCGTTCCTGCAAAAACCTCTGCACCGGCAGCACCCCAGATCCCGCTGTCTGCCCCCGTCGCTGAGACAGAAGAAGCGACACCCGTCCTCATGGAGGAGGCCGCGCAGGCACCAGAGGTCTACCAGTCTGTACCGGAGCCCCGACTGTCATCTGTTCCAGAGCCGGCTGCTTCCTCCGCAGGTGAGCGCCGCCAGGACTGGGGGGCGCCAGGAGAGCTGCCGCAAACCGGACACTGTAAGCTGCAGTTTGATGGTGGAGACATGGAGCTGCTGGTGGAGGAGAATTTCAACCGGCGTCAGGAGGAAGAGTGGAGACGTTGGGAGAAGGAAGCAGAGCGACAAAGGGAGCAGCGCGAATCCCAGAAGCTTCGCCAACGTCAGCTGGAGAAGGACCGGGCAGATAAGGACCGGATGAGAAAAGATAAAGGAACCCTGTGGGAGCCGCGGCGTAAGGGTGCAGTACGGAGCTTTAAATTGAAAGGTGGTTGGGGCTTCATCCAGGAGCCTGGACTTTATTTAGAAGTTTTTGTGAACCGGCGGGACGTGGAGGCTCACCTCCCAGAAGGACACCCGGGGAGGGACCTGTTGCCAGGAGACTTGGTGACTTACACCCGACACTGGGGTTACAATGGATGGTACGCCCTAAATGTTACCAGGTGCGACCCCTACTCCCCAGAGTGTCAGGAACCTGTGAGACCCTCGGAGCCTTCAGCCTCCCACATCCAGGCCTCTGCAAAAGTGCCCACCCCACGCCGTAAATCTCCCCAGCCTCCCTCAGTGGTCTCCTCAGCAGCCCCAGCTATGGACATGATAAGTATAGCTGGCCCGTACCCGGCGCCTGTTAGGCCCCCTGGGGTTCGTTCAGTCCGGGACATAGGGTTCCAGACCCGGAGGGAGATGAAAGAGGTGGCCACACAGACCCAGATAGCGGGTCACGACTTGACTGTACAGGCCACACGACGTCATCAGGTCCTGGTGGTCCTTGGTGTCTCGGATGTTTGGCAAGCATCAGAAGAGTACCAGGTGGTACCTGGAACACCCCTGCCAAAGAATTATAAATAACCCGGACAGGGTCCCTGTATGTAAATAGTTAAATATGTAAATAGTTAAATTGTTGATGTACCCGGACGGGTGAATGTTCATAAAAAAATTTTAAATTTAATAAAAAACACAACACAGTTTTCATTACTTTTATTACAGTCTCATCTTGCGACGCCATCGATCTCCTGTAAAAAAATGAAAAAAAAAACAGCAGTATACCACCTGTCCGACGCAGTCCATAGTAACGAGTGTCCCACGACGATCCAGCTCTGCTACATCAGAATGACAGGCAGAGGCTGTCATCCCGGCGCAGCACAGCTGATCACCTGCTTCCCCGGCGGTGACGTCATCGGACTGACTGCTTTACGGCCGGGATTACCCAGCAGTCACTGCAGTTATCGCGAGAAACTGCATGTGACCGCGGGGAGAAGAGGATGGCGGCCATGAAGCAGTCCAGGACGTGACCGCCGGAGATCTTCTGCCAGGTAAGTGCCGCTGACTCCTGACAGACCCGACCGATGGACACTGACAGTGACAGACCCGACCGACGGACACAGACAGTGACAGTGACAAATCCGATTCCGGTATTCGATATGACGGAAATATCGGTATTCGGAATCGAAAGGCCGATACAGCTAATATCGGCCGATATCCGATATTTGCAGTATCGTATCGCTCAACACTAGTCACCAGGTTTTTACTACTTAGAATGAGAGCGGCATAATGTCTGGGCAGAGACCCTGATTCCAGTAATGTATCACTTACAGGGCTGCTTAGTGTATTTTTTTTTTAATAAAATCATTGTTTTATCAGCAGGAGATGATCACTAAGGCCTCATACTCACTGGCGCGCCGAAAACGGATGATAATCAGAGGAAAAAAAATCGGATGCAAATCTGACCAATGTTAGTCAATGGGTGAATGCTGCGATTTGATGCGATTTTGGGATGAAAATCGCCAATACAAACATTAAAGTGTGTTTGTGTTTTTTTATTTACTTCAATAGGATTAATAATTGATAGTTGTCTAATTGACAGCTCTCAATTATTAACCTGCCTTAAGGTCACCTTTCAATACTAAGGTGACATTAACGCCTTATTAACCCATTCGCCACCGCTACAGGGCAATGGGAATAGACGGGCAAAGTGCCAGAAAGGGCGAATCTAATTATAGATTTGCCCTTTCTGGGGTGTCTGGGGGCAGATGTTAGTAGCCAGGGGGGCACAAAAAAATGTACCCTCCCTAGGCTGTTATTATCTTCCCCCACTCGCTTGCTTTGTCTGTCTGGTGGAGAAAATACAGCGGGAGCCCACACATTTTTTTTCAACGAAATTACACCTTTAATTAACCCCTACATGTCTGAAATTTTGCACAAATACACATATGTAATTGTAAGTTCAAACCATATATCAAAATACATGAAATGACATGGTTAACTGTGTGGAAACAATGTATCATTTCATGTCGGCTTCTGTGATTTCACAAAAGCCGGCAATTGAATTAGCGGCTATTACAGTATGTAGAAGTCTAGGAACTATAAATATATGTATATATATATATATATATATATATATATATGTCACAATTACATATATATATATATGTATTCTATGTGTGTATATGTATTGTTTCTATTCTTTATTAAAGCTGTCAGTGTGATTTTACAGTATAGCCAGGATGAATTAGCGGCTATTATACTATGTAGAAGTGTATGACCTATATATATATATTATATATATATTAGATGTATATATAAAATATATATATATATATATAATTATTTGCTTTTTGTGAAAATTTTTTTGTTACAATGTGATTTTTACATGACTTTTTACATAGAGATAACTGCTCTATGTAAAACTTCATGTTAAAATCGCATTGCATACAGATGGAAAACTGACAGAAAACGCATGGTGCGATTTAAAATCGCATCAAAATCGCATGCCTTTTTACAACAAATGTACCGTTTTTTTCCTGCAGAAAACGGACCGATTTTTTTCCAGCCAGTGAGTATGAGGCCTAAGGGTCTAGTTGTCTCATTCTATGTAGTCCTTCTGCTCTATGTAACCCCGCTCTCAGCACGGATTGGATGCCTACTACCCAGTGTACACATAAAGCTGCCAATCAGTGGTGTGGGCGAGGTTATTCAGAGTTCAGCATTCAGAGAACTGCTAGAAGAAGCATCGGGGAGTATTTCTAATCAAACAAGCTCATTTCCCACATTTGTTACTATGTGTCATCTGAAGAAATTCTGGCCACAATCCTGGGGTGCTACTCCCGCTATAACGGATGTAATAAACCGGTCACTGAATATAAATGTAAGACAATGAAACACAATCATACCGTGCATGTCAGGCTTCAAAATCTGAAGTCCCTTGTACCTCTCTCCTGACATCTAAATGTAGTAGATGATGGTGACGATTGTTACAGTGAAAGGAAAGTGCAATTTACTCAAGTGCTACATTTAAAGTGACAGCCAGGCAAGTTGTAAAGTGATGTCCGTTAAATGAGGCAGAATAAGACGCTCTGAGTAAGGAAACTGTGGCGGGATGTGCGCATCTACTTCTTAATTGATTTAATGCTTCCAGATAGGACCACTGTGCTTGTCTTACAATAAGGTAGAAAAAGCCAAACTCTCACTAATGTCAAGAAATAATCCACCAGAATTCCTTTATATAGAATTATGAGTCACGGGATGTTGTAGAAATGGTCTAATTACTAAAGCTCTTCCAGAGACATCCATCTGCCAAGAGAAATGGCCAGAGAGCCTTATTTAGTGACAGTCGATTAAAGGAGGGGGGTTTAAGTAGGTGAAAATAAAGCTTATATTTATTTATCGTACTTCCATCATATTCCGCACTATACAGTCATCATCACTGTCCCCATTGGGGCTCACAGTCTAAACTCCTTATCAGTAGATCTTTGGGGTGTGGAAGGAAACGCCTCAAGAAGTTACAAACTCCTTGCAGATGTTGTCCTTGGTGGAATGTGAACCCAGGACCCCAGAGCTGCAAAGCAACAATGCTAACCACTGAGCCACCGTGCTGCCCTATATATAGTACAATGCTAACCACTGAGCCACCGTGCTGCCCTATATATAGTACAGTGCTAACCACTGAGCCACCATGTTGCTCTACATATAGTACAGTGCTACCCACTGAGCCACCATGCTGCCCTATATATAGTACAGTGCTAACCACTGAGCCAATGTGTTGTCCTATATATAGTACAGTGCTAACCACTGAGTCACCATGTTGCTCTACATATAGTACAGTACTACCCACTGAGCCACCATGCTGCCCTATATATAGTACAGTGCTAACCACTGAGCCACATGCTGCCATATATAGTACAGTGCTAACCACTGAGCCACCATGATGTCCTCTATATATAGTACAGTGCTAACCACTGAGCCACCATGCTGCACTATATATAGTACAATGCAAACCACTGAGCCACCGTGCTGCCCTATACATAGTACAATGCTAACCACTGAGCCACCGTGCTGCCCTATATATAGTACAGTGCTAACCACTGAGCCACCATGTTGCTCTACATATAGTACAGTGCTACCCACTGAGCCACCATGCTGCCCTATGTATAGTACAGTGCTAACCACTGAGCCACATTGCTGCCGTATATATAGTACAGTGCTAACCACTGAGCCACCATGCTTCCCTATATATAGTACAGTGCTAACCACTGAGCCACAGTGCTGCCCTATATATAGCACAGTGCTTACCACTGAGCCACCGTGATGTCCATAGAGATATCATACACAAATACATATTGGTATTCTCTTATTCGGGAACCTAATAGTCTGGCTTAGGCTACTTTCACACATCAGTTTTTTGACGTCAGGCATGATCCGGCGTGTTTTTAAAAAAACGGATCTGGTACCGGATGCGTTTTTTTGGCATTGACTTTCATTAGCGCCGGATCGCGCCTGATGTCATTGCGTTGCATCTGTTTCCGGCGGAAATGTACATTCCGGCGGCCGGACAAGACGCTGACTGCAACGTTTTTTTTTTTTGTTTTTTTTTTCCGGAGCCGCCTGATAGTGCCTGAATCTGCGCATCAGGTGGCTGGAACTTTCTCTCTCTCTTTTCGATCCGGACATGCGTACCTGCATTTTCCACATAGAAAATTTCTTTTTCTGGGTTGAAAAGGTCAGGGTCGCATCAGGCATACGACGGATTATGCCTGACACAAAAAACCTGATGTGTGAAAGTAGCCTTAGCTGACTATTTAGTTTGGCAGACTTGCGTGTATGGATGCAGTAAGGTGAGTTCCCTGAGCCAATTGTGTAGAAAAGATGGTGCATCAGCCATGTACGCTGTGGACTCTGCACTAAAGATCAGGGCTAGAAAACAAAAAAAAACCTGTATATAAGTATTTTTCAGCATTTGTTATTTAAAAGGGAAACTCCAGAGGAAAAAAATGAAATCAGTTCTAAGGTCATGTGATCCCAGCAGCCTCTGCAGCCCCATATGACAGACAGGCTGTGACAGCAATGGGCTGAAAGAATGGTGAATATAGTAGTCATTCCGAGCGGAGTGCTATGTGCAAAGGACACTTAACATGTGAGAAGGATCACATTGACACAGTGACAGTTCAATCAGCTAGCTGCCATTAGACTTAAGGTACTGCCACACTAAACAATCCCGCTAGCGATCTCGATAACGTAGCATACTAATGAGATCGCTAGGGGATTGTTATAATATCGCTAGTAGCTACCTAATTTAGCGATGTCGTTAAGGACGCTATCGCGGTTAGCAATCTCCTTAACGACTTTGGCGGTACAAAAACACCGCACATCGCTAACAAAAAGGTGCCACACTCAGCGATATATGCTCATAAGCGGGACGCCAACGATAAAAATACGGTCCAGAACGATGTGAACGATGAACGAGATCACAGCAGGGGCCTCGTCGCTAGTACATGCCACACACTCCGGCGTCACTAACGAGATCGCTAAATAGTGACTTTTTTTAGCGATCTCGTTAGCGACGCTGTTTAGTGTGGCATACCCTTTAGGCTAAGTTCACACATTGCGGAATTGCCGCGGAAATTTCCGCGGCAATCCCGCACTTCTCCCGCGGGAAATACGCGCTTTTTTTGTATGCGTATTCCCGCCAGAATAATAGCGTTTTGCAAGCGTAATTAGCTTGCAGAATGCTAGCGTTTTCCTAGCGATCTGTAGCATCGCTTGGAAAACTGATTGACAGGTTGGTCACACGAGTCACACATAGTGTTTGACACGTGTGACCAACTTTTTACTATTGATGCCGCCTATGTCGCATCAATAGTAAAAAGATCTAATGTAAAAATAATAAAAAAAATAATAAATAATGATATTCTCACCTTCCGGCGGCCCCCGCAGCCTTCCCGCCTTCAGCGACGCTCCCGGCAACTCCCGGTCCCAGGAGTCCTTTGCGACAGACCCCAGATGACGTAGCATCACGCGAGACCGCTACGCCATCTGGGTGATTCTCGCAAAGGACTCTTGGGAACGGGATTGGCTGGGAGCGTCGCTGAGAGGCGGGAAAGCTGCAGGGGCCGCCGGAAGGTGAGAATATCATTATTTTTTATTTTAATTATTGTTTTACCAGGGATATGGTACCCAGGGCCTGGAGGAGAGTCTCCTCTCCTCCAGACCCTGGGTACCACCGCACATGAACCGCTTACATTCCGCAAAATTAATGAACATGTTGCTATTTTTTCCGCGAAGCGTTTTTTTTCGCGGAAAAAAAAACGCAACATGTGGCCAAAACATGCGGAATCAATTAACATGTATAGGATGCTTAATGCTTGCGTTTTTTTCGCGTTTTTACCGCGGAAAAAACGCGAAAAAAACGCAAATATTGCTGAACGTGTGCACTTAGCCTTAAAGTATAAACTTACCAACAGCATGTGGTAATATCCTTTTGTGGTCATATAGTTAATTCACTGTAGAATATGTTAATGGGAAAGTAAACTGTACTCATGTATGCTTATCTGCATTATGTTTGCCCCTTAAGGCTAAGTGCACACGTTCAGGAATGTTTGCAGAATATTCCTGAGCAAAACCGGACTTTTTTCGCAGCAAAAACGCGCGGATTTTGCGCGTTTTTTGCACGTTTTTGGTGCGTTTTTTGCGCGGATTTGATGCATTTTTACCGCGATTTTTTCCTGAACTTTCTAGGTCAATAATATAGCGGGAAAAAACGCTAGAAATCCGCAAAATTAATGGACATGTTGCTAGATTTTCCGCAATGCGTTTTTTTCCGTGAAAAAAACGCACCATGTACACAAAAATTGCGGAATTCATTCTAAATGATAGGATGCTTAATTCATGCGTTTTTGATGCGTTTTTCCCGCGAAAAAAACGCAAATAATCCTGAACGTGTGCACTTAGCCTTAAAGTGAAGCGATCATCATAAAATTACATATTGTTTAAATCATCTTTTTGTGTTAAATGGATTTTTTTATAATTAATAATTTGATACACTGACGATTTTGCAAGTTTTCCCACCTACAAAGAATGGATAGGTCTGAAATTTTTATCTTAGGTACACTTCACCTGTGAGACAGAATCTAAAAATAACAACCAAAACATTTCATTGTATTAATTTTGCATAATTAATTTACATTTTATTGCATGGAATAAGTATTTGATACAAAGAAAAACAGAACTTAATATTTGGTACACAGAAACCTTTGTTTGCAATTACAGAGATCAGAGGTTTCCTGTAGTTCTTGACCAAGTTTGCACACACTGCAGCAGGGATTTTAGCTCACTCTTCTATTCTCCAGATCTTTCAGATTTCAGAGCTGCTGCTGGGCAACATTCAGTTTCAGCTCCTGCCAAAGATTTTTTCTTGGGTTCAGATCTGTAGGCTTGCTAGGCCACACGAGGACCTTGAAATGCTTCTTTCAGAGTCACTCCTTTGCTGCCCTGGCTGTGTTTTTCGGATCATTGTAATGCTGGAAGACCAAGCCACGACCCATCTTCAGTGCTCTTACTGAGGGAAGGAGATTGTTGGCCAAAATCTCACATTACATGACCCCATCCATCCTCCCTTTCATACGGTGCTGTACCTTTGGCAGAAAAGCACCCCCTAAGTATGTTGTTTCCCCCACCATGCTTCATGATTGGGACAGTGTGCTTGGGGTTGTACTCATCCTTCTTCTTCCTCCAAACACAGCAAGTGGGGTTGATACAAAAAAAATCTATTTTCGGTCTCATCTGAGCACATGACCGTCTCTCATGCCTCCTCTAGATTATCCACATGGTCATTGGGGAACTTCAAATGGGCTTAGCCGTGTGCTGGCGTTAGCAGAAGGAACTTGCAAACCTTGTAGGATTTTAATCCATGATGATGTAGTGTGAGTCTGTGAACCCAATTCTCTTCAGGTCATTGACTAGGTCCTCACGTGCAATTCTGGGCTGATTTCTGACCTTTCTCAGAATCATCCTTACTTACCCCACGAGGCAAAAGATTGCATGGAGCCAAAGACCGAGGAAGATTGACAGCCATCTTGTGTTTCTTCAATTTTCTAATAGTTGTTGCCTTCTCACCAAGCTGCTTGCCTATTATCCTGTAGCCCATCCCAGCCTTGTGCAGGTTTACAATTTTGTCCCTCATGTCCTCAGACTGCTCTTTGGTGTTGGCCATGGTGGAGAGGTTGGAGTGTGATTGATTAAGTGTGTGGACAGTTGTCTTTTATACAGGTAATGAGTTGAAACATGCAATTAATACAGGTAATGAGTGCAGAGTAGGAGGCTTCTTAAAGAATAACTAACAGGTCTGTGAGAGCCTGAATTCTTTCCGGTTGTTAGGTGATCAAATACTTATTTTATGCAATAAAATGCAATTTAATTATGTAAAAATCATACAATGTGATTTTCTGTTTTTCATTTTTAGATTCTGTCTCACAGTTGAAGTGTACCTACTATAAAAATTACAGACCTCTCTATTGTTTGTAGGTGGGAAAACTTGCAAAATCGGCCGTGTATCACATACTTATTTTCCCCACTGTACATAGCCTTAATAATCAGACCCCGACTTCTTTTGAATTGAGGCGTGTAATGAGTGTGAGCAAAGGTGATTTTGAAGGGAGGGGAGCTATGCCATCGCTTCGTGTGATTGGTGGATCCTTTTTTAACAGCTATGTTAGCTGTCATTGTAATCCTGCTAATGATAATGAGAAAACTGTTAACTCGTCCTGTTTGTCACTCTATGTGGCTGCACATTTGTGAATCTTAACAGCACGCAGCTCGAACACTGTCCGGATTCTCCACCAATAATTTGCGTATATGCGCTCACATGACAAGTAGACATGCACAGCCCCACTCAATACAAGTGATTTGAGTGAGGCCGAACACATCTAGTCAGAATGTGGCCGGAAGTATGTAAAGTCCATACTTGCAGTCACATGACCGCCCTGGCACTGGAGAATCCTGACAGCTTGTATTGTACACTCTGTGAGGATTCACAAGTCTGCAGTCACATAGAGTGACCTCAGGCTTGACCCCAAGCCTACACAACTTCTTTAACCCCTTTTCGACATGCGCCATTTATATACTGCTCTACGGGAGCTGTTTTCCCGCAAGGAGAAGTAAATGTACGGTGTCATGATTGCACGGGCACCCATTGAGCGCCGCTGCGATCAAATGCAGATGTCAGCTCTATATGAGATCTGACACCCTGCAGCAACACCCACGATCGGTTCTCGCACCGGTCTCGTGTGTTTAACCCTCGTGATGCCGCTGTCAATAATGACAGCGATATCACAGGGCATTGCAGAAGGAGGGAGCTCCCTATGTGCTCCCATTGGCACAAAGCAATGTGATTGCATTATGCCGATAGTTTGTATGGTGACCCCAGGCCCAAAGACGGCCTTGGGGTCAACCAGGAACGGTGACCTGTCAGCCCATGCTGATATGCCTCCTTCCTGCATGTCTGCATATTTAAAAATATCACAAAATAAAGAAAAAAAATAGTAATCCAATAAATACTTTTATGTAAAAAAAAGTATACCTATATGGTATCGCCGCGTCCGGAACGACCCGACCTGTAAAACTGTCCCACTAGTTAACTCCTTCAGTGAACACCGCATGGGCGTACCAAGGATCAAAATTAGGGGGGGCAAGCCATGGTCGTTCAGGTTGTAAAATTTTAGAACGAAAAAGATGAATGAAACTGCTCCATACCTGTATATATATCATCACCAGCCCACTGAGCCCAGCACCTGTATATACAGCATCGCCAGCCCGAGCCCAGCACCAGTATTTCATCACCAGCCCACTGAGCCCAGCACCACCTGTATATATCGTCACCAACCCACTGAGCCCAGCACCACCTGTATATATCGTCACCAGCCCACTGAGCCCAGCACCACCTGTATATATCGTCACCAGCCCTCTGAGCCCAGCACCACCTGTATATATCATCACCAGCCCACTGAGCCCAGCACCACCTGTATATACATCAGCCCAGCCAGCCCCTGTATACATCAGCCACAGCAAGCCCCTGTATACATCAGCCAGCCTCTGTATACATCAGCCAGCCCCTGTATACACATCAGCCCAGCCAGCCTACAGCCCCTGTATACATCAGCCACAGCCAGCCCCTGTATACATCAGCCAGCCCCTGTATACATCAGCCACAGCCCCGTATACAACAGCCACAGCCCCCAGCCCCTGTATACATCAGCCAGCCCCTGTATACATCAGCCCAGCCAGCCCCTGTATACATCAGCCCAGCCAGACCCCAGCCCCTGTATACATCAGCCAGCCCCTGTATACTTCAGCCACAGCCCCCAGCCCCCGTATACATCAGCCACAACCCTCAGCCCCCGTATACATCAGCCACAGCCCCCAGCCCCTGTATACATCAGCCACAGCCCCAGCCCCTGTATACATCAGCCACAGCCCCCGTATGCATCAGCCACAGCCCCCAGCCCCGTATACATCAGCCACAGCCCCCAGCCCCTGTATACATCAGCCCCCAGCCACTGTATACATCTGCCACAGCCTCCAGCCCCGTATACATCAGCCACAGCCCCCGTATACATCAGCCACAGCCCCTGTATACATCAGCCACAGCCCCCAGCCCCCGTATACATCAGCCACAGCCCCCAGCCCCTGTATACATCAGCCACAACCCCCAGCCCCTGTATACATCAGCCACAGCCCCCAGCCACTGTATACATCTTCCACAGCCTCCAGCCCCGTATACATCAGCCACAGCCCCTGTATACATCAGCCACAGCCCCCAGCCCCTGTATACATCAGCCACAGCCCCCAGCCCCTGTATACATCAGCCACAGCCCCCAGCCACTGTATACATCTGCCACAGCCTCCAGCCCCGTATACATCAGCCACAGCCCCTGTATACATCAGCCACAGCCCCCAGCCCCTGTATACATCAGCCACAGCCCCGTATACATCAGCCACACCCCCAGCCCCTGTATACATCAGCCCCCTGCCACTGTATACATCTGCCACAGCCTCCAGCCCCGTATACATCAGCCACAGCCCCCGTATACATCAGCCACAGCCCCTGTATACATCAGCCACAGCCCCCAGCCCCTGTATACATCAGCCACAGCCCCCAGCCCCTGTATACATCAGCCACAGCCTCCAGCCACTGTATACATCTGCCACAGCCTCCAGCCACTGTATACATCTGCCACAGCCTCCAGCCCCGTATACATCAGCCACAGCCCCCGTATACATCAGCCACAGCCCCTGTATACATCAGCCACAGCCCCCAGCCCCCGTATACATCAGCCACAGCCCCCAGCCCCTGTATACATCAGCCACAGCCCCCAGCCCCTGTATACATCAGCCACAGCCCCCAGCCACTGTATACATCTGCCACAGCCTCCAGCCCCGTATACATCAGCCACAGCCCCTGTATACATCAGCCACAGCCCCCAGCCCCTGTATACATCAGCCCCAGCCCCTGTATACATCAGCCAGCCCCAGGCCCCAGCTCAGCACCTGTTCTGACTCCTGCGCCTGAGTTGAGAGAAAGTCACTGACCTGATACGTTCAGGTTCAACGGGCGCACTGCAGCCAGGGGCGGGAGACGGGGAGAGCAGAGCGCTCTCTCTTTCTGCCCGCAAAGAACGTCCTAACGTTCAACGTCAGGCGTTCTTATTAACCCCGGGCACCCGGGTCACTGCACGCACCTGTAAAGCCGCCGTGCTCGAAGATTTAAAGGGCCGGTGGCAGGAAAAACAGGTGACCAGGCCACTGCTTCTAGGCCCCACGGTGGGTACGCCCATGGAACACCGTTAAATAAATACATAAAAAAGAGGCAAAAAACAATGCTGTATCATTATAATGCCGAACCAAAAGTGGAATAGAACGCAATCAAAAAGACAAATGTAAATAAAAATGGTACCGCTCAAAACGTCATCTTGTCCCTCCAAAAAACAAGCTCCGTCAGCGAAAAAATAGAAAAGTTCTAACTCTCAGAATAAGCGATGCAAAAATAATTATTTTTTCTATAAAATAGTTTTTATTGTATAAATAGAACTAAATTTTGGTGGTAAAAATGTAATTATTTTTTCTTCACTGCCCAATGGTATAAAATTCTGTAACACACCTGTGGTATTAATATGATCACTGCACCCATAGATGAATTCATGTACTGCTGTTCTGGCACTTCAGAGGCTCTACCAATGTGACATGGCACTCTCAAACCAGTCCAGCAAAATCTGAACTCAAATATGGAGCTTCTTCCCTTCTGAGCTTTGCACTGTGCCTCAAAAGTAGTTTTCGACCAAATATGGGGTATTAGTGTACTCAGCAGAAATTGCACAGCAAATTTTAGGGTCCACTTTCCCCTGTTAACCTTATGAAATTAAAAAATTTAGGGCTAAAAACCGCTGGGCGTTTAAGGTGTTAACCACACATCTAGACTCATTTCTTGAGGGGTCTAGTTTCCAAAATTGTGTCACTTATGGGAAGTTTCCACTGTTTATTTACATCAGGGACTCTCCAAACGTGACATGGCATTCGCTAAAGATTCCAGCAAATTTTGCATTCAAAAAAATCAAATGGCGCTCTTTCCCTACTGAGCCCTGCCATGCACCAAAACAGTAGTTTTCCACCACATATGGGGTATCTGCGTACTCAGGAGAAATTGCACAACAAATTGAGTGGTGTAATTTCTCCTGTTACCCTTGTGAAAAAATTCAAAATGTGGGGCTAAAAAACATTTTTATGTGAAAAATGTGTTTTTTTGTTATTATTTTCACGGCTCAATGTTGTAAATTTCTGTGAAGCACCTGGGTGTTAAGGTGCTGACCACACATCTAGATAAGTTCCCTGAGGGGTCTAGTTCCAAAATGGTGTCACTTGTGAGCAATTTCTACTGTTTAGACACATCAGGGACTCTGCAAATGCGGCTTGGCGTCCGCTAATTATTCCAGCAACTTTTCCATTCCAAAAAGTCAAATGGCACTCTTTCCCTTCCGAGCTCTGCTGTGCGTCAAAACAGTAGTTTTCTCCCATATATGGAGTATCGACGTACTCAGAAGTTGCACAACAATTTTTTCATTTTTTCCTTCCACATTCTATTAATTCCTGTGAAGCACTTGAATGGTTATAAACTTCTGGAATGTGGTTTTGAACACCTTGAGTGGTGTACTTTTTTAGAATAGTGTCACTCTTGGGTATTCTCTGTCATATAGGCCCTCAAAGTCACTGTCAAATGTGATGAGGTCCCTAAAAAAGTGGTTTTGTAAATTTTGGAAAAATGAAAAATTTCTGTTTAATTTTTAACCCTTCTTACTTCCTAAAAAAAAAACGAAAAAAAGATGTTTCAAAAATTGTGCTGATATAAAGTAGACATTTCAGAAATGTTATTTATTAACTAGTTTGTGTGACATCATTCTGGTTTTAGGGCGTACAAATTGAAAGTTTGAAAATTGCTACATTTTTCAAATTTCCAATATTTTCACAAATAAATTCAAGTCATATTGAACAAATTTTACCATTATCATGAAGTACAATATCTCTTGAAAGAAGTAGCCAAAGTATCAGAATGGAAGATTACATTTTTTTTGTTATACTTGTATATTAAAAGTTGATTTACAATCCTTGTGATGGATGGTATACATTTATAACTAAATTGTGAACTCTAATATTTTAAAAAAGTGAATATAATATGTCCTAAATTGAGGGATAATAAATTAGTGAAAATAATATGACAATTGTTTTGGAAAAACCTAGTCAAGCTAAGGCAGATGAGCTCTATCAACAGTATCAAATTCTGGGTGAGAAGAATGAAGGAATTACTAAGACTTTGCATTGCAAAATGCCTTTGGTGGAAATATTGTAGAGTACTTACTTTGTCCAGGACAGAGGGGTTGGGATTAGTCAAATAGCGCTTGAAAGACAAATAGCATTGACCACAAATCCTTTCTTTGAACAATATCTCCAGTCTTCCTCTTAGAATCCGTCTTAATATAGGAAACCCTGCAGACTTGAGATATTCACATACCTGACATTATTTAGTCTGAGGATGGGATTCTCATTTATCATTTTCCAGGTTAGCAATTTACTTTTCAACTAATGTTGTGGATGTCTTTTACAGTCACTCTTGATTTTGCCTTTTTAATTGTATTCTTAAAGGGAAACTATCATCAGAAAAGGACCTGTTGTTTAAATAAGGTGTTTGTGTTAATTTTGTAATCATTTTTTGAAAATGGTTTTTTTCTTTATCACAATCTGTATAACAATAAGAAATAGAAATCTTGCAATGTTCGCATTGGCCACTGGTGCATTTTTAGTCTCTAGTTTCCTGTTCTTTCAGGAAAGAACATATGTATATAAGCAAAATGGTTAGACCCTGACCCTATATTTTCTATTGAAGTGTATAATGAGAGTGTGCAAAGGTCATCGAAAAGGAAAGAGAGCAGCATCAGCTGTGACATTGCTTAGGGCTAACCAGGTTTAGGTTTAGTGGATTCTCTAAGCCCAAGGTCAGAGTGGGCACATGTAGGTTGGTACAGCACATGGGTGAGGCACACAGAACACAGATAGCAGACAGGAGACCATAGCAGTGGTACTGGAAGTCGCAGGTGGCCAGGAGACGTCCTGGATGCCGCATGTGGATATGCAGATAGGAGACGTCCGGGAGACCGCAGACAGGAAGAAGAGTTCCTGTAAGATCCGGAACAAATAGTAGCCAGAGGTACTGGAAACCGCAGACAGGCAGATGTCCTGAAGACTGCAGACACATAGTAGGGACATTAAAATGTTAATATCAAGACACAGGTGTGTGTCTTTGTAGGCCTTATATAGGTCCAGGCAAATAATCACGCCAGGCTACTTACAAAGCCAGCTGTGGATCACAACAGAGTTCAGCAGAGCCGGGAACTGGACAGGTGTGCAACAGACATCGCCTATTGAGATTGGTGAATCCTGTCATTGTAATCCTGGCTCTGATAATGTGGAACCTAAAAAAGTCGTAGTGGCCTGTGTGAAAATTGCAAGATTAGTCATTTTTCTTTTTAATAGAGATCTTGATTTGAGAGGAAAAAAAGCTGATTTTTTAAAAATACATATAACACAAAAACCCTATTAAAACATTAGGTCATTTTCCTACGATAGCTTCCCTTTAAAAAAAAATGTTCTAACTTTCTGGTGGCACTCTATGTTATTGCAGATTACCAAATCGGCACTGTGTACAATGAAAACAATGTCTCAATTTCACTGAATTCCCAATGCAAATGGGTGCTTACATGACTGCGATCACTTCCCAACTGTATTCTCATCCGCTTTTCTCAATATGGTATTAAGTGAATCGGATGTGAATCTAGCCGGTATGTAAACGTACTTTATGCAATGCGAATCACATACATGGGGTCACGTGAGCACCCACTTGTGCTGGAAATACAGGGTAATCATGACAGTGTGCACTTTGCACGCTGTCACCATTGTGTAATTTCCGGTCACAGAGAGTGATTGCAGAAAGTTATCTGAAGCCCGGAAACCCCTGTAACATACTTTTTATATGAATATATTGTTGGGAAAGTATGTACGCGTTCATTTTCTAATAGCAGAAGCCTCAAACACCTCATGTAGCCTGTTCCCAGGAGACTCTCCTTTTATGCTGCGCTCTTCCTTCTGTGTGTAACGGGTCTGGGAGGCGGAACCTCTGAGCTACTTATACAAAGGGGCGAACCTTGTAAGAGAGCGGGTGGCAACCAGGGTGGACGGGCAGGTAGTCACAGCAGATAACCGAGGTAGTCTCTGGATGAACGGGCAGGGAGTCGCGGCAAGTGACCGAGGCAGTCTCTGGATGAGTGGGCAGGAGGTCACGGCAAGTGACCGGGGCAGTCTCTGGATGAGTGGGCAGGAGGTCACGGCAAGTGACCGGGGCAGTCTCTGGATGAGTGGGCAGGAGGTCACGGCAAGTGACCGGGGCAGTCTCTGGATGAGTGGGTAGGAGGTCACGGCAAGTGACCGGGGTAGTCTCTGGATGAGTGGGTAGGAGGTCACGGCAAGTGACCGGGGTAGTCTCTGGAGGAGTGTAGATACGACCTGTGATGGCTGAGCCTCCAGGTAGGCTAGCAGGCAGGTAACAGATGGGCGCTCCCAGGTGAGCGGGCAGTCAGGTAACAGATGAGCGCTCCCAGGTGAGCGGGCAGGTAGGTAACAGATGAGCGCTCCCAGGTGAGCGGGCAGGCAGGTCACAGATGAGCGCTCCCAGGTGAGCGGGCAGGCAGGTAACAGATGAGCGCTCCCAGGTGAGCGGGCAGGCAGGTAACAGATGAGCGCTCCCAGGTGAGCGGGCGGGCAGGTAACAGATGAGCGCTCCCAGGTGAGCGGGCAGGCAGGTAACAGATAGCGACAGACAGGTATCTGGCAAAGACCCTGAGGACTGAAGCAGAGTAGTGAACTGTGCAACAACATTGCTCGGGCACCTCCATTTTGGAGGACGGGCCTTATAAAGGTGAAGTCCTCCGGCCATTGGCCGGGGACTCCTTAGGACGACGCGCGCGGCCCCTTTAAGAGGGAGGGCAGCGCCCGCCCGCGCGCCCTAAGCACAGAGGCAGGAAAGGAGCGTGCGCCGCCAGCAGAGCGGCAGGAGGACGCCGGACCTGGAGCAGAGGGGTGAGGGGAGCAGCGTCCCTGCCTGGCAGAGGGCAGGGACGCCGACGTCGGCGCTACAGTACCCCCCCCCTTTAGGCCCCCCCTTTTTTAGGCTAGAAAGAAATTTAGCTAGGATGAGAGGGGCATGGATGTTCTCCCGAGGCTCCCACGTTCTCTCCTCAGGACCAAACCCCTTCCAATCCACCAAAAAATAGGTCTTCCTTCTTACCCTTTTGGTGGCCAAAATGTTCTCTACCTCAAATTCTTTTTCAGCTGAAACCGGAGCAGGAGGCGTACCTGTAGACTTGGAAAAAGAGTTAAGTACCACCGGTTTGAGTAGAGATACATGGAAGGAGTTAGGGATCCGCAAGTTGGCCGGCAGTTTCAATTTATAGGCCACTGGGTTGATTTGACTGATGACCTCCAAAGGACCGATGAATCGAGGCTCTAACTTATAGGAAGGAATCTTGAGCCGGACATACTTGGACGAGAGCCAGACCTTATCCCCAGGACGGAATTGAGGAGGATCCAGACGTTTTTTGTCAGCATGTCTTTTCATACGCTCGGATGACAGAAGGAGTGCGGACCGGGTACTCTCCCATATGGAGGAAAATTTGTTAACAAGAGATTCCGCAGCCGGATTGTCCACTGAGATGGAGACGGGAAATGGGATCCGAGGATGCTGACCGAAGACTACAAAAAACGGGGATTTGGAGGAAGATTCGCTCTCGTGATTGTTGTAAGAAAATTCGGCCCATGGCAGGAGATCCACCCAGTCAGAATGGTGGACATTAACGAAGTGCCGGAGGTAACTGGTCAGGATCTGATTGACCCGCTCAACTTGACCATTGGACTGTGGGTGGTAGGCGGAGGAGAAGTCCAAGGTGACGTCTAGCAATTTACAAGTGGCTCTCCAGAAACGTGAGGTGAACTGTACCCTCGATCCGACACGATATGGCGGGGCAGGCCATGAAGACGGAAGATGTGGCGGAAAAAGTCTTTAGCCAGCTTGGGTGCAGATGGGAGGCCTGGCAGGGGAATAAAGTGAGCCATCTTGGAAAAGCGGCCACCCAAATGACCGTACAACCGGCAGAAACGGGGAGGTCCGTTATGAAGTCCATGGCTATATGCTGCCAGGGAGCAGCGGGTACAGGAAGCGGAAGGAGACGACCGGCAGGCAGATGTCTCGGAACCTTGTTGCGGCCACATGAGGCACAGGCAGAAACAAAGTCTATTACGTCCTTGTGCAGGGTAGGCCACCAGTAATGCCGAGTAATAAGCTGAAGGGTCTTTTTTTGACCGGCGTGGCCAGCTAATTTAGACGAATGGCCCCAGTGTAGGATTCTCTCCCGATCGGGTACCGATACGAACGTCTTACCAGGAGGGAGACTATTTAGACTCACGGGAGCCACTTGCATTACTCTGACGGGATCGATGATATGTTTCGGTTCCTCCTCGAGATCCGACACCAGGAAGGATCGGGACAAGGCGTCCGCCTTGATGTTCTTGTCTGCCGGGCGAAAATGTAGAACAAAATCGAAACGAGCAAAAAACAAGGACCACCGGGCCTGACGCGGGTTAAGTCTCTGGGCATGCTGGAGGTAAGCCAAGTTTTTGTGGTCCGTGTAAATAATTACCGGATGAAGAGCCCCCTCGAGTAGGTAACGCCACTCCTCCAATGCCAGCTTGATGGCCAATAACTCTCGGTCTCCTATGGAATAATTGCGCTCAGAAGAGGAGAAGAGTTTGGAGAAGAAGCCACAAGTGACCATCCTCCCGGAAGATGATTTTTGAGTAAGTACCGCTCCGGCTCCAGAGGAGGAAGCGTCAACCTCCATGAAGAACTGCTTGTTGCCGTCCGGGCGATGCAGCACCGGGGCGGAAGAGAAGGCCTGTTTTAAGGAAAGAAAGGCTTCCTCTGCTTCGGGCGTCCACTCTTTGGGGTTAGCACCCTTACGGGTAAGTGCGGAAATTGGGCCAGTCCGGGAAGAGAAGTGCGGTATGAAGAGGCGGTAGTAGTTGGCGAGCCAGGAACCGCTGAATGGCGTTCAATCCCTCCAGTCGGGGCCATTTCTCGATGGCCGACAGTTTCTCTGGATCCATTCGTAGGCCGGTCTGAGAAATAACGTAGCCCAAAAACGGCAGCCAGGTCTGCTCAAAGAGGCATTTCTCAAATTTAGCGAAGAGGTGATTCTGCCTGAGCCTGAGCAGAACCTGACGAACGTCCCTCCGGTGAGTCTGGAGATCCGGAGAGAAGACCAAGATGTCGTCCAGGTACACCACTACGCAGGAGTAGAGAAGGTCCCGGAAGATGTCATTGACCAACTCTTGAAAGACGGCAGGAGCATTACAGAGACCAAAGGGCATCACTAGATATTCATAGTGGCCGTCCCGGGTGTTAAATGCAGTCTTCCATTCATCCCCTTGACGGATACGGACCAGGTTGTACGCCTCACGGAGATCCAGTTTGGTGAAGATTCTAGCCCCCCTCAAACGATCAAATAATTCTGGAATGAGCGGAAGGGGGTATTTATTCTTCACCGTGATCTGGTTAAGACCTCTATAGTCTATACAGGGGCGAAGAGAGCCGTCCTTCTTTTTTACGAAAAAGAAGCCTGCTCCTGCCGGGGAGGTAGATTTCCGGATGAATCCCCTGGCCAAATTCTCCTCGATATATTCGGACATCGACCGGGTCTCAGCAGCGGATAATGGGTAAATACGCCCACGGGGAGGCGTAGTACCAGGTAACAGGTCAATAGGACAATCGTATGGTCTGTGAGGAGGTAATGTCTCTGCCTCTTTTTTATTAAAGACATCAGCAAATGACCAATAGGGAATCGGAAGTCCAGGTAGATTAGTTGGGGTAGGAGAAGGACAGACAGGATGAACAGGAACCAAACACGTCTTATGACAATCCTGTCCCCAGCGAAGAACCTCTCCGGTCTGCCAGTCGAGCACGGGTCCATGTCTCTGGGGCCAAGGTAGCCCTAGTAAGAGGGCGTGAGAGAGTCCAGGCAGAACATGAAAAGAGATGCTCTCAGAATGCAGCATTCCCACTTGCAGAGTTATGGGTTCGGTGATGAGTTGGATGGGGTGGGTAAAAGACCCCCGTCCACAGCAGCGACTGATAATGGTACAACCAGAGGTTTGGTGGGAATGCGGTATTTTTCTACCAGGGACTGTGACATAAGATTCCCGGCTGCTCCAGAGTCAAGTTGGGCTAGTTCAAAATAACGATTTTCCCCACAGAGAATGGAGACTGACAGCAGCAGAGATGGAGAGGCTTTCTCTTTGTCTAGGTCGACCTCTCTGAGCGAACCTAGACACAGGCGTTTCCCGACCTCTCCGGACAGGTACGAATCCGATGCTCCTTACTGCCACAGTAGAAGCAACTCCCCTCAGCACGGCGTAAGTCCTGACGGGTTTTGACAATCTTGGTCTGGTCGACCTGCATAGGCTCAGGAGAGTGTGATTGGGGAGAAACGGAGGGAGTGACGGGTTTCTGAAACGTAGGGGCTAGACGTGGAAACCTCCTCTCACGGGTGACCTCTTTGGCCCGCTCCTGGAACCGTAGGTCAATCCGGGTGGCGAGAGTTATAAGGTCATCGAGAGTGGTAGGAATGTCCCGACCGGCGAGTTCATCTTTAATACGGCCGGACAAACCCTCCCAGAAAACGGATACCAGAGCGTCGTTGTCCCAGGCCAGCTCCGATGCAAGGGTACGAAACCGTATGGCATATTGGCCCACGGTGAGATTTCCCTGACGGAGGCGTAGCAGAGATGATGCGGAAGAGATCTTTCGTCCGGGTTCGTCAAAGACTTTCCGAAAAGCCGCGAGAAAGGCAGACAGGTCGGACACCAGAGGATCTCCTCTCTCCCAAAGAGTATTCAGCCAGGCCAGGGCCTCTCCAGTGAGATGGGACATGATGAAGGCAATTTTGGCCCGGTCGGAGTTAAACTGGTGGGAGAGAAGTTCAAAGTGCAGAGTGCACTGATTAATGAAGCCCCGAGCCTGAGCAGGGTCGCCTCCAAAGCGAGGAGCTGCGGAGAGCCGGGGTCCGTGACAGGAGCCCATGGTATTGGGGAGCAGAGGGACTGCCGGATTACGAGTCATGGCACCAGCGGTGGTTGCTGGTGGAGCTGTCAGAGTGTCCAGGCGAGAATTGACATTCCGCAGGTGACCCAGGATGGACTCCTGTTGGGACTTCTGACGGGACAGTTCATGACACAGGTCCGAGATGGAGGGAACTTGGGCGCCACCGGGTTCCATGGCCCGAGCAAACTGTAACGGGTCTGGGAGGCGGAACCTCTGAGCTACTTATACAAAGGGGCGGACCTTGTAAGAGAGCGGGTGGCAACCAGGGTGGACGGGCAGGTAGTCACAGCAGATAACCGAGGTAGTCTTGGATGAACGGGCAGGGAGTCGCGGCAAGTGACCGAGGCAGTCTCTGGATGAGTGGGCAGGAGGTCACGGCAAGTGACCGGGGCAGTCTCTGGATGAGTGGGCAGGAGGTCACGGCAAGTGACCGGGGCAGTCTCTGGATGAGTGGGCAGGAGGTCACGGCAAGTGACCGGGGCAGTCTCTGGATGAGTGGGTAGGAGGTCACGGCAAGTGACCGGGGTAGTCTCTGGATGAGTGGGTAGGAGGTCACGGCAAGTGACCGGGGTAGTCTCTGGAGGAGTGTAGATACGACCTGTGATGGCTGAGCCTCCAGGTAGGCTAGCAGGCAGGTAACAGATGGGCGCTCCCAGGTGAGCGGGCAGTCAGGTAACAGATGAGCGCTCCCAGGTGAGCGGGCAGGTAGGTAACAGATGAGCGCTCCCAGGTGAGCGGGCAGGCAGGTCACAGATGAGCGCTCCCAGGTGAGCGGGCAGGCAGGTAACAGATGAGCGCTCCCAGGTGAGCGGGCAGGCAGGTAACAGATGAGCGCTCCCAGGTGAGCGGGCGGGCAGGTAACAGATGAGCGCTCCCAGGTGAGCGGGCAGGCAGGTAACAGATGAGCGCTCCCAGGTGAGCGGGCAGGCAGGTAACAGATGAGCGCTCCCAGGTGAGCGGGCGGGCAGGTAACAGATGAGCGCTCCCAGGTGAGCGGGCAGGCAGGTAACAGATAGCGACAGACAGGTATCTGGCAAAGACCCTGAGGACTGAAGCAGAGTAGTGAACTGTGCAACAACATTGCTCGGGCACCTCCATTTTGGAGGAGGGGCCTTATAAAGGTGAAGTCCTCCGGCCATTGGTCGGGGACTCCTTAGGACGACGCGCGCGGCCCCTTTAAGAGGGAGGGCAGCGCGCGCCCTAAGCACAGAGGCAGGAAAGGAGCGTGCGCCGCCAGCAGAGCGGCAGGAGGACGCCGGACCTGGAGCAGAGGGGTGAGGGGAGCAGCGTCCCTGCCTGGCAGAGGGCAGGGACGCCGACGCCGGCGCTACACTGTGGATGCCGCTCGGAAGGGAAGTCTTGGGGGACAACACAGTGTGCTGCTTCAACTGTTTTCACTGGCTTTACAAAACCACGGCATATGTTGACTGTAAAAGGTGTAGCAGAGGGTAAAGAAAATATCCAAGCACTTGTCTTTATGATGAATGACATTCTCGTATCATGAGCAAATGTAACTATATCACCAAGTAGCAAACATAGCTTATCAGGTAGTGGCGAGGTCCTGCGGTGATGACATCTTCACACTCAATATTTTTATGTATTTACCAAGGTCTTTCTAAATAAGAACATCCTTATCTAGGACGTTCACCTTGCAGTTATTACCCAGTAATAGCCTGTAGTGTGGGTAATGACATGTCTCAGACACAATAAAACTCGGGCTATTCTATTATAGGGATAGCTGTGCTTTGCCGTTGGACTTGTTTTTTTTAGTTACTAGTAGTAGGGAACGAACGTTCAGCATCTTGAGATTGTCATAACTTCTGATGTGGACCGTAGCTTTGTTCTCTAGCTTTTGTAAGAATTTTTGCTCCAATGCTGTAACTGTAACTTAGCCAATATGAGTAGAATCTAAGTAATTCCATCCCTTGGTTTCAGCAATCGATGGCATTCTTAGCACTCAGACTTCCACCAGATGATGGTACTGATTAGGGGCTGCAACATATAAAAAATATTCAAAAATGTATTTACCGGTCCCCAAGTGTTTTCTAATATTTTAATAAATGTCTCCATGACATAATTAGCTCATATTTGATGATTAGCTACTTTAAATATGATCTATCATTTATTTTGGTTAATTTATTGTTACATACCTGTCCCAGGTGTCCCTAGACTTATTTATGGTCTATTGACATGCACATCTGTCTTCGTTTTCAAGAATCTTATGTGATGAACTCCACCTCCTATGCACACCCTTCTAACCTGCTCTTTCCGTGGTGACTTCATTGTTTCTATCCTGCTGCTTCCAAGATTTTTGAGTGTACCATGTTCTCATTTTCCACATGCCACCTGTACTCATGCCTGGAGACAGTGTACCCAACCGGATCTGGGGCTTAGTGGGTCCACTTCACATAGTGTGAAATCATGAAATATTTGATATCTGAATTGCGTTACTGCTCTGGAAATTAGGAAAAATTGAGAATACTTGGCTCATAAATTGGCCAATTCATGTGTACCCAGCAGCCACGATAAGGCGATTCTCTTTTCTGGGAACCTAATGTGAATCCTCTCCTAGGCAGAAGCCTACATTTATATGGGTAGATAGGTTCATACTATGATTAAAACTGCCATAGGCTGATGTTTGGAATGCTCAGTCAGAGAGTCTATGTATACTGATACAGTATCAAAGACTGACCGCCACTTTCAAACAGAAAACAGGTGTGTACAGGTGCAAACTAAGAGTAGCCATCTCTCCATACATGAATTGCCAATTTATGCGCTAAGCATTCTCAATTTTTCCAATTTTCTAGAGCAATAATGAATTCAGATTTCATGTACTTCATGTTTGCATGCTATAGTGCTACAGAGTGCAGCTTTATTTCTTGGCAATATCTGGAGATGGATACTCTTAGTTTGCACCTGTACACTCTTGTTTTCTGTCAGTCTTTAGTTATTCACTTCACATAGTGATTATACATACGTTCAACCCACACACGAGGCTAGAACCAGAGCTTATTAGACAAGAATTTTATTGATATGAACTACAATTAAAAAAATGGTTGCAGAGTAGCACAATAAGCAGGTAAAGGATAAGGACAATTTTTCCCAACTATGTAACGCACCATACAACACCCATATACAGAGTTTGTGCAAAAATGCAAAAATTGGATCATATAACGCCCAATATATTCAGGTATATTGTGGACCAATTATTAAAGTGCAATGTGCAATAAACAGTTTTAATCGGCATATGCCAGGCGCAAAAAAACTGCAGTGCAGTAGTGCAATGGTGCAAGCAAAAAATAAATTTCATCAGGTTATCAGGTTAAATTGTACCCATTATAAACTTACATGTGGGAGAAAGTCCAGACCTCTGCCTGCCGCCCCAACGCGCGTTTCGCCGTTTCTTCGTCAGGAGGCATGGCTTAGGTCGGACTTGTATCCCATTAAGTAGTGCCCAAACAGGTGAACTAATCAGAAAGACTGAAAACACAGTCTAATTAATCTAAGGCGCGCAGCGTCATACAGTAAGCGCAACCAACCGGATGATCGGTGCCATGTATCAGTCTCGTGAGAGAGGAAGTGCCGCGAGTGAGCCAATGAAGAGAGGAATAACATCCGTCACAGGCTGCTGCAGTGCGCATGCGCGAGTTTACGAAACACCACAAGGGGAACTTCCTTCAGCGCCCGTGGAGCGCAAGCACTCCGCCGCTGCTAGGCAGCAGGGGATGATTACGCAACAGATGGGCGGATCGGGAAGCTCCTGGTGCTCCACAACCCACGCATGCGTCAAGCCAGGAGGGAGTAAGTGAATAGGAAAATTAATAAAATGCTGAACATTGGGTAGGAATGAACTACCCAATGTTCAGCATTTTATTAATTTTCCTATTCACTTACTCCCTCCTGGCTTGACGCATGCGTGGGTTGTGGAGCACCAGGAGCTTCCCGATCCGCCCATAAGTTGCGTAATCATCCCCTGCTGCCTAGCAGCGGCGGAGTGCTTGCGCTCCACGGCGCTGATGGAAGTTCCCCTTGTGGTGTTTCGTAAACTCGCGCATGCGCACTGCAGCAGCCTGTGACGGATGTTATTCCTCTCTTCATTGGCTCACTCGCGGCACTTCCTCTCTCACGAGACTGATACATGGCACCGATCATCCGGTTGGTTGCGCTTACTGTATGACGCTGTGCGCCTTAGATTAATTAGCCTGTGTTTTCAGTCTTTCTGATTAGTTCACCTGTTTGGGCACTACTTAATGGGATACAAGTCCGACCTAAGCCATGCCTCCTGACGAAGAAACGGCGAAACGCGCGTTGGGGCGGCAGGCAGAGGTCTGGACTTTCTCCCACATGTAAGTTTATAATGGGTACAATTTAACCTGATAACCTGATGAAATTTATTTTTTGCTTGCACCATTGCACTACTGCACTGCAGTTTTTTTGCGCCTGGCATATGCCGATTAAAACTGTTTATTGCACATTGCACTTTAATAATTGGTCCACAATATACCTGAATATATTGGGCGTTATATGATCCAATTTTTGCACAAACTCTGTATATGGGTGTTGTATGGTGCGTTACATAGTGGGGAAAAATTGTCCTTATCCTTTACCTGCTTATTGTGCTACTCTGCAACCATTTTTTAATTGTAGTTCATATCAATAAAATTCTTGTCTAATAAGCTCTGGTTCTAGCCTCGTGTGTGGGTTAAACGTATGTATAATGTTGTTTTGAGCTTTAATATTAGTTCCACATTCCTACTGGGAATATCATATGTGTAACTTCACATAGTGAGCCTGACATCTACCAGAAATAGAGAAAAACATGGTTTGAAGGCCCCTTTAAACATTAAAGCTTGTTGCTGATGGAATGATTGTTTAATGGATTATTGAAATGCCAACACAGCGATATGTATTTTAGTCCATATTGCCTCTTATAGTTCAACCTGGCCATACATGTTCAGTGGCACCATGAGGACGATTGAACAATATTTCTGGGAATATTCTATAAAAAACAATATAATTCATGAATGAAGATCTTTCCTTGAACTAAAGGTAAAAATTAAATATTGCTGACTACATTTCAAACCACAAAGGTCTGCGATTGCCGAGAGCTGCTACTGCGCAGGCTCGACGGTGCCATCTTGGAGGATTTTTTTTTCTCCTCTAGCAAGATGGTGGCGCATGCGCAATAGCAGCTATTGGATCACCCCTTTATACACCGATAGCTGCTACTGTGCAGGCGCGGCGGGCGCCGTTTTCAAATGGATTTTTTTTTTAAATATCAGGATAACCTCAGCCATAATAATTATATACACATTAGGGTATGTTTCCACTGTCCGGATTACATCATGATTTGCTGCGGATTGGACGCTGCGTACAGCCGCAGCGTCCAATCCGCAGCGTCCAGCTGTTACAACATAGTGAAGGGGATTTTATGAAATCCCGTCTCCACTATGCGTTCAGGGCAGGGCTGCATACTGCTGCCCTGCGTATTCGGACATGTGGCGCATCTTTCCAGACCGCAGCATGTCTATTTATCTTGCGGAGACGCTCCATCTCCGCAAGATAATTAACCCGGTCTATGGATAGGATAGGATTGAACACATGCGGTATCACCATGCGTACAAAAGGGAGCAACGCTTTGGGCGGAGCGGGGTTTCTGCTCCATCCAAAACGCTGCCAGTACGCAGCGTGGACATATAGCATTACACTTGCGATTATGCTGCAACACAGGTGCCATGGCTGATGCCTGCCTGCAGAAGGGGTTTTTTTTTTTTTAGTATGTATGTATAATTGTCACGGGGCAGTTGTAGAAATACAGGGGACAAGGAACCTGGGCCCCTGAACTGCCCCTAAGGCTAAGGAAGGGCCCTGTCTCTCCTTAACTTGGGGGTACACTTGAAGGTAGTGAGGCCCAAGCCACCGACCTGTCCCTGTCTCCTGTTTAGCCCTGAGCTAAACCCACCAACCCCCTCCCCAGGAGGTGAGACAGGGAATAAAGTGAATTACACCAAAACAACAAAAAAAGAAAGACACACCTAGGGGTTAAATAACTAAATAATAAACACTTAGCTTGCTCTGCTGCAATGCACCGAACATCAGAGAAAGGCACCAAATCAGGTTAACCGCAGAAGTACCACAGCGCTCAGCAAGCTCCTGACTTCAGCTTGGTTGATCTCCAAAAGGTAGCAATATCACCAACAGTCAGCTGACCCCTCAGGTGAATTTATAAAGGATGGTGGGAGTGGTCACCACCTTCCCCTGACAAGTCAGCAGCAATGTTATTACACCAGCAGCCACCGGGGGATAAGACTGACATTAACCCCTGATGGCCTGAAAGGAAAAGGGTTTCAATATGCAAAGCGAGATCTGCCACAGATCCAAAAGTGGATCGTGACAGTACCCCCCTTTTAATGAGGGGCCTCTGGACCCTCAACACCGCACCTCATTGGAAAACAACCTACGGTGAGGATGCCTCGATCCACCAGGGTTCACGCCAGCAGTCACCTGACTCAGGTTTATGGCAAACATGGACAGATGGAAGTGGCAATAACGTATGCTCCGGAGGTACCACAAATCTCCAGAGCGCCGACCTGGGGTACGAGTTATGTACGGACATTACTGGGGGTAACTCCAGCTGGTAAGTCCCCTGGCCGAGAATGGCCGACACCCAATACGGTCTGATCACCCTAGAACTCCAGACTCCAACAGCACCCTTCCACCGGATGTTTTTGGTGGCCACCCATACATAATCGTTCACACACAGATCCGGACCTGAACGTTCATTGCAACACACACGTTTGCCACAAGATGTAAACTCTTCGAGGAACTGACAACAGAGGCGTCCGCCTGTGTCACCACACTCACACATTTCTCAGAGGAAACCACCACCCTCCCATAACCCCTCCTCCTAAGAGGGCTCCGACTCACAGGGTTGGCTAGTGGTGAGGGTTGGGACCTGCCCCTACTCCTTGGCAGCACCTCTGCTGCCCCCACTGGAGAAGAAGAGGAAGGTTGCAGAAAGACGGCAGAGACAGTAGCCCCCGGGCAGCAGCCCTCACACGACTGACCCCAGCTGACTCCTTCCCTGGAACGCCAATCTATGACCGGGTTGTGTTTTGTCAGCCAAGAGAGGCCTAAAACGATGGGTACTGGCATACCCTCCAAGACGTAGCATGACAGGGACTCCTCATGACGAGTCCCTATACGCAGGCGTATATCATGCACGACCTGGGTCACACTCCCCTGGATGAGTGGGACAGAGTCAATGGTCTGGACGCCTAATGGTTTAGCTAGCGTCCTACATATCAGACCATTGGTCCGGTCAAAGTGAGCATCCACCAAAATGACTCCTGCTCCACTGTCCACAAGCACCGGAATTCCCTTAGTTACCCCGCCAATCACCACTCTCGCAGACAGGGTACACTGAGGGGAAGAAATGGAGGAAATATACACTCCCTAGTCGCCTCCCTCCACACGACCAGGGGGATGTGGCTTCTTAGATGGCGCAGGTATTTTGGTGCGAGCTGGGCAGACCCCAACAAAATGGCCAGTCTGTCCACAGTAAAAACATGCCCCCACACCATGCCGAACTGCAGGCAACCCCGTTCGGGCACCAACTGCTCCCACCTGCATGGGGCTCGACTGTGTCCTCCTCCCTATCAAGGAGAACAGGGGGAAGTTTTGGTGCATGCGTCTATCCAACCGGATGGCAAGGCACATGGCGGCCTCCAATGACCTGGGGGCAGCGTACTGCACCAGAGTATCCTGCAACCTTGGGGACAGACCCTGCACAAAATGACTCCTAAGTGCAGGATCATTCCACTGAGTGTCAGTGGCCCATCTCCTTAACTCTGAGCAGTACTCCTCAACCTGCCGGTCCCCCTGCTTGATTTTACGGAGTCGGGAGTCCGCCAGGGAGTCGCCATCAGGATCTCCATATGCCAGAACCGCAAAAAACCCGTCCACCGACTGTAAAGATGGTGAATCGGTCGACAGGGAGAAGGCCCAAGATTGGGGATCACCCTTAAGAAGGGAGACAGTAATCCCCACACACTGTTCCTCACTCCCTGATGAACGGGGGCGGAGCCTGAAGTACAATTTACAGGCCTGGAAAACCAGAAATTTATCTCTCCCTCCAGAAAACCTGTCAGGGAGAGATATCTTAGGTTCTGGTTAAACCTGCATCTGAGCCGAGGCCCAGAACCCCACCAACTACTGTAACTGCTGCACCACCTCACCCCGCAGCACCTTAAACTCATCTGTGAGGGTGTGAAGCAGTTGGGCAAAGGCCTGCATTTGGGCCTTGGCTCACAAGAAAGGGAAAAAAAACTGTGTTGGTTGGTTATAATGTCACGGGGCAGTTGTAGAAATACAGGGGACGAGGGACCTGGGCCCCTGAACTGCCCCTAAGGCTAAGGAAGGGCCCTGTCTCTCCTTAACTTGGGGGTACACTTGAAGGTAGTGAGGCCCAAGCCTCTGACCTGTCCCTGTCTCCTGTTTAGCCCTGAGCTTAGACAGGGAATAATGTGAATAACACCAAAACAACAAAAGGAAAGACAGACACCTATGGGTTAAATAACTAAACAAGAAACACTTAGCTTGCTCTGCTGAAATGCACTGAACAGCAGAGAAAGGCACCAAATTGGGGAAGCAGGAGACATACCACTGCGCTCTGCAAGCTCCTGACTTCAGCTTGGTTGGTCTCCAAAAGATAGCAATATCACCAACAGTCAGCTGACGCCTCAGGTGACCTTATAAAGGATGGTGGGAGTGGTTACCACCTTCCCTGACAAGTCAGCAGCAATGTAATTACACCAGCGGCCACCGGGGGAAAAGACTGACATTAACCCCCGATGGCCTGAAAGGATAAATGTTTCAGTATGCACAGAGAGATCTGCCACAGATCCAAAAGTGGATCGTGACAATAATATTCATTATGTAAACTAGAGGACAGGTCACTAAGGACCTGTCAGAAGCCATACTGGTGAATAGCTAATCAGAGCACCACATGCAGCCTCTCCCCACAGGCCGCCCCAGAGCACAAGCATATCATTACCTCAAAACTGAAAATATAGATTAAACAACAACCACAAGATGAATTTCATCACAAGGTATCATTGTAATCAGTATAACGGCGCCGACCTGACACTGTAAGTTACTGTGCATAATCCTGCGGACAGATTCCCTTTAAAATTTCTTGCCGATCTTATTATAATTATAGACAATAACCTTACTTGTTCTTATTGAGATTGTAATTAATATATTTAAAAGGTCATGATACCATCTCAAGTGTGGCTGTATCTACGCACGAAGTTTGCAAGGAAGTGGGAAATTTGGTGCCATAATTCTCTTTCAAAAGTTGCCTGTCAGTAAATTCATGTTGCCCTATGTGCATATAAGAACTGAATTGTCAATCAAGCCAATCAATGGGAGGGAAATCATTTCGGAGCCACCCTGAGGAGCACTTGGGATTAGGATAATTAGTGAAAAGTCCAAAGTATTGTAAATTACCATTTTGTCTCCAGGTGGTAGCCAGTAGTCTATGGATAAATACATTCTGAGCACCAGGTAGCAAATCTCTGTAGCAGGAAAATTTTAGTAAAATGGTAAAAACATTATATTGTAAGACATAGAATAAAAATGAACCGGAGTCCTATTTGCTTTTGACTACTGATTATATGCTTTTTATACGTTCTGAAAATGTTTTTAGAAAATAAAAAAGGCTAATTTAGGTAGAGACATTATTTATGAGGAGAAAGTGTATTGTGTTTGTTTTTTAGACCAGGCATAATGTTACTGTCTTAGAACTCATTATGTTCCATCTTTGTACTTGTCATTTTACTATACCATTTCCTTACTATATATAACGGATATGACTCACATTATGTCGAAAACACTTACTAACACTCATCTGCTTCATATCCACCATACTGTGCTAATGTTTCCTTCAAATCTGCTTGCAAAAAAGTCTTCGTTGGTATGGGGTCATTGTTTGTTTTTTATTTTTTTTCTGTTCTTTTTATTTTTATTTTTTAAAGCGATAATATATGATACTTTTTATAATGTCAGGATGCCTCAGACTGTCAGCTGTCCCATATAATGAGCTACTAAGCAAAGTGCTGCAGAATTCTGTTGCAAAAAGTAAAGTTTATGATGTAGTGCAAACTGACTATGTATTTTGTACAATATTTAAGCCTACTGCTGTCTAGAAAAAGAAGATGTGACTATGTTATAAAGTGGGCCAAATTTATTAGAAAGTTGCATGCACTTTTTTCATAAATATCTCCTTATGTGCATATAAAGAAACATCAAACCGTTGAAACGTTTGGCGCTTTTATTGTGGGACATGGTCGAGAGCGGCCAACAATTTTGTAATAATTTATGCCAAGTTCCCAACTAGGGTACATTTTTTACGTGGGTGGGGATAAAATTAATTGAGCCTCTTAACGAATTTGGTACATCTTGCTACAATGCACCCCTCAGACTGGCGTGTGCAATATATGCCAGTCTTGATGAATGAGGGCTTTGGTGTTTTTTTACCTATTTGACTGGGTCATCTGCAGTCACCTACGGTAATTCTTCCATAGAGATGCACCCTCACAGAATGCTCTGTGTAACTTTCCCCTCAATAGCATTATTATTGCAAGAACAGTGTTCATCGGGTGTCATTCTCAGATGCAAAGGTGGTATCAGTTTTTCTTGGGGTGGAGGGGAAAAAAAAGTGGTTCTTCACCTTCTCCGTTATGTCAGTCCATGAAAATCGGACCACATTTGGATTTCAGAGCAGTCATTGACCGCTTCTGCCAGCGATTCAGCTGCTCCACATCAACAGAGCAGCTCATCCTTTTCGAGGCTGCTCCATTGATATAGCATCACTGCCGATGTCATGCTGATTAACATTGTCTCCCCGTAGTGAGGCAGCGAGATCCAGCTGTCAGTCAGCATCACATAGACAGTCACATCCCGTCAATGGAGCATTGCGGAAGAGAAGGCGCTGCTCTGTCAACATGATGCCAGGGGAAGCTAGTGAATCGCTGGCAGGAGAGCGGTCTGTGGCTGCTCTATGCCGACAGACATTGGCTGTGGGCAGAACAGTTAGGTAGCAACTATCTGCCTGTTAGTTCTTAGGCGCATAATAAAAATATATAGTGCTAGATAACCCTTTAATCCCCTTTGAAAGTATAGCATTTTTTCTTTTTGCTTTTTTTTACTTTTTATAAGTATTCTGTCTGAGTACTGCTGTACATAAGCGCTACTTCTTGTTCAGTAGCTTTTCTCAAGTTTCAGCCTCGTGATTAATCTAATTTTGCTATGTTGTGACAGTGAAGCCTGTCAGCCCTGTATACTCCTCTACTAAGATTGCCCCTGGACCAGCACGCTGAAAATGGTACCACACATGCAGTGTAGCAGAGAGACCCCCAAATGGTACCTCAGTAGCATTAGTCATCACTTCTGGTAAAATTAGAGCAATCCGGGCTCCATTTGACAACCGCCTCTGTGGACACCATAAAGTTTCAAAGGCATGTCAATTTGAAAATAACAACAATCAACCATTGTAGAATGTGGCGAGAAAGGAAAATTAGTTGGACAACACCTTTTACCCCTATCTGACATGTGATGTACATGTATGTCACACGTCAGGGGTCCGTATATTGAGAGGCCACAGAGCTAATCCCATTTCACACACAGTAGATGCCCAGGCAAGTGACAGCAGTGACTAGAGCTCGCTCGGATCACTCCTGTTCAACCCCATAAATCCTGTTTTCAATCTCCGATCCAAGCGTCATACTACTTTGGGTGACAATCACCACTTTCCCGCCCCTGCAACGCTATCACGGGTTACCAATAGATTGTTACGACCACGGAGGGCCTGCTGAAGACCATTATGGCTGCCATCTTTCTATTTTTGTGAAGACCAGCCCAGTCTTGATAGAAGACCATTCATTTTCCCTATATATTTGGCAATATAAGTCCTTTTATTTAAAATGATTCAAAAAATATGGAAAATAAATAATTATTTAAATAAAGTCAACTCACCATACATCTCCCAGTTAAAAAAAAAAGATGGTTAGGCTTTAAAATAAGTAGACATTTGGTTTCACCGTTTCCACACAGTCCTCATCTATCAAAATACAAAATTATTTAAGACCTACAGCAAGATCTGTAAAGCAAAAAAAAAAATTAAATCACCAGAATTGAGCTTTTTCAGTCCTACACCTCACCCAAAAAAAACTGTAAAAAGCAATCAAAGCAAAGTATACCAATGAAAGTACAACTCTTCTTCATGCAATCTTGCCCTGACACAATTTCATCGACTGAAGAATTAAAACGTCACAGAAAAACTGGAGAGACACCTTTAAAAAATATTAACAAATTTCTTATATTTTTCATTGCTTAAATAAGAAAAAACGTTACAAATTTGCTCTTATGTTAATGATACTGACTTGAAAAGTCATATTGCTAGGTCATTTTTACCACATTATTGAACATAGTAAAATCAACTCTGAAAAAATACAGTGGTGAAATTGCAGGTTTTTTTTCATAATTTTACAGCACTTGGACTTTTTTTCCCCATTTTCTAGTAAATTGTATGGTAAAGTGATTGATGTTCTTCAAAACTACAACTCATCTCAAAAAACACAAGCACCATCCAGCTATGTAAAAAAAAAGTTAAGGCTCTTGGAAGAGGGAAGGAAAAATTATTCACAGGACACGGTTAGATGTGTCGTATACACCATAATTTTGGCTCTGCCGTATTCCAATTGTCTCTTTGGAGAGGAAGAGGACTAGGACTGTAGCGCCAGCTATAGGAAGTAGCAATCCTAAAAGTCAATATCGACCCTTTAACAAGCCTGGCCACATGACTTTAAATAAAAGCCAAACCATAATCTCAATTTGGAAACACTGTGTTTTCGGGTACTGCCCCTCATCAGTGCAAAGTGTGAGATCTGGTTTGGCTGGGTGAGAAGCTTCTGACTAGGATCCAATGGGTAATGTTTCTCCTTGTGGAGAGTGACATGTCAAGCCTGACATGCCAAGGTGAGGAGACTTTTTAGCCTTGCAATGCTCCTCTGGGAAATTAAATATGCAAATTGTCTCCTCGGAGAGAAACAGGACTAGAACTCTAGTGCCATCTATTGGAAGTAGCAATACTAAAAGTCAATTTCAACCCTCCAACGAACCTTGCCAAATGACTTAGGATAAAATACAAATGCATTAGTGTCTATGGCTCTACCATAGACACTAATGCATAAACTTATTGTTTTCAGTGGTCAGGTATAGAAGCTGTTTGTGTGTGAGCATGATATTACTAAGGGCTAAGACGACTTGAAATTCATGCAGTTATTATGTACTTTTTTCTTTGTGCCCTTATGATGTATTCTTTCTATTTTAATGAATTGTGCAAAATATATAGTAAAAAATCATGTGCGGAAAGGTGGAAAACATTTAAATTGAATTTTAATTCATTCATCACCAACGCTATTATTAAGGGAATTATGTAACGTTTATTCATAATGAGCCGCATAGAACAGAGTATGAAAAGAAAAATGGATTGTATTCAAAAATGTACTATAGACACTGAAGGTTTGTTAACTTTACACCCGCAGATCTTTATTATCTTTATTATGTTAATTTAAGTGTCAAGAAGTTCCTCCCCATTGCATCTCCTTGGAGCGTTTTTGCCTGTGAAATGTAAGGTAGACCTTCCACAAACAACATACTTGTGCTATTTTTCTTTGACCATAACAGTCATGCTCAGATTGGCCTACCAAGGAGGCAGTGAATTCCCCGGTGGACCCTTAGTTTTATCAAAAGCAGCACATTGATGCTGTCACTAAAAATTGTCATTCCCACTCCTAGAGAGGAGCAGATGACATCTATAATCCTAACATCGTCACCATATGTACTGCCAACCAGGGTACACCACGTCCCTGTTTCTCCTCACTGCGTCTTTTTAGACCATTTCTGCCTGTGAACTGTATGGTAGACTTTATACAAACAACATACTTGTGCTGTTTTTCCATGATCATAATAGTCATGCTCAGACTGGCCTACTCAGAAGCCGAGGAATCCATGTCTGGGCCTTGTTCCTCACCACTGCATCTTTTTGGACCACTTCTGCCTGTGGACTGTATGGTAGACTTTATACAAACAACAAATTTCTTGTGCTGTTTTTGCATGACCATAATAGTCATGCTCGGACTGACCTACTGGGAAGCCGGTGAATCCCCCTCTCTGGGCCTTGTTCCTCCCCACTGCATCTTTTTGGACCATTTTTGCCTATGGACTGTATGGTAGACTTAACCAAACAACATACTTCTTGTGCTGTTTTCTATGACCATAACAGTCATGCTCGGACTGGCCTACTGGGAAGACGGTGAATCCCTCGCTGGGCCTTGTTCCTTCCCACTGCATCTTTTTGGACCATTTCTGCCTGTAAAATGTATGGTAGACTTTATGCAAACACCATACTTCTTGTGCTGTTTTTCTGTGACCATAACAGTCATGCTCGGACTGGCCTACTGGATGCTGGTGAATCTCCCGGTGGGACTTTCGGTTTATTAAAAGTGGCACACTGATGTTGTCACTACAAAATATCATTCCATGTTTGCCCCTAGAGAGAAGCAGATGTTTTATAGAATCTGAGCATCGCCACCATATTTACCCCCGAGCAACGCACACTAAGTCCCGACTACTTAATTAAGAACAACAGCTGTAGAACGTGGGGTGCTGTACAAGAAGAGAAGTCATAGAGCATGAAGAAGAGATGGCATAGGGGAGGACAAGACTTAGAGAGAGAGATGCTGGGCTACCAAGTAGGACATGTCCGTGCTGTGATGCTGGAGCTTTACCCAAACTCATCCTCCTAATTTGACAGAAGCAGTACTCTATCATACAGACTAATGTCAGGACCCAGAAAGGGATGAGCAGAGAAGACTGTCTTCTTCACTTACTCGGGCTCTTCCACACACATCTGATCACACTTTGGAGTCAAGCTTGCATACAATAATACTTTGGTGGCTGATGCTGGAGTGTGCAAGGAAATTAGCATTCCAGTTGCTTGCAATAACCCTTTATTTAAAAGGAACATGTGGAATGAGGAAATCTTCAGTAATTCTGTGTTCTCTTTGCTCTACAAACACATTCCCCAATGGTAGAGAGCAATCTAGTCCGTGAATACAATGATAAGTCTACAGTGCTAACTGACACTAAGTACAGTAAGAGAGGAAGGTCTGCAACTATTTCTTATTTACAGAGTTGGGTGATAATTTTTATGGGCATTTTAATGATTAGGGAGCAATATACACACGGTCAAAATTGTTGTTACCCCTCATTTAATGACAGAAAAACCCACAATGGTCACAGAAATAACTTGAATCTGAGAAAAGTAATAATAAATCAAAAATCTTTGAAAATGAACAAATGAAAGTCAGACATTGCTTTTCAACCATGCTTCCACAGAATAAAAAAAAAATAAAACTCAGGAAATAGGCCTGGATAGAAATGATGCTACCCTGAAAATAATGTGACAAAAGGGACATGTTAAATCAAGGTGTGTCCACTAATTAGCATCACAGGTGTCTACAATCTTGGAATCAGTGAGTGGGCCTGTATAGAGGGCTACAGATACTCACTGTGCTGTTTTTTTGACATGGTGTGTATCACACTCAACATGGACCAGAGGAAGAGAAGGAAAGAGTTGTCTCAGGAGATTAGAAAGAGATTTATAGACAAACATGTTACAGGTAAAAGTTATAAGACCATCTCCAAGCAGCTTGATGTCCTGTGACTACAGTTGCACATATTATTCAGAAATTTAAGCTCCATGGGACTGTAGCCAACCTCCCTGGATGTGGCCGCAGGAGGAAAATTGATGACAAATCAAAGAGACGGATAAACAGATTAAAGGTGAACTTCAAGCATATCAAGAAAAGAACACTGTCCCTCCTGTGAAACATGGAGGAGGCTCTGTTATGTTCTGGGGCTGCTTTGCCGCATCTGGCACAGGTGTCTAGAATCTGTGCAGGGTACAATGAAATCTCAAGACTATCAAGGAAGTCTAGAGAGAAATGTGCTGCCCAGTGTCAGAAAGCTTGGTCTCAGTCGCAGGTCATGGGTCTTACAACAGGATAATGACTAAAAACACACAGCTAAAAACACCCAAGAATGGCTAAGAGGAAAACATTGGACTATTCTGAAGTGGCCTTCTATGAGCCCTGACCTAAATCCTATTGAGCATCTTTGAAAAGAGCTGATACATGACATCTGGAAAAGTCAACCTTCAAACACGAGACAACTGGAGCAGTTTGCTCTTGAGGAGAGGGTCAAAATGCCTGTCGAGAGGTGCAGAAGTCTCATTGACACTTACAGGAATTGTTTGATTGCAGTAATTGCCTCAAACGGTTGTGCAACAAAATATTAAGTTAAGGGTACCATCATTTCTGTCCAGACCTATTTCATTAGTTTTATTTTTTTTCTAATTCTGTGGAAGCATGGTTGAAAAGCAATGTCTGACTTTCATTTGTTAATTTTCATAGATTTTTGATTTATTATTTATTATTACTGTTGTCAGATTCAAGTTATTTCTGTGACCATTGTGGATTTTTCTGTCATTAAACGAGGGGTGCCAACAATTTTGACCACATGTGTAGACTTACAAGCATAACGACAGATAACATTTCACATGATATCCTTAAATATCAAACAATATATCTAACAACAAACAATATTACACATAGGCTTAGCGTGCGTTCACACTAGCTGATGGCGGCCATTAAAGACCACCAATTGGCTAGCTACATGTAAGTTGACCGGACATGTCGAGACAGGCCAGACTTCCATGCACACAGAATGATGGTTAATACCAGGGGTGGCCACATGAGAGACCTTCACTATTGTGGAGGGCCGAACCAATAGGCTGAAATTAATTCTGCTCAATATTGATATTAACATATTTATTTGAATTATTTAATATTAATATTAATTGTATCACTTAATATTGATCAGAATTTAATATGCTGAGAACCCCCTATATACCATATTAGTGCTCACTTAGCCCCCCTTAAATACAATATAAGCCACCACATAGCCTCCCAATATTCAGTGTGAGCCCTCACATAGCCCCTTGTATACAGACACACATACTCACCTCGCTCCCCTTCCCCCGGCACCCTGCTCCGATCTTTGCTGTGTGCACTGTGCGCAATGTAGTGACATCATCGTGTCTTCTGCCTCAGCTGGACACACTGATTGGTTGGAGAAGGAGCTAGCAGCTCCCTCCTCCACCATTGTTTTCACTATCTGCATCATGAGGCTGCAGATAGTGGTGAAATTGGAACGTGGGCAAGGAGGGGCAGTGTCATGTATAGTGTACAGTTCCTATAGCGTCTTGTGCTTGGGTGCGAGGAAAACACAGGAGACATAGCTTGAAATGAAATGACTTGTATTACTTCATACAAGCATGCTGAAAAGTTCACACAGTTTGCAGGAACAGCGACAGGAGACACAGCAGGCCAGAGTAACTTCAAGCACTACAATAAATCTCCAAAGCAGGTTCAGGATCTCTTCTCTGTACCGTAATTCCTCTGCAAACATGGATTCACCAAGGCTTCCAGGAGTCAGGTCACAGACTGACTGAGGCTTGATTCAGGAGCACTGATTGTTCAGCTGAGGCTGCTTAAGAAGCAAGAGGGAAGAATCAGGGCGGGAACATGAAAACTGGAAACTCCATATTAACTGAGGGCAAGAGCTGCAGAAAGACAGAAAGCAAAATGGCCGACGGAAAACTGAGTTTCAAGGAACATGTCAACAGAGACAAAGAACCTTACATTACTCCCCCCTTAGGGACAACCTCCGGATGACCTCAGACCAGGCTTGTCAGGGTACCTCTGATGAAACTGGCGGAGCAGGCGAGGAGCATTTACATTATTGACTGGTTCCCATGAGTTGTCCTCCACTGGGTAGCCCTGCCATTTAATCAAATATTGCAACTGATTTCTGTACAACCTGGAATCTAGAATCCTTTCCACCATAAATTCTTCCTGACCATCGACCAGCACTGGGTCAGGGCAAGGAGAAGAACGTCCAGGAAACGTATTGGGTGTCGCAGCCTTTAGTAGGGATACATGAAAGACAGGGTGGATTCTCATAGTTCTGGGCAGTTGAAGACGACAAGCAACAGCACTTATAATCTTATTGATCTTATAAGGTCCAATGTACTTATGTCCCAATTTAGACGATGGAATCTTTAATTTAAGATTTCTGGTTGACAGCCAGACCAAATCTCCTACCTTGAAAGCTGGTGCAGGTTTACGAAATTTATCTGCTGCTTTCTTGTACCTTTCCTGAGCCAATTCTAGATTTTCCTTTAGAAGATCCATATTCTTTTGTAAAGAAGTGATTCTTTCAGCCACTGCCGGCAAGGGCGTATCTATGGGAAATCGAGGAAGAATGTTAGGATGATAACCTAGATTGGAGTAAAAAGGAGACTGCTTAGTGGAGGCGCTCTGAGAGTTGTTATAAGAGAACTCAGCCAGTGGAAGTAGATCCACCCAATCATCCTGTAGGTGGCAGATAAAACAGCGGAGATACTGCTCCAGGGTCTGATTGGTTCGTTCTGTCTGTCCATTAGTCTGGGGATGAAAAGCAGAAGAAAGGTTTACTTTAATGTCCAATGCTGCACAGAAATTTTGCCAAAACCTTGAAGTGAATTGCACCCCTCGATCCGAAATGACCTCATCCGGTACTCCATGTAAGCGAAACACATTCTTAATCATCAAGTCTGATGTCTGTTTTGCAGTGGGTAAGCCGACACAAGGGATAAAATGAGCTGCCTTTGTTAGATGGTCAACCACCACTAGAATGGTGTTCTTCCCTTGAGAGGTTGGTAACTCCACAATGAAGTCCATAGAAATGGATCCCCACGGGCGGGACGGGGTGGGAAGAGGTTGCAACAGACCAGTTGGTGAGGAGCGAGGTGTTTTACATCTTGCACAGACTTCACATGAAGTGACATAGTTTAAGACATCTTTCCTGTAAGTGGGCCACCAAAAGAAACGAGAAAGAAATTCTTGTGTCTTTAGAATTCCCCTATGCCCGGCTATCTTGGAATCGTGGATGAGTTGCAATACTCTCAATCTGACTGTTTCAGGTATATACAGACGTTGTCCCTGAATCCACACACCATTCTTAAAGACAAGACTTACGTCCCTTGGGGGTTGAGCCAACAAAGAATCCGCATGGTATGCTTCCTTGATGTCCTTAAGTAGGTCTTGATTATGAATCACTCCCAGGAATCTAGAGTCAGGAAGAATAGTCTTAGGAGGAGTAAGTGGACGTGTCTCTGCTGAATGAATCCTAGAGAGTGCATCAGCCTTTCCATTGCGCGATCCTGGTCTATAAGAAATGACAAAATTAAATTGGTTTAGGAAAAGATTCCAGCGAGCCTGGCGAGGAGTCAGGCACTTAGCCGACCTGATAAATTCAAGGTTATGATGGTCTGTCAGGACGACTATTTGCTGTGCAGCTCCCTGAAGAAGGTGTCTCCATTCCTTGAAGGCGGCAATAATGGCCAACAATTCTCTATTGCCCACATCGTAGTTCCTCTCAGCCGAAGACAACTGCTGGGAAAAGAAGGCACAGGGATGCAAGACATTCTTCTCACCTGTTCTCTGAGAGAGTATAGCTCCAACGGCACAGTCTGAAGCATCCACCTCTATTATGAAGGCAAGCTCGGGGTTGGGATGTACTAAGATAGGTGCGGTGGTAAATTTATCCTTTAAACAGGAAAATGCTTCCTGAGCTTGCGGGGTCCAGGAGAACCTAGACTGTTTCCGGGTAAGTTGGGTGATAGGTGACACTACCTCAGAAAAATTCTTAATGAAACGTCTATAGAAGTTGGCAAACCCGATGAAACGCTGCACCTCCTTCACATTTCTAGGAATTGGCCAATCCTTGATGGCTTGGGTCTTGCTTCCATCCATACTAATCCCTTGCGTAGATAGTACATACCCCAGAAATTGAATTTCGGTCCTATGGAATTCACATTTTTCAAGCTTGATGTAGAGATGGTTTTGTCTTAGGCGTTCTAAGACCATTCTCACATGTCCATGATGTTCCTCTGTGGAGTTAGAAAAAATTAGAATATCATCCAGATAAATCATCACAAATGTATCTAGGAGATCCCTGAAGATATCATTCACGAAGTGTTGGAAAGTGGCTGGGGCGGTACTCAGACCAAAAGGCATAACTAGATATTCAAAGTGTCCATAGCGTGACCTGAAAGCAGTCTTCCATTCATCCCCAGGTCTAATACGGACCAAGTTATAGGCCCCACGGAGATCCAGTTTAGAGAAAATTTTGGCATGCCGCACTCTCTCCAACAACTCAGGGATTAAAGGCAATGGATAACGGTTTCTAATAGTAACCTTATTGAGTTCCCTATAGTCTATGCAGGGTCTCAGAGATCCATCTTTCTTCTTCACAAAGAAGATGGGTGCACCTGCGGGAGATGAAGAGGGACGTATGAAGCCCTTGGCTAAATTTTCGTCTATATAATCCTTCAAAGCTTTTAGTTCGGGCCCCGCTAGGGGGTAGATCTTACCAAAAGGTATCTCGGCTCCGGGCAATAATTCAATTGGACAATCATATGGACGGTGAGGAGGAAGCTGATCAGCGTTCTTCTTGTCCCATAAATCCACATAGTCCTGGTATACAGCTGGTAGTTCAGGGACTGACATGGTTCCTTTAGGAACAGAGCAAGCTGAAACTCCTTGACTCATCTGTTTCTCCAAAAAGTGTAATTCCTTGGTCTCCCAGTTAATCGTAGGATTCTGCGCCTGTAGCCATGGTAGCCCTAGAATGATGGGAAAGTGGGGAGAAGAGATAAGCAAAAAAGACATTTTCTCCTGATGATCTTTACCCATAAGGACCCTCAAAGGCTCTGTTTCTTGATCCACTGGTCCAGAAGTCAGTAGAGAGCCATCCACAGTCTCCATCTGTACTGGAGTAGCCTTCTTCACTGAACGTATCCCCTGTTTCAGAGCAAAGGAGATATCCATAAAATTTCCACTTGCTCCTGAGTCGATCATAGCAGAGCTAGACACCCAGACTGAGTCAACCCAGAGTTTGATGGAAAGGAAGCAATGAGAATTGTTTCTTTTACAACTCAGCTGGGACACCGCTGAGGAAACTTGAAAAATTGCAGCGTTTATACCGTCATCGTCCCCAGAACTAACAGAGTTTAAGTCCGAGAAATCAAGAGCTCTTGCAGCAGATCTCTCTGGAGCCTGAGGCTTGGACATGACAGAGCTCCTCTCGCAACACTCACAGTGAATGACTGCTGCAGTAGTCTTACGAGAACGGCTGGGGCAGTTTATAATGAAGTGCCCTGACTTACCACAGTAGAAACATAGATTTTCCTTTATACGATGTTCTTTGCGTGCATCACTAACCCGTCTTTGTAAAGAGTCCACCTGCATGGGTTCAGGTTCTGGTTCCCTTGTGATCCTACTCAAAGGTTCCTTAGCTGAGGAGGGAGGTAGTAAAAGGTTAGTGCGATTATTTTCGAACCATCTCTCTTGTCTGCGTTCAGTCAGACGAGCATCAATACGGATACAATAGTTAATAAAGTCACCTAACGCAGTGGGAGGGTCGGCACGAGCAAGTTCATCCTTAATCAGTGGAGACAACCCTTTCCGAAAAATAGATTTTTTAGCGGAAGTGTCCCAAGTGGTATCAAGAGCCCATCTCCTGAAATCCAGGGCATATTCGGCTACTGAACGCTTACCTTGGCGCAAAGTTAACATGGCTGCTTCAGCTGTTGCACCTCGATTGGGGTCATCAAACACCTGCCCCATGGCTGAAATAAAAGCATCAAGGTGATTCAAACAATCATCCTCAGTCTCAATCAGAGGGTTTGCCCACATCAAAGCCTTATTGGTAAGCAACATGATTATAGTAAGCACTTTGGATCGTTCAGTGGGAAATTGTGAAGCATGTGCAGAGAAAAATAAATTGCATTGATTAATAAATCCCCTGAATTTCTCACGTTCACCGCCAAAACGAAAAGGAGGTAATTTGGGGATCCCAGAACTTGGGGTTATGGCAGGAGCCTGGGCTCGTTCCTCTAGAGCCTCAATCCTGGCTCGCAATTCCTGGGTAGTCTGTCCAAACACTTGCAAATTATGATTAGTGAGGTCCTGTAGGCTTGCAAAACGGGTTTTTAAAGTCTGTACATCTGAAAGGATTGTATCAGTCACTCCGCAAAGTTCCTTTATGCGGGCCTCCATCTTCCAGATCTTTTAAGGCAGAGGTGCTGGAAGGAGAAGAGGAAAGGAAAAAAAAAAAAACAATAGTGTTTACCTGTGGTAACACTCCAGAGTAAAATTTTAAGGGAATGCGCTCACCTGGAATGGTTGTGAGAAGTCACAACCACTGTCATCACATAAGGTATTAAACGGACATCTGATATCCCCAGTCACAGCAGACACGGCTTTCCCAGACCCAGCAGACACTAAACATTGGCTCCTGAATCTTGTCATGTATAGTGTACAGTTCCTATAGCGTCTTGTGCTTGGGTGCGAGGAAAACACAGGAGACATAGGTTGAAATGAAATGACTTGTATTACTTCATACAAGCATGCTGAAAAGTTCACACAGTTTGCAGGAACAGCGACAGGAGACACAGCAGGCCAGAGTAACTTCAAGCACTACAATAAATCTCCAAAGCAGGTTCAGGATCTCTTCTCTGTACCGTAATTCCTCTGCAAACATGGATTCACCAAACAGCAGGTTTCCAGAGTTCAAAAGTGTTCCAAGGTTCCTCAGTAGGGAATAGCTGGAGTACAAGTCCAAGGCTTCCAGGAGTCAGGTCACAGACTGACTGAGGCTTGATTCAGGAGCACTGATTGTTCAGCTGAGGCTGCTTAAGAAGCAAGAGGGAAGAATCAGGGCGGGAACATGAAAACTGGAAACTCCATATTAACTGAGGGCAAGAGCTGCAGAAAGACAGAAAGCAAAATGGCCGACGGAAAACTGAGTTTCAAGGAACATGTCAACAGAGACAAAGAACCTTACAGGCAGCCACATGGTGCATCCTATTGGACAATGTTTTCAGCCCTTTGGCTTTCTTTGTCCGTGGGCCGGACGGGAACAGCCAGTGGGCCAGATGTAGCCCACGGGACGCACTTTGCCCATGTGTGGTTAATACGATCATTTTCTGTACAGCGGGCTGTGAACCTCAACTACCACGGAATGTTCTCTGGTACTTGCTTCTGTTTGTAAAGTATTTCGTACAGCGCTATGGCATGTGGGGGGTCTGCTGAGGAGGCGTAATGGTAAAAATAATGGTCAACTTGACCCTCAGATTGCGGCATTACTTACAGAGTACTTCTCACAATGTGAAGCGGGCTGCACTTCTGACACTAACCAGTTGTGGGTGAAGGGCAGCTGGGAGGCAGTTTGAGCAGTGATCTTACACTCGTTGCTGCAAGTGGCTATTACATAGCACCATTTACTCATTCTGCTCTTATTTTAATGCTCTTTTGGGATCATGAGACAAATTTTAAGTTCCAAAAATAAATAAATTGTCATGGGCTAAATCTAGACATCACCATGTTCCAGCTGTTGTGGCCCTAAAAGAAAATGATTGAGAAGTTTTGATTTAAAAGATAGCAGTCTGTATGTGCTCAGCTCCTGCAGTGTCAGAGCGCACCGTCATAGTCTCTCCTGTCGGCATCGGCCACCCCCTGCTGTGTGATCCTGTGTGCAGTAAGCTGCCGATGCAAACAGGACAGGGCGATTATAGAGAATCTGCACACACTGACACTGTGGGGGTTCTTTACTCCTGCAGTGTCAAGGGTATGCCACACTAAACAATATCGCTAACGGGATCGCTAAAAAAACGTCACTATTTAGCGATCCTGTTAGCGATGTTGTTCAGTGCGGCAGCTTCCAGCGACGAGCTTCCTGCTGTGATCTCGCTCGTCGCTGGAATCGTTCCGGACCCTATTTTCTCGTCGGCGCTCCCGCTGGGTAAGTATCTAATCACTGTGTGGCACCTTTTCTTAGCGATTTAGCGGTACTTTTGTACCGCTAAAGTCGTTAAGAAGATCGCTAACGGCGATAGCGTCGTTAACTATATCGCTAAATGTGGCCGCATTTAGCGATATAGAAACAATCCCGCTAGCGATCTCATTAGTATGCAACGCTAACGAGATCGCTAGCGGGATAGCTTAGTGTGGCAGTACCTTCAGTGTGTGCAGGACTGAGGATTCAATAGAGGCAATGCCCAAGTGCTGTCAATCATAACAAAGGAAGTGATGGAGGATGGTAATGGAAGGGGCGGAACGGTGCACCAAGCATTTGGCCACTCCAGGGGTGCACCTAAGCCCCCTCATTTACATATCTAATAAAACTTTTGATATAAAACTAAATATTTAAAATCTGAGCCACAAGTATGATTTTTATAGGGACTGAGCCCCCAATGTAAACATATAAATGGTGTAATGTACATATTGGGGGGACAGACTTCCTTTAAATATCCTTTATTCTGTGAAGATTTGAGACTTAAGATGTAACTGTCTTAGGAGAACTCCCAGCAGTGTCTGCCTCTAGCTCCTCCCCAACCCCTCTCCATAGGACTTAATGAGCACCAACTGCCATCTCATGTCAGTAATGTAAGATCTGTAATCTATGAAGACAGATTTTACCCGATAATTTAGTATTTTGAATGATGAGACCAGAAGGAGAAGATTTCTCTGATAAGATATATTACAAAGTCTCATATTCTGATGTGCATTATTGATTTATGGGGGGAGGGAGGATTATGTGTTCATGAATAGTATTTATTGAATATTATATTAAGATTGTTGGGTAAATGACACAGTGCCCCGTCCAGCAATCTTCTGCTTTCTAGTATGGGGCAATATAAAAGCAAGCAGAATTCTGCACAGACTGCTGGGCCACCTTAACATCCCTACCGACCTGGACTTTAACATTAAGAAGGGGAAAAAATGATCCCTTTAGTTTGATGTTTGAGCTAGTGCACATGATGATTACCAAGTAAATAACCTTTAATCCCATCACATTCTTGTCAGAAGGCGTGAGTGATTGATCTCTGCTCTGAAGGCCATAGGGAACATAGCAGAACCATGCAAAAGGTTGATTCCTGGAGGAATAAAGCCTTGGAAATGGAAGACAGGCCAATTACTCCTTGTGCTCTAACATACGTTTACTATGTGGAAAAAGCCTAAGGACACTGGAAGACTCCTCTTGAAGGGGAGAAATGTTCAGTAATATTGTGTGACAATTATAGATACATTTGAGCACAACTCAAAAAGGTAAATATAATAAAAGCCAAATGTGTTAGTAAAAAAAAATGTGATTTCCTCTTCGTGTGATACAATAATCTTATCATATACCGCTAATAAGAAAAGTTGGTATGCAAAATGTCAGCTCTGTGTGAACTGACATTTTTCATACCAACCTTTATTTCTTATTATATAAGAATACTGTATAATTCATTGATAACAAAGCTAGTTGCATATTTACTTTCAAAGAAATTTTGGTAGATTTGCAATATTTGTTTTTTTAACCCTTTGGTGCCGGAAATTTTTCTTTTTGCACTTTTTTTTTACTCCCCTTTTTTCCAAGAGGCATAAATTGTGGTTTTTTTTTGCCCATGAACATGATGAAAAGAAAAAATGGCAATTACGCCATTGTTTTTTTTAATTGGGGGGGCTGCTGGTTTTACAGCATTTGTTATGTGGTATAAATTACCTGGCATTATAATCCTTTGGTCAGTATGAGTACGGCGATTCTGAACTTGTGAAGTTTTTTTATATAGATTTTAGTGGTAAAACAAATTGGAAATTTTTGTTAAAAAAAGTTGCCATTTTCTGAAATCCGTAATTTTTTTATATTTGTTAGTCACAGGAGCTTTGTGAAGGCTTGTTTTTTGCGAGCCAAGCTATATTTTTATAACGGAGATGGGAAAAAGGCGAAGTTCATATCCAATTACGGTAACTCCTTTCACCTCACTGACGTCACCGCGAGCGTGAGAAAGGTCTCACACTCGCGGTGCCATCAGAAAGGTCATCGAAGTTAAGTGCCATTGAACTTCTTTCACCTCGATGACATCAGTGTGTGCGCGATGAGAAGTTTCCCATGATGCTCGCACTGATGTCATTGAGGTGAACAGAGTTCATTGGATATAAACTCCTCTCACCTTTTTCCCATCACTGCGAGGCACTGAGCTGTGAAAGCACATGCACCTCAGTGTCTGTGCTGCCTGGCATGCTGAATGCTCACATCATGCCAGCCCTCAGCGTGCCAAGTAGATGTAGCAGAGCTAGAGTCGTCTTTGGACAAAATGGATTATCTTATCGTCGCAGAGGTGAGGAATATGGTTGTTTATTTTTTTAACTCTTTTACAGGGAACATGGGCATCGGAGGATTATCTTCACGTCGGGGACAAGTGAGGGATATGGTTGTTCATTATTTTAGTTCTTTTACAGGGACATGGCCATCAGAGGATTATCTTCACCTCTGGGACAGGTGAGGGATATGGTTTTTTATTATTTTAATTCTTTTACAGGGGACATTGGCTTCAGTGGATTGGATGGAACGGTGAGTATAAGTTTTCTTTTTCTTTTTAAATAAACATATTTACTTCAAGTAAAGGACTTGATTCAAGGTGTTTTTTATTTACAATATGACTATGGTGTTAGTAATGGGGGTGTCTTATAGACGCCTCTCCATTACTAAACCCTGGGCTTGATGTCATCTGACAATACAAAGCTGACATTAACCCCAATACTATCACCCCACCTGCCAACACACCAGGGCAAGTGGGAAGAGTGAGGCTAAGTGCCAGAATTGGCGCATCTTATGAATGTGACTTTCCTGGGGTGGCTGAAAGCTGATGTTTTTAGTCTGGGAGGGGGCAATATCTATGGCCCCTTTCTAGCCTATTAATATCGGTCCCCAGCTATCTGCCTGTCCTTTGCTGGTTATTAATTATAAGGGGAACCTACGTTGTTTTTTTGGGGGGTTCTCCCATTTTAATAACCAGTAAAGGCTTAGTATACAGCTGTGAGCTGATATTAATAGCCTGGGAAGCTCCATGGGTATTACCCCTTCCCTGGCTATAAACATCTGCCCCCAGCTATCCACTTTCCCTCTGCTGGTTAGTAAAATTTCAGGGGATCGCACACCATTTTTTTTTCGGAAAATAATTTATTTAGTAATAAAATAAATGTACAATATGTATGTATGTATGTGTATATCTACTTAAGTATATGTCCTTGGAAAACTGTTTAAATGACACAGAATCACTCTATGTAAAAGCTCATGTTATCATCTTAAAATCGCATGCATTAGCATGTCATTCGGATGTCAGTTGGATGTTAAGTTGTAAAAATCACATTGCACTTGCATGAAAATCGCATGCCACTCGCCCGACTTTTCACAAACAATATCTCACCTTTTTTTTTTTTTCTTTTATTGTGATGGGCCCTTAAGGTGCACATTCATCTTTAATGAACATAGTACTTTTACCTGCTGTCCTGCGTTACCAGCTGTAATGGTCCTCACTGTCCCATATACTGTCCTGCTCTGCAGCATCGGTGCTTCTTGTCCGGCTTAGTGAGTCCACCTCACCAATTGAACCCACAACCAAATTGAATACAAACTTGAAATACTTCAGATCTGTTGATGGCAAATTCAGCTGTGTACTGTCATGACTTCAGATGGAATAACAAGAAAGCCATTTAGAACGGACTGCTATTTTGGAGATTTATTCTGTAATTGCGTTCTGGAGTTTTTTCAGCAACATTAGTAACTAGGTTCAGCAAATCACCACTTATTGTCAATGCATTTCCATTTCCAAAGAACAAAGCAAAATATTTTTGCATATGTTCTGTCAGAGTAAGTGCTTCTTTAAATGTCACTTAGGCGATAACTATTAGGATAATCTTCAATTATATGGCTAAGAGAGACACAAGCCTATTTTCTCTCTGAGTACCATTTGGACGGGTTGTACTGTAGGTCCGCAGGTAGAATAGGAATTTTTATGCTGTAACTAGCCAGTACGTTCAAGTCGGTAGATAATGACGTGGTCTGGGACCTCTTTCTTTCCTTTAAAACAAGTTCACTTTTATACACCGAGGAAAGACGTGGTCTCCAAAGCTGCGAAAAAGTTGTTTCTTTGTCTTATTAGCAGGACAGGGCTTGAAAGGGTTTCTCAGCTTGCGGAATCTCTGGGAAACCT
>JARQOD010000001.1:467663421-467755015 GCA_033576555.1 Oophaga sylvatica
TTTTTTTAAAAATTGATTTTAATTAAATGTGGTGTTTTATTTTTTTTTAACAAAAGGTTTAAAATGATAGTTGATAATTGACAGCCTCAATTATTAACCTGGCTTAAAGTCCCCCTTCCAAAGAAAGGTGGTTTAACAATTATTAAACCCCATTAGCCACGCACGGGGAAAATGGGAATGAGGGGAAGGCCAAAAAAAGGGGCCATTAATTATAGATTTCCCTTTTTTCTTGGGTGGTGGGGGCGATTTTTTGCCGGGGGGGGACAAATTAAATGCACCCTCCTAGGCTTTTTTATCTCCCCCCACGGGTTTCCCGTCTGGGGGAAAAAAACGCGGAAGCCCACGCTTTTTTTTTTAAAACGAATACACTTTAAATTTTCCCCTAATGTTGACTTTTGCACCATACATCATGTTTTTGTTAGAAAAAACCCCAAATCAAGCTACTGAAATGACGATTAACTCTAGTAAACCATGTGTCATTTATGGGGTTGTAAATTTCACAAACCTGCAATTGAATTAGCGGTATTTACTAGTTAAACTATAAATATATAATATATGGCACAATGACGTGTGTATAAATATAATTATATATAAGTTTTTTCTATGGTTTTTATCTAGTGTTTTGTGAGCTGCGTGTGTTTTTTACGTACCGGGGGAATTGCCGGTTTTTCAAAGGACCCGGTGCGTATAAATCGGACGACTTGCATGGTGCGATGCTGTCCGATTATTTCTCGCACCCATTGACTGTTTTGGCGAGTCTCATCCGAGAATCGCAGCAAACGCTGTTTTGCAGGATTTTTTTTCTCACCGATTTCGGTGAGAAAAAAAATCGAAAAATGAGATGTACCTTTAAAATTTCATTGGTCCGAGACAACCCCATTTTTTATGGCTTGCATCACCCTTTTTTTTTCTCCAGTGATATGAACCCTTAGGGAAAGTGGCCCCTGCGATTTTCTGCACTTTGATACGCACACTATCTGGAGTAGTCTTTAAAATGGGCTTTGGGTGTATTTGCCACCCCCCCCCCAAATTTAAATTTGTGTAGGAATTAATTGGCCCTACCCGAGTAAGCAACTGTTGTTTTCTTTTGTGTGTGGTTTCATTGTGACTCTCCGTTTTGGTATTTAATTGACATTTAAAAATAAAAATGCGTCCTTTTAGTGAGCTGGGAAAGAGCCGTCGGGCAAAAAACTCCATACTTATGCTGCGTTGTATCTTGGCAGACCGGGAAAAAAACATCTTAAACCACACCGTAGCCTTTTAGGTTTTAATGAAGCTCTGTAAGGGTTGTGCTACGTGTTTTGAAATCTGCAAAAAAGTGCTCAAAAAACCTCTTCCTAGTAAAAACCACTTGCTCGCATATGTTCGGGCTTTTGAGGTCTTTTAACCGCTTTTGCTTTTAAAAGAGCAAAAAAGTTAAAAGAAGGCCCCAACCATTGTTATATTTCAACTTTTTACTTTAAAGTCAATAGGAAGTCTCAGTGTCGGACTGGGATGCCAAGGACCCACCAGTACCAAGAGGGTGGTGACCCACTCCTCCACAGAGGCCCACCGGAGGATTCTCCTGTTCTACCGTGGGCCAGTCCAATCCTGGTCTCAATAGACGCCCAGGTGTGTTTTTGAGCGTTTTCCCAGCATTTTTGCTTCAGAAACTCTTAGTGGTATCTTCATTGTTGAATGGAGAGAAATTAAACAGTAGAAGATGACCCAAAAACAATGGAAAAACACTAAAAAAAAAAGCACTGATGAAGTAAGCGCTCGGGAAACAACCAAAAAGATTAAAAAAGTCAATACTGGAAAAAAAAACACCAAAGGGTCCTGAAGCACCTTTCCTTGGAAAACTCTGCTACACATAGAAGAGCCATACCTTTGCTACTATGTTTTTTAACCCCGGAGCTTTTTTCGGTTTTGCGTTTTCGTTCCCCTCCTTCCCAGAGCCATAACTTTTTTATTTTTCCATCAATATGGCTATGGGAGGGCTTATTTTTTGCGGGATGAGTTGGTCTTTTGAATTACACCATTGGTTTTACTATGTCTGTCGTATACTAGAAAACGGGAAAAAAATTCCAAGTGCGGTAAAATTGCAAAAACAGCGCAATCCCACACTGTTTTTTTGTTTGGCTTTTTTGCTAGGTTCACTAAATGCTAATATTAACCTGCCATTATGATTCTCCAGGTCATTACGAGTTCATAGACACTGAACATGTCTAGGTTCTTTTTTATCTACGTGGTAAAAGAAAAATTCCAAACTTTGCTAAAAAAAAAAAAAAAAAAAAAAAAAAAGCCGGCACTAACAACAATAGAGGTTTCCAGGAGACCTTGGGTTGTCATGCTGATGCACCAGTGACCTGCTATCATGTGATGTGGGTCACCAGTGTGCGTATTTCCGGCCTGATGGCTGAAAGTGCCATTTAAATGCCGCTGTCAGCATTTGACAATAAAAAAATATTTAGAGTTGAGAGTCCTCAGCGGACTCTCAACTCTAAATATTAAATATTTTTCTATCTACTGGCTAACACGGTACGAAGATATACATCTTTACTGTATCAGCATTTGACAATGGCATTTAGCTAGTTAATAGCCGCGGGTGGATCGCGATTCCACCCGCTGCTGTTGTGGGCACACGTCAGCTGTTCAAAACAGCTGACATGTCCCTGGAAAGATTTGGGCTCACTGCTGGAGCCCACATCAAGGGAGGGGGGTACTGACATCTGTGTACTATTACGCCTGATGTCAGTAAGGGGTTAAAAAAAATTTTTAAAAAAATGAAGCAACAAAGATAAACTAAAAGCAAAATCTGGCCACTTTTGACCTGATGACAGGTTCAGGTTCTCTACACCTAGAGACAATTTTTTTTTGTTTAATTTAGTTGGGGCTAAAAGTAATTTTTGCAATTCAGTTTCATTACAAATTTTGCACTGTTTTGCTTTTACACACTGTTTCCCTTCAACTTTGCTGAGATCTGCGGTCATAAATCAACCGAGAGTACTTAAAAAAAAAAAAAGACATAAAAAAGTTAGAAACTTTCTCAGACTGAACTCACTGACAGATTCTCTGTTCTCTTATTCTGCAGCCAGCAATAGATTAAGCCCAACGAATTGTGCAAAATGATTGATGAAACCCAATTACAAATACTATTTTTAGCCAACAATACTTGCATTTAAGTAATAAAAAAAATTGTTTCTTCCCATTAATTGACTCCATAAACTAATAGTTGATTGATTGTTTCAGAAATTCCTAAAATATTCCAAAGCCATTTTTTTTCTCATCCGATGATCTCTCTTTTTTTCCTTTCTGTGATTGGTGCGCCCGTTTTTCCTTATTATATGAATGTCTGCTTCCCGGCCCGCGTGTTTCTGTGTAGTAACAGTATTACGACTCCTTGGTAAGATGATATGGCCTTTTTTTTATATAGGAAAATGATTTGTTGTGGTTTGGACGTGACAGGCAGTGAACAGGTTAACCCCCGGGGAGCTCAGGTTTGGGGGGTTTAATTTCTGATTAGTTTAAAAAGACAGAATATTGCTATGAAATGTAACTTCCTCGATGTTGAAAGCCCCGCCATAAATCCAGGTATAAACTGTTACATGACATTGCAGTGAACTCAACGGTCCACATTGTAACAGGCATCTTCCCCCGCAGTGTTTTCTTTGGCAGGATCCCCCAGCAGGCTCTTGTAAATCACCTGGTGACCCCTTGCTCATACTGCTAGGGGGGATGGCTTCCAGTGATGAAGCTCCATGAACTCAGGACTTTAAAGTTTTCCAAAATAGGTCCTGGGTGTGGCATAAAAAAGATATACAATAGGGTACAAAAATAGGAACAAAACCGCTACATGTAGACACAATAGCAGTGATACAATGTAGTGGGCAGCACAGTGGCTCACTGGGTAGCACTATATATATATATATATATATATATATATAGGTCAGCATGGTGGCTCAGTGGGTATCACTGTACTACATATATAGGGCAGCACGGTGGCTCAGTGGTTAGCACTGTACTATATATAGGACAGCACAGTGCCTCAGTGGGTAGCACTGTACTACATAGGGCATCATGGTGGCTCAGGGGGTAGCACTGTACTAGATATGGGACAGCACGGTGGCTCAGTGGTTAGCACTGTACTATATATAGGACAGCACGGTGGCTCAGTGGGTAGCACTGTACTGTATAGGGCATCATGGTGGCTCAGTGGGTAGCACTGTACTATATCTAGGACAGCACAGTGGCTCAGTGGGTAGCACTGTTTCTTCCAGTAATGAAGCTCCTTGAACTCAGAACTTTAAAGATGGGACTAAAGTTTCACAAAATAGGTCCTGGGTGTGTAAAAAAAAAAAATGACCTCAACTTTGATAAACAATGGAGTACAAAAATAGGAACAGAAGAACTACATATAGACACAACAGCTGCCAACACAGCAGTAATACAACATAGTGGGCAGCACTGTGGCTCAGTGGTTAGCACTGTACTTTATATAGGCCAACATGGTAGCTCAGTGGTTAGCACTGTATTATATATAGGCCAGCACGGTGGCTCAGTGGTTAGCACTGTACTATGTATAGCGTAGCATGGTGGCTCAGTGGTTAGCACTGTACTATATATAGGTAAGCATGGTGGCTCAGTGGTTAGCAATGTACTGTATATAGAATCATGGTGGCTCAGTGGTTAGCAGTGTACAATATATAGGGCAGCACGGGGTGCTCAGTGGTTAGCACTGTTGCTTAGCAGAACTGGGGCCCTGGGTTCAAATCCCACCAACGATGACATCTGCAAGGAGTATGTATGTTCTCCCCGTGTTTGCATGGGTTTTCTCCGGTTTCTTCACACACTCCAATTGGGACAGTGATGATGATGTCTGTAAAGTACCGCGGAATTAAAGGCGCCATATAAGAGAATATAATAAATAATAGGGGTCATAATGTCAATAATGACAATCTAATATATGCTTACCTTGTAATGTCTTCACATCCTGTTCTGTCCAGATGTGTCCGGATCCCAGAATTCCAAGCGGTGGAGATTTACCGACCGCCATATTGGGACACCCAAGTGATGGGTGTCTCAATATGGAACATGCTGGTGGTACCAGCCTCTTGCGCGGTACCACCAGCGGAACACCGTCGCACCACACACGCACATACACACACACTTTATACGCCGTACGCACCACACACTGTATACGCTGTGCGCACCACACACACACATATATTGTATACGCCATACCACACACACACACTGTATACGCCGTACGCACGACACACACACACTGTTTACGCCATACGCACCACACACACACACTGTATACGCCGTACACACCGCACACACACACACTGTATACGCCGTACGCACCACAAACACACTGTATACGCCGTATGCACCACACACACTACGCCGTACACACCACACACACACTGTATACGCCGTACGCACCACACACACAATGTACAGGGGTTGGACATAATAATGGAAACACCTGGAAACATCATCAAAAGTTAGTTTAATATGGTGTAGGTCCACCTTTTGCGGCGATTACAGCCTCAATTCTCCGAGGTATGGATTCATACAAGGTGTGAATTGTTTTCAAAGGAATTTTAGCCCATTCTTCCGTTAAAACACCCTCCAGTTCTTTGGGCGACGATGGCGGCGGAAATCGACGTCTTACTTGAATCTCTAAAATCGACCATAAATGCTCAATAATGTTGAGGTCTGGGGATTGTGGGGGCCAGATGAGATGCTCAACTTCATTAGAATGTTCCTTGTGCCATGCTTTAACCATTCTAGCTGTATGAATTGGTGCATCATCATCCTGAAAGATGGCGTTCCCCTCCGGGAACAGTGCTTGAACCACAGGATGCACTTGGTCACCCAAAATGCCTAAATAATCGCGGCTGTTAATTCTTCCATGAAGTGATATCTTTGGCCCGGCGGATCTCCACGAAATAGCACCCTAGATCATCACAGAACCTCCGCCATGTTTTACGGTTGGGAGAAGGCAGTCTGGATGGAATGCTTCTTTTGGCTGTCTCCAAACGTACACGCGGCCGGAGGTCGGAAATAGGGTAAACGATGATTCGTCTGAGAATATCACATGTTTCCACGGCTCGAGGGACCAATTCTGGAGGTTTCTTCACCACTCTAAACGCTTGGAAACATTTGTCATTGAGAGCAGCGGTTTTCGAATTGCTGCTCTTCCGTGGAATCCAGATTTGTTCAGCTCCCGACGAACCGTTTTTGTGGAAACTGGGTTCTGTAGGTGTTCATTGAGCTCAGCAGTGATTTTCGGAGCCGTGGTCTTGCGATCCTCTCTCACAATTCGCTTTAGAGTCCAACGGTCTCTCTCAGTCAACTTCCACTTTCGGCCGGACATGTGCTTTGCTGCGGACGTTTTTCCTTCTCTTTCAAACGCAGTCATTACTTTAGAGACAGTACCTCTTGACACGCCAAGCATTCGGGCACTTTCGGTTACACTAGCGCCTGCCATACCAGCACCAACAATTTGTCCTCTTTGAAAACCCGAGAGGTCTGCCATTAGTATCAGGTTCTCATCAATGTTCTTACAATTATGCAAAACAAACAGTTAATTTACATACACATATCACATAACACAAATAATCAACTACAAAACATTACCATATGTCACGGTTTGCATGTTTATAACATGTTCGAAGATTATGATGCCAAAACGTTAGGTGTTTCCATTATTTTGTCCAACCCCTGTATATGCCGTACGCACCACACAAACAATGTATACGCCGTATGCACCACACACACACACACACACTGTATACGCTGTATGCACCACACACACATATATACTGTATACGCCATACCACACACACTGTATACGCTGTATGCACCACACACACACATATACTGTATATGCCATACCACACACACACTGTATATGTCGTACGCACCACACACACACACACTGTTTACGCCATAAGCACCACACACACACTGTATACGCCGTACGCACCACACACACATACACACTGTATACGCCATACGCACCACACACACACTGTATACGCCGTATGCAACACACACTGTATACGCCGTACGCACCACACACACACTGTATACGCACCACACACACACTGTATACGCCATTCGCACAACCACACACACTCTCTGTATATGCCGTACGCACCACACACACACTGTATATGCCGTACGCAGCCTCTTATGCGGTACCACCAGCGGAACACCGTCGCGAACACGCCGCCGCCAAGATCAGCCTAATGATTCACTGACCACCGCCATCTTTGTACAGGAGGAGCGCATGCTCAGTTTTAATGTGAACACCGCTATCTGTCTGCACAAAGATGGCGGCGGTCTGATTTACTGTGCCTGCGCGAATTCCGCTGATCCCGGCGGCACATGTGCGACGTGTCTAAGGGCAGAGGAAGCTGATCACATTAATGGGGTTTTCCCATGAACGAAAGGCAGAGGAGGAAGCAAAAGACAATACTGACATTACAGCAGGGAATCACAGGGGATTCATTTTGTGAGGTAAATATTTCACAGACTTTTTAAACAATATTTTACCTCACAAAATGTATCCTGCTGTAATGTCAGTATTGTCTTTTGCTTCCTCCCCTGCCCAGGAGCTGTGGTATGTTCTTACATGGTCAGACACAGAAAATTTTTAAAATGAACTTTCGTTCGTGGGAAAACCCCTTTAAAAAGCAAATATCAATGCCAACATGACTCCTCCTAAAAAGTACGCCAATGACAATGAAAGGAAAGCAGCAAAGGTACAACATCGAAGACAACAACGGGCAAATGAGACTCTTGAAGAGCAACATCATCGCTGGGACAAAAACAATGCATATAAGCGTAGGCGTCAAGCACATGAGTCCCCTGATGCAAAAGTCATTAGATTATCACTGGATGCCATTAGGCAACAACAGCGCCGCAAACAGAAATCTGCAGTCAAAGCAGCAATACCATGCTCACAAGATGACCAATTGGAACCAGCACACCACACCATCAAGTCTACAACTTCAAAGTGTATGAGGATAACTAAGAAGGCACATGGGGTACACAGGTCAAAGAAGAGAGCACAGAGGGGAGAAGTCAGCACATGGGGAAAGAGAGAGTGGATAGGTGGGTGAGCACATGGGGGAGAGATTTTCAACACTGCTAAACCTGCCCCCATCGTGACACTACAGCCCTCCCGATGCGATAGCATCGGGCCTCCATCTAGTGTCTATATATTTGTCTATGTCAAGAGATCCTTTTAAGTGAACCAAAAGAAGGGGGTAAAATTATATTGCGTTACTCGTCCATCAGACCAGATTTATCGCCTAATTTCTCAAGAATAGTCTAAATGAAGAATCTGTGATGGAGCCCCAGAGAATGCCGGAGTAGGCCATTCTCTAAGTGTTCTCGGTAGGGGAGAGGGGCCGGTTATGGAGACCCTCATGTATGTTTATGTAAGTGAGATGAGGCTGATGTGTAGTGCAGCGCTCTGATTGATGGTGATTACTTGTTTATGAACCCAGGCTGAAGGTCTGAACTTCCTCGAGGGCCAACTAGTTCAGGGGGCTGTTTCCTGAGGCTGCCCCAGGGATCTGTCCATCTGAAAGAGGGCGGAATGGATACGCTGTCACCGGCAGACGGCCAAGCTTGTGCAGCAAATGCAGAATGATATTGATACGTAGATCTCATATATTTGTTTTTAAAGTAAATCGGCACAGGTCTGTGACTAAAATTAGATTGCGGCTGACAGCCCTTTTATTTCTGTATTTGGAAAGGCTTCAAACTCAGTTTGGTGCTTTACAATGGGCCTGGACATTTGAAAACTGTTTTTCATTTTAAGACTGTTTAAAAAATATATATATATATATATTACTCTTGCTCTTATATATAGGGCAGCACAGTGGCTCAGTGGGTAACATTGTACTATATATAGTGCATCAGTGGTTAGCACTGTACCAGGGCCTCACTGGCCATTCGACAATTCTGGCAAATGCCAGAAGGGCCTGTCTGGTCGTGCGCTGCCGTGTCTGCTACGTTGCTAACAGAATCAGTGTTCTCAAGACAGCCATACTGTTAAGAGTTGTGACGGAGCACCAAGTCTCTGACACCATCACTTACCCCAGCAGGCCACGGATATCATTAGAAATATTGGTCTTATAGTGAATATTCCTTTCTTCCATCCATTGTAATATTAGTAATATATCCCATCTGGTTCTTGGTGACGGGGACAAAATGGGCCTGTGTGATTTCAAATGCCAGGACAGAATTTCAGCCCATCAGTACCTGCCCTGTACTATATATAGGGCAGCATGGTGGCTCAGTGTGTAACACTGTACTATATATATAGGGCAGCACGATGGCTCAGTGATTAGCACTGCACTATATATATAGGGCAGCACGGTGGCTCAGTGGTTAGCACTGTACTATATGCAGGACAGCACTGTGGCTCAGTGGTTAGCACTGTACTATATATAGGGCTGCATGGTGGCTCAGTGGTTAGCACTGCAGCCTTGCAGCGCTGGGGTCCTGGATTCAAATTCCACCAAGGACAACATCTGTAAGGAGTCTGTCTGTTCTCCCCATATTTGCGTGGATTTCCTTCGAGTTCTCCAATTTCCTCCCACACTCCAAAGAAATACTGATAGGGAATCTAGATTGTGAGCCCCAGTGGGGACAGTGATGATGTCTGTAAAGTGCTGTAGAATATAATGGCGCTATATAAGTGAGTATAATAATAATATATTGTCATAATTCCCATGTATTTCTTGCATGCATGGTCATCTGTCCAATTAGACTTGATGCTTGTTCTTTTCCTCTGTAGGGCTCTAGATCCTCACCAATGTGATACGTGTATTTTTCAGATTTGGGCCCGGCTTGGTCATCTACTGGTATGGGTTTATTGAAGAGCTTGACTGCCAACGGGATCGTGGTATTCTGCTGAAGGATGACTTTCCTTCTGACATTGTAACACCACATGGCTACATGGCGCTGGAAGAAGAGCAAGGCCAGCAAGCCGGAGAGGGCAAGGCAGAGAAAAGTCAGGAAACTCTGTAATATCTACATGCAGGTTTTAAATGCTGAACTCCAGATGAACCGCAGGATGAGGTTACGGAGCTGCCTTCTCATGCAAACACTCAATCTGTTTAACCTTCCTTCCCAGTCGCCCTCCTGCCCTACGCTACAACCCAAAATCCACGCACTATCTCTGACACCTATGCTTCTGCGAATGCTCCACGGACATACTCACTGGCCTTCCTTCCGCCTGCAGCCTTTGACCCCCAGCCAAGAGGAAACCAATGCTCTTCTGACGCCCCTTACTGTAATTACTCTCCAGATATATTTGCCGTGTTATTGGGTGTGTAATTCACCAGGAAAATGACAAAGGGTGAGTATAGGAAATATATGTAACACATCCTGCAGAAGATTGCCAATAGATGATGTCTGCCTTTCCCCGCAAGGTTCTACTACTGATAATAATGCTAAATATTAAGCTCAGAATAGAGTAAATGACTTTTTTATGTGAATAAAGCTTTTCAAATGTCTGTTATGTGTTGGTAGCAGCTTGTATGTAATCTCTAGTACAATGTTCTGTGTATGCAGTTCATGTCCCGTTTGTTTGCTACTTTTTTTCTCCAATTGTCAGTATTAGAGGTGAGGCAGATGAGCATATAAATCGGAGGCACGCTGTCAGATTCTCGATCAGAAATGGAAATTATATCGACCCATGCTTCTCAATAGGGCTGTTCAGATGAACAATTTTTTTATGGGTCCGACCGTCCACGCAGGATGCATTACTTTCTTGCACATGTCGGATGAGACTTGCACATTCAAGTCTATTGGTGCGTAGAGATAGTCGTATCTCACACAGAACATCTGTGTGGCATGTAATGGGAAACTGTATTTCATCATGTACATTTTTTTATGTAGATGTATGAAAACGGATCGCACTCGGATGTAAAAAAAAAAACGGACACACGGATGAAAATTGGATGAAAATTATCTGAGTTTTCTGGATGAAATTTGTTCCAATTTACGCATGAGTGATTGAAAACTCATCCGAGTTTCTTCCGAAAAACTGACAATCTCATCCTTCTTTCATCTGTGTGTCTGTTTTTTTACGTCCATGACACCCGTGTTTGATCAGTTTTCATACATCTACACTATAAAATGGACTTGCTTAAATACAGTTTACTAGGTTTCTAATAGAAATGTGTCCGTATTCTACAATTCTAAAGTCCCCATTTTCAGCGATTTTTGACTCCAGACCCCAAAATTAATTTACAGCTATAAATTAACCCATAATCCAGAAAAGACCCCAAAATAAATCCAGACGCCAAGATCTCAGAGTACAGCTCAAAGTAAATTCAGATATCAGTCCAGACCGCATGATTAATTCAGACCCCAGTCCAGACCTAAAATAATAGTAGTCTTCAAACAAGACCATTCAAATAATTTAGTCCCCCCAACCCCAAAATGTATTTAGGCCTCAAAATAAATTTCAGATTTAGACTTGACCTATACATGTTTTACTGTTCCCCTGCCCTCCTTTCCTGGGTTGTGTCGTCTTCAGCTGTGACTGAATGTCATCAGGTCCTAGTGTGGTGCCCATAATGGAAGAAGATCTGATCCTAGGAGAAAAGAGGTAAGTGAAGAATGGAGCCACTGTACAGTCATGGCCAAAAGTTTTGAGAATGACACAAATATTATATTTTCACATGATCTGCTGCCCTCTGGTTTTTATGTGTGTTTGACAGATGTTTTTATCACAGACAGAAATATAATAATTGCAAACATATGAGTAACAAAAGCTTATATTGACATTTAGAATGAGTTAATGCAACAAGTCAATATTTGCAGTGTTGACCCTTCTTCTTCAGGACCTCTGCAATTCTCCCTGGCATGCTCTCAATCAACTTCTGGACCAAATCCTGACTGATAGCAGTCCATTCTTGCACAATCAATGCTTTCATTTTGTCAGAATTTTTAGGTTTTTGTTTGTCCACCCGTCTCTTGATGATTGACCACAAGTTCTCAATGGGATTAAGATCTGGGGAGTTTCCAGGTCATGGACCCAAAATCTCTATGTTTTGTTCCCTGAGCCATTTAGTTATCACCTTTGCTTTATGGCAAGGTGCTCCATCATGCTGGAAAAGGCATTGTTGATCGCCAAACTGCTCTTGGAGGGTTGGGAGAAGTTGCTCTTGGAGGACATTCTGGTACCATTTTTTATTCATGGCTGTGTTTTTAGGCAAGACTGTGAGAGAGCCGATTCCCTTGGCTCAGAAGCAACCCCACATATGAATGGTTTCAGGATGCTTAACAGTTGGCATGAGACAAGACTGGTGGTAGCGCTCACCTTGTCTTCTCCGAATGAGGCGTTTTCCTGATGTCCCAAACAATCGAAAAGGGGATTCATCAGAGAAAATAACTTTACCCAGTCCTCAGCAGTCCACTGACTGTACCTTTTGCAGAATATCAGTCTGTCCATGATGTTTTTTCTGGAGAGAAGTGGCTTCTTTGCTGCCCTTCTTGAGACCAGGCCTTGCTCCAAGAGTCTCCGCCTCACAGTGCGTGCAGATGCACTCACACCTGCCTGCTGCCATTTCTGAGCAAGCTCTGCACTGCTGGTAGCCCGATCCCGCAGCTGAAACACTTTTAAGAGATGGTCCTGGCGCTTGCTGGTCTTTCTTGGGCGCCCTGAAGCCTTTTTGGCAACAATGGAACCTCTCTCCTTGAAGTTCTTGATGATGCGATAGATTGTTGACTGAGGTGCAATCTTTCTAGCTGCGATACTCTTCCCTGTTAGGCCATTTTTGTGCATTGCAATGATGACTGCACGTGTTTCTTTAGAGATAACCATGGTTAACAGAAGAGAAGCAATGATGCCAAGCACCAGCCTCCTTTTAAAGTGTCCAGTGGTGTCATTCTTACTTAATCATGACAGATTGATCTCCAGCCATGTCCTCATCAACACCCACACCTGTATTAATGGAGCAATCACTGAAAAGAGGTTAGCTGGTCCTTTTAAGGCAGGGCTGCAATGATGTTGAAATGTGTTTTGGGGGATAAAGTTCATTTTCTAGCCAAATATTGACTTTGCAAGTAATTGCTGTTAAGCTGATCACTCTTTGTAACATTCTGGAGTATATGCAAATTGCTATTAGAAAAAGTGAAGCAGTAGACTTTGTAAAAATTAATATTTGTGTCATTCTCAAAACTTTTGGCCATGACTGTAGTTCCTGGGGCTCATGTAACCTCACCTACTGAAAACTACACAGGACCAAGTGACTTCAGTAGCAGGCAATTGTAGCTGTGCCCCACCTGACTTCAGGTCTTTGTTGTAGCTGACTGTCGTGATCCCTATGGTTATGCCACTACAAAGATCACACCCTAGACCTAGCTGTGCCACTGGCATCCAGCCATCTTAATATTTGACATTTTAATGTATTATTAAATAATAACCTCCAATTATAAGAAGTGCTCCGGTACTATGGCTCCGTTCACATTGCATTTAGAATATTTAAAATATTCCCATTGTTAGCCTGAAACAGAAGCCTCCTACATCTGCAACTTTAGTCACTGCTTAGTGTGGTACCCTCTCATTGAAGATTCACAACTGTGGAAACTTATTTTTATGGCAATACATCATGGGAAAAAATATGCCAAGTAGACCATTCCAGCCAAACCAAAGATCCAGCTGTAGATAGTGCTGTTTGGGGTTTTTTACTCCTTATCAGTACTGGTTGGCTGAATATTGTATGATAACTATATATAGAGACTTATTTTCAAGACAATGAATCATGGGAAAAAATATGCAAAGTAGCCCATTCCAAAACCTAAGATAAATATAAAATAAACATATACTTAACACTGTAGTAAGTGAATATATAAATGAGCTGGTGTCTGAACAGTCGGGCTCCTGTCCTTCTCTGCCCCATCTATATTGAGGTCAATTGACACAAGGTGAGGTTTAAGATGTAGGACTATCCTAATTGTTTTCACCTTAACGCAGTAGGATGGCTTTTATGCTTTTTTTTTAATCAAAATAGTGTTAACTAAGTGTCCTATGTTATCTACACTATCTACTTGTCATTTAGTGTCCTAAGATGGCCCATAGGTCTTTGTTTGACCCACTTTGCTCCTATGACCGTTTGTCACCTTGACCTTCTGACAGGCAGTCCACGCTTCATCAGTACTGGTCCGCACAAAGGAGCAGTAGTGTTGGCTAGATAGACAACAATATGATACTAAATAAAAGCAAGAAATGACTAATCTAAGGAAATCCGAATATGAGATCGTATAGGATTAGGAGGAGAATGGCAATATGGAAAGTTATCAATTCTGCTTCGAAATTTTCATTTTGAAGTTGGGTCTTGTGAAACACACAATCTTGTCAGCAGGAAAACAAATATGTGGGTGTCTGCCAAGGAGATTATGAACACTAAAATGTTTAGTAGCTTTTTGTGTCCACAGTCAATCAAGCAAGCAAAAGAACAGAGAGGTGACTGCGTAAGCAAAGAAGTTAATTTCCCTCCATCTGGAAAATGGCTGATACTGAAAGATCAAGCATCCTCAACATCCAAACACTTTTTTGAGTTTGACTGCTAATACAAGGATTCTTTTCCAATACAAAATACTTGGCAAAGCTAAGCGAGCAGCAAAAGTCCACCCAGTCTTGGCTCTTTGTCACAAAGTCTTTTACACTACTTTTAGAAAGACACATGCACTGATTGATTCAGAAGTCGGAAGGCACCCAACAGCGGAGTCATTTATCTTCTGGCTAGCAAATATTGCAACTCTCTGGGAGCGGTTTATGTAACCCAAAGTATGAGCTTCATCTCATATGGTGACCAGATCGTCCAGGACTTCAGATCATACTCTGTGTTCTCGCTGGGGCTGTGAGTTGACTAGTGGTTTATTACCCTGGATATCATTGCGACTCACCACTTGCCATTACTGTGGAGGCTTCATCATTCAAACAACATGACTTTGCATGGACGCTGATGTTGGAGGTGACGTCATGGTAGATCTTTTCCTAATATGTGTATAATGGATTGCTCCTAAACACCTACAATCCATCTGGTCCGCTGGAATCATCCTGTAGTCTGTATGGGTTATACTGTTGAATAGACAACAACTGTGTATAAACCATTTTCTAAGCTCTATCACAATGTAGTTATCAGAAAACTGTGCCCAACTGACATCGCTCCATTTCGACAAAACCATGAACTGGGTATTGGCTGCTCGGATAAGGTGTTATCATGCTCGGGTGCTAACCGAGTGACTCAAATAATATTTTCAAGTCCCCGCGGCTACCCTTTGTAATAACTACACAAAGCAAAATGGAAGATCAGCTCACCACTGTGGAGATTCCTCCCCGCCAGCTAATGTCCAGCACGGTTCCAATAGGAGCAAACATGACGAACTGCAGAAGGAAGGATCCAGCGGAATAGAAGGCAGCTAAAATTTAATTTTTATTCCAGTAAAAAATAAAAATAGAACATGGCACAAAAAGTCGGGTGTGAAGCACGTATGATAGATCAACACGTTTCGACTAGAAGAGTCTTTGTCAAGATGTGCCATGTTATATTTTTATTTTTTACTGGAATAAAAATTAAATTTTAGCTGCCTTCTATTCAGCTGGATACTTCCTTCTGCAGTTCACTTTGTAATAACTCACTTATTCTGTCCACGTTTTCAGGCCTACTGCCACATATCTTCTGCCTCCACCACCCGCATTTTCAGTCGCCTCCGCCACAGTCACTGACGTCTTATTTCAGTGAAAGAGGCGGCCCAGAAACTGCGTGGCGACAGTGACAGAAGTGTGGCAGTTGAGACTAAAGATGTGGGGCAGCATAGACAGGAGTATGGCGGCGGCAAAAGAAGCTGCAGTCACTTCTCCCTGCCTGCATCGCTATCACCATAATTTACTCCAGGCGTCATCAGGTGGCAGGGGTGACAGAAACTGTGTTAAGTGACTGAAAGAGAGAAGATACAGATTAGACAGTAGAAAACACTTTTTGACAGTGAGGGTGATCAGTGAGTGGAACAGGCTGCCATGAGAGGTGGCGAGTTCTCCTTCATTGGAAGTCTTCAAACAGAGGCTGGACAGACATCTGTCTGAGATGGTTTAAAAAAATATTTAGACTTGAGAGTCCTCAGTGGTTGATACCTTTTAATGGCTAACTGAAAAGATGGTAACAAATTGCAAGCTTTCGAGACTACTCAGGTCTCTTCATCAGGCGAAGACTAATACAAAATCTGAAGAATCACATATTTATACACAACAGGACACAGGAATAATGCAGTAGGTAAGACAAGTGACGTGAAGCAGAACTGTCATTATGGCAGAGGGATGAACATAATATTGGAACAGTTCATAGATAAGGAGTGAAAGTTTTATTACCCTCTGATTGGAGTCTGCTATTGTGTTTTGATGCCCCTAGAAGGTCAGAGAAGCAGATTTCTTAATTGATGTAGAAAGACATGAAACCGTGTGATATATTCATTCCAGCACTAAGAGTGTCAAAGGTCATCATAAGTTTATATTCCCAAACCTTTCTATCTTTCTCAGATTTGAAGTTAGATTTTAATACAAGTAATTCCATATCCATCATGCTATGACCGGGCATACAACAGTGTTTGGCCACAGGTAAATACATTCTTTTTTCTCTTATTGTGTGGCGATGAGAATTCATCCTTGTTCTCAGTTTTTGCCCGGTCTCTCCCACATACAGACCCCCAGTTGGACATTTAGTACATATCATCATCGCTGAAGAGGACAGGCCTCCATTGCCGTCTTGCTTTGCACCATGAGAGCCTTTGAGAGCAGTGGCGTGTGGTCAAGGAAGAGGTCTTCACCCGGGAACGTCACATTGATTCTTTTCCTGGGATCAGTCTCAAAACTTTTGGCCACAACTGTAGCTAGTTAATATTGAAAGCTTCAAATCAGAGACCTTCTACTGTGTATTTAGTGGCACCTAAAATGTAAATAAAAAAAATGCAATCAAATTACATGTGTTCCACAAAACGGCAAACAATGTACAATCGGCTCTAGATCTCTGCTTTGAAAATTCTGGAAATAGTTGCGCATAATCTGTTTATGTTATGTGGATATATTTAAATAGAACTTCTGAAGTTCTTTTGATCAAGCCCTGATTTTTTGGCCACCATTGTATCCATCTCTCTCATAATATATTGTGTTGACCCATTCTGCTCTTTGTGTACTGGCCATATCTCAAACAATAGCAGGAAGGTGGAAACCACAAGAGGAACTGCAGCAGGTTTGTTTATTACGGAGTTCTTAATTATATCTTCCTTATTTAAATGTTTTCATTTCAGGCACAGTATTGAATAGTCACGGCTTACATAATATTTCCTTTTACTGAGAGGTTAGATTGAGGTAGCCTGATCTCACGAGCCGACGTCTGGGTAAGTCCTAACCTCTCTGTAACCTTCTGTATTTTGTTTATAGCACAACCACAAGGACATTGGTTGGAATGGGGGATGTACAGTCACTGTACAACAGATTTCATGGAAAAGTCACTGGAGGTGACCTAAGATTTTGCAGCTTCAGCTAAAAATCCTAATAAATTAAAGATACCTGTCTCCTAACATATAGATCATCGATGATCGACCTTGGCAACGTCGGATTCATCTGTTTCAAATAATTAGGTTTCTACATTTTCTTAGAGTATTCCAATTTACTATCGCAAGCCTCATGTAACTGAACCTGATCAATAAAAGTTACAATCATTGCTTCTAAAGATGTAGATGGATGTAAATACCCCTATACACATTAGTAAAAAGTCTCCAAGACTGGTTAAAAATCTAATGGACATGAGGAGCTTCAACTCTTCCCAGGTTGGAGAAGTGACTTTAGAAAGGCTCACGGTTTGAAGAGCCGAAATGTCTCACATTAGTGGATGGATAAAGACCACAGTTTTTTTCACTATCTCATGATTGGAGTGCTGCCATTTTTACTGTATGAAGTTGCAGAAGAAAATGATTGGAAGTGTTGACTTTTCGACGGCTGACTCTTTAGTTTTCTTTGGGAGTTAAGCTGTTTCAGTGGTTTCTGGCATTAGGCACTCTTTCCTTTGAAAATGTGCATCTCATCATTTTGCCAATATACAATTTTGAAGGACTTAATCGATGGCTTTTTGCTGAAAAAAAAACAGAATCTCTGAACCGGTGGCTAATCTTATAAACAATCTTAACCATAATATATTCTGGTCTTCCGACTACTTATATAAGTGGTTAAATGGCAGTTATGAACTCGTAAAATCGCAGAAACAGAATTCCGCCTAAATCTAGACCCTTCCGAATGGGAGCATGCCTGTGACATATCTTACGCCTCTACCATTTCGATATCTCTACAGGAGACTCATCACAAATTACTTTCGAGATGGTACTACATTCCTGCCAAACTTGCTAAGATCAATCCTGAGTTTTCCTCGGACTGCTGGAGGGGTTGCGGTCAACACTGTAGTTTATCTCATATTTTCTGGTATTGCCCCCTAATCAAGCCCTTGTGGAAAGATGTTGCCAATCTTATTAATTCATTACGATCTACTATGCAGATTGCGGACACTCCCAAACCACTGTCTAGACAGGACCTAATGTTTGGCGGCCTTACGGCCCAAAAAGAGATGGTATTCCCTGTTAGCGAACACATTAAAAACATGATCCTGGAAGAGTGGAAGAACGCTGAAAGGCGACTAGTACTTTCACGAGACTTTAAGGGTCGACTACCGTTTGACCCTGAGGAAATTAAACTTTGGGAAGAGACTCCTAAAATAGACAGTTCTATTGCCAGAGTCGCAAAAAAGACGGCCATCCCGTTCGAAGACTCATCTAATTTGCGTGACCCAATGCACAGGAAGGCGGACGTCTTACTAAAAAGAGCTTGGGAGGCGTCGGCGGCACTGATTAGAACGAATATCGCGGCCACGTCTGTTGCTAGATCCATGTCTTTCTGGATAGGGCAGCTAGAAGAACAATTAGTTAATAAGACTCCTAGGTCTGACATTATAGCCTCCCTTTCTGTCATGAAAGCAGCCACAGCATTCCTGGCGGATATGTCGGCTGAGTCGGTTAGATTTTCAGCCAGAAACAGTTCCCTCTCTAACGCCGCTAGGAGAGCTGTCTGGTTGAAATCTTGGTCAGGAGACATTGCTTCTAAAGCGAAGTTATGTTCCATTCCCTTTTCCGGAGCAAGGGTGTTCGGACCTGCCTTAGACAATATTCTAGAGTCAGCATCTGACGAAAAGAAGGGACTTCCTGAGGAGAAAGCTAAACGTCTTCAGTCCTTTCGTAGAGGATCCTTTCAGGGAAGACGCTATGACTCTAGAACCCACAGTAGGTCAAATAGAGGATCCTACAGGAGTTCTCAGACCCAGGCAGGGAAAAGTAAAAGTACCTTCTTTAGTTCATACAATAAGAACAAAAGACAATGATGCCATAATCTATCGGGGGGAGACTTCGCCTATTCGCAGCAGAGTGGGCTCAGATCACCGAGAATATGTGGGTACGCAATACCATTGCAGGAGGTTACCGCATAGAGCTTTACTCTCATCCCCCCGAAAGATATGTCTCCCCTACTCGAGTCCTTCCCAACTCAGCTATGTGGCTAAACCTTCAGGAGTTGATCGACTGTTAGGTGATAGTTCCGGTACCAGAGGCAGAAGTAGGCAGGGGTCACTATTCTTCCCTGTTTACCATAACAAAGCCATCAGGGGAGACCCGCACTATCATAAATTTAAAACCGCTAAATCGCTGGGTCAGATACAAAAGATTCCGGATGGAATCAGTCCGCTCAGCAGTCCACCTTATAGACAGAGGAGCAGTTATGTGTACTTTAGACCTAAAGAGTGCCTATTACCAGGTCCCTATACATCAGTCGTCTCAGAACCTCCTACGGTTTGCAATAAGACTGCCAACCCAGACCTGCCACTTCCAGTTTCAGTGTCTCCCTTTCGGGTTAGCCTCCGCTCCTCGAATATTCACGAAGTTGATGGCGGAGGTGGTGGCATACCTAAGAAACTTGGGAACCATAATTGTTCCATACCTGGATGACTTTTTAATTGTGGCAGAATCCGACACAGAGACCGGTGCATCAGCATTCTGGAAGCATTAGGCTGGGCCATAAATTGGCGGAAGTCGGACCTAATACCCAGTCAGAGAAAGGTCTTCTTGGGTGTCCTCTTAGATTCAAGGGACAGAATCTCATATTTACCGGAAGAGAAACAGAAGGTGATGAGAGGTCTAGCAAAGGATCTGGCAAAACATTGAGGTTCCATAAGAAACGCTATGAAAGTATTGGGGCAGATGACGGCCTGCATTACCTGCGTCAGATGGGCACAAGCTCACTCAAGACCTTTACAAAGGGAGATTCTGGCAGTATGGGATCGATCTCAGTCTTCCCTGGACAGATCAATATCTCTACCGAGATCAGTAAAAGAATCCCTCGCCTGGTGGACTCAATCTCGCAATCTTCAAATAGGAGTAATATGGTCAGCCTCTCCTTACGTCACGGTCACTACAGACGCCAGTTTGTGGGGTTGGGGAGCCCACCTACAAGGCAGAATCTTACAAGGCCGGAGGACATCAGAAAAAGATTGTCCAACTTCAAAGAACTATACGCTGTATGGGAGGCATTAAGAAGAAACAGACCCAAACTCAGAGACCAACATGTCAGGGTATTCTCAGACAATGTAACAACAGTCTCGTTCCTAAACCACCAAGGAGGACCCAGTCACAGACCTCTTCAGATTCTCTCCGGAAGGATTTTCAGGTGGGCAGAGAACACAGTTCTGTCTCTAACAGCGGTACATCGCGAGGGTTCCCAGAATGTAGTGGCAGACTACTTGAGCAGAAAAGAGATCTGTCCGACCGAATGGGAACTGGACCAGGACATCTTCCAAGACCTATGTCACCGATGGGGATCTCCTCTAATAGATCTGTTTGCAAACAGGAGAAATGCAAAGACCAGAAGATTCTTTTCCCTGAACCCACGGGATACCCCAGAGGGTCTGGACGCTCTGAGTCACAAGTGGGTCGAGGATCTCTCGTACGCTTTTCCACCCCTTGCTCTCATTCCCGCCGCTTTGAGGAAGATCAGAGAAGATCAGGCTACAGTCATACTGATAGTCCCATTCTGGCCAAAAAGGAGTTGGTTCTCTCTCTTAACAAAGATGGCGCTGGAGAATCCGGTAGAGCTTCCTCGGTCGGGGGATGTAATCCACCAAGGCCCAATCCGTCACCCGAATCCAGAGAGACTACATCTTTCAGCCTGGATCCTGAAAGGAACATCTTAAGGGCTAATAGCTTATCAGACCAGGTTATATCTACTATTCAGGCCAGTAGAAAGCCCGCCACGGCAGCAATTTACCTTAAGGTCTGGAGGCGTTTCTGTCTGGAGAGTGGCAGGTCCGACTTGGCTGCGGGTGCACCCGATATGCCCAAGATTTTAGATTTTCTACAGGCAGGCTTCGATAAAGGGCTCAGACCCAGTACCCTGAAGGTCCAGATATCAGCTCTAAGTTCTTTCTTTGACTACTCTCTGGCATCCCACCCTTGGGTGGTTAGATTCATACGAGCTACTGAAAGACTGCGCCCCACCATTAGGCAGAACCTTCCACCTTGGGACCTGACTTTGGTCCTTAAAGCTCTCTGTAAGGATCCATACACTCAGAGCAGTAATATGCCGATATCCCTTCTAACTAGGAAAGCGGCTTTCCAGGTTGCAATTACTACAGCTAAGAGAGTAGGGGAGATACAGGCCTTATCTACTAGAGACCCGTACTTTCAGATTAGGGATGACAGCATAGTCCTAAGACTAGATCCAACTTTTCTCCCGAAGGTAGCTTCCATCCAAAACCGCAATCAGGAAATTGTCCTACCATCATTCTGCGACAACCCTTCTAATGCAAAGGAGAGAAGTCTCCATTCATTGAATGTTAGAAGAACGGTTATAGATTACATCGAGGCCACCAGAGAATGGCGTATAGATCCAAACTTATTTATTCTCTACGGAGGGCAGAATAAGGGTAGGAAAGCTTCAAAAGTGTCCATCGCAAGATGGATCACTACCGTAATAGCAGATGCCTACCGGGCAGAAGGTACTAACGTTCCAGAGAGTCTTAAGGCCCATTCCACTAGAAGTATCTCAGCTTCCTGGGCAGAAAGAGCGGGAGCTTCCCTAGATCAAATTTGTAAAGCAGCAACTTGGGCCAGACTAGACACATTCTGTAAGCATTATAAACTAGACTTACTCTCAGGTCAACGTACTGGCTACGGCAGAAAAGTCCTGCAAGCAGTAATCCCACCCTAAGGAGTCTTCTTTGGTACTCCCCATGGTGCTGTCAGGAGGGACGTTCTGGGAAAGTAGGTATTACACCTACCGGTAATTATGTTTCCAGGAGTCCATCCTGACAGCACTGGTAGTTCCCTCCCTATAGACTATGTCATATGCTGTAATATGATTGTTCAATAAAGTGTTATGAGCATTATCCATGTCTTGGTTCTTGTTACAACACTGAGGGATGGGGGACGGGTGGGCCTTATAAGCTCTCGTGTGTTTCCTGTCCCAGCATGGAGGAGGAGGACGTCCCCATGGTGCTGTCAGGATGGACTCCTGGAAACATAATTACCGGTAGGTGTAATACCTACTTTTTAACCATTATCTATTCTTACACTTAGGACCACCCGGTCCTTTTTCCCTATTCCTTCAACTTCCCCACTTCTCTCCCTTCCCTCTCTAATAATGTTGTTAAAACCCCAATAAAATGTTTGGAAAAGAAAATGTGCAAGCTTGGTCATACCCTCTTAAAGCTGTCTAGGTCCCCTCTGCTTTCTTCTTACAACAGATAGTGTGTGACCACTGTAGCTAATCGGTGACTGCATCTTTGACCAGAAGTGGGTATCAGTAGGCAAACCCAATTGTCCCATTTATAAGAAAAAAATGGGTGGGTCAATACCTTTAAATTCTCTTTTTTCCAATCTTCTCTACTGCATGGGTCGTTGAACGGTTTTGAAAGGATCCCATTAACATGCCTGTTTAAGGAAATGCTGAAATCCGCGGCAGTAGCTTTGCGGAGGCGGGGTCTGATTGTTTTTGAAGAGATCAAGGTGATGTGTGTAGAGACTTATAGATGATGCACCATGTACGCAAATCAGGGCTTTGGAGTCGGTAAGCCAAACCTCTGACTCCTCAATTTTTCGACTCTGACTCCCAACTCCAATTCCACCAAAATGGACACTGACTCTGACTCCATAGCCTTGATGCAAATTAGTTCTCCACCAGAAGAGAGAAAATAATCATATTATAGCCACATGTCAGGGATCAGGTTTGACTTATGTTCTCTTCCTTTTTGGACTGTGTAGAAAAGCCATTAGATTACAGGAAAATAAAATTATTTATGGAAATTAATTTTGACACTTCTGAATCAAGAATGAAACAAATGTGAAGCGGTTATGTCATGGCATATAAAGTTACGGCATGGTAATGGTATGGGGGATTACTTTAGGGGTAATAAAGTAGTTGCAAAAGACTTAGGAACTAGAAAAATAGCCATCAAGCATACTTTCATACCATCATATCATTCGCTATATTCAAAGCATGATGGTTGTGAGAGAACTGAATAGAAGAGACGATGTTCAATTACAGTTTTTATTAATTATATGGGATTAGATTCCCCATAAGGTCAAGAAACTACAGTTTATTTATACAGAAGACATGGGGGGAAATCTACCCCAAAAATCTAAAAAGCCCCAACATTAAATTTCTGGGCAGTATAATGGTCTTAGTACCGATTCCTACAAATACAACATTTATTATTATTATTATTATTATTATTAAGAATAATACCACATAAATACAAAGTCTTAATGCAAAGTTTAGTAATTCCAGATGTCATCATTCCTGCACCCCTGGATTGGGTGGCGAGAGTCCGAATATTGCTCAGTTTCTGCTGGCTCAATGTCATGTGGAAGATCTATTCATAACCATTGCGAACCGCATAAAATCCTCACAAGTGTGAACAAGCCATAGCTGTCTGTTGTAGACATTGATTATTCCACCCGTCACCAGTGATTTAAGTAACAGCCGGTGGAACGTCTCGCAGTCCCAGTACGACACTGGACACCATTTCACATTATTAAAGTTTAGTTTACACTTTCCAGTCATAAAACATTTTGGTTGCACTCCCAGCACAGTCCGTGCGCAGACCACCACGGTGGATGTGATAGTCAGCAATAACTTTACCAGTTTTGTCATAGTTGCTAACACAATGGCTTCCATTTTTAAGGATCGCCGTCTTCCCATGACTGCATGTATTGAAGCAGATGCTGGATGAGCTTGTACATGCTGGTTAGGCTGTCTGTCATTTTAATGCATTCCTGGCGTGGGATAATTCATTAGAACTGTGCAGATTATCCCCATAAAATTCAGGATTTGTAACATCGGGGCCAGCCAACAAGAAAGTGGTGCGAAGAAACAGTAACAGGCAGGACCCTCGCCCCCTGGATGGTTATGTGAGAAAAAAACCTAAAGAGCTCAGGTCTACCTGTAAAATCAGATGGGACTATCCTTGAATATCCACCCATGGGAGTGCAAGACTCCGGGCATATAGAGAGCAGTAGCTTTGTGTCAGTGCTGCCAGAAGTATACTGTGTGTGCATGGGCAGACATATCATTGGTGCAACCTGTGAAGACTCACTGGGACCCAAGAGGTAAGTGGGCCCATTTCATCTCCAAAGCATGTGGATATAGTTATGAGCGAGCATGTTCGAGTGCTAATAGTGTCTTTGGCGTGTTCTAATGCTATGTTCGAGTCCCCGCAGCTGCTCGTCTCGTGGCTGTTCGACAGCCGCAACACATGTATAGATTGTCTAACAAACAGGAAATCCCTGCATGTGTTGCGGCTGCTGAAAAGCTGCAAGACATGCAGTCACGGCCACTCGAAAATAGCGGTCAAGCACGCTGAAGACACTCTTAGCACTCGAGCATGCGCAGATAACACATCCGAGTGCGCTCACTCATCACTAATGTGGAATTGTGCATTATGATGAACTATTGTACTGTAGAGGTCCCATATATTGTTCCTGAATAGGAACCGTTTTCACACTGTGTCCGCCAGTGTGTGTGTTTATGTACACTCCTCAATATTGAAGTTGCAATATCAAGAAGGAAAAGTCATGGAGTTATGGAAATCACAGGATCGATTGACATGTTAGTGATACGCAAATGATGTGAAAATGTTAATGTATCTGGAGTGAAGACTAATCGCTTCTGTACATTATGCCGCCCCACACCATAATCCCGGGAGTAGGATGTTCTCTTGTGAAGGCCTCTTCCTTGAGCTCACCGCACTGCTCTCAAAGGCTATCATGGTGCAGAGCAGGATGGCAATGGAGACTAGAATAGAGTTCTATCCTCAGCGATGAGTCTTACTTTTGTCTGGAAATAATGATAGCCAGAGCATAATGCACTGTAGCCAGATGCTGCTAGTCTTCAGTCCAGGTATACTGAGACTTCAGCATTACATTGATTTGGTTGCGGATCCAGTGATGCAGCCATTTTTCCAAACTGTCAAAAGAGCCATTTACAACTCGATGACACTAGGCTGCACGTATGCTTATGCAACTGTGAGCAACTTGCATGGCCTAAACGTGCTACCATGGCCTGCAACGTCTCCAGACTTGTGTACCATCGAGCACATCTGGGACTTCATTGGTCAGCAATAGCAAAGGAAGCTGCTATCAGCAGATCTTGATGATTTGCTCCCCATGTGTAATATTTTCTGAATTAATTAGGCAGGGGTGGTCCAGCAAGATAGACTTGAAGGTAGAAAAAGTGGGAGGAGGTGAAATGTTATGCCTTGGTAAACTGGCTGTGTCTGCCTTTAAATACCATGTTACAGTTAATATTACATTAATAGATAACTATGATAACCAATTGCCATAATTAATGATGAGCGAGTATATTCTCTGCTCGGGTTTTCCCGAACATGCTCAGGTGGTCTCCGAGTATTTGGAAGTGCTCGGAGATTTAGTTTCTGTTGCCGCAGCTGCATGATTTATGGCTGCTGGACAGCCTGAATACATGTGAGGAATGCCTGTTTGTTAGGGAATCCCCACATGTATTCAGGCTGTCAAATAGCCGCAAATCATGCAGCTGCAGCGACAGAAACCAAATCTCCAAGCACGCCAAAATACTCAGAGGACACCCGAGCGTGCTCAGGAAAACCTGAGCAACAAGTATACTCGCTCATCACTAGCCATAATCTATTTGTTTCTGTTCTCTTTGAAGAACAGAACACCTTCATGCTCCCCAAGCTTACTTTAATGGTGTGTCATTGCGGGGCCTTATCTATTCTTTTTTGGACTCCAACAATTTTGTTTGCAGCAATCTTGAAGCATTGAGTAACTGGGATCACAAAAATGTCCTCAGGGAAGTGAGGTTACCTATTGGCATACTTGGTTCAGGAAGAGGATACTTTGAAAGCCTGTGACGTTGAGGGTCGTTGCAGGCCAATGGTGTCCTATACACTTTCATCTGAGGATCTAGCAGCTGCATGACTCAAGAAACCGCTAACATTGTGTCAGTTGTACTGTTCCTCATTTATAGCGTCTATAAGGCTATGTTCACATGTTTTTGAGGGTTTAAGAATGGAATATTTCAAACATAAACCATTTCACAAAGCTCTTTTTTGGAGTAGTTTTTCTTTTACTGTAAGGAGTTTGTATGTTCTCCCCGTGTTTGCACTGGTTTCCTCCGGGTTCTCCAGTTTCCTCCCTCTCTCCAAAGACATACTGATAGATATTTAGATTGTGATGATGATGTCTGTAAAGCACTGAGGAATATGATGAAGTGAGAATAACAATAAAAATACATTTCCTGAACTGGTTTTCAAAAAATGTGGGAATATTTTTTTATTTCTGAAGCATTTTTTGCAGCCTGCCGATTTGATAATGCCTTGTTTGGAGTGCGAATTCCATCAGAATCCAATTTAAAGAAGTGAAATTCTCTATTTTGCAATTTTTCTAAACCTTTAAAAGGAGGAAAAAAACGTTCTCATATGAACAGCAAAGTGGATTTTTCATAGATGTAACAGGATGTGTTTTCCAAGCCTTATTTGAAGTGGTTTTCGAGGAGGATTATGTATCTCATCCACTTCAAAAGTTTACTAAAAAAACTCCTTGTGAACATAAACTTGTAGTCAAGAGCTGCATTCACAGTTCCACACACTTCAAAGCTGAAACCTTTATTTTTCTAAACTTTACTGGGAGATTTTGAAGTTGAGGAGCAAACTTTCAATTTTGACTGTGGAGACACTAAAGTAGGGTGTGCTCTTTAGGCAACTTTGGCCATGACTGCCGTGGTGAGACCGAAACTTGCTCTGTGACGCTGCAACAATGCTGTACTATAGTAGTGAATGAGGTAACATTGTGCCATCTACACAATCGCGATAAAGTAAAAAAAATCGGACTTCGTTGCATTTTTGCGACTTGCTTGTCAGTGTCCTGTAGGTGTCGCAAATAGGACCCCATTCACTTCTTTGGCTCCACGATGTAGCAGCAGAACTGAACGAACTACAGTCGCGCAATGGCTGTCACAGCCTAAGCATCAATGTGCATCAATTGACCGAGAAATGGCCTGGTTGAAGTAGATTTATTTTATTAAATCTGTTTAAGCCTCTAAAATAAAAACTGACACATCTTTACCTTTCTTGCCATCTATTAATAATGAAATTGCTTTTCATATTTTGGCCAAATCTGTACAGTAAAGCTGATAAGTGAGCTGCAGAAAATAGAAATTGCCTGTTATGTTTGCTGTAGTGTCCTGAGTGAATGCTGGAATATGTGGATTTTTTTTTACAAAATATTTGTTTAAAAAGCTGATTAAATTATGTTACTGTCCCATGATATCCATTTCTACAGTTCATCTGTGCGTATTTTGACTGTAGTAATGATGTGTCGCTCTTTGGAGGAATGTGAGTCCTCTAAACCACGCGCTGCACTGTGTGTTCTTTTCCCAGACACTGCAGGATCTGGCTGACACTTCTGCTCTTATCAGACAGTAACATTTTCTTCCTTCACCCACAGTCCCAGGCTCTGTTTTCTCCCTGCAGCTCAGGGGCTCACATTAAGCTTTGAGATGATCTGAGTAGCATATTCCATGTGATCATGCTGTTCTACAGCGGACAGCTCAGCAAGAATAATAACATATGCTAATTATGTGCCACGGTTTTATATGGAAAGGCCAGTCCGAGGACCACCTGTCTCACTTAAGACTACAGCTGTTTGTTAACTAGCGTTTACTCCATCATTCAGAGATTTTGAGTGCATTGCACTGGATTTCTAGCCTGCCCCAGTTATAGTGAGCATTAGACAACTTACAAAGTGACCAATGATTACATGTATTTAGAGGTGGGATGTTACATTTATTACTCTTTTACACTATCGTTATATGGCTAAATATGCCTGCCCAAAATCATCCACAAATTGGTATGCAAGCCAAAATATATACATACAGTATATATGTATTAATGAGTCAGATTGCAAAATCATGAAAATGGTCTTTTATCATGGGATATTTGTAAAACTGAATAATTATTTGGCATCAGTGGCAGCAAAACAGCTGCGTAACCTCAAAACAGCTAAGCAATAACAAAACAGCTAAGAAATGGCAAAACAGCTCATCAACAGCGAAACCGATAAGCGACAGCAAAACACCTAAGCAACAACAAAACAGCTAAGCAATGGCAAAACAGCTATGTAATGGCAAAACAGCTAAGTAACAAGAAAACAGCTAAGTAACAGCTAAACAGCTACCTAACAACAAAACAGCTAAGCAACAGAAAAACAGCTCAACAACAGCAAAACAACTAAGCAACAGCAAAACAGCTAAGCAAAAGCAAAACAGCTATGTGTCAGCAAAACAGCACTGCAACAGAAATGTCGGTAAGCAACAGAAAAGCAGCTAAATAACAGAACAGCTAAGCAACAGCAAAACAGCTACATACCAGCAAAATAGCTAAGCAGCAGCAAAACAGCTATGCAACAGCAAAAATAGGCAAATGTATTCTGTATTCTATATAGTGTATTAATTGCTTATTAAAAGGTCATGCAAATTTCTAATACATTTGGGGTTTCAATTCCAAATAATTTCCAATACCCTTATTTGCTGTCAATGGAAACACTCTAACTTTTAGACTGAAGACCTGTATAGACCTAATACCTCTCCTAGTCTGAGCACTAAATACATCAGTGGCACAAATATCTCTCATCCAAGCTAGATTGTGTTTGCTGAACACAGATGTAGGAAAATCTCAGCTGGATCTAAATAAGAATCTAATCAAGAGCTTCAAAACACTGGTTGTGTGTTTCGAGTTATTGTCATGCTGGAAGACCAAGCAACGACCCATCTTCAATGCTCTTACTGAGAGAAGGAGGTTGTTTGCCAAAATCTTGCAATATATGACCCTATCCATCCTGTGCGGTGAAGACGTCCTGTCACCTATGCAGAAAAGCACTCCCAAAATATGTTGTTTCTCCCACCATGCTTCACGGTTGGGATGATGTTCTTGGGATGATACTCATCCTTTTTCCTCCAAGCATGGCAAGTGGAGTTGATACCAAAAAGTTCTATTTTGGTCTCATCTGACCATATGACCTTTTCCAATGCCTCCTCTGGATCATCCACATGATCATTGGCGAACTTCAAACGGGCCTGGACACGTACTGGCGTGATCAAGGGGACCGTGCGTGCCCTGCAGGATTTTAATCCATGACAGCGTAATGTGTTATTAACAGCATTGTTTGAGAATGTGGTGCCAGGTCCTCCCATGTACTGTAGTTCTGAGTTGATACCTGACCTTTCTCAGAATCATTCTTACCCACGAGGTGAAAACTTGCATGGAGCCCAAAACTGAGGAAGATTGACAGTCATCTTGTGTTTCTCCATTTTCTAATACTTGTGCCAATAGTTGTTGCCTTCTCACTAAGCTGCTTACCTATTGTCCTGTAGTGCAACCCAGCCTTATGCAGGTCTACAATTTTGTCCCTGGCGTCCTTAGGCTGGTTTCACATTTGCGTAACTGTGCGCAGTGTTTGATCCGCATAGATCCGCATGCATCATGCGTGCATATATTTAACATGGTGTACACAGGGACATGCATTTGCGTACGCATGCGTCGTTTCGCATTGTCCGGCGAATGCAACATGTTGCATTTTTTTTAAGCGTTCAAAATCTGTCAAATATGCGCAGTCATGCGCATGCATATGAGTGCATCAAAACAACGCATTAATGTCTATGGGAACGCATTGGTATGTAAGGACATGCGCATGGATGCGTTCGATGCGCATGCGGACTTCAGACTGTGCATGTCCAGGAACTGATTACATGACCTGGAAATATCGAATGCATGCGCATAGATAACGCAAACGCATGCCAAAACGCATGCACACGCAGCTTTTTTTGCGTCATGTGTAAGCTGATGCGTTTGCGCATGCAGATGTTACGCTGCACACACAAACGCTTATGTGAACCTAGCCTTAGACAGCTCTTTGGTCTTGGTCTTGACCATGGTGGAAAGGTTGGAATGTGATTGAGTGTGTGGACAGGTGTCTTTTATACAGCTAATGAGTGCAGAGTAGGAGGGCGTCTTAAAGAAAAACTAACAGGTCTGTGAGAACCAGAATTCTTGCTGGTTGGTAGGTCATCAAATACTTATTTCATGCAATAAAATGTAATTTAATTATTTAACAATCATGCAATGTGATTTTCAGTTTTTTAATTTTTAGATTCGGTCTCTCACAGGTACTACCATAAAATTACAGACCTCTCCATTCTTTGTAGATGGGAAAACTTGCAAAATCGGCAGTGTATCAAATACTTATTTTCCCCACTGTGTGCTGTTCATTTAGCTTTGCTTGTCATCTATGCTCCACAAATTCTGTATGACTAGCGAATGCTGTGTCTATATCAATAGGGATGAATCTTTCATTTCGCCACATATGCGGATGGATTGTGTATGATCTGGTTGTTTAGCCTCTTAGGCCCAATGCCAAATTGTATTACCATGCTGCTCATTATAGCACATTGATATGATAAAGATACAGCTGCCGGGACAGATGATTCCAATATGTCTCATAGACAGATTACTATTGGGCATCAGAATCAGTTTGTGGCCGGCAGTACATGTATAAAGACACCTGCAACCCCAGCAATGTTCCAGATGTGTTAGTAATGGATGGAAATGAGCGCACACACATGATTAAATGTAATTAGCTGTAATGGATGAAATGCATAGAAATCACTTTCTATTAGTAGGGGCCATTTATTAGGAAGAGATTTTTGTGGCCTGGTGTCCCTGGGGAGTGTTAGGGTTAAGATGTGTGACTGCACCTGTTGGGAGCCCCCATCCATCTCACAATGGACAATTACAGCCCAGTCAGTGTCCTGTGGAACAGTTCTTAGATGGCTATTTATTGCCGCCAGCTGCATTCTAAATAAATAGATTGTTTGACACCCAGAGATCCTTGCACTGCAGCAGGAGCTTCCGACTAGTAGCAGGATTCACCATGTACAGATTTTACTTTCCATTCACTGTCTACCATGCCATTTGTCTTTGGATTTCCATATAGGCATGCACCCATCCCTGCAGACAAAGTGAAGGTGAACTAAATGGTAGCTGTAGGAGGCAGCACCCTTTCCAACTTTCCTTGTTTTACATCTTCACCTTTAAAGAATATATTTACAAACATTAACCGAACACAAAACATTCTAAAGGGAACCTGTCAGGTGATTCAATGCTCGGGCAGCATGGACACTGTATCGATTAAAGAACTATATGATTAAAAAAACAAGACAAAAACTGGATAAATTGTTATTTGTTCTTTTCTTCGTTTGATTCTTTCTCTCATCTTGATTAAAAGGCCTCTCCCTTTACATGGTTTGGCACCATGAAGCATTTGACCGGTTCCTTTTAAACCTTTCCCAGCGCTTCTTCTCCTTATCTCTTTTTCGTTAATCCTATTTCATCGTCTATTGCAAACTGTTAGGACAGGACCGGCGCCCCTGCCTGAGTCCCCTTCCCCCGCTTAGCAGGGCCACTGATGTGTGCATTCACGTCTCCTTGCTGCTTTGGTCCCCGAATTCTCTGTCTCCTCCCAGGGCCTGCACACGGCATGCAGGTTTCCTGGTAGAATGCTTATGTCACGCGCGGCCCCTTTGAAAAGCAGAAACTGCGCTCAATAAGCATTCTCCCAGGAAACCCTTCTGAAAATGGCTGGGAGACATTAGGTATTTAAGGCACCTTCCCCAAGTGGGGGGGTGCCTTAGCAATATTAGTCTCAGTGAGTTTCTGGTTACCTTGTAATGTTCCTGTGCCTGTGCACTCTGTCTGATCCTGTCCATCCCATTTACCTGACCTTGTCTGCACCTGATCCTGTCCTTTATGCTGTTCCTATCCCTGAACCCATCCTGCCTGTATCTAGTCCTGTTCCTGATCCATCTGAAAGAGCACCTGTTATCCTGCACCTGTGATCCCTTACCTGTGGCCGTCCCGTGTTCCTGTACCTGTCCTGCCTGTGCCTGATTCAGCATCTGTCTACCCAGCCGTATCCCTCCTGCTAACCCTCTCCTGGCCGGTCCTGTTTCCCTGCATCTTTGGGGGTCGGCTGCCGCTGCTTAGGGTGTCTGTCCTAGAGTAGCACCTGGCTATTTAAAAATGCAATTAGCCTGTTCAGAGAGGAAGAGGACAAGAACTCTAGCCTCACCTTTTGGATGTAGAAATCTTAAAAGTCAATATTCATCCTTTAACAAGCCTTGCCATATGACTTAGGATAAGAAACCAAACCAGAACATCCATTTACAGACATGTTTTGGGATATGCTGACGGGCTCTCCATGCATGTGTTGTGACTGTCACACAGCTGCGGCGCTGAACAGCTGATTATCAGGAGCGCTTCAAGTATCGGGGTTCCCGATGCAGCTATTCACTAAGCACTATAGCTTTTCGGATAAGCACTTATCCAAAGCTATTCGATAAAACCCTAGTAAGGAGACTTATAGACCATGCATGAGAATTTAAAAATGCAAATAGCCTATTCAGAGAAGAAGAGGACAGGATCTCAAGTGCCACCTATTGGATGTAGCAATCATAAAAGTCTGTAATTAGCTTTTAGTAAATGTCAAACACACAAAAAAAAACAGAAAACTAAGCAACTGTAAAAGTGTGGCAGAGCGGTAGTCGTGACCAAGTTTCTGTCCAGTTTCTCTCAAGCATTTTACAGAAAAGGGTGTTGTGAATGTGTTAGAAATGAATTCTGAGCAGAGGCTCCCTCTGGTGGTTACAAACAGTACTGAACCATTCAATGAGGATTGGCAATCAGGAGTTACAGACTGGTCTTATATAAGGGAGGTTCCCTCCCATCATGGTTGCTGGTGATCAATTGTTCTTGTCTCAACTGTGGTTCCTGGTTCTCTTGGAAGTGTAATGTATGTAGTACAGTTCATATAGCGTCTTGTGCTTGGGTGCGATGAAAACACAGGAGTCACAGGTTTGATATAGAAAAGTCCTGTATTACTTCATACAAGTTGGCAGAAATAGTCACACAGTTTGCAGACACAGAAACAGGAGACACAGCAGGCCAGAGTAATCCAAGCTCAGCAATCACTCTCCAATACAGATTCAGGATCTTCTTCTCTGTTACCGTAAGTCCATGCAAACGTGGGTCTTTCAAAGAGCAGGGTTCAGAGTCCACAAGTGCTTCAGAGTTCCTCAGTAGGAATAGCTGGAGTACAAGGTCCAAGGCTTACAGGAGTCAAGTCACAGGTTCACTGCAGGCTAGATTCTGAAGCACTGATTGCTCAGCTGTGGCTGCTTAAGAAGCAAAGGAGAGAATCAGGGCGGGAACATGCAAGCTGGAAACTCCATTTTGACTGAGGGCAAGATAGCTGCAGCAAGACAGAAAGTAAAATGGCTGACGAACAAACTGAGTTTCAGGAATATATACATAGAACCTTACATTACTCCCCCTTAAGGACAACCTCCGGATGACCTCAGACCAGGCTTGTGTGGGTACCTCTGATGAAACTGACGGAGCAAGCGAGGAGCATTAACGTTATTGACCGGTTCCCATGAGTTGTCCTCCACTGGGTAGCCCTGCCATTTAATCAGATATTGTAACTGATTTCTATACAACCTGGAATCTAAAATCCTTTCCACCACAAATTCTTCCTGACCATCGACTAGCACTGGGTCAGGGCAAGGAGAGGAACGTCCAGGAAACGTATTGGGTGTCGCAGCCTTTAGTAGGGATACATGAAAGACAGGGTGGATTCTCATAGTTCTGGGCAGTTGAAGACGACAAGCAACGGCACTTATAATTTTACTGATTTTATAGGGTCCAATGTACTTATGTCCCAACTTAGACGATGGAATCCTTAACTTAAGATTTCTGGTTGACAGCCAGACCAAGTCTCCTACCTTGAAAGCTGGTGCAGGTTTACGAAATTTATCTGCTGCTTTCTTGTACCTTTCTTGAGCCGATTCCAGATTTTCCTTTAGAAGATCCATATTCTTCTGTAAAGACGTGATTCTTTCAGCCACTGCTGGTAAAGGCGTTTCTATGGGAAATCGTGGTAGAATGTTAGGATGATAACCTAGATTAGAGTAAAAAGGAGACTGTTTAGTGGAGGCACTCTGAGAGTTGTTATACGAGAACTCAGCTAGTGGAAGTAGATCCACCCAATCATCCTGTAGGTGGCAGATAAAGCAGCGGAGATACTGCTCCAGGGTTTGATTGGTTCGTTCGGTCTGTCCATTAGTCTGGGGATGAAAAGCAGAAGAAAGGTTTACTTTAATGTCCAATGCTGCACAGAAATTTTGCCAAAACCTAGAAGTGAATTGCACCCCTCGATCCGAAATAACCTCATCCGGTACTCCATGTAAGCGAAACACATCTTTAATCATCAAATCTGATGTCTGTTTTGCAGTGGGTAAGCCGACACAAGGGATAAAATGAGCTGCCTTTGTTAGACGGTCAACCACCACTAGAATGGTGTTCTTCCCTGAGAGGTTGGTAACTCCACAATGAAGTCCATAGAAATGGATCCCCACGGGCGGGACGGGGTGGGAAGAGGCTGTAACAGACCAGTTGGTGAGGAGCGAGGTGTTTTGCATCTTGCACAGACCTCACATGAAGTGACATAATTCAAAACATCCTTCCTGCAAGTGGGCCACCAAAAGAAAGAGAAAGAAATTCCTGTGTCTTTAGAATTCCTCTATGCCCAGCTATCTTGGAATCGTGAATGAGTTGCAATACTCTTAATCTGACTGTTTCAGGAATATACAGACGTTGTCCCTGAATCCACACACCATTCTTAAAGACAAGACTTACGTCCCTTGGGGGTTGTGCCAAAAAGGAATCCGCATGGTATGCTTCCTTGATGTCCTTAAGTAGGTCTTGATTATGAATTACTCCTAGGAATCTAGAGTCAGGAAGAATAGTCTTAGGAGGAGTAATTGGACGTGTCTCTGCTGAGTAAATCCTAGAGAGTGCATCAGCCTTTCCATTGCGCGATCCTGGTCTATAAGAGATGATAAAATTAAATTGGTTTAAGAAAAGATTCCAGCGAGCCTGGCGAGGAGTCAGGCACTTAGCCGACCTGATAAACTCAAGGTTACGATGGTCTGTCAGGACGACTATTTGCTGTGCAGCTCCCTGAAGAAGGTGTCTCCATTCTTTGAAGGCGGCAATAATGGCCAACAACTCTCTATTGCCCACATCGTAGTTCCTCTCAGCCGAAGACAACTGCTGGGAAAAGAAGGCACAGGGATGCAAGACATTCTTCTCACCTGTTCTCTGAGAGAGTATAGCTCCAACGGCACAGTCTGAAGCATCCACCTCTATTATGAAGGCAAGCTCGGGGTTGGGATGTACTAGGATAGGTGCAGTGGTAAATTTATCTTTTAGACGGGAAAATGCTTCCTGGGCTTGGGGAGTCCAGGAAAACCTAGACTCTTTCCGGGTAAGTTGAGTGATAGGTGACACTACCTCAGAGAAATTTCTAATGAAACGTCTATAGAAGTTGGCAAACCCGATGAAGCGCTGTACCTCCTTCACATTTCTAGGACTTGGCCAATCCTTGATGGCTTGGGTTTTGCTTCCATCCATACTAATTCCTTGTGTAGACAGTACATACCCCAGAAATTGAATTTCGGTCCTATGGAATTCACACTTTTCAAGTTTGATGTAAAGATGATTTTGTCTTAGACGTTCCAAGACCATTCTCACATGTCCATGATGTTCCTCTGTGGAGTTAGAAAAAATTAGAATATCATCCAAATAAATTACCACGAATGTATCTAGGAGATCCCTGAAGATGTCATTCACCAAGTGTTGGAAAGTGGCTGGGGCGGTACTCAGACCAAAAGGCATAACTAGATATTCAAAGTGTCCATAGCGTGACCTGAATGCAGTCTTCCATTCATCCCCAGGTCTAATACGGACTAAGTTATAGGCCCCACGAAGATCTAGTTTAGAAAAAATTTTGGCATGTCGCACTCTCTCCAATAACTCAGGGATTAAAGGCAATGGATAACGGTTTCTAATAGTAACCTTATTGAGTTCCCTATAGTCTACGCATGGTCTCAGAGATCCATCTTTCTTCTTTACAAAGAAGATGGGTGCACCTGCAGGAGATGAAGAGGGGCGTATGAAGCCCTTGGCTAGATTTTCATCTATGTAATCCCTTAAAGCCTTTAACTCGGGCCCCGCCAGGGGGTAGATCTTACCAAAAGGTATCTCTGCTCCAGGCAATAATTCAATTGGACAATCATATGGACGGTGAGGAGGAAGCTGGTCAGCGTTCTTCTTGTCACATAAATCCACATAAGAAAGAAAGCTGGGCACACTCATGTAGGTGAAATAGGTGAAGAATTAATTTAATGTTGCATGTACAGTAGTCACAATCATCAAACGTTTCGGTCTGCAAAGACCTTCATCAGTGAACTACAAAACAATAAAGTGAAGCAAATAATATAAAAGAAAAAAAGTATATACAAAAAGAGAACAATGATGGTCATGTGTTTTAGGAGAATGTTAACTATAGGAGAACCCATATATCAAGCCTTGACAAAAGTAACAGGAAATACAGACATAGAAGGTATCGTACATGACTAGTGAGGACATACCTTAGTGAAAATGACAGTTGTCATAGATCTAATATGAATCGCTAATCTGAGGAGCATAAGATGGGATTATTTAGTAATAAGTGGAATATAGTGAGTGGGTGATATAAATAATTACACCGGATAGCATACCATAGAGTTGAGATGGTGAAGGCACAATCGTGCTGTGATATATAAAAAATAATAAATAATAAATAACGGTATTACTTGAGGACATATTAAAATAAGGTGATCGCTATGAATATAACATACCAGAGAGCATTTATCACTGCGGTTGTGGTATGGCACAAAGAGCTGCAAGGAAAATGATGATCCAGTACATAATGTGCAAAGACACAGAATTGTTGCAAATGCCATCTCAGTGAGCGAGATCAGACTTACCGATACCAGGAAGTGTTAGAGAGAGTGCGATATGACTCCTGACGCGGCATCCACCGCATGTCAAAAGGCGGGTAGTCAGTGAGCAGCATGTGTCTTATAAATAGGTGCCGTAAGGTAAGCTCGGGACTGTGCTCAGCGTGGCAGGAAGTGCCTAAACCGGAAGTGATGTATGCGCTTCACCCCAGTGGGTGTAGTGCGTTCCACAGGTGGGAGTGGCATAGGTATGCGTTCCAAGTAGCGTCTGCTTGCGTGTCACAGGCAGTTTAACCCTTCAGGAAGTGGTAGGAAGGTACAGAGAGCTATTCATGGTTCATTACTGATTCTAAAAAGTAAGAAAGTAGTATTAGACTTACAATATTGCGATAAGGAACTATTCGGCACAAAAATATTAAAGTAATAATAAATTGCGATAATATGGAATATTGGCACAGAAACACTTTGGCATAATAATAAAATAAAAAATGATGGTAATAAGCCCTATAATGGATACTCATCACAGGAAGGCACAGAGATCGTAGTCTTTATTGAGACCTTTGGGATGTAATGTATCTAACTCGTGTATCCAGTGTGCTTCTCTGCGTTTGAGTGTTGTGGAATGGGGAGGAGTAAATCCTTACATCGAATAGTCGATTTGTGTTTCGATATGGTGTAACGTTTGCCTGTGTAAGGGTGGTGGACTATACACAGGCAAACGTTACACCATCAATCAATATTTCACCTGTGATTCCAACTTCGTGGTGTATCTTATTAAATGTCCGTGTGGTCTCTTGTACATTGGGGAAACGACGCAAAGCATTAAAAACAGAATATCGAAACACAAATCGACTATTCGATGTAAGGATTTACTCCTCCCCATTCCACAACACTTCATTGCTAAGTGCCATAACGTATCTCAATTGCGCTTCCAGATACTAGAACATGTGCCTATACCACGACGAGGGGGTGACCGCATCACTCTGCTCAAACGCAGAGAAGCACACTGGATACACGAGTTAGATACATTACATCCCAAAGGTCTCAATAAAGACTACGATCTCTGTGCCTTCCTGTGATGAGTATCCATTATAGGGCTCGATCGGATTTAAGTTATATGTTACCCATAATCTGTCTTTATTCTGTTGTTTACCATTTATTACCATCATTTTTTATTTTATTATTATGCCAAAGTGTTTCTGTGCCAATATTCCATATTATCGCAATTTATTATTACTTTAATATTTTTGTGCCGAATAGTTCCTTATCGCAATATTGTAAGTCTAATACTACTTTCTTACTTTTTAGAATCAGTAATGAACCATGAATAGCTCTCTGTACCTTCCTACCACTTCCTGAAGGGTTAAACTGCCTGTGACACGCAAGCAGACGCTACTTGGAACGCATACCTATGCCACTCCCACCTGTGGAACGCACTACACCCACTGGGGTGAAGCGCATACATCACTTCCGGTTTAGGCACTTCCTGCCACGCTGAGCACAGTCCCGAGCTTACCTTACGGCACCTATTTATAAGACACATGCTGCTCACTGACTACCCGCCTTTTGACATGCGGTGGATGCCGCGTCAGGAGTCATATCGCACTCTCTCTAACACTTCCTGGTATCGGTAAGTCTGATCTCGCTCACTGAGATGGCATTTGCAACAATTCTGTGTCTTTGCACATTATGTACTGGATCATCATTTTCCTTGCAGCTCTTTGTGCCATACCACAACCGCAGTGATAAATGCTCTCTGGTATGTTATATTCATAGCGATCACCTTATTTTAATATGTCCTCAAGTAATACCGTTATTTATTATTTATTATTTTTTATATATCACAGCACGATTGTGCCTTCACCATCTCAACTCTATGGTATGCTATCCGGTGTAATTATTTATATCACCCACTCACTATATTCCACTTATTACTAAATAATCCCATCTTATGCTCCTCAGATTAGCGATTCATATTAGATCTATGACAACTGTCATTTTCACTAAGGTATGTCCTCACTAGTCATGTACGATACCTTCTATGTCTGTATTTCCTGTTACTTTTGTCAAGGCTTGATATATGGGTTCTCCTATAGTTAACATTCTCCTAAAACACATGACCATCATTGTTCTCTTTTTGTATATACTTTTTTTCTTTTATATTATTTGCTTCACTTTATTGTTTTGTAGTTCACTGATGAAGGTCTTTGCAGACCGAAACGTTTGATGATTGTGACTACTGTACGTGCAACATTAAATTAATTCTTCACCTATTTCACCTACATGAGTGTGCCCAGCTTTCTTTCTTACATTACGGCTTGGGAACCTACTGGTGCACCTCCATTATACTGGCTGTGCTAGTGTCTTTTTACTATACATAAATCCACATAGTCCTGGTATACAGCTGGTAGTTCAGTGACTGACATGATTCCTTTAGGAACAGAGCAAGCTGAAACTTTTGGACTCATCTGTTTCTCTGGAAAGTGTAATTCCTTGGTCTCCCAGTTAATGGTAGGATTCTGAGCCTGCAGCCATGGTAGCCCTAGAATAATGGGAAAGTGGGGAGAAGAGATAAGCATAAAGGACAGTTTCTCTTGATGATCTTTACCCATAAGAACCCTCAAAGGCTCTGTTTCCTGATCCACTGGTCCAGAGGTCAGCAGGGAGCCATCCACAGTTTCCATCTGTACTGGAGTAGCCTTCTTCACTGAACGTATTCCCTGTTTCAGAGCAAAGGAGACATCCATAAAATTTCCACTTGCCCCTGAGTCGATCATAGCAGAGCTAGACACCCAAGCTGAGTCAATCCAGAGTTTGATGGAAAGAAAGCAATGAGAATTGTTTTTCTTACAACTCAGCTGGGACACCGCTGAGGAAACTTGAAAAATGGCAGCGTTTACACAGTCAACGTCCTCAGAGGTAACGGAGTTTAAGTCCGAGAAATCAAGATCTGTTGCTGCAGATCTCTCTGGAGCCTGAGGCTCGGACCTGACAGATCCCCTCTCGCAACACTCACAATGAATGAGTGCTGCAGTAGTCTTACGAGAACGGCTGGGGCAGTTTATAATGAAGTGCCCTGACTTACCACAATAGAAACATAGATTCTCCTTAAAACGATGTTCCTTGCGTGCATCACTAACCCGTCGTTGTAAAGAGTCTACCTGCATGGGTTCAGGTTCCCGTGTAATCCTACTCAGTGTAATCCTACTCAAAGGTTCCTTAGCTGGAGAGGAAGGTAGGAAAAGGTTAGTACGATTGCTTTCGAACCATCTCTCTTGCCTGCGTTCAGTCAGACGAGTATCAATACGGATGCAGTAGTTAATAAAGTCACCTAACGCAGTGGGAGGGTCGGCACGAGCAAGTTCATCCTTAATCAGTGGAGATAACCCCTTTCGAAAAATAGATTTTTTGGCGGAACTGTCCCAGGTGGTATCAAGGGCCCATCTCCTGAAATCCAAGGCATATTCAGCTACCGAGTGCTTACCTTGGCGCAAAGCTAACATGGCTGCTTCAGCTGTTGCACCTCGATTGGGGTCATCAAACACCTGCCCCATGGCTGAAATAAAATCATCAAGGTGATTCAAACAATCATCCTCAGTCTCAATCAGAGGGTTTGCCCACATTAAAGCCTTGTTGGTAAGCAACATAATTATAGTAAGCACCTTAGATCGTTCAGTGGGAAATTGTGAAGCATGTGCAGAAAAAAAAAGATTGCATTGATTAATAAATCCCCTGAATTTCTCACGTTCACCGCCAAAACGAAAAGGGGGCAACTTGGGAATCCCAGCACTCGGGGCTACGGCAGGAGCCTGGACTCGCCCCTCTAGAACCTCAATCCTGGCTCGCAAATCCTGGGTAGTCTGTCCAACCACTTGCAAATTGTGATTATTGAGGTCCTGTAGATTTGTAAAACGGGTCTTTATATTCTGCAACTCTGCAAGGATATTATCAGTCACTCCGCAAAGTTCCTTTATGTGGGCCTCCATTTTCCAGATCTTTTAAGACAGGATTACTGGAAGAAGAGGAGAGAAAAAAAACAATAGTGTTCACCTGTGGCAACACTGCAGAGAGAAAAAAAAAATTAAGGGAACTGCTCACCTGGAATGGTTGTGAGAAGTCACAACCACTATCATCACAGAAAGTTTCAACCAGACATCTGATATCCAGAGTTACAGCAGACAAAAAAGAGAAAAGAAAGGAAAAAAAAAAAAAACAATAGTGTTTACCTGTGGTAACACTGCAAAAAGAAAAAACTTAAGGGAATTGCTCACCTGGAATGGTTGTGAGAAGTCACAACCACTGTCATCACAGAAAGTACAACCGGACGTCTGATATCCACAGTACAGCAGACACAGCCTTCCAGACCCAGCAGACACTAACGTTTTGGCTTCAGAATCTTGTAATGTATGTAGTACAGTTCATATAGCGTCTTGTGCTTGGGTGCGATGAAAACACAGGAGTCACAGGTTTGATATAGAAAAGTCCTGTATTACTTCATACAAGTTGGCAGAAATAGTCACACAGTTTGCAGACACAGAAACAGGAGACACAGCAGGCCAGAGTAATCCAAGCTCAGCAATCACTCTCCAATACAGATTCAGGATCTTCTTCTCTGTTACCGTAAGTCCATGCAAACGTGGGTCTTTCAAAGAGCAGGGTTCAGAGTCCACAAGTGCTTCAGAGTTCCTCAGTAGGAATAGCTGGAGTACAAGGTCCAAGGCTTACAGGAGTCAAGTCACAGGTTCACTGCAGGCTAGATTCTGAAGCACTGATTGCTCAGCTGTGGCTGCTTAAGAAGCAAAGGAGAGAATCAGGGCGGGAACATGCAAGCTGGAAACTCCATTTTGACTGAGGGCAAGATAGCTGCAGCAAGACAGAAAGTAAAATGGCTGACGAACAAACTGAGTTTCAGGAATATATACATAGAACCTTACAGGAAGCTTGCTGAGTCTTGCCTCTTCTCCTGCTCTCAGATAAGATATTTTCTGTTTTTATTTTTGTGCTTGCTTTTTGCATTGTTCCCTGCACTTCTGTGGAGGTCAGCCAGGTCCCCTCCGGGGGCTTGTGCTCCTCTCAGTTTATCTGAGCCACTGTTATTTGTTCATTTGCCTTTTCCAGTTTTTTCAGTGGCTGCGGCTTAGTTTTGTTACACCAGAGAACTAATTTAGGTGGTAGAGGTCGTGTGATCTCAGGTGTTTTTGCATTTAGTAGAGTTGGTATTTTTTAGGGTTTTTTGGATTGCAGTAAGTGTCCTTCCTATCCTTTTTCTTTCTAGGCAGATTGGGCCCCAACGTTTGCTCTTACTATTTTCTGTCTGTGTCTGTATTTCCTCTTGTCTAACCGCCATTACATGTTTGGGGGCTTCCTATGTTCTTTGGGGATCTGCTCCGGGGCAGATAGCTTTCCTCTTTCTATCTTTAGGTGTAGTTAACCTCTCAGGCTGTGACGAGGCGTCTAGGACCAACGTAGGAACTCTCCACGGCTGCCTTAAGTTGTGGTGGTTAGTCAGGGTACTGCAATCCAGTAGATTCCAACCTCTCTGGTGTATTGCCGTTTTTGCCTGCTCTCCTCAGCTACCAAATCATAACACAAGGGATATTCCAGTTCAGGTGTGCTGTAGAGTGTGGGATGCAGGGGCGGACATACCACATGTGCGGCCGGTGTGGCTGCATCGGGGCCCGGAAGTGGAGCGGGGCTCCTGCAGGATGGCTATTAATGAGGGCAATCTGGCCTGTTTATCCGGCTTTGGGGGGCCCCTGGCCAGATTGCCCTCATGTGCGGCCAGCAGGGAGAGATCCCTGCAGCTCCGCTGCCTGCAGCGAAAATGGCAGCGGAGCGAAGCTGCAGTAATCCGTCCTGCTCCCTGGTGGCGACTCCTGTCTCTCACACAGCATCGCGGCTGGATGACGTCATTCAGCGCAGCGGCTGTGCCAGAGAGAGGAAGCTGCTGGCGTGTGTGTGTTTGTCGCTGCGGGAGAACATGCAGAGAGGTGAATGGTGCTGTGTGTGTAGGTGGAGGAGAGGGCAGTGATAGGGGAGAAGGCAACGATGGGGTGGTGGGGGAGATAGCAATGATGGTGGCAGTTGAAAAGACAGTGATGGGGTGGTGGGGGAGAAGGCAATGATGGTGGCAGTGGAAAGGACAATGATGGGGGTGGTGGGAGTGAAGGCAATGACGGTGGCAGTTGAAAGGACAATGATTGGGGTGGTGGGGGAGGAGGAAATGATGGAGGTGGTGGAATGGGCATTGATGGGGGTGGTGGGGAGAAGGCAATGATGGTGGCAGTGGAAAGGACAATGATGGGGATGTTGGCTGAGAAGGCAATGATGGAGGTGGTGGAAAGGGCAATGATGGGGTGGGTGGGGGAGAAGGCAGTGATGGAGAGGGCAATGATGAGGGTGGTGGTGATGAAAGCATTGATGGAGGTGGTGTAAAGGGCAATGATGGGGATGGTGGGGGAGAAAGCAATGCTGGAGGTGGTGGAATGGGCAATGATGGAAGTGGTGGGAAAAGGCAATGATGGTTGTGGTGGAAAGGAGAATAATGGAGATTGTAGAATGGGCAATGATGGGGTAGTAGTGAAAGGACAATGTTGGTGGAAAGGGCAATGGTGGGGGTGATGGGGAGGAGGAAATGATGGAGGAGGTGGAATGGGCAATGATGGGGGTGGTGGGGAAAAAGGCAATGATGGGGTGGTGGGGGAGAAAGCAATGATGGAGGTGGTGAAGAGGCCAATGGTTGGGGTCGGTGAGAGGACAATAATGGGATGCGGGGGGAGGAGGGCAATGATTGGTGTGGGAGATTGGGATGGGAGGAAGGGGTATTTATAATGGATTTAGGAACAGGGAAGACATTATTATCACTTATGTCTAACACAGTCCCTTAGTATATAGTGTACTCGCTTATTATGTAAAGCGCCATCCCTCAGTATATGGTGTAGTCACTTTTTATGATACCGTTCCTTATTATATAGCTTCCTCTGCTGTTATGTACAGTGCTGTCTCTTGCATAGTGTATTGTTATTTTTGTGATTCACAGTGCCCTCTTTTATTACATAGTCCCCTCTCTTGTTAGATATAAAATGACTGCTGATGGAGGAGCTAGTGACCTGACTACCAGTCCATCAGTTCCTCCATTAGAAAAGAAGCTTTCTCATGCTCCATCAGCCATCATTGTATTATACGGCTAAGGCTACTTTCACATTTGCGCTTTTTTGCGCAGCGTTTCGTGCACACATGAGACGCAAGCAAAAAACGCTTGTAAACACAGGGATTTTTTGACGCATCAACGTGCGCATGACGACAAAAAAACGCAGAGTTTGTATGCATTTTCATGCGTTTTTGCATGTGTTTGCGTTTTTTTATGCGCATGCGGTCTCTAGGTGTCACATTTCACAGGAGGAAAATCCTTGAAAAATTCTTGAAACAGACTCCACCAATGGGACACAAGTGGGCATGTGTCATGGGAATTCTTTATATAGACCCTGTTTACAGCTGAATTCTTCAGATTTTGTTGCTTTTTCCTTTGTCAACATGGATCTGCGCTGGAAGAGTTTTCACTTCAACTTGGATCTGGACGTCGCGCTGTCTCAGGCTTTTGCATTTGCTTGCCAGCAACAAAGGGATAGACAGTAAAGACGGCAGGATTATTGAACTCCGGGAGAGCCGTAGAGCGTACCACACCCTCTACAGCGAGCTCCAGGGAAACTTGGTGAAATTTAGTGACTATACCCGGATGTCCGAAGAAAGCTTCATGGATTTGCTTGCTTGTGTTCAAGAAGCCATCCGGAGACAGGACACACAGCTCCGTCGTGCAATTCCTCCTGAGGAACGGCTCCTGGTTACATTACGGTACGTAATATTTAGACACCAATGCCTGCATAATTTTTTTTGTTCTGCCATGTACTATTCCAAAGCATGCAGAATTATTGTTCTGCCATGTAGTAAACAAAAGCCTGCATAATTATTGTTATGCCATGTACTAATATTTTTTTATTTTAGTGTTTTAAAAAACCATAGACATAAATATTAATTTTTGTTCTTTCTCTGTTTGTCAGATTCCTGGCTACTGGAGAGACCCTTTCTTCACTCCACTTCCAGTACCGGCTTGAAATATCCACCTTGTCGGGAATAGTTGCGGAGACCTGTCGGGGTTTGTGGGACGTTCTCTGTCCAGAATTTATGCCCTATCCACCGTGGAAAAGTGGATTGATATTGCTGAAAAATTCTGGACAGTCTACAATTTCCCCAACTGTTTGGGAGCGGTGAATGGGAAGCACATCCAGATAATCAAACCCAAAAGAAGTGGATCGGAGTACTATAACTACAAAAAGTACTTTTCTACAGTACTCATGGCCATTGCGGATGCAGACTGTTTGTTGCGGTGGACATTGAGGCATTTGGACGGGGGAATGACTCCCAGGCTTTTAAGAACTCGGACATGGGCCGTAGGTTGTATGGCAACCATTTTAATTTCCCCTTGCCACGGCCTCTTCCCCACACCGAAGGTCCGCCACAGCCATTTGTAATGGTTAGGGATGAGGCCTTTCAAATGTGCCAAAACCTACTGAAACCCTATTCCAGCCGGGACTTGGACCGTACAAAAAAAATATTTAATTACAGACTGACCAGGGCCCGAAGAACTGAAGAGTGTGCTTTTGGTATTCTTGTCTCCAGATGGCGGATTCTTGGCACATATATTATATAAGGACTAGGTCCCATGCACACTGATTAATCAGAGTGGGTGCTACTGAGGAAAAAATCTTTAATATGAGTAGGCAATACCTCGAGCACTACCAAAAAGGAAAGAAAGTCCAGAAATCGGTAATATCTTATAATCTTGCTTTTATTGACTGCAGGGGTTCACACACCAATATATATGCTCTGAGTGAAAAAAGGTATATACACCCCAACGTTTCGGCCGATATGGCCTTTTTCAAGGGGAATTTCTGATAAAAGAAATAAACATAAAAACATAATATTATCATAATCTGTACATCCAAACATATTCTTATTTGAATCATTAAGGCATGTATCACAAAAAAGAAAACTAAAGAAAAAAAACAAAAAGCACAAAAGATGGACATGGGATATATAGGAGCAGTCACAGTCATAACGGAAAAAAATATTATCTTTTCATAATTTCATTTATATTAATACTGTTTCAAAAAGAACGAGAAAAGCATTTGTTTAGTGCATAAGCCTATATTACTAAAGTTTATACTGTACAGACAATCCCAGGAACATATCCAATGTGGACACCGCAAAATGCATAAGAAACAGAGTATTTTTAAAAATATCTCAGGCGACAACACATATAAATCGTATGGATAACGCTCAGAGTGACCAGCCGTCTAAACTGAATGCTAGATGCATGTATAAATAAATACACAGCGACAGTAATAACCGATAGAGGATAGGATCAAGTTGAGATCCGGAAAGCGAATCTCCAAATTACATATACCAAACACAGTCCGCTTGTCTAACACAATATTAGTTACCTGTAACCTTAGGAGGATGGGTGCGCGGTGTGTCCCGGAAGAGCAGTGCACACGTGTTTGTGAGGGAACTCCTTTTACGCTTGTCGTAATAGGTGTCACGTGACCGGCTCGTGACCAGATCTTGAAGAACGCTATTGAATATCCGGACTTAGCCACGGAAAAAGCCGAGTGCTCGCGCATGCGCATTAATGCGGAAGGTGAATTATGTCACAGGGACACCTTGCGCTTACCATAGTGAAGTAGAAAATATCCTTAAGAGGACCCAGAAAAAAATGTGTCATCTTAAAAGAAAAAGGAAAGTAAAAAACGATTTTATAAAGAATATTTATGTCACTTGCGAAAAAAGGGAAAGAGAAAGAGAATTACTAAATATCTCATATATTATATTATACAATATCATGAAAACATCTGTAGTTCCGAGTAGTTTTCACTCGAGCATATATATTGGATTCTTGGCACAGCCATTAATCTTAAACTGGAAACAGTGGATGAGGTGGTGAAAGCCTTTGTGGTTCTTCACAATTTTGTGATGGCTAAAGAGCACCCTAACTTTGAACTAGATGAACCAGCTGCAAATCCATTGACTGAATTCACTCAGCACCCTCTCAGGTCATCAGTTGAAGTTGGCCAAATGAGGGACCAATTTGCGGCCTACTTTATCTCTGATATAGGACGTGTGGAATGGCAAGATCAAATGGTGTAAAATTGTTTTCTTGTGTGTATGTTAATAAAAAACCTGTTTTGATGCTTCTACCGAGTGCACTCTGTTTTTATACACTCCAATACAATAATCACCTGCCCAGGTGTCCCAGTGAATTCAGGATGCTGTGTTTTGTGCATCCTGACTTTACTGGGAGTCCTGACCAGGTGACTACCTACACACAAGTTGTATGACATTTATCATCTGTCCAGTTTGTGTTAAATTTGCAGCGATGGTGGAGATAATGCAACTAATATTTGTATCACCTGGCCTGGTGTTACAAATAGTTAGTTTGGGATGCAATAAATCCTGGTCCATGCAGGAGTGGCGGTGGTGGTGCTCCATGCAAGAGTAGTGGTGGCTGTGGTGGTGCACCATGCAGGAGGAGCGGTGGTGGTGCTCCATGCAGGAGGAGTGGTGGCGGTGCTCCGAGCAGGAGGAGTGGTGGCGACGGCGGTGCTCCAAGCAGGAGGAGTGGTGGCGGCGGTGGTGGTCCAAGCAGGAGGAGTGGTGGCGGCTGTGGTGGTCCAAGCAGGAGGAGTGGTGGCGGCGGTGGTGGTCCAATCAGGCGTGGTGGTGCCGGTGGTGGTCCAGACAGGAGGTGCCTATGCCATAGTGGTGGCGGTGGAGTGTCCAGCAGCACTCGGCTTTGGGATGGTGTACAGGTATCCGACTTGGCTTGGAATGCAGGTGGCCATGCAGTGGTATGCAGCAGAAGTCGGTAGTGAGGTGAAGCGAGTCAGTGGTGGCACAGTTGGAAATGACACCACTGACTGCTGCACGTACTGACTCTGCTGCATAGCCTGCAAGAAAGCAGGCCTGCATCACAGTTAGCTGGAGATCTGGACTAAGGTGTTCTGCCATGGCCCGTTCAATTTGGTGAAAGAAATGGTGTGCTGGTCTGTTGAGGTTGGCTTCCAGATGGTCAAGGCGGCGGTCGACAGCCTGGAAGCGTGTTTCCATTAGGGTAAAACCGCTTTCCAGTCTGACGCTCAGCGCCTTGAGGCCCTTCTGAAAAACCGTGCTCAAGTGAATGAACTCGGGCATGGGATTCCTTACCGAGGCCTTCTGCGACTGGCGGGAAGTGCCCGCAAAACCAATGGCAGAGACCTGGGACAGGGGAACACCTGATTGACCATCTTCCTGGTCTCCAGCTGTCTGTGTTGCCGACCCGCAAGCTGCTTCCTGGCTGTCGGATGGCTGGGACGGGTCCGAGGTCGTTCGATGAAGGACCGCTCCAGGGACAGGTTGCAGCGTGCTGCTCCAGGTGCTGTGAAAAGAAAAGAAAAACATTACTATCATGCATTTACAATAGTTAAAGTGCCAACTCCTGTGGAATAGAAAAGCACAGAGTAAAAAACAATACAATACAACAAAATACTTACGCTCTGGTGGCAAGGACCGGTCTTAGGAACGCCAACGCCAGATGGTATCGGTATTTTGTTCTGGTCCTTGCAGCAGCACCTCTGCGACCGTGGCCCTCCTGACGAACATCCCTGTTGAAGCGGTCCTTCATTGAGCGCCAACGGGTTCTGACTTTGTTCACTGTGGGAAAAAGAAATAAAATAAATTAGACAATCCACTGTTGGCCATGATAACACAAATGTGTGTGATGCTAGAAACTCCTATTCCTAGCATCACACACACTTGTGTGATCCATGCCAAGGTCACTGCGGCATCACACAGCAATACAAATTTGACAATGCACTGTTCGCCAGGATAACACAAATGTGTGTGATGCTAGAAACTCGCTAGCATCACACACACTTGTGTGATCCGTTCCAAGGTCACTGCCACATCACACAGCATTGAAATACTTGCGGACCCGGGGAGAGGCATTGTCCCAGTCATCCATCAGCGCTGCGGCCACCTCATTCCAGAGCCGCCGGGTCACCACATGGTCCTCGTGCTGCGGTTCATGGCTGTCCCACAACGGGACTCGCTCCTGGACCAACTGGATTAGGGCGTCATTGTCCAGGACCATTTCTTCGTACCGTTGTGGAGCCTAGGAAAAAAAGAAAACATTATAATCTTGGAAAGATTTGGAAATTATTATTATCATTATTATTATTCATTTTTATAGCGCCATTTATTCCATGACGCTTTACATGTGAGAGGGGGCGAGTATAGACAAGTACAATAAATATGAGCAATACAGGACACACATAAGTACAGAAGGAGGGAGGACCCTGCCCGCGAAGGCTCACAATCTATAGGGGATGGGTGAGGATACACTAGGAGAGGGTAGAACTGGTTGTGCGGCGGTTCAGTAGACTGAGGATCACTGCTGGTTGTAGGCTTGTCGGAAGAGGTGGGTCTTCAGGTTCTTGAAAAAGATACAGAAAAGAAGCAAGATTGAAGATGAAAAACAGGACAGAAAAAAAGGCAGGGGGAAAAAAAAAGGACATTCACAGTCAGTCTATACTTACAGGCCGTCTCCCCGCTGGCACTTGGCTTGGCAGCTCCTGCTGTTCATCCTCCGAAACCGTGGCTGATGAGGTCTGAAAAAGAACAAAAATAAATTTGGTACATGTGTACATGCGACAGTGAATACTTACCCAAAATGTAGGGCAGGAAGATACTCACTTCACGCTCTGCTTGGGCCAGTTCACCACGGGCCGGTCTATATTCCTCCCCAGAAGACATGCTGCAATAAAAAAAAAATACATTAGTACATAATAAATTTAAAAAAGGACAGGCAGACATTAGGATTAGAATACTCACATTCTTAAAGTTCCTTCTCTCCAAATTTCTGGATGCTATTGTCTCTTCCAGGTTGTAGAGTAGTGGTCTGCCAGTGCCAACACCTTTTATCTACACTACCCCCCAAACAATGTTTCTTTGTGTAGGGAGGTGGTTTAAACAAGTGTCTAGACACGTTTACGCAAAAATCACATGCGACCCCATAGACTGTAATGTGTTTTTTGGGCACATTCCGTGTGCACGCGATCGCATGCGTTTTTTTAACGAGGTTGGGCGGAACAAAAAATGCAACATGTTGCGTCTAGGCGCACACCTGGAAAAAGCGCATGCACACGATAACGCAGATGATCGAGTGCAAGCGCAACACCATGTGACCGCCATGTTAAACATAGGGGCGCATGGCGCATGCGATAGGGTGCGCCCGAAGCGCAGCGCTAAAAAACGCTAATGTGAAAGTAGCCTAACAAAACAGCACGGTATGTAATAAAAAACAGGGCTCTATATAATCCAATATGTAAGGAGCGATGCTGTACATAACAAGAGGGCATTGTATAATAAGGGATGGCAATATAAATAATAAAAGAGACTAATATATATACATGTATGTGTGTGTGTGTGGCTATATATATATATATATATATATATATATATATATATATATACAGTGGGTTCAGAAAGTAATCAGACACCTTTAAATTTTTCACTCTTTGTTTCATTGCAGCCATTTGGTAAATTCAAAAAAGTTAATTTTTTTTCTCATTAACCCCTTCATGACCCAGCCTATTTTGACCTTAAAGACCTTGCCATTTTTGCAATTCTGACCAGTGTCCCTTTATGAGGTAATAACTCAGGAACGCTTCAACGGATCTTAGAGATTCTGAGATTGTTTTTTCGTGACATATTGGGCTTCCTGTTAGTGGTAAATTTAGGTCGATAATTTTTGCGTTTACTTGTGAAAAAAATGGAAATTTGGCGAAAATTTTGCAATTTTCAAATTTTGAATTTTTATTCTGTTAAACCAGAGAGTTATGTGACACAAAATAGTTAATAAATAACATGTCCCACATGTCTACTTTACATCAGCACAATTTTGGAAACAAAATTTTTTTTTGTTAGGAAGTTATAAGGGTTAAAAGTTGACCAGCGATTTCTCATGTTTACAACTAAATTTACAAAGCCATTTTTTTTACGGACCACCTCACATTTGAAGTCACTTTGAGGGGACTATATGGCAGAAAATACCCAAAAGTGACACCATTATAAAAACTGCACCCCTCAAGCTACTCAAAACTACATTCAAGAAGATTATTAACTCTTCAGATGCTTCACAGGAACTAAAGCAACGTGGAAGGAAAAAATGGACATTTTAATTTTTCCAACAAAAATTTTCTTTTAGCATCAATTTTTTCATTTTTACATGGGCAACAGGATAAAATGGATCCTAAAATTTGTTGGGCAATTTCTCCTGAGTACACCGATACCTCATATGTGGTCATAAACCACTGTTTAGGCGCATGGCATGGCTCAGAAGGGAAGGAGCGCCATTTGACTTTTTGAATGGAAAATATGCTGGAATATTTAGTGGTTGCCATGTCGCATTTGGAGAGTCCCTGTGTGTCTAAACATTGGAGCTCCCCCACAAGTGACCGCATTTTGGAAACTAGACCCCAAGGAACTTATCTAGATGCATAGTGAGCACTTTGAACCCCCAGGTGCTTCACAAATTGATCTGTAAAAAAAAGATAGTACTTTTTTTTCACAAAAATTTTCTTTTAGCCTCAGTTTTTTCATTTTAACATGGGCAACAGGATAAAATGGATCCTAAAATTCGTTGTGCAATTTATCCTGAGTAAACAGATACCTCATATGTGGTTATAAACCACTGTTTGGGCGCACGGCAGGGCCCAGAAGGGAAGGAGCGCCATTTGACTTTTTGAATGGAAAATTAGCTCCAATCGTTAGCGGACACCATGACTCGTTTGGAGAGCCCCTGTGTGCCTAAACAGTGAAAACCCCCCATATGTGACACCATTTTGGAAACTAGACCCCTTATGGAACTTATCTAGATGTGTTGTGAGCACTGTGAACCCCCAAGTGCTTCACAGAAGTTTATAACGCAGAGCAGTGAAAATAAAAAAATCATTTTTTTCCTCAAAAATGATTTTTTAGCCCGCTATTTTTTATTTTCACAAGGGTAACAGGAGAAATTGGACCACAAACGTTGTTGTGCAATTCGTCCTGAGTACACCAAAATTGCATATGTGGGGTGGAACCACTGTTTTGGCGCATGAGAGAGCTCAGAATGGAAGGCGCGCCATTTTGAAATGCAGACTTGATGGAATGTTCTGCGGGCGTCATGTTGCGTTTGCAGAGCCCCTGATGTGCCTAAACAGTAGAAACCCCCCACAAGTGACCCCATTTTGGAAACTAGACCCCCCAAGGAGCTTATCTAGATGTGTAGTGAGCAATTTCAACCCCCAAGTGCTTCACAGAAGTTTATAAATGCAGAGCAGTGAAAATAAAAAAATCATTTTTGTTCCTCAAAAATCATTTTTTAGCCCGCTATTTTTATTTTCCCAATGGTAACAGGATAATTTGGACCCCAAAAGTTGTTGCCAATTTTTCCTGAGTACGATGTGCCCCATATGTGGGGGGGAACCACTGTTTGGGCGCACGGCAGGGCTCAGAAGGGAAGGAGCGCCATTTGACTTTTTTAATGGAAAATTAGCTCCAATCGTTAGGGGACACCATGTCGTGTTTGGAGAGCCCCTGTGTGCCTAAACTTTGGAGCTCCCACACAAATGCCCCCATTTTGGAAACTAGACCCCCTAAGGATCTTATCTAGATGCACAGTGAGCACTTTGAACCCCCAGGTGCTTCACAGAAGTTTATAACGCAGAGCCGTGAAAATAAAAAATCATTTTTTTTCTCAAAAAATGATTTTTCAGCCCCCTATTTTTTTTTTCACAATGGTCACAGGAGAAATTGGACCCCAAAAGTTGTCCAGTTTGTCCTGGTACCCCATATGTGGGGGGGAACCACTGTTTGGGCACACGTCAGGGCTCGGAAGGGATGTAGTGACGCTTTGAAATGCCGACTTCATGGAATGGTCTGCGGGCATCTTGTTACGTTTGCAGAGCCCCTGATGTGCTTAAACAGTAGAAACCCCCACAACTGACCCCATTTTGGAAACTAGACCCCCAAGAAACTTATATAGATGTGTGGTGAGCACCTTGAACCCCCATGTACTTCTCAAAAGTTTATAATGCAGAGCTGTGAAAATAATTTTTTTCCTCAAAAACTGATTTTTTTAACCCGCTATTTTTTATTTTCACAAGGGTAACAGGAGAAATTGGACCCCAAAAGTTCTTGTACAGTTTGTCCTGAGTACACTGGTACCCCATATGTGGGGGGGAACCACTGTTCGGGCACACGTTGGGTCTCGGAAGGGAAGTAGTGACGTTTTGTAATACCGACTTGATGGAATGGTCTGCGGGCGTCATGTTATGTTTGCAGAGCCCATGATGTGCCTAAACAGTAGAAACCCCCACAAGTGTCCCCATTTTGGAAACTAGATCCCCCAAGGAACTCCTCTAGAAGTGTGGTGAGTACTTTGAATCTCCAAGTTCTTCACAGAAGTTTATAACGCAGAGCCGTGAAAATAAAAAATATTTTTTTTTCCACAAACATGATATTTTAGTCCCCAATTTTTTTTCCCCTAGGGTAACCGGAGAAATTAGACCCCCAAAGATGTTGTGCAATTTTTCCTGAGTACGCTGATACCCCATGTGTGGGGGTAAACCACTGTTTGTGCACACGTCGGGGCTCGGAATAAAGGGAGCACTGTTTGACTTTTTGAAGGCAAAATTTGCAGGAATCAATGGTGGCGCCATGTCGCGTTTGGAGACCCCCTGATGTGCCTAAATAGTGGAAACCCCTTAATTCTAACTCCAACCCTAACCCCTAATCCCAACCCTAACCATAACCCTAACCCCAACACACCCCTAATCCCAACCCTAACCATAACCCTAACCACAAGCCTAAACCTAATCTCAACCCTAACCCCAAAACACCCCTAACACTAATCCTAACTCTAACCCTAACCACAAGCCTAACCCTAACCCTAATTCCAACCTTAACCCTAATTCTAACCGAAACCCTAATTCCAACCCTAACCCAAATTCCAACCCTAACCCTATTTCTAACCGTAACCCTAATTCTAATCCTAACCCTAATTCTAACCCTAATGCTAAAGGCTAGGTTCACATTACGTTTTACCAGCCCGTTCAACACATAGCGTTGACGGGCTGGTAACAGTATAGCATAACGCGATCACGTTATGCTATACCCTCTAGCGCAGAGGAATCAGCAGATGATTCATCTGCGCTAGCGGTGACGGAGCCCAGACGCTGCAGGCCGCGTCCGAGGCTCCGTCACTGAATGATGGCACGTCGCGAATGCATGCCGCTTTGCGGCATACGTCACGATGCGCCCTGAAATGGGGGTGAATGGCAGCGTTAATGGACTGCGTTACATCGTGTTATACCGTGGTATAACGCAGTCTGTCTAACGGACTGCCATAACGTGATATGAATCCAGCCTAACCCTAATTATTACCCTAATTGCTAAACCTAACCCTAGTCCTAACCCTAACCTAACCCTAAGGCTAGGTTCACATTATGTTTTAGCAGCCCGTTCAACACATAGCGTTGATGGGCTGGTAACGGTATAGCATAACGCAATCGCTTTATGCTATACCCGCTAGCGCAGAGGAATCAGCAGATGATTCATCTCTGCTAGCGGTGACGGAGCCCAGATGCTGCAGGCCGCGTCCCAGGCTCCGTCACTGAATGACCGCATGCCGTTACGGGATGCGCGATGCGCCCGCAAATGGCGGTGAATGGCAGCATTAACGGACTGCGTTATACCGCGGTGTAACGCAGTCCGTCTAACGGACTGCCATTACGCGATATTTATCCAGCCTAACCCTAACATAACCCTGAGGCCGGGGTCACACTACTGTTTAATACGGACGAGCGTGAGGCGATAAAAAAAATCGCATTGAGCTCGTCCCCCTGTTAATCTATGGGTCAGCTCGCATCCGATTTTTTATCGGACGTGTTGTACGTGCAAGTGAAATCGCAGCATGCTGCGATTGTACTCGTATGTCGGCCGAGAGTCGCCAATGCAAGTCTATGGGAGCGATGAAAAATCGGATTACAAACGGACAGCACGTGTGACTTGCGATTAAATCGCACCGGTGTCCTTTAGAAAAGCCGGCAATTCATCCCCGGCTATACTGTAAAATCACACTGACAGCTTTAATAAAGAATAGAATGAATACATATACACACATAGAATACATATATATATATATAACATGTCATTGTGACTATATATATATATACATATATTTATAGTTCATACATTTCTACATGCTGTAATAGGCGCTAATTCAATTGCCGGCTTTTGTGAAAATACAGAACCCGACATGAAATGACACATGGTTTACATACAGTTAACCATGTCATTTCATGTATTTTTATATATGGTTTAAACTTACAATTACATGAGTGTATGTGTGCAAAATTGCAGACGTGTAGGGGTTAATTAAAGGTATAAATTCGTTGAAAAAAAATGCGTGGGCTCCCGCTGTATTTTCTCCACCAGACAGACAAAGCCAGCGAGTGGGGGCAGATAATAATAGCCTAGGGAGGGTACATTTTTTTGTGCCCCCCCTGGCTACTAACATCTGCCCACAGACACCCCAGAAAAGGCAAATCTCTAATTAGATTAGCCCTTTCTGGCACTTTGCCCGTCTATTCCCATTGCCCTGTAGCGGTGGCGAATGGGTTAATAAGGGATTAAAGCCACCTTGCAATTGAAAGGTGACTTTAAGCCAGGTTAATAATTGAGAGCTGTCAATTAGACAACTATCAATTATTAATCCTATTGTATGAAAGAAAAATCAAACACACACACTTTAATAAAAAAGAAGTTTAATGAAATAATCAAACAGTTTTTGACCATATTTTATTTTCCTGCTAAAACCATTTCCTGTAATAAAAATAAAATAAAAAAACAAAATTATTCTTACCTATCCGATGCACAGTCAGGTCCCACGCTGTAATCCATCAGAAAGGGTTAACAGGTTACAGCTAGCAGAGAGCTAATGCTGCCTGCTGAGCGTTACCCCCTGAATGAATCAGTTCCTCTCCCAGCGAAAGCAGAGGAAGTGATTAATGAGTGGAGGTTAATTGATTTATTGCCACTTTCACTTCAGGTCAGGTCACCCTGACCTGACCTAAAGTGAAAGTGGGACGCAATCAATTAAGCTTCCCACAGTAATCACATCCTCTCCTGTCGCCGGGAGAGGAAGTTATTCATTCAGGAGCTTTCAGCTGAGCAGGCAGCATTACTTGCGCTGCTTGGCTGAAAGCTAGTTAACCCTTTGTGAAGGATTACAGCGTGGGACGTGACAGATCGCCGAATAGGTAAGAATAATGTTGTTTTATTATTTTTTCTTTATTATAGGAGATCAAGGGCTTCGCAGGGATTAAGAGTTAAATAAAAGATGGTCAAAAAAATGTGTTTTTATTTCATTAAAATTATTTATTCTTAAAGTGTGTGTGTTTTTTTATTTACTTCAATAGGATTAATAATTGATAGTTGTCTAATTGACAGCTCTCAATTATTAACCTGGCTTAAAGTCACCTTTCAATTGCAAGGTGGCTTTAACCCCTTATTAACCCATTCGCCACCGCTACATGGCAATGGGAATAGACGGGCAAAGTGCCAGAAAGGGCTAATCTAATTAGAGATTTGCCTTTTCTGGGGTGTCTGGGGGCAGATGTTAGTAGCCAAGGGGGGGCACAAAATAAATGCACCCTCCCTAGGCTATTATTATCTGCCCCTACTCGCTGGCTTTGCCTGTCTGGTGGAGAAAATAGCGCGGGAACCCACACATTTTTTTTCAACGAATTTACACCTTTAATTAACCCCTACATGTCAGCAATTTTGCACACATACACTCATGCAATTGTAAGTTTAAACCATATATAAAAATACATGAAATGACATGGTTAACTGTATGTAAACCATGTATCATTTCATGTCGGGTCTGTACTTTCACAAAAGCCGGCAATTGAATTAGCGGCTATTATAGTATGTAGAAGTCTATTAACTATAAATATATATATATATATATATATATACACATGTCACAATGACATGTGTGTATATATATATATATATATATATATATGTGTTCTATGTGTATATATCTATTCTTTCTTTTGTGATTTAAATACTATTCTTTTGGATCCACTATATGTCAGTTTTGCAAGCCTACGAGAAATTCTCGCAAGTCGGATGTAAATCGGATGTTACAACTATGGTCAGATGCGACTAAATCGCATCTTTCCAGGAAAATCGGATGCCAGATGGATGTCTGTTCTTTACATTTTGGTCCGATAATCGACCGACTAAAACGGTCCGATTTTTTAGACGTTGTGTGTGACTCCAGCCTAAGGCTAACCCTAAGGCTAACCCTAACCGAACCCTAACTGTAATTCTAACCCTAATAGAAAAAAAATATATATATATTTTCTAAATTTTATTATTTGTCCCTACCTATGGGGGTGATAAAGGGGGCATTTATTTACTTTTTTATTTATTTTGATCACTGTGAGAGTTTATCATAGTGATCAAAATAAATTATTAAATGCTGCTGGCCGGCAGGCGCACTGCGCATGCGCCCGCCATTTTCCAAGATGGCGGCACCCATGCAGCGTCCCGGACGGACGCCGGGACGGATCGAGGGCCAACAGAGGACCGGGGGAGGTGAGGACAGCTGAGGAGGGGGAGCGGAAGGTGGGGGCGAGCGGACCGGAGCGGAGGCAAGGAAGAGGGGAGCGGACGGAGCGCAGGGGAGCATTTAGTGATGACGGTGACCGATCGCCGCCGTCACTCGGTGTGGGGAGGGTGGGAACTAGATGTCCAGCCATGGCAGATGCTAATGCAGCATCAGCCATGGCTGGATTGTAATATTTCACCAGATTTCAGTGGCGAAATATTACAGATTGCTCTGATTGGCTGTTTCACTTTTAACAGCCAATCAGAGCGATCGTAGCCACGTGGGGGTTAAGCCACCCCCACTGTGGTGATGCACTAAGGGTCCTGTGCCTGCGGGTCGGGTGACTTTTCAGTGACCCCAGTCACCCGACCCGCAGGAACATGATTTATAGCATGATGCCTACGTAGGTTTCATGGGTCGGGATGCCACTGGTTTTCATGACGCCAACGTAGGCGTCATGGGTCGGGAAGGGGTTAATGTACACTCTACAACCCATCTTGACTGATAAAAACCAGAAATTTTGAAATCTTTGCAAATTTATTAAAAAAGAAAAACTGAAATGTCACATGGTCATAACTATTCAGACCCTTTGATCAGACACTCATATTTAAGTCACATGCTGTCTATTTCCTTGTGATCCTCCTTGTGATGGTTCTACTTCATTGGAGTCCACCTGTGTTTAATTAAACTGATAGGACTTGATTTGTAAAGGCACACATCTGTCTATATAAGACCTCACAGCTCACAGTGCATGTCAGACAAAATGAGAATCACGAGGTCAAAGGAACTGGCCAAGGAACTCAGAGACAGAATTGTCGCAAGGCACAGAAATGGCCAAGGTTACAAAAGAATTTCTGCAGTACTCAAGGTTCCTAAGAGCACAGTGGCCTCCATAATCATTAAATGGAAGAAGTTTGGGACCAGCAGAAGTCTTCCTAGACCTGGCCGTCCAGCAAAGCTGAGCAATCGTGGGAGAAGAGACTTGGTGAGAGAGGTAAAGAAGAACCCCAAGATCACTGTGGCTGAGCACTACAGATGCAGTAGGGAGATGGGAGAAAGTTCCACAAAATCAACTATCACTGCAGCCCTCCACCAGTCGGGCGTTTATGGCAGAGTGGACCGACGGAAGCCTCTCCTCAGTGCCAGACATATGAAAGCCCACATAGAGTTTGCTAAAAAAGAAAACACACGAAGGACTCCCAGACTGAGAAATAAGAATCTTTGGTCTGATGAGATGAAGATAGAACTTTTTGGTGATAATTCTAAGTGGTATGTGTGGAGAAAACAAGGCACTGCTCATCACCTGCCCAATACAATCCCAACAATGAAACATGGTGGTGGCAGCATCATGCTATGGGGGTGTTTTTCAGCTGCAAGGACAGGATGACTGGTTGCAATTGAAGTAAATATGAATGCAGCCAAGTACAGAGGTATCTTGGATGAAAACCTCTTCCAGAGTGCTCTGGACCTCAGACTTGGCCAAAGGTTCACCTTCCAACAAGGCAATGACCATAAGCACACAGCTAAAATAACAAATGAGTGGCTTCAGAACAACTCTGTGAGCATTCTTGACTGGCCCAGCCAAAGCCCTGACCTAAACCCAATTGAGCATCTCTGGAGAGACCTGAAAATGGCTGTTCACCATCCAACCTGATGGAACTGGAGAGAATCTGCAAGGAAGAATGGCAGATTATCCCCAAATCCAGGTGTGAAAAACTTGTTTCATCATTCCCAAGAAGACTCATGGCTGTACTAGCTCAAAAGGGTGCTTCTACTCAATACTGAGCAAAGGGTCTGAATACTTATGACCATGTGATATTTCAGTTTTTTCTTTTTTAATAAATTTGCAAAAATGTCTACATTTCTGGGTTTTTTCAATAAAGATGGGGTGCAGAGTGTACATTAATGAGAAAAAAAATAAACTTTTTTGCATACTTTCCGAACCTACTGTATATATATGTAACTTTGTCACCATAGGAGAGGGGCCCAGACATATTTCTTGCACAGGGGCCCCAAGCTGTCAGTGTCTGCCCCTGGTGGGATGCATCAGACTTGTAGGGCACTGGCCTCAGCTGTCTTCATGCTTCCATCCTCAGGAGCTGCCGTACACAATGCATGGGACACCATGTTCTTTGTAACAGTCCAACATTTACTATGCAGTTCAAGTTCATCATTTGGGAAAGGGCACATCAATTCACATTTTCTTCCTCAATAAGTACAACTCTTCCTCAGTCCTGCCACTAGATCGTCCTGGACTACCCCCAACCCCACTGATTCTGTCTGTCTCTGAGATTTCTCGTCCTCTTCAGCAGTGCATCTGGGAACGGCCATCACCTTTCATTTATGCGAGTCCCTGTCCATCTTCCACTCTATTCGTGTTCTGGCAGTCCATATGACAGACCTTAGACTCCGTTCATGACAGGAGCGACTGCTCGGGATCCCAATAAAGCCTCCCACTGCCTGGAACAAGCAAAACGTACTGCCCCTAGCAGCCTACCGCACCTGAACTTGGCCTTTACTATGCACTTCATTAACTCTCACTAAACTCCCTCTAACCAGGAAGTGCCACCCTGTTTATTGACACTAGTGCCCAACCACTGGGCTAGTTCTATTCTTAACCATTTCTTATATGCTAAACCTATTATTCTTATTCTATAGCTTATGCTGTCCTAAGTTTATCCTATACTATTTCCACATTATAAAAGCAACTCATAGAAAATAAAAGCATTGTAAATAATATGAGTAATTCAAAACAATATAAAACATGCTAATATACATACGGACTGAACAGGACAACTCGTCATAAGATATATGCACAAACAAGAAATTGGCCGTGGATAGTAAAAGGTAATAAAAAATATATCAAATTTTATTCATAAACAAAAATATGACAGGGCAAGAGGGGGAGAGGGGACCCTTATATTGTTATGCATGATATTATACTGCAGTTTACTGGTGCTATGGCCGGATATTCTTCATGACACTATATTGTATTGTATTGGTACCACGGCAAGAATTTTTTTTGTACTACCTTATACCTCTTTTTTATCTTGTTCTACTCCATTAAATATGACATGTATATACTTTTGGTATTGTCCCTATTGCTCGCTCCTTTTCCACAGCCTGTCACACCACGTAAATATGTCTCCTCTCCCCCCTTTTGCCCTGTCATTTTTTTATATGAATAAAATTTGATTTATTTTTTATTACCTTGGACTATCCATCATCAATTTCTTTCTTATGTGCATATACCCGCATAATGCATTAACACTTCACGTGCTGTACGTCTCCATAATACATTACATAAGATACACAATCACTTTTACATATAAAACCTCATGACGGTATTCACATGACGCGTTTGTTGTCTTCAGGGGTAGGAATACGTTAAGACAGTCCACATCCCTATGCAACAATGTGTACACTGTATATGTCTAAGGCTAAGTTCACATTAGGCGTTTTTCAGCTTTTTTTTTATGCAAATTTTCAGCTGCGTTTTACAATACTGGCAAAGCCTATGAGATTTCAGAAATCTCATGCACACACATTGCTTTTTTGTCATCAGTATTTTGTGCTTTGCATGGTTTTTTTTTGGACCTAGAGCATGTGTCATGATCCAGACCGGAGTTTGTTTCTTGTTAGTCTCTCCCGGTCCAGTCATGTGGGGGTTAACCTCTGCCTTGTTTTGGATCTGTTCGGCTATTTCAGTCTGCTGCGGTCTGCAGGTAACGTCAGTGTTAGTTCCTGCCCCCAGGGTAGAGCAGCTGACCCCTTGATTGTGTTTTGTCCTCTGCCCGTTTACTCCGTACCTGTTACTTTCCTCTCCTGCCACCCCGCTTGTCTTAGTGTTCGCTCTTAGTGCTTTGATCTCTTGGTACGTGCCCAGCTTGTTCTCTGACCTGTTTGACTGTCTCGCTTCTCTGATACCTCTGCTCCCATCTGGCTCAGACTTCTGGCTTGTATTGACCACGTGTATTGTTTTTCCCTCTAGCTCTGTTTTATGTGACCGTTACTGACTCGGCTTGTCTGACCACTCTCTGGCCACCTAGTGGCACCTGTGCTGCCGCACTATGGTGCTGCGCTGTGAGTGCAACCTCTCTTCCCTCACCAGCACCCCTGTTATGATTTGGTAGCTGAGGAGAGCAGGCAAAAAGGAAATACACCAGAGAGGTTGGAATCTATGGGATTGCAGTACCCTGACTAACCATCACAACTAAAGGCAGCCATGGAGCGTACCTACGTTGGTCCTAGACGCCTCGTCACAGCCTGAGAAGCTAACTACACCTAAAGACAGAAAGAGGAAAACTATCTGCCCCGGAGCAGATCCCCAAAGAACATAGAAAGCCCTCAAACATGTAATGACGGTTAGACAAGAGGAAAATACAGACACAGACAGAAAATAGTATGAGCAAACGTTGGGGCCCAAACTTCCTAAATAGAAAAGGATAGGAAGAACACTTACTGCAATCCCAAAAAACCCTGAAAAGTACCAACTCTACTAATTACAAAAACACCTGAGATCACACGACCTCTACCACCTAAATTAGTTCTCTGATGTAACAAAAACTAAACAGCAGCCACTGAAAAAACTGGAAAAGGCAAATGAACAAACAACAGTGGCTGAACTAAACTGAGAGGAGCACAAGCCCCCGGAGGGGACCCGGGAGACCCCCACAGGAGTGCAGGACTAAATACAAAAAGCAAGCACAAAAAACTAAAAGAAGAAAATGTCTTATCTGTTAGCAGAAGATGCAGGCAAGAAACAGCAAGCTACAAAGTGAACAGGAATCAAAGATGAGGCCAGAACAATTGATCACCGGCAACCCTGATGGGAGGGAACCTCCCTTATATAAGACCAGTCAGTAACACCTGATCGCCAATCTTCACAATCTTCATTGGATAGTTCAGTACTGTTTGTAACCACCAGAGGGAGCTTCTGCTCAGAATTCATTTCTAGCACATTCACAACAGTACCCCCCCTTGAGGAGGGGTCACCGAACCCTCATTTGAGCAACCAGGTCGGTCAGGATGAGCTCTGTGATACGCACGGATGAGTCTCCTAGCATGGATGTCCGAAGCAAACACCCAAGAATTGTCCTCCTGACCATAACCTCTCCACTTAACCAAATACTGGAGTTTCCGTCTAGAAAAACGAGAATTCAATATTTTCTCAACCACATACTCCAGATTGCCCTCAACCAAAACAGGGTCAGGAGGCACAGCCATAGGAACCACTGGCTCGACAAACCTCTTCAATAAGGACTTGTGGAACACGTTATGGATCTTAAATGTCCCTGGAAGAAGTAAACGAAAGGAAACAGGATTAAGAATCTCCATGATCTTATAAGGTCCAATGAACCTAGGCTTAAACTTAGGAGATGCAACTCTCATAGGGATATTTCTTGAGGACAACCAGACCAAGTTCCCCACTTCAAACCGAGGACCATCAGTCCTATGCCGGTTGGCAAACCGCTGGGCCCTCTCCTGAGAGAGGGACAACCTCTCCACTACCTGGTCCCAAATCTGCTGCATATGCTCCACAACAGAGTCAACACCTGGACAGACAGAAGCCTCCGTCTGTCCTGAAGAAAATCGAGGGTGAAACCCAAAATTGCAGAAAAATGGAGACATCAAAGTGGCAGAGCTAGCCCTATTATTAAGAGCAAACTCAGCCAAAGGCAAAAAAGAGACCCAGTCATCCTGATCAGCAGACACAAAGCATCTTAGATAAGTCTCCAATGTCTGGTTTGTTCTCTCAGTTTGTCCATTGGTCTGAGGATGAAAAGACGAGGAGAAATACAATTAAACACCAAGTTTAGAACAAAAAGTCCTCCAAAATCTGGAAACAAACTGGACTCCTCTGTCAGACACAATGTTCTCAGGAATGCCGTGTAACCGAATGTAAGGTTCTTTGTCTCTTTTGACATGTTCCTTGAAACTCAGTTTTCCGTCGGCCATTTTACTTTCTGTCTTTCTGCAGCTCTTGCCCTCAGTTAATATGGAGTTTCCAGTTTTCATGTTCCCGCCCTGATTCTCTCCCTCTTGCTTCTTAAGCAGCCTCAGCTGAACAATCAGTGCTCCTGAATCAAGCCTCAGTCAGGCTGTGACCTGACTCCTGGAAACCTAGGATTTTGGACTCCAGCTATTTCCTACTGAGGAACTTTGGAACACTTTTGGACTTAGGAAACCTGCTGTCTGGTGAATCCATGTTTGCAGAGGAATTACGGTACAGAGAAGAGATCCTGAACCTGCTTGGAGAGTTATTGTAGAGCTTGAAGTTACTCTGGCCTGCTGTGTTCTCCTGCCTCTGTTCCTGCAAACTGTGTGACCTTTTCTGCATGCTTGTATGAAGTAATACAAGTCATTTCATATCAACCTATGTCTCATGTGTTTTCCTCGCACCCAAGCACAAGACGCTATAGGAACTGTACACTATACATGACAAGATTCAGGAGCCAATGTTTAGTGTCTGCTGGGTCTGGGAAAGCCGTGTCTGCTGTGACTGTGGATATCAGATGTCCGTTTAATACCTTCTGTGATGACAGTGGTTGTGACTTCTCACAACCATTCCAGGTGAGCGCATTCCCTTAAAATTTTACTCTGGAGTGTTACCACAGGTAAACACTATTGTTTTTTTTTTTTCCTTTCCTCTTCTCCTTCCAGCACTTCTGCCTTAAAAGATCTGGAAGATGGAGGCCCGCATAAAGGAGCTTTGCGGAGTGACTGATACAATCCTTGCAGATATACAGACTATAAAGACCCGTTTTGCAAGCCTACAGGACCTCACTAATCATAATTTGCAAGTGTTTGGACAAACTACTCAGGAATTACGAGCCAGGATTGAGGCTCTAGAGGAACGAGTCCAGGCTCCTGCCATAACCCCGAGTTCTGGGATCCCCAAGTTACCTCCTTTTCGTTTTGGCGGTGAACGTGAGAAATTCAGGGGATTTATTAACCAATGCAATCTATTTTTCTCTGCACATGCTTCACAATTTCCCACTGAATGATCCAAAGTGCTTACTATAATCATGTTGCTTACCAATAAGGCTTTGATGTGGGCAAACCCTCTGATTGAGACTGAGGATGATTGTTTGAATCACCTTGATGCTTTTATTTCAGCCATGGGGCAGGTGTTTGATGACCCCAATCGAGGTGCAACAGCTGAAGCAGCCATGTTAACTTTGCGCCAAGGTAAGCGTTCAGTAGCCGAATATGCCTTGGATTTCAGGAGATGGGCTCTTGATACCACTTGGGACACTTCCGCCAAAAAATCTATTTTTCGGAAAGGGTTGTCTCCACTGATTAAGGATGAACTTGCTCGTGCCGACCCTCCCACTGCGTTAGGTGACTTTATTAACTATTGTATCCGTATTGATGCTCGTCTGACTGAACGCAGACAAGAGAGATGGTTCGAAAATAATCGCACTAACCTTTTCCTACCTCCCTCCTCAGCTAAGGAACCTTTGAGTAGGATCACAAGGGAACCAGAACCTGAACCCATGCAGGTGGACTCTTTACAAAGACGGGTTAGTGATGCACGCAAAGAACATCGTATAAAGGAAAATCTATGTTTTTACTGTGGTAAGTCAGGGCACTTCATTATAAACTGCCCCAGCCGTTCTCGTAAGACTACTGCAGCAGTCATTCACTGTGAGTGTTGCGAGAGGAGCTCTGTCATGTCCGAGCCTCAGACTCCAGAGAGATCTGCTGCAAGAGATCTTGATTTTTCAGACTTAAACTCTGTTAGTTCTGGGGACAATGACGGTATAAACGCTGCAATTTTTCAAGTTTCCTCAGCGGTGTCCCAGCTGAGTTGTAAAAGAAATAATTCTCATTGCTTCCTTTCCATCAAACTCTGGGTGGACTCAGTCTGGGTGTCTAGCTCTGCTATGATCGACTCAGGAGCAAGTGGAAATTTTATGGATATCTCCTTTGCTCTGAAACAGGGGATACGTTCAGTGAAGAAGGCTACTCCAGTACAGATGGAGACTGTGGATGGCTCCCTGCTGACCTCTGGACCAGTGGATCAGGAAACAGAGCCTTTGAGGGTCCTTATGGGTAAAGCTCATCAGGAGAAAATGTCTTTTATGCTTATCTCTTCTCCCCACTTTCCCATTATTCTAGGGCTACCATGGCTGCAGGCGCAGAATCCTACGATTAACTGGGAGACCAAGGAATTACACTTTCCGGAGAAACAGATGAGTCAAGGAGTTTCAGCTTGCTCTGTTCCTAAAGGAACCATGTCAGTCTCTGAACTACCAGCTGTATACCAGGACTATGTGGATTTATGTGACAAGAAGAACGCTGATCAGCTTCCTCCTCACCGTCCATATGATTGTCCAATTGAATTATTGCCTGGAGCCGAGATACCTTTTGGTAAGATCTTCCCCCTAGCGGGGCCCGAGCTAAAAGCTTTGAAGGACTACATAGATGAAAATCTAGCCAAAGGCTTCATACGCCCCTCTTCATCTCCCGCAGGTGCACCCATCTTCTTTGTGAAGAAGAAAGATGGATGTCTGAGACCCTGCATAGACTATAGGGAACTCAATAAGGTTACTATTAGAAACCGTTATCCATTGCCTTTAATCCCTGAGTTGTTGGAGAGAGTGCGGCACGCCAAAATTTTCTCTAAACTGGATCTCCGTGGGGCCTATAACTTGGTCCGTATTAGACCTGGGGATGAATGGAAGACTGCATTCAGGTCACGCTATGGACACTTCGAATATCTAGTTATGCCTTTTGGTCTGAGTACCGCCCCAGCCACTTTCCAACACTTGGTGAATGACATCTTCAGGGATCTCCTAGATACATTTGTGGTGATTTATCTGGATGATATTCTAATTTTTTCTAACTCCACAGAGGAACATCATGGACATGTGAGAATGGTCTTAGAACGCCTAAGACAAAACCATCTCTACATCAAACTTGAAAAGTGTGAATTCCATAGGACCGAAATTCAATTTCTGGGGTATGTACTATCTACGCAAGGGATTAGTATGGATGGAAGCAAGACCCAAGCCATCAAGGATTGGCCAATTCCTAGAAATGTGAAGGAGGTGCAGCGCTTCATCGGGTTTGCCAACTTCTATAGACGTTTCATTAGGAATTTCTCTGAGGTAGTGTCACCTATCACCCAACTTACCCGGAAACAGTCTAGGTTCTCCTGGACCCCGCAAGCTCAGGAAGCATTTTCCTGTTTAAAGGATAAATTTACCACCGCACCTATCTTAGTACATCCCAACCCCGAGCTTGCCTTCATAATAGAGGTGGATGCTTCAGACTGTGCCGTTGGAGCTATACTCTCTCAGAGAACAAGTGAGAAGAATGTCTTGCATCCCTGTGCCTTCTTTTCCCAGCAGTTGTCTTCGGCTGAGAGGAACTACGATGTGGGCAATAGAGAATTGTTGGCCATTATTGCCGCCTTCAAGGAATGGAGACACCTTCTTCAGGGAGCTGCACAGCAAATAGTCGTCCTGACAGACCATCGTAACCTTGAATTTATCAGGTCGGCTAAGTGCCTGACTCCTCGCCAGGCTCGCTGGAATCTTTTCCTAAACCAATTTAATTTTGTAATTTCTTATAGACCAGGATCGCGCAATGGAAAGGCTGATGCACTCTCTAGGATTCATTCAGCAGAGACACGTCCACTTACTCCTCCTAAGACTATTCTTCCTGACTCTAGATTCCTGGGAGTGATTCATAATCAAGACCTACTTAAGGACATCAAGGAAGCATACCATGCGGATTCTTTGTTGGCTCAACCCCCAAGGGACGTAAGTCTTGTCTTTAAGAGTGGTGTGTGGATTCAGGGACAACGTCTGTATATACCTGAAACAGTCAGATTGAGAGTATTGCAACTCATCCACGATTCCAAGATAGCCGGGCATAGGGGAATTCTAAAGACACAAGAATTTCTTTCTCGTTTCTTTTGGAGGCCCACTTACAGGAAAGATGTTTTAAACTATGTCACTTCATGTGAAGTCTGTGCAAGATGCAAAACACCTCGATCCTCACCAACTGGTCTGTTACAACCTCTTCCCACCCCGTCCCGCCCGTGGGGATCCATTTCTATGGACTTCATTGTGGAGTTACCAACCTCTCAAGGGAAGAACACCATTCTAGTGGTGGTTGATCGTCTAACAAAGGCAGCTCATTTTATCCCTTGTGTCGGCTTACCCACTGCAAAACAGACATCAGACTTGATGATTAAGAATGTGTTTCGCTTACATGGAGTACCGGATGAGGTCATTTCGGATCGAGGGTGCAATTCACTTCAAGGTTTTGGCAAAATTTCTGTGCCGCATTGGACATTAAAGTAAACCTTTCTTCTGCTTTTCATCCCCAGACTAATGGACAGACAGAACGAACCAATCAGACCCTGGAGCAGTATCTCCGCTGCTTTATCTGCCACCTACAAGATGATTGGGTGGATCTACTTCCACTGGCTGAGTTCTCTTATAATAACTCTCAGAGCGCCTCCACTAAGCAGTCTCCTTTTTACTCCAATCTAGGTTATCATCCTAACATTCTTCCTCGATTTCCCATAGATACGCCCTTGCCGGCAGTGGCTGAAAGAATCACTTCTTTACAAAAGAATATGGATCTTCTAAAGGAAAATCTAGAATTGGCTCAGGAAAGGTACAAGAAAGCAGCAGATAAATTTCGTAAACCTGCACCAGCTTTCAAGGTAGGAGATTTGGTCTGGCTGTCAACCAGAAATCTTAAAATAAAGATTCCATCGTCTAAATTGGGACATAAGTACATTGGACCTTATAAGATCAGTAAGATTATAAGTGCTGTTGCTTGTCGTCTTCAACTGCCCAGAACTATGAGAATCCACCCTGTCTTTCATGTATCCCTACTAAAGGCTGCAACACCCAATACGTTTCCTGGACGCTCTTCTCCTTGCCCTGACCCAGTGCTGGTCGATGGTCAGGAAGAATTTATGGTGGAAAGGATTCTAGATTCCAGGTTGTACAGAAATCAGTTGCAATATTTGATTAAATGGCAGGGCTACCCAGTGGAGGACAACTCATGGGAACCAGTCAATAATGTAAATGCTCCTCGCCTGCTCCGCCAGTTTCATCAGAGGTACCCTGACAAGCCTGGTCTGAGGTCAACCGGAGGTTGTCCTTAAGGGGGGAGTAATGTAAGGTTCTTTGTCTCTTTTGACATGTTCCTTGAAACTCAGTTTTCCGTCGGCCATTTTGCTTTCTGTCTTTCTGCAGCTCTTGCCCTCAGTTAATATGGAGTTTCCAGTTTTCTTGTTCCCGCCCTGATTCTCTCCCTCTTGCTTCTTAAGCAGCCTCAGCTGAACAATCAGTGCTCCTGAATCAAGCCTCAGTCAGCCTGTGACCTGACTCCTGGAAACCTAGGATTTTGGACTCCAGCTATTTCCTACTGAGGAACTTTGGAACACTTTTGGACTTTGGAAACCTGCTGTCTGGTGAATCCATGTTTGCAGAGGAATTACGGTACAGAGAAGAGATCCTGAACCTGCTTGGAGAGTTATTGTAGAGCTTGAAGTTACTCTGGCCTGCTGTGTTCTCCTGCCTCTGTCCTGCAAACTGTGTGACCTTTTCTGCATGCTTGTATGAAGTAATACAAGTCATTTCATATCAACCTATGTCTCATGTGTTTTCCTCGCACCCAAGCACAAGACGCTATAGGAACTGTACACTATACATGACACCGAACCACGTGCTGAAGGAACAAAGGCACCAATTCAGAGGAGGAAGGCAACTTAGGTAATGGCACAAGATGTATCATTTTGGAAAACCTATCACAAATCACCCAGATAACGGTCATTCTCTGAGAAACAGGGAGGTCGGAAATGAAATCCATAGAGATATGGGTCCATGGTCTCTTGGGCACAGGCAATGGCATCAAAAAAACCACTAGAGCGAGAGCAAGGCTTGGAGCGAGAGCAAGTCCCGCAGGACTGCACAAATTCCCTGACGTCACGAGACAAAGTAGGCCACCAAAAGGACCGACTAACCAAGTCTCTGGTACCAAAAATTCCGGGATGACCGGCCAACGCGGAACAATGAATCTCAGACATCACACTCTTTTTCCACCGGTCTGGACAAACAATAGGGCAGCGCTCGGGTTTATCCTCCTGACACCCTTCCAGAGCCAGTCTCAAATTGGGTGATATGGCGGAAAGAACTACACCCTCTTTCAAAATAAAAGCAGGATCAGATAACTCAGGAGAGTCCGCAAGGAAACTCCTCGAGAGGGCATCCGCCTTAACATTCTTAGTGCCAGGAAGAAAGGAAACCACAAAATTAAAACGTGTGAAAAACAAGGCCACCCCGGCCTGTCTAGGATTAAGTCGCTTGGCTGATTCCAGATAAACCAGATTCTTATGGTCCGTGAGGACCACCACATGATGTTTGGCTCCCTCCAGCCAATGTCTCCACTCTTCAAAAGCCCACTTCATGGCCAATAACTCCCGATTACCCACGTCATAATTACGTTCAGTTGGAGAAAATTTTCGAGAGAAAAAGGCACAAGGGTTACTTTTAGAGGTCTCTGGATCTCTTTGGGACAAAACGGCACCTGCCCCAATTTCAGAGGCATCAACCTCCACCTGAAATGGCAGAGAAACATCAGGCTGCCGTAGAACAGGAGCAGAAGTGAATCTCTGCTTAAGTTCCTGAAAAGCAGAGACTGCCTCAGGAGGCCAATTCACCAAATCAGAACCCTTTTTGGTCAAATCAGTCAATGATTTAACAATAACAGAGAAATTACTAATAAATTTACGATAAAAATTGGCAAAACCCAAGAATCTTTGAAGAGCCTTTAATCAAGTAGGTTGGACCCAATCACAGATGGCCTGAACCTTGACCGGGTCCATTTCAATAACAGATGGGGACAAAATGAATCCCAGAAATGAGATCCTCTGTACGCCAAAAAGACACTTTGATCCCTTCACATACAGAGCATTCTCTCTCAAAATCTGGAACACAGTCCGAACATGTTTCACATGAGAGTCCCAGTCATTGGAAAAAATCAAGATATCATCCAAATAAACAATCAGAAATGTATCCACAAAATCCCTGAAAATGTCATTCATGAAGGACTGGAAGACAGAAGGAGCATTAGTGAGCCCAAAGGGCATCACTAGGTACTCAAAATGCCCCTCTGGGGTATTAAATGCCGTCTTCCATTCATCCCCGTGCTTAATGCGAATAAGGTTATATGCCCCCCTGAGGTCAAGCTTGGTAAACCAAGTAGCACTTTTCACCCTGGAAAACAGGTCAGAAATCAAGGGTAACGGATATTGATATTTCACAGTGATATTGTTCAAGAGACGATAATCAATACACGGCCTTAATGAACCATCCTTTTTGGCCACAAAGAAAAAAACGGCACCCAAGGGAGAAGAGGATGGTCTGATATGACCCTTCTCCAATGACTCCTTGATATAAGACCGCATAGCATCATGTTCAGGTACAGACAAGTTAAAAAGGCAACCTTTAGGGAATTTACTACCAGGCACTAATTCAATAGCGCAGTCATAGCTCCTATGGGGTGGCAAGGATGCAGATTTACTTTCGCTAAACACATCAGAAAAATCAGTCAAAAAGTCAGGAACATCCTGAGCCTGGGGGAGGCAGAAAAAACAGGAGTGTTGGTATTAACACATTGGCAGCCCCAACTGGTTACAGACACAGATTTCCAATCCAAAACAGGATTATGAGACTGTAACCAAGGGAAACCCAGTACGATAATGTCATGCAGATTATACAGCACCAAAAATTTGCAACTCTCCTGATGATCAGGTTCAACCCTCATTATCACCTGAGTAGAGAACTGAGGTTTATTCTCAGCTAAAGGGGTAGAATCGATCCCCAGTAGGGGAATAGACTTCCGTAGGGGTATCAAGGGAAACCCCCAACGTTTAGCAAAATCAAAATCCATCAGGTTAATAGCTGCTCCCGAATCAACGAAAGCCTGAGCAGAAAATGTGGACAGGGAGCAAATCAGGGTAACAGTCAACAAAAATTTAGTCTGAACACTACCCAAGACAACTGAGCGTGAAAAACGTCTTCCCCGCTTAGGGCAGACTGAAATAGCATGAGAGGCATGACCACAGTAGAAACATAACCCATTGCGTTTTCGAAACTCATGACGCTGTGCCCCAGAAGCCACTCTATCACACTGCATGGGTTCAGAAGCTGGTTCACAAGGCAACACTATTCCACGCATACCTCTACGCTCACGCAAACGTCTGTCAATTTGAATCGCTAATGACATAGAATCATTGAGAAAAGAGGGGACAGGGAATCCCACCATAACATCCTTTACATTCTCTGACAGACCCTTCCGAAAAAGGGCTGGCAAAGCATCGTCATTCCATTTGGTCAGGACTGCCCACCTACGGAATCTCTGACAGTATAACTCAGCGTCCTCAAGCCCCTGATTTAATGCCAACAAGGCTTTTTCAACTTCATCAGTGACATTAGGCTCATCGTACAATAAACCCAGAGCCTGAAAAAATGCATCAACATTACTCAAAACAGGATCCCCAGGTGTCAGGGAAAAAGCCCAATCCTGAGGATCGCCGCGCAGGAGAGAGATGACAATTTGAACCTGCTTTGCTGCTTTCCCTGAGGACTTAGATTTCAAGGCAAAAAACAACTTACAGTTATTTTTGAAATTCAGAAATTTAGCTCGATCCCCTAAAAACAAATCTGGCATGGGAATCCTAGGTTCCACAACAGGCAACCTCGCAAGATAGGTAGCAATACTCCGAACCTCAGTGGTAAGCTGATCCACACGGCCAGACAATTGTGCAAACTCCATTGAGAGAAAAAAAAAGAAATCCTCCTCAGCACCCAGTAATGAGTAAATGATGTGCACACTGTTAGTCAATAGTTGGTGCTGGCTGAACCAAGAAACCAATATAGTAGAGAAAAACAGCCGCACTCAATGTTGATTGTGAAGCAAGATAAGTTCCATTTTATTACATCAAACTATATACAAAAGCCACAGTCCGTGTGGTGTGAACGGATAAGAGAACGGATAAGAGAAGTTGGGGTTAACGTTTCGACCGTATGGTCTTTCTCAAAACCTCACTGGAGATGGATGATAGAGAGGAAGTGGTTAAGGAAGGAACAATGTCCCTTGGAGGCTGTGTTTAGAACCAAGTAGGAGCTGCAGCCACTGAACGGAACGCTCCTACTTGGTCTAAACACAGCCTCCACACGGACTGTGGCTTTTGTATATAGTTTGATGTAATAAAATGGAACTTATCTTGCTCCTCAGCACCCAGAGATACAGAGGGAAAAAAAATGCAACAAACAGAAAAAAAAATAAAAATCTCTGACAACTCTGACAACTTTTTTCTTTCCACAATATTTTTCCCTTCTGTGAGTACCATATAATTTTCAGTTTGGGCCGGTGATACTGTTATGATTTGGTAGCTGAGGAGAGCAGGCAAAAAGGAAATACACCAGAGAGGTTGGAATCTATGGGATTGCAGTACCCTGACTAACCACCACAACTAAAGGCAGCCGTGGAGCGTACCTACGTTGGTCCTAGACGCCTCGTCACAGCCTGAGAAGCTAACTACACCTAAAGACAGAAAGAGGAAAACTATCTGCCCCGGAGCAGATCCCCAAAGAACATAGAAAGCCCCCAAACATGTAATGACGGTTAGACAAGAGGAAAATACAGACACAGACAGAAAAAGAGTATGAGCAAACGTTGGGGCCCAAACATCCTAAATAGAAAAGGATAGGAAGGACACTTACTGCAATCCCAAAAAACCCTGAAAAGTACCAACTCTACTAATTACAAAAACACCTGAGATCACACGACCTCTACCACCTAAATTAGTTCTCTGGTGTAACAAAAACTAAACAGCAGCCACTGAAAAAACTGGAAAAGGCAAATGAACAGACAACAGTGGCTGAACAAAACTGAGAGGAGCACAAGCCCCCGGAGGGGACCCGGGAGACCCCCACAGGAGTGCAGGACAAAATGCAAAAAGCAAGCACAAAAAACTAAAAGAAGAAAATGTCTTATCTGTTAGCAGAAGATGCAGGCAAGAAACAGCAAGCTACAAAGTGAACAGGAATCAAAGATGAGACCAGAACAATTGATCACCGGCAACCCTGATGGGAGGGAACCTCCCTTATATAAGACCAGTCAGTAACACCTGATCGCCAATCTTCACAATCTTCATTGGATAGTTCAGTACTGTTTGTAACCACCAGAGGGAGCTTCTGCTCAGAATTCATTTCTAGCACATTCACAACACACCCCCTGGTGGAGGTTGTGCTATATGTGCACCGCAGTAGCATTACATTATCACTGACCTATACATTTAAAGGGGATTTTGTATTTTTTTTCTCTGGTCATGGATCCGCTTTGTAACTTGGCGGATCAGGTGTCTAGTTTGACACAGATGATGAGGGATTTATCGGTGGAACGTCGGGCACTGGCCACGTACCATACTCAATTACAGAAAGAGTTGATGGAGACTGTTAAGGCAGAGCAGGGAACCACCCCTCATGCTGGTAGTCGACCTGGTGATTCTGTAGATGTAGATTTGCACTCTCCCAAACCCTCGGTTAAGCTTCCTGACACCTTTTCTGGAGACAAGATAAGTTTTGTACGTTCAGGGAGAGTTCTCAATTATTGTTTTCACTTAAACCTCGATCATCTGGGGATGAGAGTCAGAGGGTGAGGATTATTATCTCCTTACTCAGGGAGGATCCCCAATCTTGGGCTTTTTCATTGCCCCCTACTGTCCCTGAACGGATGTTGATGGATAGGTTCTTTGAGGCCCTAGTAGTTATCTATGACGAACCAGACCATGTCAGGTTGGCAGAGGACACTATCATGGGTTTTGTTCAGGGGAAGCTCTCAGCCGAGTGGTATCGCTCAGAGTTCAGGCGATGGTCCACTGAGGTGTCCTGGAACGACTTTGCACTTAGGTGTCAGTTCCGGAGGGGACTGTCGGATCATCTGAAGGACGCTCTGGCTCTCCATCCACCACCTAGTTCCTTGGGGGAGGCTATGACTCAGGCCATCCGCATGGATCGGAGACTACGGAGAGGGGTGTCATGCAGCGGGAAGTTCCTCTTCCGAGTGATCCCGACACCACACCACATTCTGAGCCCAAGGAAGTGGGGATCACCACCATCAAGGAAAGGGAGAGGAGATGACGACGGGAAGGGAGACTCTGCTTCTACCGTGGTAATCCTGGACACTGGAAAAAGGACGTTCCTTCTTGTTCTCCTATTCCCAAGGTGTCCCGGGAAACGCCTAAGTCTGGGTAACTATCGAGGAGGTTGCCCAGACTCTCAGGTACCTTTTTCCTCAGTGCTTAAATTACAATTGGATGTAAAACTTTTTGTTGAAAACTGTTGTACTCCCACTTCAGCTTTTGTGGACTGTGGGTCATCGCTGAACTTGATTGACTCTGATTTGGTCTCCAAATGTAAGTTAGGGACAGTCAGGTTGGGAACTGCCATTAATATCGTAGCCATTGATTGAACTCCTCTTGGTAAGAATGTGGTTAAGTTTGTTTCCGAGGAGTTTATCCTTAAGGTGGGGTCTGGTCATCAAGAATGTATTACATGTTTTGTTCTGGACAATTTGCCAGTGGGATTGGTGTTGGGGTTTCCCTGGTTACTAATATATATAACCCGGTCATTGACTGGGAAGCTCGGAACATTGTTAACTGGGGTTCCAATTGTTCTAAGAAATATCTTGTTACTCTATCTGTGTTATCCATCAGTCCAGAGTGTATTCCGGAGTACCTGAAGGATTTTGAGGATGTGTTTTCCGAAAAGGAGTCAGAGGTTCTACCACCACACCGCCCATTCGATTGTGCTATTGATCTTGTTCCTGGTGCTAAATTGTCCAAGGCCCGTTTGTATAATCTCTCCGGCCCTGAACGGGCTGCTATGAAGGAGTATATCTCTGATAGCCTTCGCAAAGGGCACATTCAGCCTTCTGTTTCTCCCATGGCGCCGGGTTCTTTTTTGTTAAGAAAAAGGATGGTGGTTTACGCCCAAGCATCGATTTTTGAGAATTGAATAAAATCACTGTAAGGAACACTTACCCTCTCCCACTTATACCTGATTTGTACAATCAATTGTCGGGCCAGGTGGTTCTCTAAGTTGGACCTCAGGGGAGCATATAATCTCATCCATATGCGGGAGGGGATGAGCGGCAAACTGCTTTTCTCACCTCTGAGGGTTTGAGAACTTGGTTATATCCTTTGGTTTGACTAACGTGCCAGAAGTATTCCAGAATTTCATTAATCATGTTTTTTACGATTTCATTGAGCGCTTTGTGGTAGTTTTGTCAGGCACACCGCACTGCACTTGCTCACTGAGCCAGTGCGTGTGTCCTGAGTGAAAAAACTGTGCCCAAAGATACCTGAATAGTGAGCCGCAGCAGGGAAGACGTGTGTTTCTGAGGAACAGGACCTTCCGCAGCATGTGACTGCCAAGGGGCGGAGCCAGCCACACGTCTCTCAGAGGCAGCAGAAGCAGATAGAGAATGTTTCAGGCTGGAGGACCTGCAATCACCTGACTGTCTAGGGGCGTGGCCTAAGCTCCAGAGAGCTATGAGGTAAAGGAAAACTCCTAGAAGGGTAACTACGAAATAAAGTTACCAAGGGGCATAGACAGAATGGATGGTCAGGATAGCCAGGTCATACACATAGAGGGCGACGAAGTACAAAAGGAGCAGGCAGAGGATAACCAGAACACAGCCAAGGGATCATACACAGACGGAGCAACGCAGTACAAAAGGGACAGGCAAAACTCATAACAGGGACACAGCCAAATCAGAACCAGACAGACAAAACGAAGCACAGGCACAATGCACTGGCACAAGCACAGGGTCAGACACACTCAGCCAAAGGTCAGAGTATAAACGACAAAGACTGGCTTCACAGTGAGGCTATAAAAAGCCTCCCAGGACCCAGAAAGAGGCCAACCAAGTTAACCCTGTGACTACCTGATCCAAGAACCCAGTAAACCATGACAGTACCCCCTTCTTAATGGGGGGCCTCTGGACCCCCAGGTTTCCCAGGATTCCGAGCATGGAATGCCCGAACCAGACGGTCAGCGTGTACCGATCTGGCCGGCACCCAAGACCGGTCCTCTGGACCGTACCCCCTCCAATGCACCAGGTACTGTAAGGACCCCCGAGACCGCCAGGAGTCTACAATATGTTGTACCTCAAATTCCATGTGCCCATCAACCAAGACTGGGGAGGGAACAGCAGCTGGTTCTTCTACTACTGATCCCAAGGGTTTTAGCAAGGATCTATGAAATACATTATGGAGTTTCAAAGCGGGGAGGAGGCGAAGACAATACACCACCGGGTTAATTACCTCAATGATCTCATAGGGACCAATGAACTTGGGCCCCAGTTTGGCGGAGTGCAGACGAAGACTTTTGTTTCGCGTGGAGAGCCACACCTTGTCCCCACACTGCAACACCTGAGCAGGGTTCCTTTTTTTATCTGCAAAACGCTTATAAGTCTCCTGAGCCCTGAACATATTTAACCGAACTTTTGACCACAGATCCCTGATTCGGTTAACACAGTCCTCAGCTCCTGGACAGCCCGAATCTAAACGTGACAATTCACCAAAATGAGGGTTCAAACCATAATTAATAAAAAACGGTGACCTACCGGTAGATTGATTGGTACGGTTGTTGAAGGCGAACTCCGCTAACGGTAGGGTATCACACCAGTCGCTTTGCAGAGTAGAAATCAAACATCGAAGAATTTGTTCAAGCGACTGGTTAGTGCGCTCCGTCTGCCCGTTACTCTCTGGGTGGTAGGCTGAGGAAAAGGACAAAGATATCCCCAACCTTTTGCAAAAAGCCCGCCAAAACTTGGCCACAAATTGTGCCCCTCTGTCAGATACAATATTCATAGGTACCCCATGTAACCGTACAATCTGTGCGAGGAAATGCTTAGCGAGAGTCTCTGCAGAAGGTAGACTTGCCATAGGTACAAAATGCGCTAACTTAGAAAACCTGTCCACAACTACCCAGATAACCGTGTTACCCCGAGAAGAAGGAAGGTTGGTAATGAAGTCCATGGACAAGTGGGTCCTTGGCCTTCCTGGAATTGGCAAAGGCACCAATTCCCCGGCCGGCCAGCAATGAGAGCTCTTAGAACGAGCGCATACCCCACACGCAGCGACATGCTTCTTAATATCTGAAGCCATCAAAGGCCACCAAAAAACTCTAGCCACTGCCTCTCGTGTGGCAGAAATGCCTGGGTGAGCACTCAGTTTTGAATCATGGAACTCCCGCAGAGCCTGGTGCGTAACTGCTGAGGAACAAACAATTTGTTTTCGGGTTTGGACCTTGGAGCTAAAGATTGAGCCCCCACAATCTCCCGCTCCAATTCCGATGACACTTCAGCTATAACGACATTGGGTTGAAGAATGGGGGACGGCGGGTCAGGGGCGGAAAGCGGCTCAAAACTACGTGATAAAGCATCAGCTTTCACGTTTTTAGACCCTGGGTGAAAAGTTATAGAAAATTGAAATCTGGAAAAAAAAAAGTGACCAACGGGCCTGCCTAGGAGTCAGTCTTTTAGCAGATTTGATATACTCTAGGTTTTTGTGGTCGGTGATGACTGTGATGGGGTGAGCCGCCCCCTCCAAAAAATGCCTCCATTCCTCGAACGCCAACTTGATTGCTAAGAGTTCTCTATTACCAACGTCATAATTTCTCTCAGCCTGAGAAAATTTTTTCGAGAAATAGGCACAAGGTTTGAGGTTAGTCAGAGAAGTAGGTCCCTGTGACAACACTGCCCCCACCCCAACCTCCGAAGCATCAACTTCAACCACAAACGGCTTGGATGAGTCAGGTTGAACCAGAACAGGAGCGGATGTGAAACAATTTTTCAAAGTTAAAAAAGATTGTTTGGCCGACGGGGATCAGTTCCTAACATCTGCCCCTTTACGTGTGAGATCCGTGAGGGGTTTCACAATCTGAGAAAAACCCTTGATAAACCTGCGATAGTAATTCGCGAATCCCAAGAAGCGCTGGAGTCCTCTAAGGTCCCGAGGCTGGACCCACTCCATAATGGCTTGCACCTTCTTGTGATCCATACGAAACCCCTGTGGAGAGATTATGAGACCCAAAAAAGATAGCTCCTGAACAAAGAAAGAACATTTCTCCAGCTAAACAAATAATTGATTTTCCCTGAGTCTTTGAAACACAGTTTTAACATGTGATAAATGAGAATGTCTGTCAGAGGAATATATCAGTATGTCATCCAAGTAGATCACAACAAAACGGCCAATGAGGTCCGAAAAAACTACATTAATGAAATTTTGAAACACAGCTGGAGCATTGGTGAGACCAAAGGCATGACGAGATTCTCAAATAACCCCTCAGTAGTAATAAAAGCAGTTTTCCACTCATCCCCTTCCCGCACTCTTATCAAATTATAAGCCCTCCTGAGGTCCAATTTTGAAAACCACTTGGCCCCAGAGAGCTGGTTACAGAGATCAGGAATCAGAGGCAGGGGGTATGTATTCCTGACTGTGATTTTATTAAGTTCTCGAAAGTCGAGGCAGGGACGTAGACCGCCATCCTTCTTTTTAACAAAGAAGAACCCCGCAGCTACTGGGGACACTGAGGGCCTTATATGCCCTTTGCGAAGACTTTCAGCAATGTATTGCTTCATAGCCAGGCGCTCTGGGCCTGACAAATTAAACAGACGGGCCTTGGGCAATTTGGCTCCCGGGACAAGATCAATAGCACAATCAAATGATCTATGCGGGGGCAGAGCCTCAGCCTCACTTTCAGAGAACACGTCCTCAAAGTCTTTCAGGTACTCCAGAATACCCTCCAGACCAACAGAAGACACTGAGACAGGTTTTGCAAGTTTCATACAATAAACAGGTTTATGGCAACAGTCGACACATTGGGATCCCCATTTAATAATCTCCCCTGATTCCCAGTCAATCACCGGGTTGTGGCGTTGAAGCCATGGCATACCCAGCACTAGCCCTGTGGGCAATTTGTCCATGACAAAACATTCCATGTCTTCCTTGTGGGAAGAACCGACCTGCAAAGAAAACCTTTTGGAAGCATAAAGAATCCCTGTTCGGGTAAGAGGGGAAGAGTCGATAGCAACAATTTTAAGGGGTGTCTCCAGCCTGACTGTCCCTATCTTATGTTGGGAGACGATCAGATTGAGAGATGAACCACTGTCCACCAATGCTGTCGAGAAAAAACGATAGTTGTCTACCAATAGTTCCACCTTTAACACGACTTTAGAACATGAGGAAAATAGTACCTGAAGGTCTGGGCAGCCTCCTCGACCGCTACCCAGACCTAGTAGTTTTCCGCCGTCTTAGATGACGGACAGGTAGGGCAATCTTTTCTCCAATGTCCGGACTCTCCACAATAGAAACAGAGTTGTTTCTCCCGGCGATGTCTTCTCTCCTTCTCTTTTAGCGAGGTGGTGCCAATGTCCATGACCTCAGTAGTGGCTCCAGTCTCTTTGCTGCCAGCAAACAATGAGGTTTCACACTGCATGATACCCCTGGCGCGTAGCCTGCGGTCCATTCGTACGGCCTGGGTTATGGCATCCTCCAAAGTATCAGGTGGAGGATGAAGGGCCAGGGCGTCCTGGAGACGTTCAGACAGGCCTCTGCGGAATAGCCCTCGAAGGGCGGCATCATTCCAGGAGACCTCCGCTGCCCAACATCGGAACTCCGAACAGAACCACTCGGCTGAATGTTTACCCTGACGAACACTCATTACCATGTCCTCAGCCATACGGACCCTGTCAGGCTCATCATAGATGCGGCCCAGGGCATGAAAAAACATATCAACAGTCATCCTCTCAGGAGCAGAAGGAGAGAGAGAAAAAGCCCAGGCTTGTGGGGCCCCCCGAAGTAGGGAAATAATGACCCCCACCCTCTGGAACTCATCCCCAGAAGAGCGAGGCCTCAGGGAGAAAAAAAGTTTACACCCCTCCCTGAAGGCTCTGAACTCATTTTTATCCCCTGAGAAGTAGTCGGGCAGTTTAACTGGAGATTCAGGAGATACCAATGACACATCCTTACCACCTGTACCCAGAGACCCCGCAGCGACAGCCCCCTGTACGGTATCTACCAGCTGCTGCTGGGTCTGAGTCATCATGCGCTGCTCAACATTCAACTCCTGGAACCTTTGCGTCAGATGTTTCACCTGACCTGCTAATACCTGCATGGGATCCATGGGGATAACACTCCTAAATCTCCCCCTCAGAAAAGATGTAACGGTCGTTTATAATGTCAGGGACACTGCACTGCACTTGCTCACTGAGCCAGTACGTGTGTCCTGAGTGAACAAACTGTGCCCAAAGATACCTGAATAGTAGAGCCGCAGCAGGGAAGACGTGTGTTTCTGAGGAACAGGACCTTCCGCAGCATGTGACTGCCAAGGGGCGGAGCCAGCCACACGTCTCTCAGAGGCAGCAGAAGCAGATAGAGAATGTTTCAGGCTGGAGGACCTGCAATCACCTGACTGTCTAGGGGCGTGGCCTAAGCTCCAGAGAGCTATGAGGTAAAGGAAAACTCCTAGAAGGGTAACTACGAAATAAAGTTACCAAGGGGCATAGACAGAATGGATGGTCAGGATAGCCAGGTCATACACATAGAGGGCGACGAAGTACAAAAGGAGCAGGCAGAGAATAACCAGAACACAGCCAAGGGATCATACACAGACGGAGCAACGCAGTACAAAAGGGACAGGCAAAACTCGTAACAGGGACACAGCCAAATCAGAACCAGACAGACAAAACGAAGCACAGGCACAACTCACTGGCACAAGCACAGGGTCAGACACACTCAGCCAAAGGTCAGAGTATAAACGACAAAGACTGGCTTCACAGTGAGGCTATAAAAAGCCTCCCAGGACCCAGAAAGAGGCCAACCAAGTTAACCCCGTGACTTCCTGATCCAAGAACCCAGTAAACCATGACAAGTTTATCTAGATGATATTCTCATATATTTTTCTGCTAAACAGAGTCACATGGGTCACCTCCATGCGGTCCTCCAGAGGCTTAGGTAGAACTCACTCTTTGATAAACTGGATAAGTGTTCATTTTGTGCTTGAGAATTGTCCTTTCTGGGGGTCATTTTGTCTGCCGAGGGGTTTCGTATGGACCCTAGAAAGGTACAGGCTATTGTGGATTGGGTGCAACCTAGAGATCTCAAGGGTCTTCAGCGTTTTCTGGGTTTTGCCAGTTACTATAGGAAATTCATCAAGGGGTTTTCTCAGGTGGTCAAACCCCTCACTGATTTAACTCGTAAAGGGGCTGATCTCAAAAACTGGTCAGCTCCAGCTTTGGCAGCGTTTTCTTTAAAAGAATGTTTCATGTCAACCCCTGTGCTGATTCAATCTGATTTATCTGAACCATTTATTGTGGAGGTGGACGCCTCAGAGGTGGAATTGGGGGCAGTTTTGTCCCAGGGTCACCACGTTAACTAATTTAAGACCCTGTGCCTTCTTTTCAAAAAAAATTTCCTCTACTGAAAGGAATTATGATGTGGGTAACCGGGAGTTATTGGCCATTAAACTGGCTTTTGAAGAATGGAGGCGTTTTTTGGAGGGGGCAGTCCATCGTATCACTGTCATTACGGAACACAAGAACCTGTCTTACATCGAGTCCGCCAAACGTTTAACCCCAGGACAGGCGAGGTGGTCACTTTTTTTCTCTCAATTTCAGTTTTCAATCACTTTCAGACCTGGGTCCAAGAATGTGAAGACTGATGCTTTATCTCGCAGCTTGGATCCAATATCACCTCCTGAACCTCCTTCCTCCATTCTTCAGCGCAGGGTGGTGGTGGCTGCGGTTTCCTCAGCATTGGAGCAGGAGATTCGTGAGGCCCAGTCTCTTGCTCCTTCGTCTGTGCCTGATAAGTTATTTGTGACTGTCCATTATCGGTTAAGGGTGCTTCGGGAGTTCCATGACTCGGCTCTGAGTGGGCATCCTGGAATCTCGGCCACGTATAAAGCCATCGCTAGGTTGTTTTGTTGGCCCTCGTTGGCTTCTGACATCACTGTGTTTGTGTCCTCCCGTGAAACCTGTGCTCACGCGAAAAACTCCCATAACCAGCCGGCCGAGGAATTGGTGCCATTGCCAATTCCAGATAGACCGTGGACTCATCTCTCCATGGATTTTATAATCGATCTTCCTCCCTCTAATGGCAAAACCGTTATCTGGATAGTTGTTGATAGGTTCAGTAAACAGGTGGATTTTGTACCATTGGCGGGTCTTCCTAATGCTGAGACTCTATCAAAACTTTTCGTGGAGCATGTCGTTCGATTGCATGGTTTGCCTGTTAGTGTGGTGTCTGATAGAGGGGTGCAATTTATGTCGAAATTCTGGAGGCTTTTTGTAAAAGGCTAGGTATCAGTCTGACCTTTTCGTCGGCTTATCAGCCTGAGACCAACGGTCGGACTGAAAGGACTAATCAGTCTTTGGAGCAGATATTACGGTGTCTTGCAACGTCTAGACAGGATGATTGGTGTTCTTCGTTACCCATGGCAGTATTCGCTTTCAATAATCGTGTCAATCAATCCACTGGTGCTACCCCGTTCTTCTGCAACTATGGGTTTGACCCTCACTTTGGTGAGTTTTCCCGGCTGGATTCTGGGTGTCCAGGGGCTGATTCGGCCTTTCAGTGGTTGGGTCAGGTCTGGAGGGAGGTCCAGAGGAACATTGGGGAGGCTCAAGGAAAGTATAAATTTTTTGTGGATAAACGATGTTCGGTGGGGTCGGCATTCCAGGTGGGGGATAAGGTATGGTTATCCACCAAGAATATAAGGTTGAGGATTCCTTCAGCAAAGTTGGGTCCCAAGTTTATTGGTTCCTATGAAATTTTAGAGGTGGTTACTCCTGTGGCCTTTCGTCTGCATTTGCCTTCATCGCTGCGGATTCCCAATGTGTTCAATAAGGCGCTTCTGAAACCATCGTCTTCCTCAAGGGGAGTCTCCCTCGCACCCGCCACCTGAGGTAGTGGATGGCCAGACTGAGTATGAGGTGGAACCAGTGTTGGATTCTCGTATGCTCCGCCATTCACTTCAGTATTTGGTCCATTGGAAGGGTTACGGTCCTGAGGACCGGTCATGGGTGCTGGCACGTTCGGTCTATGCGAATCGGTTGGTCCGGGCCTTTCACGCATGTTATCAAGGAAACCTGGGGGTCCGGTGGCCCCCCCATTGAGAAAGGGGTACTGTCATGATCCTGGTTGGGGTTTGGTTCTTGTTAGTCTCTCCCAGTCTGGTCATGTGGGGGTTAACCTTTTCTGCCTCGTTTTCCATCTGTTCAGCTATTTTAGTCTGCTGCGGTCTGCAGATAACATCAGTGATAGTTCTTGCCACCAGACTAGAGCAGCTGACCCCGTGACTCTGTGTTTTGTCCTCTGCCCGTTTACTCCATACTTGTGACTTCCCTCTCCTGCTACCCCACTTGTCTTAGTGTTCTCTCCCTGTGCTTTGACCTCTTGGTATGTGACCCAGCTTTTTCTCTGACATTTTTGACTGTCTCGGATCTCTGATACCTCTGCTACCGTCTGGCTCAGACTTCTGGCTTGTATTTGACCACGTGTATTGTTTTACCCTCTGGCACTGTTTTACTTGACCGTTACTGACTCGGCTTGTCTGACCACTCTCTCGCCACTTAGTGGCGCCTGTGCTGCCGCACTGTGGTGCTACGCTGTGAATGCAACCTCTCTTCCCTCACCAGCATCCCCTGGTGGAGGTTGCACTACACTCCCTGACAAGTTATGTCGCTTATCCATGTTATGTAAATAAAAGCTTATAACCTGACGTTAAATTCATCCATTGTTTGTATAAATTATTCTTTTGAAAGCTGAAACCCTCCGAAATGTGGTTTAGGTTAAGAACATAAATTGGCATTAATGCAGAAATATTGATCATTTAATGGACACAGAATGGGCAGATTTTGGCAAGACAAAAGTTTTGTCGCCTGGTCATATAATGCACCCAATCCTAGTTGACATCCTCACCTGTGCTCAGTAAATGATCGGTTAATTAGTGGGTGTGTATAAAAAGAAACGCAGCATCCCAGACCTTCACTTGAACTGCAACTTGAGCTCTGACAACATGCCAAAAATTCATCCTGCCACCAAAGCCTGGATTATCAAGAGGCTGAAGACCAGATCCACTGCAGAGGTGGCTGGCACCTTTAATGTGTCTCAGCATCAAGTACAAAGAATTAAAAAAAGATTTGAAGAGACTGGAGATGTGTTTGACAAGCCCAGGTCCGGCAGACCCTGCAAGACAACTGCTCAGGAGGAATGTTTGTAGGATAGAAAATCCAAAGCAAGCCCCTCTTCCACTGCAACAGGGCTCCAACAGGCCTGGTCACCTCAAGTTCTTGTGTCACATAGAACAGTTTATAGGATTCTGTCTTGAAATGGCCTCCATGTTCGAATCAGCGCCCAGAAGCCAGCACTAAATAAAAGGCAAATAAAAAACGGTGTGGCATTTGCAAAGTCCCACAGCCTGCTAAACAGATGGATGCTGGAAAAGTGGCAGAAGGTGGATTTCTCTGATGAATCTTCAGTAGAATTACACCACAGCCGCTGCAAATACTGCAGGAGACCTACTGGAGCCCGTATGGATCCAAAATACACCCAGAAAACAGTTAAATTTGGTGGTGGAAAGATCATGGTCTGGGGTTACATTCAATATGGGGGTGTGTGAAACATTTGCAAGGTGGAAGGCAATATCAATAGCCTAAAATATCAAGAAGTATTAGCTACCTCTTATATTCCAAATCATAAAAGGGGTCAAATTCTGCAGCAGGATGCTGCTCCATCTCATACATACATCTCTACAGCAAAGTTCCTCCAGGCAAAAAAGATCAAGGTGCTCAAGGACTGGCCAGCCCAGTCACCAGACATGAACATCATTGAGCATAATTGGGGTAGGATGAAAGAGGAAGCTTGGAAGACAAAACCAAAGAATCTAGATGAACACTGGGAGGCATGTAAACCTGCATTCTTTGCTATTCCTGATGACTTCATTAATAAATTGTATGAATCATTGTTGAACCGCATGGATGCAGTCCTTCAAGCTCATGGAAGTCACACAAAATATTAAATATGACTCTAATAGCACCACAACTTCCTTCACCAATGTTATGCAACATATATTTGTATTTTAAGTTAATTATTTGTTTGAATATCACATTACTTTCTGTGGGCGACAAATCTTTTGTCTTGTCAAAATCTGCCCATTCTGTGTCCATTAAATGATCAATATTTCTGCATTGATGCCAATTTATTTTCTTAACCTAAACCACATTTCGGAGGGTTTCAGCTTTCAAAAGAGTAATTTATAAAACCAATGGATGAATTTAACGTCAGGTTATAAGCTTTTATTTACATAACATGGATAAGCGACATAACTTCTGTCAGGGAGTGTATACTGCACCGCAGCAGCATTACAGCAGGTCACTTCTTTCAGCGTTTTTTCACCATTTTTCCCCATTGACTTGAATGGGTAGTGGAAAAAAACCTCAGAAAATGCACCAAAAACACAGGTATCAGGTTTTTCAACGTTTTTTTGTGCCAAAACCTCATTCTTTGGAGTAGGACTTTTTTTTTCAACACTAAAATTTATCAGCATGCACAAGAGACAAATCTAACATGTCAAAAGTGCAGCAAAAAATACAAGAAAAACCAAGGAAAACATGATTTTCCCTGCAGATTCCTGCCAAGAGATCAGGTTTTGCTGCAGGAAAAAATCGCTGAAAAAATGCCTAGTGTGAACTTACCCTTTACTGCTTCTTACAATTTAAAGTTGTTGATGTCTTCTCGCCCTTCCTACCATGTAGACCTAGATTAGCCGCAGCTTACTGTTTATTGTGTATGCAGACACTTCATATCACTTGTTTGATCTCATAAGTGTAATATGGACCAACAAGTGAGTTGTCAGAAAGGATCGTATTGCTCATCCATGTACAGAGAACATGAAAGGAAAAACATCGTTACCGCTGCCTATTTTCTGATTTGGATATAATACGCATGGTCCCTATGGACTGTTCTGAAAAGAGACTTCAGTTTGAGAAAAAGATGACAGGAGACGTTACAGGGCATTCTTGTGTAGGAAAAGCGACAGGGACACAGGTGCTAAATGTGTAACGTTACTTAGCTGTGATCCAGCATCGGATGTCAGATGAGCCCTGACCTCATCTTTATGTCAGTGACACATAGATACTTATTGCTATTCCAGATGATGGCCAAGCTTTCATCTTCAAGTTATGTCCCAAGGATACAGCAGATTCTTGTGACACACAAGTAAATCTAAAGCTGCAAGCTACCTGTGTTGTGAGAAAGTCTCACCTTTATTTAGAAACTTTAGCGTATATTGCCCTGAGATTTGGGGGATTTTGGTGCATATTCTGTGCAGAAATCCATATGAAAAAATTGCGTCCTCGTATTAAATGGGAAATTCATTTGTTATTCATAAGATAGATGCAAATTATTCAACTTCGGACTTGAAAATTTAATAAGTGTTCATTGTTATTAAAGTGGTAGGCAGGTAGCACACTTGGATTAGCCTCTCTGATTTAGGGCAGTCCGGAGGTGGTAGGAAGGTAGCACTCTTGGATTAACCTCTCTGATTTAGGGGAGTCTGGAGGTGGTTGGCAGGTAGCACACTTGGATTAGCCTCTCTGATTTAGGGCAGTACCGGAGGTGGTAGGCAGGTAGCACAATTGGATTAGCCTCTCTGATTTAGAGCAGTACCGGTGGTGGTAGACAGATAGCACACTTGGATAAGCCTCTCTGTTTTAGGGCAGTCCGGAGGTGGTAGACAGGTACACACTTGGATTAGCCTCTTTGATTTAGGACAATTTGGATGTGGTAGGCAGGTAGCACACTTGGATTAGCCTCTCTGATTTAGGTCAGTCCGGAGTTAGTAGGCAGGTAGCACACTTGGATTAGCCTCTCTGATTTAGGGCAGTCTGGAGGTGGGAGGCAAGTAGCACACTTGGATTAGCCTCTCTGATTTAGGGCAGCACCGGAGGTGGTAGGCAGGTAGCACACTTGCATTAGCCTCTCTGATTTAGGGCAGTACCGGTGGTGGTAGACAGGTAGCACACTTGGATTAGCCTGTCTGATTTAGGACAATCTGGATGTGGTTTGCAGATAGCTCACTTGGATTAGCCTTTCTAATTTAGGGCAGTGCGGAGGGGGTAGGCAGGTAGCACACTTGGATTAGCCTCTCTGATTTAGGTCAGTCCGGAGTTAGTAGGCAGGTAGCACACTTGGATTAGCCTCTCTGATTTAGGGCAGTCTGGAGTTAGTAGGCAAGTAGCACACTTGGATTAGCCTCTCTGATTTAGGGCAGCACCGGAGGTGGTAGGCAGGTAGCACACTTGGATTAGCCTCTCTGATTTAGGGCAGTACCGGTGGTGGTAGACAGGTAGCACACTTGGATTAGCCTGTCTGATTTAGGACAATCTGGATGTGGTTTGCAGATAGCTCACTTGGATTAGCCTTTCTAATTTAGGGCAGTGCGGAGGGGGTAGGCAGGTAGCACAGTTGAATTAACATCTTTGATTTAGGACAGCCTGGAGTGAGTAAGCAGGTACCACACTTGGGTTAGTCTCTTTGATTCATGGCAGTGCGGAGGGGTTAGGCCAGTAGCACACTTGAATTAGCCTCTTTGATTTAGGACAGCTTGGAGGGTGTAGGCAGGTAGAACACTTTGATTAGCCTCTTTGATTTAGGGTAGTGCGGAGGGGATAGGCAGATAGCACTCTTGGATTAGCCTCTTTGATTTAGAGCAGTGCAGAGGGGATAGGCAGGTAGCACACTTGGATTAGCCTCTTTGATTTAGGGCAGTGAGGATGTGGAAGTGTGGCAGTTAAAAAATGCAAGATGTACGGCAGATATCCAAAGTTCAGTCTTGGATTTCTGCCGCAGATTCCACTGCACATACATGTCAGATCTTTACAGTGGAACATACCTGACTGTAACAGATATGTTAGGATCTCAATGGTTGATGCCTAAGCATAGCATGCATAACAGGTGGTATAGGTCCCAGTAGCTGTGCGGTCCATCCGCTATTAAAGGAGCACTAGTGATAAAGGCTTCCCTGCACAGCTGGTGGCCATGCGCCATATATACAGTTTAGGGGATGTAACTCTAAACTAGCCCTCATTCCTATGATGACTAAAGTCTCTGAGGTCATTCCCCACAATCATAAAGTGATGATATATTCTAGCGATATGTCATGACTTAAAAGAAAATGCTTTAACTGTTTCTGTCAGATGTCAGAAGGCACCAGGCACCAGGGGAAGGTAGGGCAAGAATGAAAAGGTCACTGTCATTAAATCTTCTCTGCTTCCCCTGTCCAAATTTGAAGTAATGGTGGGAGATGCCATCAGCACGTTGGGTGGCACAGTTGCCAAATCAAGCACATGATGCCGAAAGCCTCTGCTGGACAAGCCGTGTCCTTATTACAGATTCTGTACAGAGGGAGCTTTATGCAGTTAGCTTGGCAAAGCCAGACGCATCCGCCACTGTCACTTCAGACTTCAGGCATGTATGAAACAAGTGGTAATTACTGATGTCTGGGGTCAGGCTCCTTCTGCGAAGGACATAAAGTTAGATACTGATTATATGTATTTTACCCTGTAAAACCATTATTTTCTGACACTGTAAAATTGGTGCAAAATTCAGACAAATCTGCAATACTTCAGATTTGTGTTATAGTTTAATTTTATGATTTACAGTCAATATCGTAATGACCTGCTGGAAGGTTATACGGTACTACATCCAGATTTTTTTTCGGTTACACTTTGTAATAAGCACATAACGTGAAAGGGTTTGGGCTATTGTCATGTTTGAGAATAATCTCATAAGAAATGAGTAGATTGCTCTCGGATTTGCGGGTAAATGTGAGGTTTCCTCAGATCTTCTGATACTACTTGTATGTTTGTATATTGTTCTTATAAATAGAGCTTTTTTGTCTATTCTTACTAAGGATAATTTACAATGTCTCATCCAGAAAATCTGTTTTGATTATTTTCCATAACTTGGTGGCACCTATTCTTCTGGATATTTCAGACAGCATTGGAAAGTCACCAGATTTTCCTACATGGCTGAAACCCTCATGTTCACATTTCTTTCTTTATTTTCGTCCATGTGTTAATTATACCTTCTTTCTTATTAACATAGTATGGATAAAAGTTGTAATGCTAATGCCGGCGTCCCTGCTTGTTCCCTCCTCCAGACAGGGACGCCAAAAGACTCACTGTACAGCTGTTTGGCGTTGTCTCTGTTCCATGCACAGCTTCCTGGACACCTGGGCCTGTACACATTGCACAGGTCTCCCAGTGGTGCGCCTAATGCACGTACGCTCTCCAATTCTTAAAGGGGCAGTTATTTACACTCAGAATCTGCCCCCAGCCAATAGCTGGGAGGCATCTAGTATTTAAGGCACGCTCTCCTATAGGGAGGTGCCTGAAGAATCCCCTCTTTAGTGAAAATTATAATATATAATATATACAATATAATATATGAAATTATATTTCCAATATTCTTCACATATGTTTTTTTATTTTACACTATGGCGTTTATTTCCATTGCCGCTTTTTTGTTTACCATGCATTTTGAACAACAATATAATTAACCTTTACAATCTTTTCTACCCAATTATTCAACCTTAGCAAAATAAATGTAACAAGAAATACTAGGTAGGTAGGAACATATACAGGAAAGAAAATGTGGCCGCAGTATAGGTGATGCATGTACACTTGTCAAATTGTACTAGTAAAGCAGGTACCGTATATACTTGTGTATAAGCCGAGATTTTCAGCACCTTTTTTCGTGCTGAAAATGCCCCCTCGGCTTATACACGAGTCATAGGGCAGAAACCAGCGGGGGAGGGGATGCCGCGGCAGGAGCCGGTGGCTGGGATCATACTCACCCTTCCCCGTGCCATCGCTGAGCGTCCCTGCAATCCTGCGTCTTCCTGCAGCTCTCCAGCACTGAGCGGTGACGTAATACCGCTCATTAAGGTCATGTAATATGGACGCGACGCCACTCCCATGGCGTCGCCTCCATATTCATGGCCTTAATGAGCGGTATTACATCACCGCTCAGTGCTGGAGAGAGCTGCAGGAAGACGGGGAGAACGCAGGATTGCAGGGACGCTCAGCGATGGCACGGGGAGGGTGAGTATGATGGAGGAGAGGACAAGGAGCACGGAACAGGACGGGGGGGGAGAAGGTGGACGGGGGAAGCATAGAGGAGG
>JARQOD010000001.1:467755115-467830260 GCA_033576555.1 Oophaga sylvatica
TCCTTCATGAATGACATTTTCAGGGATTTTGTGGACAAATTTCTGATTGTTTATTTGGATGATATCTTGATTTTTTCTAATGACTGGGACTCTCATGTGAAACATGTTCGAACTGTATTCCAGATTTTGAGAGAGAATGCTCTGTATGTGAAGGGATCAAAGTGTCTTTTTGGCGTACAGAGGATCTCATTTCTGGGATTCATTTTGTCCCCATCTGTTATTGAAATGGACCCGGTCAAGGTTCAGGCCATCTGTGATTGGGTCCAACCTACTTCATTGAAGGCTCTTCAGAGATTTTAGGGTTTTGCCAATTTTTATCGTAAATTTATTGGTAATTTCTCGGTTATTGTTAAACCATTAACTGATTTGACCAGAAAGGGTTCTGATGTGGTGAATTGGCCTCCTGAGGCAGTCTCTGCATTTCAGGAACTTAAGCAGAGATTCACTTCTGCTCCTGTTCTACGGCAGCCTGATGTTTCTCTGCCATTTCAGGTGGAGGTTGATGCCTCTGAAATTGGGGCAGGTGCCGTTTTGTCCCAAAAAGATCCAGAGACCTCTAAAAGTAACCCTTGTGCCTTTTTCTCTCGAAAATTTTCTCCTACTGAACGTAATTATGACGTGGGTAATCGGGAGTTATTGGCCATGAAGTGGGCTTTTGAAGAGTGGAGACATTGGCTGGAGGGAGCCAAACATCAGGTGGTGGTCCTTACGGACCATAAGAATCTGGTCTATCTGGAATCTGCCAAGCGACTCAATCCTAGACAGGCCAGGTGGGCCTTGTTTTTCACACGTTTTAATTTTGTGGTTTCCTTTCTTCCTGGCACTAAGAATGTTAAGGCGGATGCCCTCTCGAGGAGTTTCCTTGCGGACTCTCCTGAGTTATCTGATCCTTCTGTTATTTTGAAAGAGGGTGTAGTTCTTTCCGCCATCTCGCCCAATTTGAGACTTGCTCTGGAGGGGTGTCAGGAGGATAGGCCTGAGTGCTGCCCTGTTGGAAAATTGTTTGTCCCGGACCAGTGGCAAAAGAGTGTGATGTCTGAGATTCATTGTTCCGCGTTGGCTGGGCATCCCGGAATTTTTGGTACCAGAGACTTGGTTAGTCGGTCCTTTTGGTGGCCTACCTTGTCTCGTGATGTCAGGGAATTTGTGCAGTCCTGCGGGACTTGCTCTCGCTCCAAGCCTTGCTCTCGCTCTAGTGGTTTGTTGATGCCATTGCCTGTGCCCAAGAGACCATGGACCCATATCTCTATGGATTTCATTTCCGACCTTCCTGTTTCTCAGAGAATGACCACCATCTGGGTTATTTGTGATAGGTTTTCCAAGATGATACATCTTGTGCCATTACCTAAGTTGCCTTCCTCCTCTGAATTGGTGCCGTTGTTCCTTCAGCACGTGGTTCGTTTACACGGCATTCCTGAGAACATTGTGTCTGACAGAGGAGTCCAGTTTGTTTCCAGATTTTGGAGGACTTTTTGTTCTAAACTGGGTGTTCAATTGTCTTTCTCCTCGGCATTTCATCCTCAGACCAATGGTCAAACTGAGAGAACAAACCAGACATTGGAGACTTATCTAAGATGCTTTGTGTCTGCTGATCAGGATGACTGGGTCTCTTTTTTGCCTTTGGCTGAGTTTGCTCTTAATAATAGGGCTAGCTCTGCTACTTTGATGTCTCCGTTTTTCTGTAATTCTGGGTTTCACCCTCGATTTTTTTCAGGACAGACGGAGGCTTCTGTCTGTCCAGGTGTTGACTCTGTTGTGGAGCGTATGCAACTGATTTGGGACCAGGTAGTGGAGAGGTTGTCCCTCTCTCAGGAGAGGGCCCAGCGGTTTGCTAACTGGCATAGGACTGATGGTCCTCGGTTTAAAGTGGGGGACTTGGTCTGGTTGTCCTCAAAGAATATTCCTATGAGAGTAGCATCTCCTAAATTTAAGCCTAGGTTCATTGGACCTTATAAGATCATGGAGATTATTAATCCTGTTTCTTTTCGTTTGCTTCTTCCAGGGACATTTAAGATCCATAACGTGTTCCACAAGTCCTTGTTGAAGAGGTTTGTTGAGCCAGTGGTTCCTGCTGCTGTGCCTCCTGACCCTGTTTTGGTTGAGGGCAATCTGGAGTATGTGGTTGAGAAAATATTGGATTCTCGTTTTTCTAGACGGAAACTCCAGTATTTGGTTAAATGGAGAGGTTATGGTCAGGAAGACAATTCTTGGGTGTTTGCTTCGGACATCCATGCTAGGAGACTTATCCGTGCGTATCATAGAACTCATCCTGACCGACCTGGTTGCTCAAATGAGGGTTCGGTGACCCCTCCTCAAGGGGGGGGTACTGTTGTGAATGGGTTTGAGATGAGTTCTGAGCAGAGGCTCCCTCTGGTGGTTACAAGCGGTGCTAGTCTGTCCAGTGAAGATTGTGAGGACTGGGAATCAGGTGTTACTGACTGGTCTTATATAAGGGAGTCACCTTCCCATCAGGGTTGCCGGTGATCAATTGTTCTGGTCTGAATCCTTTATTCCAGCTTCCCTTGTAGCCTGCTGTGTCGTGTCTGCATCTCCTGCTACAGATAAGACATTTTCTACTTTTGTGTTTGTGCTATATTTTTGCATTTTGTCCTGCACTTCTGTGGGGGCCTTCAGGGTCCCCTCCGGGGGCTTCTGCCCTCTCAGTTTTGTTCAGCCACTGATGTTTGTACTTTTGCTTTTTCCAGTTTTTTCAGTGGCTGCTGTTTTGATTTTGTTACACCAGAGAACTAATTTAGGTGGTAGAGGTCGTGTGATCTCAGGTGTTTTTGAAATTAGTAGAGTTGGTGCTTTTCAGGGTTTTCTGGGATTGCAGTAAGTACCCTTCCTATCCTTTTCTATTTAGTTAGTTTGGGCCCCAGCGTTTGCTCATACTATTTTCTTTCTGTGTCAGTATTTCATCTTGTCTAACCGCCATTACATGTTTGGGGGCTTTCTATTATCTTTGGGGTTCTGCTCCGGGGCAGATAGCTTTCCTATATCTATCTTTAGGTGTAGTTAGTTTCTCAGGCGGTGACGAGGCGTCTAGGACCAACGTAGGAACGCTCCACGGCTGCCTCTAGTTGTGGTGGTTAGTCAGGGTACTGCAATCTCATAGATTCCAACTGCTCTGGTGTATTGCCTTTTTTACCTGCACTCCTCAGCTACCGAAACATAACAGGGCTGCATTATACTCTGAGGGGGCCTGCAGTATACTCTGAGGGGGCCGGCATTATACTCTGAGGGGGGCTACATTATACTCAGAGGGGGCTGCATTATGCTCTATGAGGGCAGTACATTATACTCTATGAGGGGGTTACATTATACTGTGTGTGGGTCTGCATTATATTCTATGAGGGGAACTGCATTATACTCTGAGGGGGGCTGCAGTATACTCTGAGGGGGCCTGCAGTATTCTCTGAGGGGGACTGCATTATACTCTGAGGGGGGCTGCAGTTTTCTCTGAGGGGGCCTGCATTATACTCTGAGGGGGCTGCATTATACTCTGAGGGGCTGCAGTATACTCTGAGGGGGCTGCAGTATACTGTGTTTGTGGTGCTGCATTATACTCTGAGGGGGCCTGCAGTATTCTCTGAGGGGGTCTGCAGTATACTCTGAGGGGGCTGCAGTATACTCCGATGGGGCTGCAGTATACTCTGAGGGGCTACATCATACTCTGTGTGTGTGATGCTGCATTATACTCAAGGGGACTGCATTATACTCTGTGAGGGGGGCTGCATTATACTCTATGAGGGGAGCTGCATTATAATTTATTAAGGACCATGGTCAGTGCATTATGCCATATGTACTATATGGGACCTGCATTATACTGTATCAAGGACTATCTCTCCCCATCATTCTTCCTCAGCCGGTGTAAAGAGGACAGGAAACAAGCGTCGAATGACTTCAATATTGTCGATCACTCATTTAATGGCCTGAACTCAGCACATGTAAATATAACAGAAATGTTTCTGTGTCATGGTGCAATATGTGAGCATTTGGGGCCCACTTTAAACTTTTGCCCAGGACCCCACTTTGTCTAAAACCGGCCCTGGTTGCAAAATAAACCTATTTTGGCTCCTTTGTAAGACAACTGTGAACTGCCTAAAATATTTAACTTTCTTCGACTTACTGTATGTATCGAAATGTTTTCATGAATATGTTGTACTTCATACTAAAATGTTAACCGTACTCCGCTTTCTTGAAATTTTAACCTGTAGAGTAAGTACCTTAAAATGGTGTATTAAATAGCAAAAAAACCTCAAATTTAGAACCTGAAATTTTTGGAAATTAAGTTTCGCAAATTGTGCAAAATTATAATTGTCCGTCACAAGGTGCAAAAAGAAAAATCCCAGCAATTCTTCCCTTAATCTCCACCTTTCCTACGAGTCTGCTTTTTTTCATATTACAATAAAAAAGAGAAATATATGAAGAAATCTTTTGTGTGTATCTCAGGATCTCCACTATTTTCCCCTCCTCCTCCACCTCCTCATAGATCTGTGGATGGCTGTTAGGCTAAGTTCACATCTGCGTATATGTGGGCAGCATATTAATCTGCATACGCAAACTCATGCAAAAAACGCATGCAAATGCATGTTTATGTAGCGTTTTTTATCCGCATCATCTTTCACATGACGCAAAAAACGCTGCTTTTGCATGCGTTTTTACATGCGTTTGTGTTGTTTATGCGCATGGGTTCAATATTTCCAGGTGCTGTAATCAGTTCCTGGCCATGCGCAGTCTGAAGTTCGCATGCGCATCGAACGCATCCATGTGCATGTCCTTGAGTACCAATGCGTTCCCATAGACAGTAGTGCGTTTTTTTTTATGCAGTCATCCGCATGTGCATGACTGCGTATATTTGATGGATTTTTTACTCTTCAAAAAATGCAACATGTTGTGTTCGCCGGACACCGACCGCTGCACACCGCAAAATGACGTATGCGTACTAAAACGCATGTCCCTGCGTCCAAAATGTAAAAGATATGTACGCATGATGCATGCGGATCTATGCGGATCAAACGCTGCGCGTACAGACGCAAATGTGAAACCAGCCTAAGATAACTTGCTGCAGCAGAAATGTTCCTCTCTGTCCTGTCTGCGATACGTCACAAGATCAATAATTCCTATGACCTTAATAATAAAGTGCAATTTTGCTTGCAGTGTTCCTTTAACTTCTTAACAACCGCCGATATGCCTTTTAACAGCGGTGGTTGCGGATACTTAAGTAAGTATATAGTGCCCCCCAGAGTTGGATTTTTTCCAGGGTCTCGGCTACCGGGGGTAGCTGAGACCCCAGAGAACATGATCCGAGTCTGTTTTTACCGACGCCACTTTTGCGATCCCCGTTATTAACCATATAATGGCGACCGCAAAATAAGCAGCGATTCTGCATTTAATTTCTCTCTCCTCTGATGTAATTGCACATCAGAGGGGAGAGAAATAGGGTCCCCAGATCTGCCCCCGTACCTCCCGGTGTCCCCCACGTCCTCCCAGAGCTACCGCAGCTCCCGGCGTCTTCTTCCTGGAAAGAAAATGGCGGGCGCATGCGCAGTGTGCCCGCCGAATCTGCCGGCCGGCAGATTCATTCATTTAGTGCAGGTACATTTTGATCACTGTGATAAATGCTATCACAGTGATCAAAATAAAAAAATAGTAAATAAACCCCCTGTTTATCACCCCCTTAGTTAAGAAAATATATTAAAATAAAGAAAATATATTTATTTTCATTTTTCCATTAGGGTTAGGGTTAGAATTAGGGTTAGGCTTAGAATTAGGGTTAGGGTTACAATTAGGGTTGGGATTAGGGTTAGGATTAGGGTTAGGTGTTGTGAATGTTCTGGATTCTGAGTTGGGGCTCCCTCTGGTGGCTGTTGATATTAATGAAGCCACCTTGACTGACAGAGGCCCTTCAGCTGAGGATCCAGCTGCGGACGATTGGCAATCTGGGAGTGATGACTGGGGAGATTTAAGGGAGTAACTTTCCCATGATCCTTGCCAGTGATTAGTTTTCTCTTCCTGGTCCACTTTGGAAGTCAGCTTGCTGCGGGTTCCTGCAGGTTTCAGATAAGCTATTTTCTGGTAGTTTCTGTGGTTTTGTTTTCTTTTGTTTTTCTGCCTTCTGTGTGAGGTCAGCCGGGCCCCCCTGCTGGGGCCTGCACTGGTCTCTGTTTCTCATTTACTTCGGTTTATTTGTGCAGTCCCTGTAATGTCAGGGGCTGCTGGCTAGCTACCTGTTCACACCAGAGTTCTCATCTAGCGTGGGGAGATCGTGTGGTCTCAGTATTTTTTGGAATCAGAAGTGTTGGAATTTTTCCTAGGGTTTTGCTGGATTGCAGAAAGTATTCTTTTCTGTCCTGTCCTATCTAGACAGTTTTGGGCCCCAGCGCTTGCTTACTCTATTTTCTGTCTGCGTTTGTATTTCATCTTGTCTAACCGCCAATATATGTGTGGGGGCTACCTATTCCTTTGGGACGCTACTCCGGGGCAGTTAGCTTTCCCCTTTCTGTCTTTAGGCTTAGCTAACTCTCCGTCTGTGTCGAGGCGCCTAGGTCATCGTAGGTACGTCCCACGGCTGCTTCTAGTTGTGCAGTTAGTTTAGGGGTCTGCAATCCATTAGTTACCAACCTCTCTGGGTGACTGGCTGCCTTTGCTATTTTTGTGACTGTCCTCCTCGGCTACCATATCATAACAATTAGGGTTGGGATTAGGGTTAGGGGTGTATTGGGGTTAGGGTTGGATCTAGAATTGAGGGGTTTCCACTATTTAGGCACATCAGGGGGTCTCCAAACACGACATGGCATTCAAAAAGTCAAATGGTGCTCCCTCCCTTCCGAGCCCTGCTGTCCTCACAAACAGTTGTTTACCCCAACTTATGGGGTATCGGCATACTCAGTACAAATTGCACACCAATTTTGGGGTTCTAATTTCTCCTGTTACCCTTGGGAAAATAAAAAATAGCTGGCTGAAAAATCATTTTTGAGGAAAAAAATTTTTTTTCACGACTCTGCGTTTATAAACTTCTGTGAAGCACTTGGGGGTTCAAAGTGCTCACCACACATCTAGATAAGCTCCTTGGGGGGGTCTAGTTTCCAAAATGGTGTCACTTGCAGGGGGTTTCAATTTTTTAGGCACATCAAGGGCTCTGCAAACACAACATGACGCCACAGAACATTCCATCAAAGTCTGCATTACAAAATGGCGCTGCATCCCTTCCAAGCTCTGCCATGCGCCCAAACAGTGTTTCTCCCCACATATGGGGTATCAGCATACTCAGGAAAAATTGCACAACAGCTTTTGTTGTCCAATTTATCCTGTTACCCTTGGGAAAATAAAAAATAACGGGCTAAAAAATCATTTTTGAGAAAAAAATGATTTTTAATTTTCACGGCTCTTGGAGGTTCAAAGTGCTCACCACACATCTAGATATGTTCTTTAAGGAGTCCAGTTTCCAAAATGGGGTCACTTGTGGGGGGTTTCCAATGTTTAGGCACATCAGGTGCTCTCCAAACGCGACATGGCGTCCAGCCAATTCTGCGTTGAAAAAGTCAAACGACGCTCCTTCCCTTGCGACCTCTGCCGTGCGCCCAAAAAGTGGTTTACCCCCACATATGGGGTATCGGCGTATTCAGGAGAAATTGCACAACAAATTTTGTGGTTCATTTTCTCTTTTAACACTTGTGAAAATAAAAAAAAATTGGTTCTGTAGTAAATTTTTTGCAAAAAGAATTAAATGCTAATTTTTTTTCCTTTCACATTGCTTCAGTTCATGTGAAGCACGTAAAGGGTTAATAAACTTCTTGAATGTGGTTTTGAGCACCTTGAGGGGTGCAGTTTTTAGAATGGTGTCACTTTGGATATTTTCTATCATATAGTCCCATCAAAGTGAATTCAAATGTGATGTGGTCCCTTAAAAAAAAAATGTTGTAAAAATGAGAAATCTCTGGTAACCCTTATAACTTCGTAACAAAAAAAAATTTTGTTTCCAAAATTGTGCTGATGTAAAGTAGACATGTGGGAAATGTTATTTATTAAGAAATTTGTATGACATATCTCTCTGATTATAGGGCATAAAAATGTAAAGTTGGTGGTTTTACAGAGGGGATTCCTCTATGGACAGAGATTCTGAGGTTCTTCATGACATCCAGTGTTTGGATGAGGCTTGATGCACTGAAGAAGCTCCAACACAGACTAGGAAAGGGACATCCAATGTAGAAGAAAGATCTCTGATGAGGGATTTTTTGGCATAATAAAACAGAAAACAGCAGATAATGAGCTTTCCTATAAGGTCAGGGTGAGTAATAAGATTATTACGAGACCTCTCTGGCTTTTTGCTGATCATGAAGAGGGATATCTGCACCAACAGATTGACAGGATACTATGAAAGGTCAATGTCAACCATCTGACAACATCCCTATAATTATAATTCATATAGGTTCCCAATATTTACTACAGTTTCCATCCTGATATCATACAAATTATTCTTCAGACTGTACGGATCCACGAGCATGGTAGTATTAATAGAAATGAGTCATCAGAAAGCCATCTTTTGTATAAACCTGGTTTTGATTACATGTACAGTACCGGTCAAAAGTTTGCACCCATCTGTTCATCCAATGTTTTTTTTGTTTTCTTTTTATTGTAATGTGCATATTGTAGTTTCAGACTTAAGGCAGTAAAAGCATAAAGGAATACACATGGAAAGGAGGCGTAAAGAAGCACATGAAATAAACCAGAATATGCTTGTTGGCATTCTCTCAATGACCAGGTATGTCTCCTCAAACGTTCACCGACCTTTAGAGACCGTAAGCTGTTTTGCAGAGGAAGTGTTGGTACACAGATCCATACAGTACTGAACCCTATCTCACAACTGTTCTAAGCCAGGAAATGACAAGAACCACACAACTAAGCAAAGCGAGACGACAATCCATCATTACTTTAAGACCTGAAGGTCAGCCAATCTGAAAAATTGCTAGAACTTTGACGATACCTCGTTGTGAAAACAATTAAACATTATGATGAAACTGGCTTTTTATGAGAACCAGCCCAAGGAACGAAGACCAAGAAATAATTATGCTAAGGAAGAGAAATTCAGCTGAGTTTCCAGCCTCAGAACCTGCAAATTGATCATACCTCAGATAACAGCCCTCATAAATGATGCTCTGACATCAAGTAGCAGACACATCTCAACATCAACTGTCCAGAGGAGAACAAGAAGAGATTTGTCCTGGACAAGGACTAGACATTAGATCAGTGGAATTCTGTACTATGGTTTGATAAAGCAAAATCGGCGATCTTTGGTGCCAACCACTATTTTTTAAGACGCTGAAAAATGAGCAGAAGGTTTCTACATGTGACACCATGAATCATGGAGGGGAGGTCTAATGGTGTGGGAGTGCTTTGCTGGTGACAATATTTGTGATTTATTCCAAATTTAAGGCACAGTTACCTATCATGGCTACCACCGTATTCTGCAGCGACAATGCACACCCATTTGGCGTGCAATTAGTGGTACCATCATTTGTGTTGCATCAGAACAATGACCCCAAACACACCTCCAAGCTATGTAAGGGTCTTTTTGGAAAGGAAATGGAGGGATGTAGTGTTTGTCAGATGACATGGCCTCCTCAGTCACACAACCATAACCCAATTGAGATGACTTGCGATGAGTTGGATGCAGCGTGAAGGCAAAGAAGCCAACATGTGCTCAGCACCTCTGGGAATTCCTTCAGCATTATTGGAAAACCATTCCAGGTGAAGAGCTGCTGAAGCTGAATGCCGAGGGGGGTAAATAATAATAATAATAATAATAATCTTTATTTATATAGCGCCAACATATTCCGCAGCGCTTTACAGTTTAACAGTTTCAAAACACAAGTCATAAGTAACAACGTTAACAATACAATAATTAAAGCAAAATAAGACGGCCCTGCTCGTGAGAGCTTACAATCTACAATGAGGTGGGGGAGATACAAAGTACAGGTGTGTATATACAATGGTGCATTTACAATGATGGTCCAGCCATCTTGAGGGAGTGAGGGATGGATGGAGATAGTGAATGGGCTACACATACACACTTAAACATAGAACGACTTTGATTAGTGAATGTGATAGGCCACTCTGAACAAATGTGTTTTGAGGGAGCGCCTGAAACCATGCAAATTGTGGATAGTCCTAATTTCTTGGGGTAGAGCATTCCAGAGGATTGGCGCAGCGCGGGAGAAGTCTTGGAGTCGGGAGTGGGAGGTACGGATTAGTGCAGAGGTTAGTCGAAAGTCGTTTGCAGAGTGCAGCAGTCGGTTAGGCCGATAGATAGAAATGAGGGAGGAGATGTAGGGGGGTGCTGCACTGTGGAGAGCTTTGTGGGTGAGAACCAGTACTTTGAATTGGATCCTATAATTAATGGGCAGCTAGTGTAAGGACTGGCGAAGAGTGGACGCGTCCGAGTACCGATTAGCCAGATGGATGACCCTGGCTGCTGCATTAAGGATGGACTGGAGAGGGGATAGTCGAGTAATGGGGAGGCCAAGTAATAGAGCGTTGTAGTAGTCCAGGCGGGAGTGGATCAATGCTACAGTGAGGGTTTTTGTTGTTTCCATGGTGAGAAAAGGGCGGATTCTAGAGATGTTCTTTAGGTGTAGACGGCAAGAGCGGGAAAAAGATTGTATATGGGAGGTGAAGGAGAGATTGGTGTCAAACATAACACCCAGACAGCGAGCCTGCTGCCTGGGTGTTATCATGGTGCCGCCCACAGAGAGGGAAATGTCAGATTTAGGGAGGTTAGTAGACGGCGGGAGCAGAAGGAGTTCAGTCTTGGAGAGGTTAAGTTTCAGATAGAGAGCGGACATGATGTTGGAGACTGCGGACAGACAGTCGGTGGCGTTCTGTAGAACAGCGGGGGTAAGGTCGGGGGATGACGTGTATAGTTGTGTGTCATCAGCATAAAGATGGTACTGAAAGCCAAATCTGCTGATGGTCTGTCCAATTGGGGCTGTGTAGAGAGAGAAGAGAAGGGGGCCAAGGACTGAGCCCTGGGGTACACCGACAGTGAGAGGAAGAGGAGATGATGTGGAGCCAGAGAACGAAACACTGAAGGAGCGGTCAGAAAGATAGGAGGAGAACCAGGAGAGAACAGTGTCCTTAATACCTAGTGACTGGAGCCTAGACAGTAGGAGACAGTGGTCAACCGTGTCGAAAGCTGCAGAAACGTCGAGTAGAATGAGCAGAGAGTGGTCGCCGTTACGTTTTGCTGTCAGAAGGTCATTGGTCACTTTGATGAGTGCAGTTTCAGTCGAATGTAGGGGGCGGAAGCCGGACTGTGAAGGGTCTAGGAGGGAGTGAGTGGAGAGGTAACGGGTAAGGCGGGAGTAGACTAGGCGCTCCAAAAGTTTAGAGATGAAGGGGAGATTGGAGACCGGTCTGTAGTTGTTTGTGCAGGAAGGGTCGAGAGCGGGTTTCTTTAGTAGCGGAGTAATGATGGAGTGTTTGAAGGAAGATGGGAAAATGCCAGAGAGTGAGAGATTAAAGATTGTAGTTAGGTGAGTTGTGACAACTGGAGAGAGAGACTGGAGGAGATGTGAGGGGATGGGGTCGGTAGTGCATGTAGTCGGACGAGAGGAAGAGAGAAGTCTGGAGACTTCTTTTTCTGTGATGGGATCAAATGTGGAAAGTGAGCCAGGGGAAATGCAGGGTGGGATGGGAGTCACAGCACTTGGTGGTTGAGAGCAGATTTCCTGACGGATAGTATCTATTTTTTCTATAAAGTGGGAGGCCAGGTCGTCAGCACAAATGTCTGTGATAGGGGCTTGTGCTTTTGGCCTGAGGAGGGAGTGAAAAGTGTCAAAAAGTTTCTTGGGGTTGTCGGCTAGTGAGGAGATCAGGGTGGTGAAGTAGGTCTGTTTGGCGAGGTGAAGGGCTGCATTATATGTTCTTAACATGAATTTAAAGTGGATGAAGTCTTCTGGTGTGCGGGTTTTTCTCCATAGGCGTTCAGCACTCCTAGAGCATCGCTGAAGAAGTCGAGTTTGCAATGTGAGCCAGGGCTGTTTTATAGTGTGTTTGGAGGTTCTGAGGGTGAGCGGTGCTACTTGGTCAAGGGTGCTTCTAAGAGTGTCATTGTAGTGATGAACAGCCAGATCAGGACAGGAAAAAGAGGAGATTGGGGACAGTGATGAGTGTAGGGAGTCAGAAAGTGTCTGAGGGTTAATGGCTTGTAGATTTCTGAATGTGTGGTAGGTAGGAGTGCGCTGAGGTGGTCGAGGATTTGTGAGCGTGAAGGAGAGAATGTTGTAGTCAGAGAGTGGAAGCGGTGAGTTATTTAGGTGGGAGATTGAACAGAGGCGGACAAAGACCAGGTCAAGGGTGTTACCATCCTTGTGTGTCTCAGAGGTTGAAAGCTATGAGAGGCCTAGAGAAGTGGTTAGTGATAGAAGCTGAGATGCAGATGTGGAAGTAGGGCTGTTAATGGGGATGTTGAAGTCTCCAAGGATAAGGGTTGGTAGTTCTGAGGACATGAAGTGCGGCAGCCAGGCTGAGAAGTGGTCAAGGAACTGGGTGGGTGAGCCTGGGGGCCGATATATGACCGCTACTCTGAGGGAGAGGGGATGGAAGAGCCTGATGGTGTGGACCTCAAAGCTGTCATTATAGTAACAGGGGTACTGTGAAGAATCTAAGGTTTAACACATATTCTAGTTTGTTTTACATGTGCTTCTTTACACAACGTTTCCATATGTTCACATTCCAAAATTTAAAAAAAAAATTAATGATGGGGTGTCCAAATTTTTTAGTCATAAATTTTTTTTCTTATTATCACAATCTGTCTTAAAAATAATAATTTTGCAATTTTCACGCTGGTCACTTGGCCTTTGTTGGTTTCTAACTTCCTGTTGTTTCAGAATATTCACAAGTACATTAGCTGCACTGAACAGACTCTGACCCCATTTATTGTATTGACGCATCTATTGTGACTGGAGTGGAAGTGAGGTCAGCTGGGACATCGTCCATTCTGAATGATCAGTCCTGTAGTATCAGTTCTGAAGAGAGGTGTTATCAGTCATTCTAATCCTGTCTCTGATGATAAGGAAACTGCTGTAAACGCTTCATGAAACAACAGGCAGATAGAGTTTAAAATAGCCCCAGTGGCCAGTGTGAGAAGTGCAAGATTACTAATTTTGTATATTTTTTTAATTAGGTTCATGATATAAAAAAAAATTGTCAGTTTCTTTTTAAAAAATACATGTAACACAAAAACCTGTGCAATTTTTTTTGGCAATGCATTCCCTATAATGAGTCAAGAATGCATGTTTATAGTCCTAGAAATCTGAATTGAGCTAAATTAACACATCCATATGTCGAAGTACACACCATGATCCATGGACCGGCCTCAGATCCCCTGATCCGCACGTGGTAGCTCATATATGCCTTTGAGACTGTCACGTTTGGCAGTGGAGACACTGACACACAAATGAGTGCTGCTTATTCTAGAAAATTCTTTGGATGATGTTTGTTATTTTTTTTTAACTTCTTTAAGACTCAAATACACTTTCTGAGCACTGAGTGAACAGTACGAAGTATTCAGGAGACTACAGATGGGAGAATAAAATCCCCATCTTCCCAATTCTTCTACCAACAGGCAGTCAGTAGTCTGCATCAAATATACGGACTACAGGCTGCCATCATTCTGTATCTGTATGAGGAGTGTACATTTTCTTCTCCATTTTTTAATAAATCACATATTACCTATAGTTAAAAGTACATTGCTGTAAATATTTACGTTACGGGAAAAAAATGTGTGAGTGCTGGTGACTGATCACTCTAAGGGTGAGTTTCCACGGTCAGGAAACGCTGCGTGTTTGGCGCTGTGCGCTGGCGCAGCGCCAAACACGCAGCGTCCAGATGTTACAGCATAGTGGAGGGGATTTCAAGAAATCCCGTCTCCACTATGCGTAACAATACGCAGGTGGCAAACCTGCGTAAACGGACATGCGGCGCGTCTTTTTAGACCGCAGCATATCCTCGCGTATTGCGGCGACGGTGCGTCGCCGCAACATAATTAACACAGGGCTATGTAGCCCTGCGCTCTTTCCGGAGGTGTTCCGGAGGTGTCCTGAACACCTCCGGAAAGATCGCGCGTCAGAAAGGGGGCGGGGCTTAGACGGAGCGGAATTTCCGCTCCGTCAAAAGCGCTATGGTTCCGGACCGTGGAACCATAGCCGAAGGCTAGGGTCAAACAACCGTATTTTCTCTTATCCGAGAAAATCGAGCCGATTGTGCTAATCACACTCTGATCAGCATTTGTTCAGAGTGTGATCATAGTGTTATCCAATTTTCACGGATGAGGAGAGGATGAAAAAAATGTTTCCATCTTCCCCATTGTGTCAATGTGCGGAAATCGGACAGCACTCAGATGCCTTCAGAGTGCAGTCCGATCTTTTCCACACACCTATTGACTTGCACGGCTGATTGCGATCCTATATTTTGTCAGATCAAAGTCGAACCGAAAATACGCTCGTCTGCACCTGCCCTAATATGTATCTGTAGTGGGAGCAACTAGTGTGTTTTTGGTTACGTACAAGACCTGTGTGACCTATTACATTCCCTCACAAAAATGGAGAACTGCGTCCATCGTACCCGGCACCTTTAGCATGCAATTGGTTGTACAATTTTGTTTACATTTTTCCTGATTTTTAACATACAGGTGCTTCTCACAAAATTTGAATATTATCAAAAAATTTATTTATTTCAGTTCTTCAATGCAAAAAGTGAAACTCATTATATAGAGTCATTACAAACAGAGTGATTTATCTCAAGTGTTAATTTCTGTTAATGTTGATGATTATGGCTTACAGCCAATAAAAACCCAAAAGTCATTATCTCAGTAAATTAGAATACTTTATAACACCAGCTTAAAAAATGATTTTAAAATCTGAAATTTTGGCCTACTGAAATGTATGTTCAGTAAATGCGCTCAATAATTGGTCGGGGCTCCTTTTGCATCAATTACTGCATCAATGCGGCGTGGCATGGAGGTGATCAGCCTGTGGTACTGCTGGGGTGTTATGGAAGCCCAGGTTGCTTTGATAGCAGCCTTCAGCTCGTCTGCATTGTTGGGTCTGGTGTCTCTCATCTTCCTCTTGACAATACCCCATAGATTTTCTATGGGGTTAAGGTCAGGCGAGTTTGCTGGCAATCAAGCACAATGTTGTTTGTAAACCATATTGTTATGTTTCGGTAGCTGAGGAGTGCAGGTAAAAAAGGCAATACACCAGAGCAGTTGGAATCTATGAGATTGCAGTACCCTGACTAACCACCACAACTAGAGGCAGCCGTGGAGCGTTCCTACGTTGGTCCTAGACGCCTCGTCACAGCCTGAGAAACTAACTACACCTAAAGATAGATATAGGAAAGCTATCTGCCCCGGAGCAGAACCCCAAAGATAATAGAAAGCCCCCAAACATGTAATGGCGGTTAGACAAGATGAAATACTGACACAGAAAGAAAATAGTATGAGCAAACGCTGGGGCCCAAACTAACTAAATAGAAAAGGACAGGAAGGATACTTACTGCAATCCCAGAAAACCCTGAAAAGAACCAACTCTACTAATTTCAAAATCACCTGAGATCACACGACCTCTACCACCTAAATTAGTTCTCTGGTGTAACAAAATCAAAACAGCAGCCACTGAAAAAACTGGAAAAAAGCAAAAGTACAAACATCAGTGGCTGAACAAAACTGAGAGGGCAGAAGCCCCCGGAGGGGACCCTGAAGGCCCCCACAGAAGTGCAGGACAAAATGCAAAAATATAGCACAAACACAAAAGAAGAAAATGTCTTATCTGTTAGCAGGAGATGCAGACACGACACAGCAGGCTACAAGGGAAACTGGAATAAAGGATTCAGACCAGAACAATTGATCACCGGCAACCCTGATGGGAAAATGACTCCCTTATATAAGACCAGTCAGTAACACCTGATTCCCAGTCCTCACAATCTTCACTAGCACCGCTTGTAACCACCAGAGGGAGCCTCTGCTCAGAACTCATCTCAAACCCATTCACAACAGTACCCCCCCCTTGAGGAGGGGTCACCGAACCCTCATTTGAGCAACCAGGTCGGTCAGGATGAGTTCTATGATACGCACGGATAAGTCTCCTAGCATGGATGTCCGAAGCAAACACCCAAGAATTGTCTTCCTGACCATAACCTCTCCATTTAACCAAATACTGGAGTTTCCGTCTAGAAAAACGAGAATCCAATATTTTCTCAACCACATACTCCAGATTGCCCTCAACCAAAACAGGGTCAGGAGGCACAGCAGCAGGAACCACTGGCTCAACAAACCTCTTCAACAAGGACTTGTGGAACACGTTATGGATCTTAAATGTCCCTGGAAGAAGCAAACGAAAAGAAACAGGATTAATAATCTCCATGATCTTATAAGGTCCAATGAACCTAGGCTTAAATTTAGGAGATGCTACTCTCATAGGAATATTCTTTGAGGACAACGAGACCAAGTCCCCTACTTTAAACCGAGGACCATCAGTCCTATGCCGGTTAGCAAACCGCTGGGCCCTCTCCTGAGAGAGGGACAACCTCTCCACTACCTGGTCCCAAATCAGCTGCATACGCTCCACAACAGAGTCAACACCTGGACAGACAGAAGCCTCCGTCTGTCCTGAAGAAAATCGAGGGTGAAACCCAGAATTATAGAAAAACGGAGACATCAAAGTAGCAGAGCTAGCCCTATTATTAAGAGCAAACTCAGCCAAAGGCAAAAAAGAGACCCAGTCATCCTGATCAGCAGACACAAAGCATCTTAGATAAGTCTCCAATGTCTGGTTTGTTCTCTCAGTTTGACCATTGGTCTGAGGATGAAATGCCAAGGAGAAAGACAATTGAACACCCAGTTTAGAACAAAAAGTCCTCCAAAATCTGGAAACAAACTGGACTCCTCTGTCAGACACAATGTTCTCAGGAATGCCGTGTAAACGAACCACGTGCTGAAGGAACAACGGCACCAATTCAGAGGAGGAAGGCAACTTAGGTAATGGCACAAGATGTATCATCTTGGAAAACCTATCACAAATTACCCAGATGGTGGTCATTCTCTGAGAAACAGGAAGGTCGGAAATGAAATCCATAGAGATATGGGTCCATGGTCTATTGGGCACAGGCAATGGCATCAACAAACCACTAGAGCGAGAGCAAGGCTTGGAGCGAGAGCAAGTCCCGCAGGACTGCACAAATTCCCTGACATCACGAGACAAGGTAGGCCACCAAAAGGACCGACTAACCAAGTCTCTGGTACCAAAAATTCCGGGATGCCCAGCCAACGCGGAACAATGAATCTCAGACATCACACTCTTTTTCCACTGGTCCGGGACAAACAATTTTCCAACAGGGCAGCACTCGGGCCTATCCTCCTGACACCCCTCCAGAGCAAGTCTCAAATTGGGCGAGATGGCGGAAAGAACTACACCCTCTTTCAAAATAACAGAAGGATCAGATAACTCAGGAGAGTCCGCAAGGAAACTCCTCGAGAGGGCATCCGCCTTAACATTCTTAGTGCCAGGAAGAAAGGAAACCACAAAATTAAAACGTGTGAAAAACAAGGCCCACCTGGCCTGTCTAGGATTGAGTCGCTTGGCAGATTCCAGATAGACCAGATTCTTATGGTCCGTAAGGACCACCACCTGATGTTTGGCTCCCTCCAGCCAATGTCTCCACTCTTCAAAAGCCCACTTCATGGCCAATAACTCCCGATTACCCACGTCATAATTACGTTCAGTAGGAGAACATTTTCGAGAGAAAAAGGCACAAGGGTTACTTTTAGAGGTCTCTGGATCTTTTTGGGACAAAACGGCACCTGCCCCAATTTCAGAGGCATCAACCTCCACCTGAAATGGCAGAGAAACATCAGGCTGCCGTAGAACAGGAGCAGAAGTGAATCTCTGCTTAAGTTCCTGAAATGCAGAGACTGCCTCAGGAGGCCAATTCACCACATCAGAACCCTTTCTGGTCAAATCAGTTAATGGTTTAACAATAACCGAGAAATTACCAATAAATTTACGATAAAAATTGGCAAAACCAAAAAATCTCTGAAGAGCCTTTAATGAAGTAGGTTGGACCCAATCACAGATGGCCTGAACCTTGACCGGGTCCATTTCAATAACAGATGGGGACAAAATGAATCCCAGAAATGAGATCCTCTGTACGCCAAAAAGACACTTTGATCCCTTCACATACAGAGCATTCTCTCTCAAAATCTGAAATACAGTTCGAACATGTTTCACATGAGAGTCCCAGTCATTAGAAAAAATCAAGATATCATCCAAATAAACAATCAGAAATTTGTCCACAAAATCCCTGAAAATGTCATTCATGAAGGACTGGAAGACGGAAGGAGCATTAGTGAGCCCAAAGGGCATCACCAGGTACTCAAAATGCCCTTCAGGGGTATTGAATGCCGTCTTCCATTCATCCCCGTGCTTAATGCGAATAAGGTTATACGCCCCCCTGAGGTCAAGCTTGGTAAACCAAGTAGCGTTTTTCACCCTGGAAAACAGGTCAGAAATCAAGGGTAACGGGTATTGATATTTCACAGTAATATTGTTCAAGAGACGATAATCAATACACGGCCTTAATGAACCATCCTTTTTGGCCACAAAGAAAAATCCGGCACCTAAGGGTGAAGAGGATGGTCTGATATGACCCTTCTCCAATGATTCCTTGATATAAGACCGCATAGCGTCATGTTCAGGTACAGACAAGTTAAAAAGGCGACCTTTAGGGAATTTACTACCCGGCACTAATTCAATAGCGCAGTCATAGCTCCTATGGGGAGGCAAGGATGCAGATTTACTTTCGCTAAACACATCAGAAAAATCAATCAAAAAGTCAGGAACATCCTGAGCCTGGGGGAGGCAGAAAAAACAGGAGTGTTGGTATTAACACATTGGCAGCCCCAACTGGTTACAGACACAGATTTCCAATCCAAAACAGGATTATGAGACTGTAACCAAGGAAAACCCAGCACGATAATGTCATGCAGATTATACAGAACCAAAAATTTGCAGCACTCCTGGTGATCAGGTTCAACCCTCATTATCACCTGAGTAGAAAACTGGGGTTTATTCTCAGCCAAAGGGTAGAATCGATCCCCAGTAGGGGAATAGTCTTCTGTAGGGGTATCAAGGGAAATCCACAACGTTTAGCAAAATCATAATCCATCAGGTTAATAGCTGCTCCAGAATCAACGAAAGCCTGAGCAGAAAATGAGGACAGAGAGCATATCAGAGTGACAGTTAATAAAAACTTAGTCTGAACACTACCCAAGACAACTGAGCGCGCAAAACGTCCTCCCCGCCTAGGGCAGACTGAAATAGCATGAGAGGCATCACCACAGTAGAAACATAACCCATTGCGCTTTCGAAACTCATGACGCTGTGCCCCAGACACCACTCTATCACACTGCATGGGTTCAGAAGCTGGTTCACAAGGCAACACCATTCCACGCATACTTCTCCGCTCACGCAAACGTCTGTCAATTTGAATCGCTAATGACATAGAATCATTGAGACCAGAGGGGACAGGGAATCCCACCATAACATCCTTTACATTATCTGACAGACCCTTCCGGAAAAGGGCTGCCAAAGCGTCGTCATTCCATTTGGTCAGGACTGCCCACCTACGGAATCTCTGACAGTATAACTCAGCGTCATCAAGCCCCTGATTTAATGCCAACAAGGCTTTCTCAGCTTGATCCGTGACATTAGGCTCATCGTACAATAACCCCAAGGCCTGAAAAAATGCATCAACATCACTCAAAACAGGATCCCCAGGTGTCAGGGAAAAAGCCCAATCCTGAGGATCGCCGCGCAGGAGAGAGATGACAATTTGAACCTGCTGCGCTGCGTTCCCTGAGGACTTAGATTTTAAGGCAAAAAACAATTTACAATTATTTTTGAAATTCTGAAACTTAGCTCGATCCCCTAAAAACAAATCTGGCATGGGATCCTAGGTTCCACAACAGGCAACCCAGCAAGATAGATAGCAATACTCCGAACCTCAGTGGCAAGCTGATCCACACGGCCAGACAACTGTGCAAACTCCATTGAGAGAAAAGATCCTCCCCAGCACCCAGAGATACAGAGGGAAAAAAAAAAAATGCAACAAACAGAAAAATATCTCTGACAACTCTGACAATATTTTTTCCCTTCTGTGAGTACCATACAATTTTCAATTTTTTGGGCCGGTGATACTGTTATGTTTCGGTAGCTGAGGAGTGCAGGTAAAAAAGGCAATACACCAGAGCAGTTGGAATCTATGAGATTGCAGTACCCTGACTAACCACCACAACTAGAGGCAGCCGTGGAGCGTTCCTACGTTGGTCCTAGACGCCTCGTCACAGCCTGAGAAACTAACTACACCTAAAGATAGATATAGGAAAGCTATCTGCCCCGGAGCAGAACCCCAAAGATAATAGAAAGCCCCCAAACATGTAATGGCGGTTAGACAAGATGAAATACTGACACAGAAAGAAAATAGTATGAGCAAACGCTGGGGCCCAAACTAACTAAATAGAAAAGGACAGGAAGGATACTTACTGCAATCCCAGAAAACCCTGAAAAGAACCAACTCTACTAATTTCAAAATCACCTGAGATCACACGACCTCTACCACCTAAATTAGTTCTCTGGTGTAACAAAATCAAAACAGCAGCCATTGAAAAAACTGGAAAAAAGCAAAAGTACAAACATCAGTGGCTGAACAAAACTGAGAGGGCAGAAGCCCCCGGAGGGGACCCTGAAGGCCCCCACAGAAGTGCAGGACAAAATGCAAAAATAATAGCACAAACACAAAAGAAGAAAATGTCTTATCTGTTAGCAGGAGATGCAGACACGACACAGCAGGCTACAAGGGAAACTGGAATAAAGGATTCAGACCAGAACAATTGATCACCGGCAACCCTGATGGGAAAATGACTCCCTTATATAAGACCAGTCAGTAACACCTGATTCCCAGTCCTCACAATCTTCACTAGCACCGCTTGTAACCACCAGAGGGAGCCTCTGCTCAGAACTCATCTCAAACACATTCACAACACCATATATTGGTACTTTTGGCAGTGTGGACAGGTGCCAAGTCCTGCTGGAGAATGAAATTTCCATCTCCAAAAAGCTTGTCGGCAGAGGGAAGCATGAAGTGCTCTAAAATTTCCTGGTAGATGGCTGCGCTGACTTTGGTCTTGATAAAACACAGTTTACCTACACCTGCAGATGACATGGCTCCTCAAACCATCACTGATAGTGGAAACTTCACACTAGACCTCAAGCAGCTTGGATTGTGGCCTCTCCACTCTTCCTCCAGACTCTGGGACCTTGATTTCCAAATGCAAAATTTACTTACATCTAAAAACAACACCTTGGATCACTGACAACAGTCCAGTTCTTTTTCTCCTTGGCCCAGGTAAGACGCTTCTGGAATTGTCTATTGGTCATGAGTGGCTTGACACAAAGAATGTGACACTTGTAGTCCATGTCCTGGAGACCCCTGTATGGTGGTGGCTCTTGAAGCAATGACTCCAGCAGCAGTCCACTCCTTGTGAATCTCCCCAAAATTTTTGAATGGCCCTTTTTTTAACAATCCTTTCAAGGCTTTGGTTTTCCCGGTTGCTTGTGCACCTTTTTCTACCACACTTTTTCCTTCCACTCAACTCTCCATTAATATGCTTGGATACAGCAATCTGTGAACAGCCAGATTCTTTAACAATGACCTTTTGTGTCTTACCCTCCTTGTGGAGTGTGACAATGACTGTCTTCTGGACATCTGTCAAGTCAGCAGTCTTCCCCATGATTGTGGAGCCTACGAAACTGATTAAGGGACTTTTTTAAACGCTTAGGAAGCCTTTGCAGGTGTTTTTTGGTAATTATTCTCATTTACTGAGATAATGACTTTTGGGTTTTCATTGGCTGCAAGCCATAATCATCAACATTAACTGAAATAAACACTTGAAATAGATCACTCTGTTTGTAAAAACTCTATATAATATGAGTTTCACTTTTTGTATTGAAGAACTGAAGTAAATTAACTTTTTGATGATATTCTAATTTTGTGAGAAGCACCTGTATATTCACCACCCCTTAATAATATTTTCTGTAGTCACCAAATCCTCATCTGCACCACATATGATGGATAAGGCTAACGAACCCTGTTATTTCCTCATCCATTATATAAAACTATGTAACTCCCACTGATATTGTGCTGGTGTGATCAGGAGTCGGGAACTGCTGTAATACACAATAACATGCCTGGAGATAAGAAGAACCTCTGATCCACACCATTCATCCCTTTGTTTGGATCCATTGATGCTGATCGTGCCATATAGAGGGAGGGTTGAGGGGGCCCCGCTCTCACTTCATGACATGGAATCTCTGGGACATGATTGGGGACCTGTACCTGTACACGGGAGAGTCCCAGGGTTGTCTCATCATATTCACTGTTACTACAAAATTAGTCTAAAATGGCTAAAACTTGCAAAAATAAAAAAAACATGTCCAAAGACACAAAGCAACAAACACTTATCTGATACTGTAAAGAAGGTAACAACTTGTACAATAAATGTATAACATCAATTGATGATCAGTGGATTCCATAAAAATAATAAAATTCCTTTTTTTCTGAACTTTTTAGTAATTAAACAGTAATGTATATGTATTAAGACAGCGGCCTACACAAAGTGTGACTTGTCGATCAAAAAAGGCAAAGCTTAGTAAAGCTACTTCAAATAAAAACAAAATGATGATGGCTAAAGGAAAAAGAAAATCGTGGTATGTGGAATTAGGAAATTATTTATTTTCAGTTACATTTTTCTATTAACCCCCTTTAACCCGAAGGTGGTTTGCACGTTAATGACCAGGCCAATTTTTACAATTCTGACCATTGTCCCTTTATGAGGTTATAACTCTGGAACGCTTCAACGGATCTTCGCGATTCTGAGACTGTTATCTCGTGATATATTGTACTTCATGTTAGTGGTAAAATTTCTTCGATATAACTTGCGTTTATTTGTGAAAAAAATAGAAATTTGGCAAAATTTTTGAAAATTTTGCAATTTTCTAACTTTTCATTTTTATTTCCTTAAATCAGAGAGTCATGTCACACAAAATAGTTAATAAATAACATTTCCCACATGTCTACTTTACATCAGCACCAAACTGGAACCAAAATTTTTTTTGTTAGGAAGTTATAAAGGTTAAAAGTTGAACAGCGATTTCTCATTTTTACAACATCTTTTTTTTTTAGGGACCACATCACATTTGAAGTCACTTTGAGAGGTCTATATGATAGAAAATACCCAAAAGTGACACAATTCTAAAAACTGCACCCCTGAAGGTGCTCAAAACCATATTCAAGAAGTTTATTAACCCTTCAGGTGCTTCACAGGAATTTTTGGAATGTTTAAAAAAAAATGAACATTTAACTTTTTTCACAAAAAATTTACTTCAGATCCAATTTTTTTTATTTTACCAAGGTAACAGGACAAATTGGACCCCAACAGTTGTTGTGCAATTTGTCCTGTGTACACTGATACATCATATGTGGTGCTTCACAGAAGTTTATAACGTAGAGCCGTAAAAATAAAAAATCATATTTTTTCCACAAAAATGATCTTTTAGACACTAATTTTTTATTTTCCCAAGAGTAACAAGAGAAATTGGACCCCTAAAGTTGTTTTGCAATTTGTCCTGAGTGTGGTGATACCCCATATGTGGGGGTAAACCACTGTTTGGGCACATGGCAGAGCTCGGAAGGAAAGGAGCACCGTTTGACTTTTTCAACGCAGAATTGGCTGGAATTGAGATCAGACGCCATGTCGCGTTTGGAGAGCCCTTGATGTGCCTAAACAGTGGAAACCCCCCAATTCTAACTCCAAGCCTAAGCCCAACACACCCCCATATCCCAACCATAAACCTAACCACAAACCTAACCCTAACACACCCCTAACCCTAATCTCAACCCTAACCCTAATCCCAACCATAACCGTAATCCAAACCCTAACCACAACTCTAGCCCCAACCCAAACCCTTACCTTAGACCCAACCCTAACCTTAAATTTAGCCCCAACCCTAACTTTAGCCCCAACCCTAACTGTAGCCCCAACCCTAACCTTAACTTTAGCCCAAACCCTAACCCTAGCTACAACCCTAACCCTAGCCGCAACCCTAACCCTAATGGGAAAATGAAAATAAATATATTTTTTATTTTATTATTTTTCCCTAACTGAGGAGATGATAAAGGGGGCAGCTGTCACACACTAAGGCCAGTTTCACATGTCAGTGGCTTCGGTACGTGTAGTGACAGTTTCCTCACGTACCAGAGACACTGACACACGTAGACACAATAAAATCAATGTGTCTCTGCACATATCAGCTTATTTTCACGGACCATGTGTCTGTGTGGAAAACACGGAGACATGTCAGTGTTCGTGGGAACGCACCGTCCGCAAAAATGCTGAACACGTGCACACGGAGAACTGTTCACACTGTCCTCCGTGCACACGGACAGCTACAGTAAATCCATCTCAGGGGTTAATCAGTTTACAGACGGAGCGACTGCTAGTGCAGCCGCTCTGGCTGTAAACCACTGGGGAATGAATAGAAGCAGCGCGCACAGGCTCAGTGACGAGCTGTGACTTCACTGACTCTCTGCTCGCTGCTCCCATTCATTCCCCAGTGCTCTACAGACAGAGCGGCTGCATTAGCACAGCTCCTGCTGTAAAGTGATTAACCCCTGAGATGGACTTACGCCGTGGGACTGTACGCCGGACAGGTATGGGATATTGTTGTTTTTTTTATTTATATTTTTTGCAGGAGATCGATGGCATCGATTAAGGAATGGCAGTGTAATAAAGATGTAAAACCTGTGTAGCGTATTCATTAATTAAAAGACTTTATTGTTACTGTGTGTGTGTTTATTTAACCCTTTCTTTACTATAGGATTAGTAATGAATAGGTGTCTTATTGACACCTATGCATTACTAAGCCTAGCTTAATGCCACCTTACAATAGCAAGGTGGCATTAACCCTTTATTAACCCCACTTGCAACCACTACAGGGCAAGTGGGAAGAACCCGACAAAGCTCCAGAATAGGCGCATCTAATAGATGCGTCTTTTCTGGGCAGCTGGGGGCTGCTGTTTTTAGGCTGGGGGGCCCATAATCATGGCACCTTTCCAGTCTGAGAATAGCAGCCCCCAGCTGTATAGTTTTGCCGGGTTGGTTGAAAACCTAAGGGGGACCCCACGTTGGGTTTTCCATTGATTCTCTCTGCTCACTGTTGCCAGCAGTGCAGGGAGAATCATGACAAGCAGCTTTAGCACCACAGACAGTGGGACAGTGCTTAATGTAGCTGTCCGTGTGGTCCTGATGCGGCACACGTGTGCCACACGGATATACCACTTTTTACACGGACACACGCACGCGGATATCTCCGGTACCGATTTTTCCGGTAACGGAAATATCTGGACATGTGAGACTGGCCTAAAAGACGCTTTTCATTGCAAAAAATAGTTTTTGCATCACCACAATTTGAGAGCTATAATTTTTGCATATTAGAGTCATGTGAGGTCTTGTTTTTTGTGGGACAAGTTGACGTTTTTATTGGTATCATTTTCGGGCACCGGACATTTTTTGATTGCTTTCTATTCCGATGTTTGAGAGACAGAATGAGCAAAAAAACAGCAGTTCATGAAATTCTTTTGGGGGGCATTTACACCATTCCGCGTGTGGTAAAATTGATAAAGCAGCTTTATTCTTCGGGTCAGTACGATTACAGCAATACCTCATTTATATCTTTTTTTGTGTTTTGACGCTTTTATATAATAAAAACTATAGAAAAAATAATTATTTTTGCATCGCTTTATTCTGAGAGCTATAACTTTTTTATTTTTTCGCTGATGATGCTGTATGGAGGCTCGTTTTTTGCAGGACAAGATGTTGTTTTCAGTGGTACCATGTTTATTTATATCCATCTTTTTGATCACGTGTTATTCCACTTTTTGTTCGGCGGTATGATGATAAAGCATTGTTTTTTGCCTTGTTTTTTTTATGGTGTTCACTAAAGGGGTTAACTAATGGGACAGTTTTATAGATCGGGTCTTTAGGGACGCGGCGATAACAAATATGTGTACTTTTATTGTTTAGATTTTTTTATTCAAATATTTATTTAGTGACAGAATAAATAGATTTTTTTATTATTTTTAAATATTTTTACAATTATTTAAAAAATTATTTATTTAATTCTTACTTTTACACTTTGTCCCACTAAGAGACATTGATTTTGTGCAGGCTGATCGCTTCTATAGCATGCAGATGAAGCAGCATCTGCATGCTACAGAAGCTGTCAGCGCTGCAGCTTCTGTGCACTGACCTCTGAGACTTCCTGACATGCACTCTGCATTACAGGAAGTTTCACAGATTTGGAGACCCGGATGTCGTCATGACGGCATCAAGTATCCATGGCAGCATCGGGACCCCGCGGTGTGCCGTGGGGTCTCCGATCCAAAAGCAGAGTGGCTGTCAGCTCCTGTGCCGGCTCCGGAACGCTGCGGTTCAGGTGGTTAAAGTGCCGGGAGTGGTCTGTGACCGCTCCTGGCATTTAGTGTCGGGTGTCAGCTGTGGGAATCAGCTGACACCCGGCCTCAATCGGCCGCGCTCCCCCCGTGAGCGCGACCGATCACATATGACGTACTATCCTGTCCATGGTCATTATGGCCCAGATCACATGGATGGGATAGTATGTCAAAGGTCAGAAAGGGGTTAATAAGATTTTTTTTCCATTTTAATATACAGGTGCTTCTCACAATATTAGAATATCATCAAAAAGTTAATTTATTTCAGTTCTTCAATGCAAAAAGTGAAAATCATATATTATATAGTCATTACAAACAGAGTGATCTATTTCATGTGTTTATTTCAGTTAATGTTGATGATTATGGCTTACAGTCAATGAAAACCCAAAAGTCATTATCTCAGTAAATTAGAATCATTAACAAAAAACACCTTTAAAGACTTCCTAAGCATTTAAAAAAGTGCCTTAGTCTGTTTCAGTAGACTCCACAATCATGGGGAAGACTGCTGACTTGACAGATGTCCAGAAGGCAGTCATTGACACACTCCACGAGGAGGGTAAGACACAAAAAGTCATTGCTAAAGAAGCTGGCTGTTCACAGAGTGCTGTATCCAAGCATATTAATGGAAAGTTGAGTGGAAGGAAAAAGTGTGGTAGAAAAAGATGCACAAGCAACCGGGATAACCACAGCCTTGAAAGGATTGTTAAGAAAAGGCCACTCAAAAATTTGGGGGAGATTCATAAAGAGTGGACTGCTGCTGGAGTCATAGCTTCAAGAGCCACCACACACAGATGTATCCAGGACATGGGCTACAAGTGTCGCATTCCTTGTGTCAAGCCACTCATGACCAATAGACAACGCCAGAAGCATCTTACCTGGGCCAAGGAGAAAAAGAACTGGACTGTTGCTCAGTGGTCCAAGGTTGCTTTCAGATGAAAGTAAATTTGACATTTAATTTGGAAATCAAGGGCCCAGAGTCTGGGGGAAGAGTGGAGAGGCCACAATCCAAGCTGCTTGAGGTCTAATGTAAAGTTTCCACCATCAGTGATGGTTTGGGGAGCCATGTCATCTTCTGGTGTAGGTCCACTGTGTTTTATCAAGACCAAAGTCAGCGCAGCTGTCTACCAGGAAATTTTACAGCATTTCATGCTTCTCTTTGCCGACATGCTTTTTGGAGATGGAAATTTCATTCTCCAGCAGGACTTGGCACCTGTCCACACTGCCAAAAGTACCAATACCTGGTTTAAAAACAACAGTATCACTGTGCTTGATTGGCCAACAAACTCGCCTGACCTTAACCTCATAGAGAATCTATGGGGTATTGTCAAGAGGAAGATGAGAGACACCAGACCCAACAATGCAGACTAGCTGAAGGCTGCTATCAAAGCAACCTGGGCCTCCATAATACTTCAGCAGTGCCACAGGCTGATCGCCTCCATGTCACAGCGCAGTGATGCAGTAGTTGATGCAAAAGAAGCCCCGACCAAGTATTGAGTGCATTTACTGAACATACATTTCAGTAGGACAACATTTCAGATTTTAAAATAATTTTTCAAGCTGGTGTTATAAAGTATTCTAATTTACTGAGATAATGACTTTTGGGGTTACATTGGCTGTAAGCTATAATCATCAACATTAACAGAAATAAACACGTGAAATAGATCACTATGTAATGATTCTATATAATATATGAGTTTCACTTTTTGTATTGAAGAACAGAATTAAATTAATTTTTTGATGATATTCTAATTTTGTGAGAAGCACCTGTATAATTGAAAAGATAAAATCTTTATGGATGAATGTTTTTTTTTCAAGAATGTTCTTTCATAAAAAGATAATTTGTGGGAACACAGACTTATGATCAATGGAATCCTATCTCTCTCCTGCAGAGTGCAAGCTTTTATGGTCAGTGGGGTCCTCTCTCTTCTTTAGCGTGTAAGCTCTTATGGTCAACAGGGTCCTCTCTCTTTTGTAGAGTGTAAGCTGTTATGATCAGCGGGATCCTCTCCTGTAGATTGTAAGCTCTTATGGTCAATGGGGTCCTCTCTATTCTGTAGAGTGTAAGCTCTTATGGCCAGTGGGGTCCTCTCACTTCTGTATAGTTTAAGCTCTTATGATCAGTAGGATCCTCTCTCGTCTGTAGAGTGTAAGCTCTTATTGTCAACGGGGTCCTCTCTCGTCTGTAGAGTGTAAGCTCTTATTGTCAACGGGGTCCTCTCTCGTCTGTAGAGTGTAAGCTCTTATGATCAGCGAAATCCTCTCTCTTCTGTAGAGTGTAAGCTCTTATGGTCAGTGGGGTCCTCTCTTTTCCAGAAAGTGCAAGCTCTTATGGTCATTGGGGTCCTCTGTCTTCTGAAGAGTGTAAGCCTTTATGTTCAGAGAGATCCTTTCTCTTCTGTAGAGTGTAAGCTCTTATGGTCAGTTGGGTCCTCTCTCTTCTGTAGAGTGTAAGCTCTTATGATCAGCAGGATCCTCTCTCCTGTAGAGTGTAAGCTCTAATGATCAGTTGGGTCCTCTCTCTTCTGTAGAGTGTAAGTTCTTATGATCAGCAGGATCCTGTCTCTTCTGTAGAGTGTAAGCTCTTATGGTCAGCAGAGTCCACTCTCTTCTGTAGAGTGTAAGCTCTTATAGTCAATGATGTCCTCTCTCCTGTACAGTGTAAGCTCTTATGGTCAGCAGGGTCCTCTCTCTTCTATAGAGTGTAAGCGCTTATGATCAACAAGATCCTCTCTCTTCTGTAGAGTGTAAGCCCTTATGGTCAGTGGAATACTCTCTCTTCTGTAGAGTGTAAGCTCTTATGATCAGCAAGATCCTCTCTCTTCTGTAGAGTGTAAGCTCTTATAGTCTGTGGGGGTCCTCTCTCTTCTGTAGAGTGTAAGCTCTTATGGTCTGCGGGGTCCTCTCTCTTCTGTAGAGTGTAAGCTCTTATGGTCAGCGGGATTCTCTCTCTCATGTAGAATGTAAGCTGTTATGATCAGCTGTGTCCTCTCTCTCATGTAGAGTATAAGGTCTTATTGTCAGTAGGGTCCTCTCTCTCTCCTGCAGAGTGTAAGCTTTTATGGTCAGCTTGGTCCTCTCTCTTTTGTAGAGTATAAGCTCTTATTGTCAGCAGGGTCCTCTCTCTTCTGTAGATGCTAAGCTCTTATGGTCAGTGGGGTCCCCTCTCTCACCTGTAGAGTGTAAGCTCTTATGGTTAGCAGAGTCCTCTCTCTCATGTAGAGCGTAAGGTCTTATGGTCAGTGGGGTCCTCTCTCTCTCCTGTAGAGTGTAAGCTCTTATGGTTAGCAGAGTCCTCTCTCTCATGTATAGTGTAAGCTTTTATGGTCAGCGGGGTCCTCTCTCTTATGTAGAGTGTAAGCTCTTATGGTCAGTGGGGTCCTCTCTCTCCTGTAGAGTGTAAGCTGTTCTGGTCAGCTGTGTCCTCTCTCTCTCCTGTAGAGTGTAAGCTCTTATGGTCAGTGAGGTCCTCTCTCTCATGTAGAGTATAAGCTCTTATTATCAGCAGGGTCCTCTCTCTTCTGTAGAGGCTAAGCTCTTATGGTCAGTGGGGTCCCCTCTCTCTCCTGTAGAGTGTAAGCTCTTATGGTTAGCAGAGTCCTCTCTCTCATGTAGAACATAAGGTCTTATGGTCAGCGGGGTCCTCTCTCTCTCCTGTAGAGTGTAAGCTTTTATGGTCAGTGGGGTCCTCTCTCTCTCCTGTAGAGTGTAAGCTCTTATGGTCAGCGGGGTCCTCTCTCTCCTGTAGAGTGTAAGCTCTTATGGTCAACGGGGTCCTCTCTCTCATGTAGAGTGTAAGCTCTTATGGTCAACGGGGTCCTCTCTCTCATGTAGAGTGTAAGGTGTTCTGGTCAGCTGTGTCCTCTCTCTCTCCTGTAGAGTGTAAGCTCTTATGGTCAGTGAGGTCCTCTCTCTCATGTAGAGTATAAGCTCTTATTGTCAGCAGGGTCCTCTCTCTTCTGTAGAGGCTAAGCTCTTATGGTCAGTGGGGTCCCCTCGCTCTCCTGTAGAGTGTAAGCTCTTATGGTTAGCAGAGTCCTCTCTCTCCTGTAGAGTGTAAGGTCTTATGGTCAGTGGGGTCCTCTCTCTCTCCTGTATAGTGTAAGCTCTTATGGTCAGTGGGGTCCTCTCTCTCTCCTGTAGAGTGTAAGCTCTAATGGTTAGCAGAGTCCTCTCTCATGTAGAGCGTAAGGTCTTATGGTCAGTGGGGTCCTCTCTCTCTCCTGTAGAGTGTAAGCTCTTATGGTCAGTGGGGTCCTCTCTCTCTCTTCTGTAGAGTGTAAGCTCTTATGGTTAGCAGAGTCCTCTCTCTCCTGTAGAGTGTAACCTCTTATGGTCAGTGGGGTCCTCTCTCTTCTGTAAAATGTAAGCTCTTATGGTCAGTGGGGTCCTCTCTCTCCTGTAGAGTGTAAGCTCTTATGGTTAGCAGAGTCCTCTCTCTCATGTAGAGCGTAAGCTCTTATGGTCAGTGGGGTCCTCTCTCTCTCTCCTGTAGTGTGTAAGCTCCTATGATCAGCTGTGTCCTCTCTCTCATGTAGAGTGTAAGCTCTTATGGTCAGGGGTCCTCTCTCTCATGTAGAGGGTAAGTTCTTATGATCAGCTGTGTCATCTCTCTCCTGTAGAGTGTAAGCTGTTATGGTCAGCAGTGTCCTCTATCTCTCTCCTCCCACATGTACTTTCTAAGCAGTTACAATTTTTCCAATATTGAAATTTCGCAAATTTATTCATCAGGAATCAAAATTTTGGAGAAAATTCGGCAAAGTCAGCGAATTTGAATTTCAAATAATCATTTCTAATTAGAAGGTGTCCACAAGTGGGACCTCTCAGGCCTAATAAATGCTATGTGCCATATTCTGTATGATCCATTCCTTCCAGTCCATCCTTCAAGTTCCAAATTTAGTTTTTTTTTTAAAGTTCTTGATGTTCCAACTTCTCAGTGATCTTCCAGATGATTCCTCGTCTCCTGTACGGATTTGTTTTTGTAAAATGAAGGTATTTCCAATCACACTTGTGATAAAAACTGTTGCTCGCAGTTGTCTCTAAATTGGTGGCGTGTTTTTTTCTAATCTGCATATGAGTTTTTTTTTCCTCGGATTATACTAAATGTGTGACATTCATGTAAGCAGAAGCAGAAATTAAGGTGATAAACACACAAGGAGGAAAAAAAAACAGATTGTGCAGCAGACTCTCCAGACATCAGAGGTAGGGTTGACCAGCTGTTGTAGAACTACAAGTCCCAATATAGCCTGCCATGCTGAGGAGCCATGGGGTGTTGGGGGACTTGTCCTGTAATAATTAGTCAAACATTGCTTCATTGCATGCCATATACCATGCAGAAATAGCTTCATCATCTACTTCATTTTCTATATACAGAAGTCCCTTATGAAATGAGTTGTCTATGGCTAATTGCAGTTATTAATGATGTTTACTGAGCAGTGATGACACCAAGACAGCAATTCAGATACTAAATTCTATAGAAAGTAAATTTCATTCATTTTTATGTAAGCAAATTTGAGAAATAATGCAGAAATCACTGCAGAAGAGCAACGGATTTACTGCATATTTCACTACAGAAATCCAGGATGAAAATTTACAGCTTAAATTGACGTATTGCAGGGGACAAATCTACAACACCACTTCATTACCAAAACAGATTTTCTCTAGAGCATGTGGATGAGATTTCGGAAAACCAGGAGGAGGATACTGGGGAGAAGACAGAAGCTGCTTATTGGAGGAGGATATTGAGGAGAAGACAAGCTGCTTATTGGAGGAGGATGCTGGGTAGAAGACAGAAGCTGCTTATTGGAGGAGGATATTGAGGAGAAGACAAGCTGCTTATTGGAGGAGGATGCTGGGTAGAAGATAGAAGCTGCTTATTGGAGGAGGATACTGAAGAGAAGATCGAAGCTGCTTATTGGAGGAGGATATTGAGGAGAAGACAAGCTGCTTATTGGAGGAGGATGCTGGGTAGAAGATAGAAGCTGCTTATTGGAGGAGGATACTGAAGAGAAGATCGAAGCTGCTTATTAGTGGAGGATACTGGAGAGAAGACAGGTGCTGCTTATTGGAGGAGGATAATGAGGAGAAGACAGAAGCTGCTTATTGTAGGAGGATACTGAGGAGAAGACAAAATGCATATTGGAGAAGGATACTGAGGAGAAGACAGAAGCTGCTTATTGGTGGAGGATACTGGGGAGAAGACAGAAGCTGCTTATTGGAGGAGGATACTGAGGAGGAGACAAACTGCATATTGGAGAAGGATACTGAGGAGAAGACAGAAGCTGCTTATTGGTGGAGGATACTGGGGAGTAGACAAAAGCTGGTAATTGGAGGAGGATACTGGGGAGAAGACCGAAGCTGCTTATTGTAGGAGGATACTGAGAAGATAAAAGCTGCTTATTGTAGGAGGATATTGAGGAGAAGACAGAAGCTGCTTATTGGAGGAGGATACTGGGGAGGAGACAGAAGCTGCTTATTGGAGGAGGATTCTGGAGAGAAGACAGAAACTGCTTATTGGAAAATGATATTGAGGAGAAGACAGAAGCTGCATATTGGAGAAGGATACTAGGGAGAAGTCAGAAGCTGCTTATTGGTGGAGGATATTGGGGAGAAGACAAAAGCTGCTTATTGGTGGAGGATATTGGGGAGAAGACAAAAGCTGCTTATTGGAAAATGATATTGAGGAGAAGACAGAAGCTGCATATTGGACAAGGATACTAGGGAGAAGACAGAAGCTGCTTATTGGTGGAGGATAGTGGGGAGTAGACAAAGCTGCTTATTGGAGGAGGATGTTAAGGAGAAGACAGAAGCTGCATATTGGACAAGGATACTAGGGAGAAGACAGAAGCTGCTAATTGATGGAGGATACTGGGGAGGAGACAAAAGCTGGTAATTGGAGGAGGATACTGGGGAGAAGACCGAAGCTGCTTATTGTAGGAGGATACTGAGAAGATAAAAGCTGCTTATTGTAGGAGGATATTGAGGAGAAGACAGAAGCTGCTTATTGGAGGAGGATACTGGGGAGGAGACAGAAGCTGCTTATTGGAGGAGGATTCTGGAGAGAAGACAGAAACTGCTTATTGGAAAATGATATTGAGGAGAAGACAGAAGCTGCATATTGGAGAAGGATACTAGGGAGAAGTCAGAAGCTGCTTATTGGTGGAGGATATTGGGGAGAAGACAAAAGCTGCTTATTGGTGGAGGATATTGGGGAGAAGACAAAAGCTGCTTATTGGAAAATGATATTGAGGAGAAGACAGAAGCTGCATATTGGACAAGGATACTAGGGAGAAGACAGAAGCTGCTTATTGGTGGAGGATAGTGGGGAGTAGACAAAGCTGCTTATTGGAGGAGGATGTTAAGGAGAAGACAGAAGCTGCATATTGGACAAGGATACTAGGGAGAAGACAGAAGCTGCTAATTGATGGAGGATACTGGGGAGGAGACAAAAGCTGCTTATTGTAGGAGGATGCTGGGGAGAAGACATAAGCTGCTTATTGGTGTAGGATACTGGGGAGAAGACAGAAGCTGCTTATTGTAGGAGGATATTGAGAAGACAGAAACTGCTTATTGGTGGAGGATCCTGGGGAGGAGAAGACAGAAGCTGCATATTGGAGATGGATACTAGGGAGAAGACAGAAGCTGCTAATTTGAGGAGGATACTAGGGAAAAGACGTAAGTTGCTTATTGGAGGAAGATATTGGAGAGAAGAAGACAGAAGCTGCTTATTGGAGGAGGATACTACAGTCATGGCCAAAAACTTTGAGAATGACACAAATATTAATTTTTACAAAGTCTACTGCTTCACTTTTTCTAATGGCAATTTGCATATACTCCTGAATGTTATAAAGAGTGATCAGCTTAACAGCAATTACTTGCAAAGTCAATATTTGGCTAGAAAATGAACTTTATCCCCCAAAACACATTTCAACATCATTGCAGCCCTGCCTTAAAAGAACCAGCTAACTTCTTTTCAGTGATTGCTCCATTTTCACAGGTGTGGGTGTGGATGAGGACATGGCTGGAGATCAATCTGTCATGATTAAGTAAGAATGACACCACTGGACACTTTAAAAGGAGGCTGGTGCTTGGCATCATTGTTTCTCTTCTGTTAACCATGGTTATCTCTAAAGAAACACGTGCAGTCATCATTGCAATGCACAAAAATGGCCTAACAGGGAAGAGTATCGCAGCTACAAAGATTGCACCTCAGTCAACAATCTATCGCATCATCAAGAACTTCAAGGAGAGAGGTTCCATTGTTGCCAAAAAGGCTTCAGGGCGCCCAAGAAAGACCAGCAAGCGCCAGGACCGTCTCTTAAAAGTGTTTCAGCTGCGGGATCGGGCTACCAGCAGTGCAGAGCTTGTGTCATGTATAGTGTACAGTTCCTATAGCGTCTTGTGCTTGGGTGCGAGGAAAACACAGGAGACATAGGTTGAAATGAAATGACTTGTATTACTTCATACAAGCATGCTGAAAAGTTCACAGTTTGCAGGAACAGCGACAGGAGACACAGCAGGCCAGAGTAACTTCAAGCACTACAATAACTCTCCAAAGCAGGTTCAGGATCTCTTCTCTGTACCGTAATTCCTCTGCAAACATGGATTCACCAAACAGCAGGTTTCCAGAGTCCAAAAGTGTTCCAAGGTTCCTCAGTAGGGAATACAGTTAGGTCCATAAATATTTGGACAGAGACAACATTTATCTAATTTTGGTTCTAGACATTACCACAATGAATTTGAAACAAAACAAATCAGATGCAGTTGAAGTTCAGACTTTCAGCTTTCATTTTAGGGTATCCACATTAAAATTGGATGAAGGGTTTAGGAGTTTCAGCTCCTTAACATGTGCCACCCTGTTTTTAAAGGGACCAAAAGTAATTGGACAAATGACTCCAAGGCTATTTCATGGACAGGTGTGGGTAATCCCTTTGTTATGTCATTCTCAATTAAGCAGATGAAAGGGCCGGAGTTGATTTGAGGTGTGGTGTTTGCATTTGGAAGGTTTTGCTGTGAAGGAAACATGTGGTCACAGGAGCTCTCCATGCAGGTGAAACAAGCCATCCTTAAGCTGCAAGAACAGAAAAAAAAACATCCAAGAAATTGCTACAACATTAGAAGTGGCAAAATCTACAATTTGGTACATCCTGAGAAAGAAAGAAAGCACTGGTGAACTCATCAATCCAAAAAGACCTGGGAGCCCACGGAAGACAACAGTGGTGGATGATCGCCGCATACTTTCTTTGGTGAAGAAGAACCCGTTCACAACATCAACTGAAGTCCAGAACACTCTCAGTGAAGTAGGTGTATCTGTCTCTAAGTCAACAGTAAAGAGAAGACTCCATGAAAGTAAATACAAAGGGTTCACATCTAGATGCAAACTATTCATCAATTCCAAAAATAGACAGGCCAGAGTTAAATTTGCTGAAAAACACCTCCAGAAGCCAGCTCAGTTCTGGAAAAGTATTCTATGGACAGATGAGACAAAGATCAACCTGTACCAGAATGATGGGAAGCCAAAAGTTTGGAGAAGAAAGGGAACGGCACATGATCCAAGGCACACCACATCCTCTGTAAAACATGGTGATGGCATGGCCATGCATGGCTTTCAATGGCACTGGGTCACTTGTGTTTATTGATGACATAACAGCAGACAAGAGTAGCCGGATGAATTCTGAAGTGTACCGGGATATACTTTCAGCCCAGATTCAGCCAAATGCTGCAAACTTGATTGGACGGCGCTCCATAGTACAGATGGATAATGACCCCAAGCATACAGCCAAAGCTACACAGGAGTTCATGAGTGCAAAAAAGTGGAACATTCTTCAATGGCCAAGTCAATCACCAGATCTTAACCCAATTGAGCATGCATTTCACTTGCTCAAATCCAGACTTAAGAGGGAAAGACCCACAAACAAGCAAGACCTGAAGGCTGCGGCTGTAAAGGCCTGGCAAAGCATTAAGGAGGAAACCCAGCGTTTGGTGATGTCCATGGGTTCCAGACTTAAGGCAGTGATTGCCTCCAAAGGATTCGCCACAAAATTTTGAAAATAAAAATATTTTGTTTGGGTTATGTTTATTTGTCCAATTACTTTTGACCTCCTAAAATGTGGAGTGTTTGTAAAGAAATGTGTACAATTCCTACATTTTCTAACACATATTTTTGTTCAACCCTTCAAATTAAACAATCTGCACTTGAATTCTGTTGTAGAGGTTTCATTTCAAATCCAATGTGGTGGCATGCAGAGCCCAACTCGCGAAAATTGTGTCACTGTCCAAATATTTCTGGCCCTGACTGTAGCTGGAGTACAAGTCCAAGGCTTCCAGGAGTCAGGTCACAGACTGACTGAGGCTTGATTCAGGAGCACTGATTGTTCAGCTGAGGCTGCTTAAGAAGCAAGAGGGAAGAATCAGGGTGGGAACATGAAAACTGGAAACTCCATATTAACTGAGGGCAAGAGCTGCAGAAAGACAGAAAGCAAAATGGCCGACGGAAAACTGAGTTTCAAGGAACATGTCAACAGAGACAAAGAACCTTACATTACTCCCCCCTTAGGGACAACCTCCGGATGACCTCAGACCAGGCTTGTCAGGGTACCTCTGATGAAACTGGCGGAGCAGGCGAGGAGCATTTACATTATTGACTGGTTCCCATGAGTTGTCCTCCACTGGGTAGCCCTGCCATTTAATCAAATATTGCAACTGATTTCTGTACAACCTGGAATCTAGAATCCTTTCCACCATAAATTCTTCCTGACCATCGACCAGCACTGGGTCAGGGCAAGGAGAAGAACGTCCAGGAAACGTATTGGGTGTTGCAGCCTTTAGTAGGGATACATGAAAGACAGGGTGGATTCTCATAGTTCTGGGCAGTTGAAGACGACAAGCAACAGCACTTATAATCTTATTGATCTTATAAGGTCCAATGTACTTATGTCCCAATTTAGACGATGGAATCTTTAATTTAAGATTTCTGGTTGACAGCCAGACCAAATCTCCTACCTTGAAAGCTGGTGCAGGTTTACGAAATTTATCTGCTGCTTTCTTGTACCTTTCCTGAGCCAATTCTAGATTTTCCTTTAGAAGATCCATATTCTTTTGTAAAGAAGTGATTCTTTCAGCCACTGCCGGCAAGGGCGTATCTATGGGAAATCGAGGAAGAATGTTAGGATGATAACCTAGATTGGAGTAAAAAGGAGACTGCTTAGTGGAGGCGCTCTGAGAGTTGTTATAAGAGAACTCAGCCAGTGGAAGTAGATCCACCCAATCATCCTGTAGGTGGCAGATAAAACAGCGGAGATACTGCTCCAGGGTCTGATTGGTTCGTTCTGTCTGTCCATTATTCTGGGGATGAAAAGCAGAAGAAAGGTTTACTTTAATGTCCAATGCTGCACAGAAATTTTGCCAAAACCTTGAAGTGAATTGCACCCCTCGATCCGAAATGACCTCATCCGGTACTCCATGTAAGCGAAACACATTCTTAATCATCAAGTCTGATGTCTGTTTTGCAGTGGGTAAGCCGACACAAGGGATAAAATGAGCTGCCTTTGTTAGACGATCAACCACCACTAGAATGGTGTTCTTCCCTTGAGAGGTTGGTAACTCCACAATGAAGTCCGTAGAAATGGATCCCCACGGGCGGGACGGGTGGGAAGAGGTTGCAACAGACCAGTTGGTGAGGAGCGAGGTGTTTTGCATCTTGCACAGACTTCACATGAAGTGACATAGTTTAAGACATCTTTCCTGTAAGTGGGCCACCAGAAGAAACGAGAAAGAAATTCTTGTGTTTTTAGAATTCCCCTATGCCCGGCTATCTTGGAATCGTGGATGAGTTGCAATACTCTCAATCTGACTGTTTCAGGTATATACAGACGTTGTCCCTGAATCCACACACCACTCTTAAAGACAAGACTTACGTCCCTTGGGGGTTGAGCCAACAAAGAATCCGCATGGTATGCTTCCTTGATGTCCTTAAGTAGGTCTTGATTATGAATCACTCCCAGGAATCTAGAGTCAGGAAGAATAGTCTTAGGAGGAGTAAGTGGACGTGTCTCTGCTGAATGAATCCTAGAGAGTGCATCAGCCTTTCCATTGCGCGATCCTGGTCTATAAGAAATTACAAAATTAAATTGGTTTAGGAAAAGATTCCAGCGAGCCTGGCGAGGAGTCAGGCACTTAGCCGACCTGATAAATTCAAGGTTACGATGGTCTGTCAGGACGACTATTTGCTGTGCAGCTCCCTGAAGAAGGTGTCTCCATTCCTTTAAGGCGGCAATAATGGCCAACAATTCTCTATTGCCCACATCGTAGTTCCTCTCAGCCGAAGACAACTGCTGGGAAAAGAAGGCACAGGGATGCAAGACATTCTTCTCACCTGTTCTCTGAGAGAGTATAGCTCCAACGGCACAGTCTGAAGCATCCACCTCTATTATGAAGGCAAGCTCGGGGTTGGGATGTACTAAGATAGGTGCGGTGGTAAATTTATCCTTTAAACAGGAAAATGCTTCCTGAGCTTGCGGGGTCCAGGAGAACCTAGACTGTTTCCGGGTAAGTTGGGTGATAGGTGACACTACCTCAGAAAAATTATTAATGAAACGTCTATAGAAGTTGGCAAACCCGATGAAACGCTGCACCTCCTTCACATTTCTAGGAATTGGCCAATCCTTGATGGCTTGGGTCTTGCTTCCATCCATACTAATCCCTTGCGTAGATAGTACATACCCCAGAAATTGAATTTCGGTCCTATGGAATTCACATTTTTCAAGCTTGATGTAGAGATGGTTTTGTCTTAGGCATTCTAAGACCATTCTCACATGTCCATGATGTTCCTCTGTGGAGTTAGAAAAAATTAGAATATCATCCAGATAAATCACCACAAATGTATCTAGGAGATCCCTGAAGATATCATTCACGAAGTGTTGGAAAGTGGCTGGGGCGGTACTCAGACCAAAAGGCATAACTAGATATTCAAAGTGTCCATAGCGTGACCTGAAAGCAGTCTTCCATTCATCCCCAGGTCTAATACGGACCAAGTTATAGGCCCCACGGAGATCCAGTTTAGAGAAAATTTTGGCATGCCGCACTCTCTCCAACAATTCATGGATTAAAGGCAATGGATAACGGTTTCTAATAGTAACCTTATTGAGTTCCCTATAGTCTATGCAGGGTCTCAGAGATCCATCTTTCTTCTTCACAAAGAAGATGGGTGCACCTGCGGGAGATGAAGAGGGGCGTATGAAGCTCTTGGCTAAATTTTCGTCTATATAATCCTTCAAAGCTTTTAGCTCGGGCCCCGCTAGGGGGTAGATCTTACCAAAAGGTATCTCGGCTCCGGGCAATAATTCAATTGGACAATCATATGGACAGTGAGGAGGAAGCTGATCAGCGTTCTTCTTGTCACATAAATCCACATAGTCCTGGTATACAGCTGGTAGTTCAGGGACTGACATGGTTCCTTTAGGAACAGAGCAAGCTGAAACTCCTTGACTCATCTGTTTCTCCGGAAAGTGTAATTCCTTGGTCTCCCAGTTAATCGTAGGATTCTGCGCCTACAGCCATGGTAGCCCTAGAATGATGGGAAAGTGGGGAGAAGAGATAAGCAAAAAAGACATTTTCTCCTGATGATCTTTACCCATAAGGACCCTCAAAGGCTCTGTTTCTTGATCCACTGGTCCAGAAGTCAGTAGAGAGCCATCCACAGTCTCCATCTGTACTGGAGTAGCCTTCTTCACTGAACGTATCCCCTGTTTCAGAGCAAAGGAGATATCCATAAAATTTCCACTTGCTCCTGAGTCGATCATAGCAGAGTTAGACACCCAGACTGAGTCAACCCAGAGTTTGATGGAAAGGAAGCAATGAGAATTGTTTCTTTTACAACTCAGCTGGGACACCGCTGAGGAAACTTGAAAAATTGCAGCGTTTAACCGTCATCGTCCCCAGAACTAACAGAGTTAAAGTCCGAGAAATCAAGATCTCTTGCAGCAGATCTCTCTGGAGCCTGAGGCTCGGACATGACAGAGCTCCTCTCGCAACACTCACAGTGAATGACTGCTGCAGTAGTCTTACGAGAACGGCTGGGGCAGTTTATAATGAAGTGCCCTGACTTACCACAGTAGAAACATAGATTTTCCTTTATACGATGTTCTTTGCGTGCATCACTAACCCGTCTTTGTAAAGAGTCCACCTGCATGGGTTCAGGTTCTGGTTCCCTTGTGATCCTACTCAAAGGTTCCTTAGCTGAGGAGGGAGGTAGTAAAAGGTTAGTGCGATTATTTTCGAACCATCTCTCTTGTCTGCGTTCAGTCAGACGAGCATCAATACGGATACAATAGTTAATAAAGTCACCTAACGCAGTGGGAGGGTCGGCACGAGCAAGTTCATCCTTAATCAGTGGAGATAACCCTTTCCGAAAAATAGATTTTTTAGCGGAAGTGTCCCAAGTGGTATCAAGAGCCCATCTCCTGAAATCCAGGGCATATTCGGCTACTGAACGCTTACCTTGGCGCAAAGTTAACATGGCTGCTTCAGCTGTTGCACCTCGATTGGGGTCATCAAACACCTGCCCCATGTGTCAAGATCCCGTCTGGGTTGGAGCCGATGTTACTGCAAACACTAGGGGAAGCAGAGGCAGGTAGCGTAGTCAGGTGGCAGCCGGAGGTCGGTACACAGGAAAGCAGTGTTTGTAGCAATGGATCAGGCGGATAACGTAGTCAGGTGGCAGCCGGAGGTCGGTACACAGGAAAGGCAGTTAGGTAACAGAGGAGCAGGCAGATTACGTAGTCAGGTGGCAGCCGGAGGTCGGTACACAGGAAAGCAGTGTTTGTAGCAATGGATCAGGCGGAGAGCGTAGTCAGAAGGCAGGCCGAGGTCGGTTCACAGGAGAGCAGTGTTTGTAGCAATGGATCAGAAGGAAACGCTTGACTAAAGGCTTGGAGCTCAATAATCTCGCAATGACACACCCACAGGGCCAGGTTTATATAGGGTGTGTAATTGGCAATCAGAGGCCCAATCAAGAGAGCACTAGGTGTAGCCAATCAGGAAGAACAGTCAATGGTATCTGGGTTCAGCAAGGAACTTTGCAGCCAGCAGAATAGCTCAGATGGTAGAGCTGCTGGCCAGTAGACAAGAGGTACTGGGTTCGACTCCTGACAGTACTCCCCTCCTTCCAGGATGGCCTCTGGACATCTCAGGAGCTGGCTTATCCGGGTACCTCTGATGAAAGGCTCTTGTTAGTCTAGGAGCATGGACGTTGTCCCTTGGTTCCCATGAATTTTCCTCTGGTCCGTAACCCTTCCACTGCACCAGATACTGCAGTTTACCTCTGAATTTTCGGGAGTCCAGAATCTTATCCACAATGTATTCTTCTTCACCACGGATCCTTTCTGGTGGAGGAGGTGGCTGAATTCTTCCTGGAAACGGGTTTTCACAGAAGGGTTTGAGCAAGGATATGTGAAACACTGTATAGCAGCAAAAGAATTGGGGATGTAAAACTTAACATTTATTGAACCTAATGTTAAAAAGGGGACACACAGACAATTACCATCCTCCAAACAAACAGTGAGGATACATGATATAATCAGAGAGTAGAGTCCAATAGGGACTACAAAATATAGGAGATATAAATATAAACCAGACAACTTATAGTTTGCTCTGCACCGCAAGAGCAAAAAATTGACTACCTAAATGCAAGTGTATGCATCGCTTATTTGTAAGTCATTTGTCTGGAACGCAATCAAACGTGTGTGAGACAGTATGTATAAAAGGAATGATCTCACCCATTTGAATGGAGATATGCGCTCCAAAATTCATCTCCTAATAAAATATGCATCTGGTCATTTCCAGAGTAGATAAGGCCCTTTCCCAACGCGTTTCCTCCTTTCAGGATTCATCAGGGGATATGGCGACTAGAGACATCTATATCAAATGCATTGCTCTCATTTGTTTGGAGGATGGTAATTGTCTGTGTGTCCCCTTTTTAACATTAGGTTCAATAAATGTTAAGTTTTACATCCCCAATTCTTTTGCTGCTATACATTGTAATACATTTTGGGGTATACCTCTATTATATTGCTTTATGTGAAACACTGGATGAATCTTTAGATTGTTGGGAAGTTTTAAACGAAAAGCAACCTGGTTAATTTTTGCAGAAATTTGAAAAGGTCCAATGAATTTCTGACCCAATTTGGAGGATGGCACATGTGTCTTAAGGTTTTTAGTGGACAGCCAAACTTTGTCTCCAACCTGAAGAGCAGGGGCACTCTCCGATGTTTATCTGCTGCTTCCTTATATACTTCCTGGGTCTTGAGTAATATCTCTGATAATTCCTTCTGGGATTCCTGTAATTTTGCAAGCCTGTCATTTACAGCAGGAATGGGAGTGTTCACTGGCAGATTAGGGATAAATACTGGATGTACTCCATAATTAGCAAAAAATGGGGTTTGAGATGTAGCGCTATGTATGGAGTTGTTGTAGGCAAACTCTGCTGTTGGTAAATAGTCCACCCAGTCATCCTGAAGATAGGAAATGAAGCAACGGAGGTATTGCTCCAAAGTCTGGTTCGTTCTCTCCGTCTGGCCATTGGACTGAGGATGGAAAGCGGTAGAAAGATTCACCGTGACTCCCAAGGCTGTACAGAAACTCTTCCAAAATTTTGACGTAAACTGAACGCCTCTGTCAGACACCACGCTGTCAGGAATTCCATGTAACCTGAATACCTCTTTGATCATCAGTTCTGCAGTTTTTTCAGCAGTAGGAATTCCTTCAGTTGGAATAAAGTGGGCCATTTTTGTGAGTCGGTCCACTATGACAAGGATGACGGTCATCTGTTTGGAAGGGGTAGTTCCACAATAAAATCCATGGAAATAGATCCCCAAGGCCTGGATGGAACTGGAAGTGGTTGCAAGAGTCCTAGAGGAGACGATCGTGGGGTCTTGTTTCGTGCGCATGTTAAACAGGTTGAAACATATTTCCTCACGTCCTTCCTACAATTAGGCCACCAAAAGAAACGAAGTAGTAAGTCTTGTGTTTTTGCAACTCCAGGATGTCCTGCCAGTTTAGAATCATGGACACTTTTGAGGACTTCAAGGCGAGAAGATTCAGGTACATATATTTTGTGTTTCTGCATCCAAAACCCCTCTTTGAATGAAAGATCGACGTCTTCCGAAGGATGGTTAAGGAAAGAGTCCTCTTGATATCCATCTTTAATTCTATTACATAGTCCTCTAGAGTGCAATATTCCCAAAAAATTTTTAGGGCCTAGAATTGTATCGTCATTACTAGACCTCTCCTGAGGTTCCGAACACATCCTGGACAGGGCGTCAGCCTTGCCATTTCTTGAACCAGGCCGGTAAGAAATTATAAAATTGAATCTTGAGAAAAATAAGGCCCATCGTGCTTGTCTTGCAGACAATCTTTTTGCTGTACGGAGGAATTCAAGATTCTTGTGGTCCGTGAGGACAGTCACAGGGTGATTGGCACCTTCCAAAAGATGTCTCCATTCGGAGAAGGCAACTTTAATGGCTAACAGTTCTAAATTACCGATGTCGTAGTTCTTTTCTGCAGATGACATGGTGTGGGAAAGAAACGCACATGGGTGAAGTTGCATTTTGTCCCCAACTCGCTGAGACAGAATGGCTCCCACTGCAGAGTCCGAGGCGTCCACTTCGACAGTAAATGGCAATTCAGGATTTGGGTGTACTAACAATGGAGCAGACGTAAAAAGAGTTTTCAATTTGTCAAAAGCCTCCTGTGCCTCCGGAGACCAGAAAAATGCTTTGGTCTTTTTTGTTAGTGTAGTAATTGGTAGAATGATCCGTGAAAAGTTCTTTATAAATTTTCGGTAAAAATTTGCAAATCCTATGAAACGCTGGACGTCTTTTAAATTTCTTGGAACAGGCCAGTCCACTACAGCATTGATTTTGCCGGGATCCATGCTCAGACCTTCTGGGGAGATGATATATCCCAGAAATTGGATACTGGTTTGTTCAAACTCACATTTTTCAAGTTTAATGTAAAGATGGTTCTCCTGTAGTCGTTCCAAGACTAACTGGACGTGCCTGCGATGCTCTTCCAAGGTGTCTGAAAATATAAGAATGTCATTGAGATAAGCCACAACGAATTGGTCCAAGAAATCTCGAAATACATCATTAATAAAATGTTGAAAGGTGGCTGGGGCATTGCTAAGACCAAAGGTCATAACCAGAGATTCAAAATGTCCATATCTCGTTCTGAAGGCTGTCTTCCACTCATCTCCTGGGCGAATCCGTATGAGGTTGTAAGCCCCTCTAAGATCCAGCTTCGTAAAGATTTTCGCAGAACGGAGTCTCTCAAATAGTTCAGGAATCAAGGGTAGCGGGTAGCGATTCTTGACAGTGATATTATTCATCTCTCTGTAGTCAATACATGGCCGCAGAGTGGAGTCTTTCTTTTCAACAAAGAACAGGGTGCCCCAGCTGGAGATGTGGAAGGTCGAATAAAGCCTTTCTCTAAATTTTCATCCAGGAACTTTCTTAATACCTTCAATTCAGGTTCGGAAAGATTGTAAATCCGTCCAAATGGAATGGTTGCTCCTGGCAGCAATTCAATGGGACAGTCGTAAGGACGGTGAGGAGGTAATTGATCTGCTTTCTTCTTACTGCAGACATCAGAGAACTGCTGATATTGAGGTGGTAGTTTCTCTTCCTTCTCATGCGAAATTTCAGAGATTTGGACTTGTTGGAGAACAGGGGGTTCCTTATGACAATTATTCTTACAGTAGTCAGATGGAAAGGTGATGGTCCTTGATGCCCAGTTGATAGAAGGGTTATGGACTGAAAACCAGGGGATCCCTAGAATAACCGGAAATTTCGGAGATGAAATAAGGTGGAAACTGACAGCTTCATGATGATCCGGTTCGATACAAATCTCCAGTTCGATTGTCTCATGCGTGACAGGTCCAGAAGACAAGGGTGATCCATCCACAGTTTCCATTTCAATTGGTGTGGATTTGGTCCTACTGGAAATATTATTATCACGTGTAAATTTTAAGTCCATAAAATTTCCTCCTGCTCCCGAATCCAACAGGGCAGAGCATTGTATTTTTTGGGTGCCCATTACAACCTGAATGGGGATTACAAAATGAGATGATGTAGAATGTATTTTGTCTATTTCTGGCGTTACTGATGAGATAGTCTGCAAGATGGAATCCGACTGCTGAGAAAGGTCCATATTGCTGGCAGACCTGTTGTTGGTAAAGGCTATAGTCCTTTTGTTAGGACAGTTGATGGCATAGTGTCCAGGGTCCCCACAATAGAGGCAGAGATGTTCTGCACGTCGCCTCTCCTTCTCCTGTGCAGAGAGTGGTCTTCGGATGACGTCGATCTGCATCGGTTCAGACACGCCTTGCGTCTTTTCTTGGTGGTCCGATGCTGAAAATGAGAAGCCAGGGCTATTCCAAAGTGCTCGCAGTCTCTCCTTTCTCCTTTCAGTAAGTCTCTGGTCAATCCGGATACATAGTTGAATAAAGTCCTCCAACTGGTCAGGGGTCTCAACCCTGGCAAGCTCGTCTTTCACTGGTTCTGATAACCCTCGTCGAAATTGACTTCTCTGGGCCGCTGGATTCCAGGTGGTGTCGGCCACCCAGCGACGGAACTCCGATGTATATTCCGCAACAGAGCGACGTCCTTGGCGCAAATTATGTAATTTGGTTTCTGCTGTGGCACAGCGGTTTGGGTCATCAAAAACTTGATTCATAGCTGCGATGAAAGCTTCCAGGTCATTAAGGAGGGCATAGTCCTTTTCTACATAAGGTGAAGCCCAAGCAAGAGCTTCATCCGTCAGGAGATTTATCATGAAAAAAACTTTCTTCCTCTCAGTGGTAAAGGGAGCAGGTTGCATCTGGAAGTATATGCGGCATTGATTGAGGAATCCTCGGTACTGCTTGCGATCCCCACTGAACTTTGCAGGCAGCGGCAGCCGCGCGTTTGATTCGGACCCTGAATTGCGCAAGTCCAGAAGTTGTTTTTGTAGCTCAATTACTTCCTGTTGTATCGCCGTGAAATCAGTTTGTAACTTGGCATATTTTCCTTGAGAGTCAGTACAAAAACTTTGAAGCTCCGTAACTTGCCGCCTCAGGGTGTTCACAGCGGACTCCATTTTGGCGCGAGATTATTCTGTCAAGATCCCGTCTGGGTTGGAGCCGATGTTACTGCAAACACTAGGGGAAGCAGAGGCAGGTAGTGTAGTCAGGTGGCAGCCGGAGGTCGGTACACAGGAAAGCAGTGTTTGTAGCAATGGATCAGGTGGATAACGTAGTCAGGTGGCAGCCGGAGGTCGGTACACAGGAAAGGCAGTTAGGTAACAGAGGAGCAGGCAGATTACGTAGTCAGGTGGCAGCCGGAGGTCGGTACACAGGAAAGCAGTGTTTGTAGCAATGGATCAGGCGGAGAGCGTAGTCAGAAGGCAGGCCGAGGTCGGTTCACAGGAGAGCAGTGTTTGTAGCAATGGATCAGCAGGAAACGCTTGACTAAAGGCTTGGAGCTCAATAATCTCGCAATGACACACCCACAGGGCCAGGTTTATATAGGGTGTGTAATTGGCAATCAGAGGCCCAATCAAGAGAGCACTAGGTGTAGCCAATCAGGAAGAACAGTCAATGGTATCTGGGTTCAGCAAGGAACTTTGCAGCCAGCAGAATAGCTCAGATGGTAGAGCTGCTGGCCAGTAGACAAGAGGTACTGGGTTCGACTCCTGACACCATGGCTGAAATAAAAGCATCAAGGTGATTCAAACAATCATCCTCAGTCTCAATCAGAGGGTTTGCCCACATCAAAGCCTTATTGGTAAGCAACATGATTATAGTAAGCACTTTGGATCGTTCAGTGGGAAATTGTGAAGCATGTGCAGAGAAAAATAAATTGCATTGATTAATAAATCCCCTGAATTTCTCACGTTCACCGCCAAAACGAAAAGGAGGTAATTTGGGGATCCCAGAACTTGGGGTTATGGCAGGAGCCTGGGCTCGTTCCTCTAGAGCCTCAATCCTGGCTCGCAATTCCTGGGTAGTCTGTCCAAACACTTGCAAATTATGATTAGTGAGGTCCTGTAGGCTTCCAAAACGGGTTTTTAAAGTCTGTACATCTGAAAGGATTGTATCAGTCACTCCGCAAAGTTCCTTTATGCGGGCCTCCATCTTCCAGATCTTTTAAGGCAGAGGTGCTGGAAGGAGAAGAGGAAAGGAAAAAAAAAAAAAAACAATAGTGTTTACCTGTGGTAACACTCCAGAGTAAAATTTTAAGGGAATGCGCTCACCTGGAATGGTTGTGAGAAGTCACAACCACTGTCATCATATAAGGTATTAAATGGACATTTGATATCCACAGTCACAGCAGACACGGCTTTCCCAGACCCAGCAGACACTAAACATTGGCTCCTGAATCTTGTCATGTATAGTGTACAGTTCCTATAGCGTCTTGTGCTTGGGTGCGAGGAAAACACAGGAGACATAGGTTGAAATGAAATGACTTGTATTACTTCATACAAGCATGCTGAAAAGTTCACAGTTTGCAGGAACAGCGACAGGAGACACAGCAGGCCAGAGTAACTTCAAGCACTACAATAACTCTCCAAAGCAGGTTCAGGATCTCTTCTCTGTACCGTAATTCCTCTGCAAACATGGATTCACCAAACAGCAGGTTTCCAGAGTCCAAAAGTGTTCCAAGGTTCCTCAGTAGGGAATAGCTGGAGTACAAGTCCAAGGCTTCCAGGAGTCAGGTCACAGACTGACTGAGGCTTGATTCAGGAGCACTGATTGTTCAGCTGAGGCTGCTTAAGAAGCAAGAGGGAAGAATCAGGGCGGGAACATGAAAACTGGAAACTCCATATTAACTGAGGGCAAGAGCTGCAGAAAGACAGAAAGCAAAATGGCCGACGGAAAACTGAGTTTCAAGGAACATGTCAACAGAGACAAAGAACCTTACAGCTTGCTCAGGAATGGCAGCAGGCAGGTGTGAGTGCATCTGCACGCACTGTGAGGCGGAGACTCTTGGAGCAAGGCCTGGTCTCAAGGAGGGCAGCAAAGAAGCCACTTCTCTCCAGAAAAAACATCATGGACAGACTGATATTCTGCAAAAGGTACAGGCAGTGGACTGCTGAGGACTGGGGTAAAGTTATTTTCTCTGATGAATCCCCTTTTCGATTGTTTGGGACATCAGGAAAGCGCCTCATTCGGAGAAGACAAGGTGAGCGCTACCACCAGTCTTGTCTCATGCCAACTGTTAAGCATCCTGAAACCATTCATATGTGGGGTTGCTTCTCAGCCAAGGGAATCGGCTCTCTCACAGTCTTGCCTAAAAACATAGCCATGAATAAAGAATGGTACCAGAATGTCCTCCAAGAGCAACTTCTCCCAACCCTCCAAGAGCAGTTTGGTGATCAACAATGCCTTTTCCAGCATGATGGAGCACCTTGCCATAAAGCAAAGGTGATAACTAAATGGCTCAGGGAACAAAACATAGAGATTTTGGGTCCATGGCCTGGAAACTCCCCAGATCTTAATCCCATTGAGAACTTGTGGTCAATCATCAAGAGACGGATGGACAAACAAAAACCTAAAAATTCTGACAAAATGAAAGCATTGATTGTGCAAGAATGGACTGCTATCAGTCAGGATTTGGTCCAGAAGTTGATTGATAGCATGCCAGGGAGAATTGCAGAGGTCCTGAAGAAGAAGGGTCAACACTGCAAATATTGACTTGCTGCATTAACTCATTCTAACTGTCAATATAAGCTTTTGTTACTCATATGTTTGCAATTATTATATTTATGTCTGTGATAAAAACATCTGTCAAACACACATAAAAACCAGAGGGCAGCAGATCATGTGAAAATATAATATTTGTGTCATACTCAAAACTTTTGGCCATGACTGTATGCCTCATTACTGCGGCCAGGCCCCTGCCTACCAGAGCGGATCCCTACAATTGGCATACTTACTCCTTTTATATACACCATGATTAAATGCGTCTCACTCAACATCAAAGGGCTTAACTCAAATGTTAAGCGACGTTTAACCTTACTTGAAATTAGATCCTTAAAAGCAGTTGTAGTGTTCCTTCAGGAAACTCACTTTAATAAATTAGGTTCCTTTAACTTTGCTCGCAATCATTTCCCACAAATTTTCTCTGCCACACAAGATAGGAAAAAAGCTGGTGTAGCCATTTTTCAAGAACGTGTACACTAAAGATGACCTCCTCTTATTTGGATCCTGATGGAAAATACTTAATATTGGAAGGCACCCTCAAGGGGAAATACTCTTATACTGTGCAACATATATGCTTCAAATACAGCCAAAATCAAAATTTTTTTTTAAACTGTAAATGTTAAAAAGTTTTATCAATTTTTTACAAATTAACATAGTTCAGGACAAACTGTTACATTTCAAAACAAAAGAAATAAAAAAAATTACATTGATCCAGCAAAAATCCAACAATGATATATTAAGAGCACAAACAAATTGTCATCAACATAACCTCATGTATACAGACAAAAACAGAACACACACCACAAGGAAGGGGAGAGAAGAGGAGAGTATGAATTTTGAGAAGAGAGGGGACATGTGTTCGAGGGATGACCTATTCAGTTCTCTAAGCCCAAAAGTAGTTCCATGGGGCCATGACTGTAAAGAGAATACAGAAGCTGCTTATTGGAGGAGGATACTGGGGAGAAACAGAAGCTGCTTTATTTGAGGAGGATACAGGGGAGAAGATGGAACTGCTTATTGTAGGAGGATACTGGGGAGAAGACAGAAGCTGCTTATTGGACAAGGGATACTGGGGAGAAGACAGAAGCTGCTTATTGGAGGAGGATCCTGGGGAGAATACATAAGCTGCTTATTGGAGGATGATACTGTCGAGAAGACAGAAACTGTTTATTGGAGGAGAATATTCAGGGGCTGGCACTTTTCAGCCGGGGGGGGGGGCAATCACAAGGCAGTGGCCCTCCTTTTCCCTTCTTATCTCTTTCCATTGCATTAAAGCAGCAGAGATAATAGGCTTTAAAAATATGCTGGTACGTAGATATGGGAACAGGAAGGAGCTTGCTGCATAGATATGGGAGCAGAATAGAGCTTAAGGCCCCATCACACTAAGCGAGATCGCTAGCAAGATCGCTGAAGCGTCACCGATTTTGTGACGCAACAGCGACCTAGCCAGCGATCTCACTTAGTGTGGCACGCAGCGATGATCAGCCCCCCTGCTGGGTATCGCTGATCGTCGTTGAATGTCCTGGACCATTTTTTCATCGTTGGTCTCCTGCTGGCCAGCGCGCATCGCTGCGTGTGACAGCGGGAGACCAACGATCAGCAAGCTGGTATCCAATGTACACATCGGGTAACTAAGGGCTGCGCAGTGCCTAGTTACCCGATATGTACCCTAGACACCAGCTCCCAGCTTCTGCTGTAGAGCGCTGGGAGCCGGTATCCAGTGTACATATCGTGTAACTAGGCGCCGCGCAGCCCTTAGTTACCCGATGTGTTCATTGGATACCGGCTCCCAGCGCTCTACAGCAGAAGCTGGGAGCTGGTATCTAGGGTACATATTGGGTAACTAGGCGCCGCGCAGCCCTTAGTTACCCGATGTGTACTTTGGATACCAGCGTGCTCGCTGGTCCTGATCGCTGGGGAGTCTGCCCATGTGACAGCTCACCAGCGATCAGGTAACTATGTCTCAGCGATCCCATCCAGGTCGGATCATTGGTGGGATCGCTGGGACATTGAAGAGAGTGACGGGACTCTTACTCCAGAGATATGGGAGAAGAACCGAGCTTACTACAGAAATATGGGAGCTGAACAGAGCTTACTCCAGAGATATGGGAGCAGAACAGAGCTTACTACAGAGATATGGGAGAAGAACAGAGCTTACTCTAGAGATATGGGAGCAGAACAGAGCTTACTCCAGAGATATGGGAGCAGAACAGAGCTTACTCCAGAGATATGGGAGCAGAACCGAGCTTACTCCAGAGATATGGGAGCAGAACCAAGCTTACTCCAGAGATATGGAAGTAGAACCGAGCTTACTCCAGAGATATGGATCAGAACAGAGAATGCTCCAGAGATCTGGGAGCAGAAAGGAGCTTACGACAGAGATCTGGGAGCCGAACAGAGCTTGCTACAGAGATATGATTGCAGAACAGAGCTTACTCCAGAGATATGAGAGCAGAATCGAGCTTACTCCAGAGATATGGATCAGAACGGAGAATACTCTAGAGATCTGGGAGCACAAAGGAGCTTACTACAGAGATATGGGCACAAAACCGAGCTTACTTCAAAGATATGAGAGCAGAATCGAGCTTAATACAGCGGCATGGCAGCAGAACCGAGCTTACTACAGAGATTTGGAGCAGAACTGAGCTTACTCCAGAAATATGGGAGCAGAATCGAGCTCACTATAGAGATATGGGATATATATAGTGCGATGGCCCCAGCTCCCACCATAAATATAGTGCGAGGGCCCCAGTTGCCCACATATATAGTATGATGGCCCTGTTCTCCCCACATATCTATTATGATGGCCCCAGTTCTCCCCACATATCTAGTATGATGGCCCCAGTTCTCCCATATATATATAGAATGAAGGCCCCAGTTCTCCCCATATATATAGTATGATGACCCCAGCTATCCCCATATATATAGTATAATAGCCCCAGTTCTCCCATATATATAGTAGGATGGCCCCAGTTCTCCATATTAAAAATAATGAAGTTTAAACTCACCTCATCCTGATTCCCAGCACTGCAGCCTCCATTTTCTCTTCCGATCCGCAGAGCGGCATGAGACAATAATGTCATCACGCCGCCTGCGTGAGCACACTGAAGTCTCAGGAAGCTGCGTTCTGCAACTTATGAGACAGACCAGGGCTTCCACTAGGAATTTCGGGGCCCCATACTGGCAAAATTTTCGGGTTCCCTTGAGACTCCACCCAGGTACCACACCAGCTCCGCCTCCACCACCCCACCGCCCACTCTAGGAAAACTCAACTTCACCACCACATCCTCACCGATCAGTTATTAACAGCTCCCATCAAACACCAGAACACATTCATAACCAGCAGCTTTTGTTCTGGCAAAATTAATTTTTAAGCTGATACCACTACACTGTAGACTCTTTCGGCTGGGCCCTACTCTACTCTAAACTATTAAAAATAAATATATATTTATGTTTTTTTCTTTGTATGAGTCACATACATTTACATTTTTTTAAACAACCATTAATACCACATACAAGGGACAAATAGCGTCACACCATGACCAGACCACATATTACCACCACATAGTGATCGAATAATACCACATACAAGGAACAAATACTGCCACACCTTGGCTAGACCACATATTACCACCACATAGTGACCGAATAATACCACATACAAGGAACAAATACTGCCACACCTTGGCCAGACCACATATTACCACCACATACTGACCGAATAATACCACATACAAGGAACAAATACCGCCACACCATGGCCAGACCACATATTACCATCACATAGTGGCTGAATAATATCACATACAAGGAACAAATAGCACCACACCATGACCAGACCACATATTACCACCACATAGTGGCTGAATAATACCACATACAAGGAACAAATACCGCCACACCATGGCCAGACCACATATTACCACCACATAGTGGCTGAATAATACCACATACAAGGAACAAATAGCACCAAAACCATGACCAAACCACATATTACCACCACATAGAGACTGAATACTACAATACTGAGCATTAATTTAAAAAAAAACCACAATACTAGGTGCCATACAGGAACTCTGTATTTACTGTCAGTGTACAGGTAATGCAGTGATCACTGGTGACATTATACACAGGAGCTCTGTATATAGTTTCAGTGTACAGGTAATAAAGGGATCACCAGTGACATTATACACAGGAGCTCTGTATATAGTGTCAGTGTACAGGTAATACAAAGATCACCAGTGACATTACACACAGGAGCTCTGTTTATAGTGTCAGTGTACAGGTAATACAGCGATCACCAGTGACATTATGCACAGGACTGCGGTATATAGTATACAGTGTATAGTGTCAGTGTACAGGTAATACAGTGATCACCAGTGACATTATACACAGGAGCTCTGTATAAAGTGTCAGTGTACAGGTAATACAGTGATCACAGATGATAATGTACACAGGAGCTCTGTATATAGTGTCAGTGTACAGGTAATACAGTGATCACCACTGCCAGTGACATATACAGGAGCTCTGTATATAGTATACAGTGTATAGTGTCAGTGTACAGGTAACACAGACTTACTAGAGACGTCTCTATCTGAAGTCTTTCATCTTTGCTTTTCTTTTTCATCCAGCACAGACCGCCATCACTTCTTCCAGCCAAGACTCGTCTCTGCATAAAATAACAGTTACCTAGAGCACTACTTCCAGAGCACATTCCCCACTTTTTACCTTTCTTCTACATTACACATCTGAATATAGAGGTGCACCCACAATTAATATATAATTGGTTATTATGCAACCCACCATTCCAAATATAAATTATAATCCACCACTGTGCACCCACTAACTTTCCCCATTTAATATATAAATTAATTAGCACCTGTACTCTTTCCCTCAATTCAATACCAGGCACTTCATCCTCAATGCCCTCCACTATGTACCTCCCGTTCTAACTCTAACCCCGATTCATTATATTTACATGCCCATCCTCAATTCATTGTCATGTCTTTCTCTCCCACCCTTTATTAATTATCAACTGCTCTACCCCACATTCAATACATCATTTACTCCCTCACTCTCAAAATTCATTATTTGTTCTCCCCATAGATCATCATTTGCTCTCCCCAGCCCCGACCTTCAATTAAATTGCTGTGCCCCGTCACTCACACTGAATTCATCATTTGCATTCCCCCATCCTCTCCCCACTTCATCATTTGCAGTCCCACCACTTTAATTTAGAGTCCCCTTACTTCATCCATTGCAGTCCCCTATCACCCCCTCACTTCATCTTCATTGCTCCTTCATCATTTACAGCCCCCTATCCCCCTTCCATTTCATCATGTGCAGTCCCCCCTCAGACACACTTCATCATGTGCAGTCCCCTTCCCCCACTTCATCATGTGCAGTCCCCCTTACCCCCACTTCATGTGCAGCCCACTCCCCCATCATATGCAGTCCCCCTTACCCCCCTCCATCATGTACAGTCCCACTCACCCCCCTCCATCATGTACAGCCCCATTCACCCCCTCCATCATGTACAGCCCCATTCACCCCCCTCCATCATGTACAGCCCCATTCACCCCACTCCATCATGTACAGCCCCATTCACCCCCTCCATCATGTACAGCCCCATTCACCCCCCTCCATCATGTGCAGCCCCATTCACCCCCTCCATCATGTACAGCCCCACGCACCCCCCTCCATCATGTACAGCACCATTCACCCTCCTTCATCATGTACAGCCCCCGCACCCCCTCCATCATATGGTGCCCCATTCACCCCCCTTCATCATGTACAGCCCCCGAACCCCTCTTTTATCATGTACAGCCCCATTCACCTCTTCACCATGTGTTAGCCACTGCACCCCCATTCATCATGTACAGCCTCCACACCCCCCTACATCATGTACAGCCCCCGCACCCCCCTTTCATCATGTACAGCCCCCGCACCTCCCTCCATCATGTACAGCCTCAGTCACCCCCTCCATCATGTACAGCCCCCACTCCCCTCTTTCATCATGTACAGCCCCCGCACCCCCTCCATCATGTACAGCCATGCACCCCCCTCCATCATGTACAGCCCCCTCTCCCCTCTTTCATCATGTACAGCCCCCGCACCCCCTCCATCATGTACAGCCCCCTGCAACCCCCTCCATCATGTACAGCCCCATTCACCCCCTCCATCATTTACAGCCCCATTCACCCCCCTCCATCATGTACAGCCCCTGCGCCCCCCTTTCATCATGTATGGCCCCCACAACCCCCTACGTCATGTACAGCCCCACTCACCCCCTCCATCATGTACAGCCCCATTTACCCCCTTCATCATGTACAGCCCCATTCACCACCCTTCATGTACAGCCCCATTCACCCCCTTCATCATGTACAGCCCCATTCACCACCCTTCATGTACAGCCACATTCACCCCCCTCCATCATGTACAGCCATATTCACCTCCCTTCATCATGTACAGCCCGACTCACCCCCCTCCATCATGTACAGCCCCATTCACCCCCTCCATCATGTACAGCCCCATTCACCCCCTCCATCATGTACAGCCCCCGCTCCCCTCTTTCATCATATACAGCCCCGCACCCCCTCCATCATTTACAGCCCCCGCACCCTCTCCATCATGTACAGCCCCACTCCCCTCTTTCATCATGTACAGGCCCCGCACCCCCCTCCATCATGGACAGCCCCATTCACCCCCTCCATCATGTACAGCTCCCGCACCCCCTCCATCATGTACAGCCCCGAACCCCCCTCCATCATGTACAGCCCCGCTTCCCTCTCCATCATGTACAGCCTCCGCTCCCCTCTTTCATCATGTACAGCCCCTGCACCCCCTCCATCATGTACAGCACCATTCACCCCTCCATCATGTACAGCCCCATTCACCCCCCTCCATCATGTACAGCCCCCGCGCCCCCCTTTCATCATGTATGGCCCCCACTACCCCTCCATCATGTACAGCCTCCACACCCCCCTCCAACATGTACAGCCCCATTCACCCACCTCCATCATGTACAGCCCCATTCACCCCTTCATCATGTACAGCCCCCGCTCCCCTCTTTCATCATGTACAGGCCCCGCACCCCCCTCCATCATGAACAGCCCCATTCACCCCACCCTCCATCATGTACAGTCCCACACACACCTTTCATCATGTATGGCCCCCACAACCCCCTCCGTCATGTACAGCCCCACTCACCCCCTCCATCATGTACAGCCCCATTCAACCCCCTTCATCATGTACAGCCCCCACAACACCCTCCATCATGTACAGCCTCCACACCCCCTCCATCATGTACAGCCCCACTCACCCCCCTCCATCATGTACAGCCCCATTCACCCCTTCATCATGTACAGCCCCCGCACATCCCCTCTATTATGTGCAGCCCCATTTGCCCCCTTCATCATGTACAGTCCCTGCACCCCCCTTCATCATGTACAGTCCCACTCACCCCCTCCATCATGTACAGTCCCACTCACCCCCTCCATCATGTACAGCCCCATTCACCCCCTCCATCATGTACAGCTCCATTCACCCCACTCCATCATGTACAGCCCATTCACACCCCCTCCATCATGTACAGCCCCATTCACCCCCTCCATCATGTGGTGCCCATTCACCCCCCTTCATCATGTACAGCCCCATTCACCCCCTTCATCATGTACAGCTCCACTCACGCTCCTCCATCATGTACAATCCTACTCACCCCCTCCATCATGTACAGCCCCACTCACCCCCTCCATCATGTGCAGTCCCCGCACCCCCTCAATCATGTACAGCCCCACTCACCCCCCTCCATCATGTACAGCCCTATTCACCCCCTTCATCATGTACAGCCCCCCGCACTCCCCTCCATCATGTACAGTCCCTGCACCCCCCTTCATCATGTACAGTCCCACTCACCCCCCTCCATCATGTACAGTCCCACTCACCCCCTCCATCATGTACAGCCCCATTCACCCCCTCCATCATGTACAGCTCCATTCACCCCACTCCATCATGTACAGCCCCATTCACACCCCCTCCATCATGTACAGCCCCATTCACCCCCTCCATCATGTGGTGCCCCATTCACCCCCTTCATCATGTACAGCCCCATTCACCCCCTTCATCATGTACAGCTCCACTCACGCTCCTCCATCATGTACAATCCTACTCACCCCCTCCATCATGTACAGCCCCACTCACCCCCTCCATCATGTGCAGTCCCCGCACCCCCTCAATCATGTACAGCCCCACTCACCCCCCTCCATCATGTACAGCCCCATTCACCCCCTTCATCATGTACAGCCCCCGCACTCCGCTCCATCATGTACATACCCTGCACCCCCTCCATCATGTACAGCCCCCACACCCCCCTCCATCATGTATAGCCCCCACACCCCCTTTCATCATGTACAACCCCCACAGCCACCTTTCATCATGTACAGCCCCCGCAGCCCCTCACCCACTGAATTCCTTTTATAAAGAAAAAAAACTTTTTCCATACTTACCTCAGAGACGTCATCGCGCAGGCCTGACACCTGGAAGTAGAGAAGGAGGGAACGGGAGCTGCGCAGCCGTCAAGGTGATGGCCGTGCACAGCTACCTGGCCCCGGCGTGATACACTGTGAGCGGGCGGCTGTGTCTGCTGCCGGCCACATCACAGTACAGTGGGCACGGCCGCGCACAATTTGCTGTGCGTCTGGCCCTGTATAGGTGCTGGGGGAGCGGCCCGGGGGGCATTTGCCTCTCTGCCACCCAGCACAGCCAACCCCTGAGAATATTGAGGAGAAGACAGAAGCTGCTTATTGGAGGAGGATACTGGGGATAAGACAGAAGCTGCTTATTACCACTTCTGGCTTCTCTGCTTTACGCTTTAAATTGCTTAGTGAGCACTATGTAATAAACAGTAGCATTAGCAGTGAGCATATGATCTGTGAGTGTTTGCCGTGTATAGCTGATCTCCTGGTTCTTAGTATACTCATATCAGCTCTGCCAGGGACTTGTGGCACTGCGAGGGAAAGGTTTTTTTTGTAACTCAAGTGCCCAGTTATATTGAAAAACTGAGCAATCAAAAAAATATAAAATGCAAGCTCAAAGTAATCACATTATGATATCATTTATTAACCCTGCCTCCCCCAAAGAAATGATAAATACTATAATATAGTGTAAAACACTTTATATTGCATATACGTAAAATCATAAAAATTATACATGCTAGGATCCACACAATTGCAATAAGCTAAAAATTTAATTTATCATCTTACTTGGCATGAAACATGACCTGATTAAAAAAAATACCTATTTTCCATTTTTATATCGCTCTATATATATATTTATATATATATATATATATATATATATATATACACACTGCTCAAAAAAATAAAGGGAACACTTAAACAACACAATATAACTCCAAGTAAATAAATAAATAACACGGCACTCAAAGAAGCTGTAGAGATATAAGGTGCACAAGTAGGGTCTCCAGCCCAGATAGCAATACAAAAATAACTTGGCACTCAATGGAGAACAACAGGACAAAAATTGTTGCTGTGGTTTCTTTTACTTGCATCCGAACCAGATCAAAGTGATGTACATTAATTGAACGTTTTCGGCCATACAGTATCGGCCTTCATCAGAATGTATGTACAGAACTGAAACATAACAGATAAACAGACATATTAATGTCAAAAGATGACAAAATGCAAACAAAAATTAAAATAAATGCAATGCATTGAAACATATGGTCTAATCAGTGTAAACAAATCATGGATCGAAAAAAGGACAAATCACAATTACAGAGCAAGAAAAAGTATCCAGAAGTACTAGGTGAGTATATAAGGCAATGTTTGTTAAGGAAAATTGTCCAATATATATATATCCCTCAGGAGACCATCCGCCGCCTCATCAGGAGCATGCCCAGGCATTGTAGGGAGGTTATACAGGCACGTGGAGACAACACACACTACTGAGCATCATTTTGACTTGTTTTAAGGACATTGCATTCCACTTTTTTTGTGGGTGACTCCAAATCCAGGCCTTCATTGGTTAATAAATTTGATTTCCATTGATGATTTTTGTGTGATTTGTTGTCAGCACATTCAACTTTGTACAGAACAAAGTATTCAGGCTATGTGCACACGTTGCGGAATTGCCATGGAAATTTCCGCGGCAATTCCGCACCTCCCTGCCGTGGGAAATCCGCATATTATAGGTATGCGTATTCCCGCTAAACACTAGCGTTTTGCAAGCGATCTGACAGGTTGGTCACACGAGTCAAACAAGTGTTTGACAAGTGTGACCAACTTTTTACTATTGATGCCGCCTATGTCGCATCAATAGTAAAAAGATCTAATGTAAAAATAATAAAAAAAATAATAAATAATGATATTCTCACCTTCCGGCGGCCCCCGCAGCCTTCCCGCCTCTCAGCGACGCTCCCGGCAACTCCGGTCCCAGGAGTCCTTTGCGGCAATCATCCCGATGACGTAGAATCTCGCGAGACCGCTACATCATCTGGATGATCTCGCAATGCACTCCTGGGAACGCGATTGGCGGGAGCGTCACTGAGAGGCGGGAAAGCTGCGGGGGACGCCGGAAGGTGAGAATATCATTATTTATTATTTTAATTATTGTTTTTACATGGATATGGTACCCAGGGCCTGGAGGAGAGTCTCCTCTCCTCCAGACCCTGGGTACCATCCGCACATGGACCGCTTACTTTCCGCATGGTGGGCACAGCCACATGCAGAAAGTAAGCGGTTCAATGCATTCCTATGGCGGCGGAATCGCCGCGGTTCCGCAAAAAAGAATGAGCATGCTGCGGATTCTCCCGCGATGCGATTCCGCCGCGGAAAAAACCCGCAGCATGTGCACAGCATTGCGGAATCTCATAGGCCTTAATGAGTTGTATTGTGTAAGCGGTTTTGCCGCGGTTTCGCGGCGTTTCCGCAGCGAAAAACCGCAGCAAAACCGCTAAAAAAACGCAACGTGTGCACATAGCCTCAATGAGAATATTTCATTCATTCAGATCTAGGATGTGTTATTTGATTGTAACCTTTATTTTTTTGAGCAGTGTATTTATATATATATATATATATATATATATATATATATATGTATATATATAAACAAGAAAAATAGGAACAGCACAGTCAGTAACACATTGGGTGCAAAATCCTTCAGCAAATCATCCAATACTTGCCCAAATCCATAGAAATAAAAAGGCAGCACTCCAAAAATGAGGTAGATATGTGCATCTAATCAAGCCAACATGGCCCATGTTGGCTTGAATAAATGCACATATCTACCTCATTTTTGGAGTGCTGCCTTTTTGTTTCTATATACAGTATATATATATATATATATATATATATATATATATACACTGATCAAAAAAATAAAGGGAACACACAAATAACACACAAATAACACATCCTAGATCTAAAAGAATGAAATATTCTCAATGAATACTTTGTTTTGTACAAAGTTGAATCTGCTGTCAATATAATCACACAAAAATCATCAATGGAAATCAAATTTTTGAGCCAATGGAGGCCTGGATTTGGAGAGACCCCCAAAATGAAAGTGGAAACAAGTCAAAATGAAAATCAAAACAAGACAAAATTAAAGTGGAAACAAGTCAAAATGAAGCTCAGTATTGTGTGTGGCCTCCATGTGCCTGTATGACCTCCCTACAACGCCTGGGCATGCTCCTGATGAGGTTGCAGACGTTCTCCTGAGGGATCTTCTCCCATACCTGGACTAAAGCATCCGTCAACTCCTGGACAGTCTGTGGTGCAACGTGACGTTGGTGGATGGATCGAGACATGATGTCCCAGATGTGCTCCATCGGATTCAGGTCTAGGGAACGGGCAGGCCAGTCCATAGCTTCAATGCCTTCATCTTGCAGGAACTGCTGACACACTCCAGCCACATAAGGTCTGGCATTGTCTTGCATTAGGAGGAACCCAGGGCCAACCGCACCAGCATATGGTCTCAAAAGGGTCTGAGGATCTCATCTCGGAACCTAATGGCAGTCAGGCTACCTCTGACGAGCACATGGAGGGCTCTGCTGTCGTCCAAAGAAATGCCACTCCACACCATTACTGACCCACTGCCAAATTGGTCATGCTGAAGGATGTTGCAGGCAGCAGGTTCACACTCAGCACGTGTGACAGACATGACAGAGTCTGGAGACGCCGTGGAGAGTGATCTGCTGTTTGCAACATCCTTCAGCATGACCGATATGGCAATGGGTCAGTAATGGTGTGGAATGGCATTTCTTTGGAGGGCCGCACAGCCCTCCATGTGCTCGCCAGAGGTAGCCTGACTGCCATTAGGTTCCGAGATGAGATCCTCGGACCCCTTGTGAAACCATATGTTGGTGCGGTTGGCCCTGAGTTCCTCCTAATGCAAGACAATGCCAGACCTCATGTGTCTGGAGTGTGTCAGCAGTTCTTGCAAGATGAAGGCATTAAAGCTATGGACTGGCCTACCTGTTCCCCAGACCTGAATCCGATTGAGCACATCTGGGACAGCATGTCTTGCTCCATCCACCAACATCACATTGCACCACAGACTATCCAGGAGTTGACGGATGCATTAGTCCAGGTCTGGGAGGAGATCCCTCAGGAGAACATCTGCAACCTCATCAGTAACATGCCCAGGCGTTGTAGGGAGGTCATACAGGCACGTGGAGGCCACACACAATACTGAGCATCATTTTGACTTGTTTCCACTTTAATTTTGTCTTGTTTTGATTTTCATTTTGACTTGTTTCCACTTTCATTTTGGGGGTCTCTCCAAATCCAGGCCTCCATTGGTTCAAAAACTTGATTTCCGTTGATGATTTTTGTGTGATTATGTTGACAGCACATTCAACTTTGTACATAACAAAGTATTCAACGAGAATATTTCATTCATTTAGATCTAGGATGTGTTATTCGAGTGTTCCCTTTATTTTTTGAGCAGTATATATATAATATATATATATATATATATATATATATATATATATATAAAAATTAATTTATTTGAACCCAGAAGAAAAAAAAAATTCTCCCACATAAAATAAATTTTCATACAGCCATGTCAGTACTAAAATGTGGAGAGACAAAAAGCCAGTACAGATCCCGTCATTACAGAGTTAAAGGGAAACTGTCACCTCTAAAATGAGGTTTATTCTCCAGTGGCATTTTATATAGCAGGAGGAGTACAGGAGATTGATATGTACAGTAGTTTTGTGGGAGAGCATTTATAAGATTTATTTAATTGCTTTAATTCCTGCTTTCATTCTATCCTTATCAGATAAAAAAGGATAAGTGACAATCATTAAAAAAGAGAAAGACCACCCACTGGACTCCTAAGCATAGAAAAAAAACAAAGGATTATAAATGAATAAAATACAAGCTATCCAGAATTATTTCCGACATGCCTACATTGTACATAAAAAAAATCATATCAAGAACAATTATTTCAGAAATGTTTCCATCTTTTATGTCACCCATAATTTGCACAAATCATAAACTGAAATGTTTATCTGTGGAGAAAGAAAAATAAGAACTAAAATAATGTGGTTGCATAAATATGGACACTATTAACTAATACTTTGTTCAAGTTCCCTTTGAATATATGAGAGCATTCAGTCTTTTGGGCTAGAAGTCTATCAGCATGGCACATTGTTATGCTCCTAGGTGGCGCACGTGGTTCTTGGACCCACTGTGCCACAGACCGAACTTACACTGGAGGGTCGTGACTAAGCAGCTACCGAGGTGTTCGCTGGAGCCTCTAGTGGTGTGGTCAGACTTGTGCTGCAGGTAGCTGCCAGGTACAACTCCAGGGTGAAGTCCGGCAGTTTCTGCTGACCACAAAGGGACAGAGACGTCACTTCAGATACTCGGACAAAGCATGACAGCCACTTGTGACAAGTTAAGACACGACGGCCTCACGGGACAAGTTCAGAAAGGATGGCCTCATGGGACAAGTTCAGAAAGGATGGCATCACGGGACAAGTTCAGAAAGGACGGCCTCACAGGATATGTTCAGAAAGGACGGCCTCACGGGACAAGTTCAGAATGGATGGCCTCACGGGACAAGTTAATAAAGGATAGCCTCACGGAACAAGTTCAGAAAGGTTAGCCACACGGGACAAGCTCAGATAGGATGGCTTAACGGGACAAGTTCAGACAGGACATACTCATGGCACAAGCTCAAACAGGATGGCCTCTTGGGACAATGTCGGACAGAAAAGCCAGGGCGACCACCGTGATGAGTTCACAGTTCTGACCTGGGTATTCTGCAGGGTACGGCACCGCCAAAGCGGTCACAGTAAACAAGGATTAGCCATGGCGGACTAGCGGGAACATGGGAAATGGGATACAGGACACTAACAGACTAGGGAAGGGGGACCTGGAAACATACAGTTACCACCAACCACCAAACAGAGCTATAGGGGTTGCTCAGGCACCTCCCAGCAGGGGAGGGTGTATTTTATATTATTATTATTATAGCGCCATTTAATCCATGGCGCTTTACATGTGAGGTGGGGTATACATAATAAATACAAGTACAGTAATCTTTGACAATACAAGTTACGACTGGTACAGTAGGAGAGAGTACCCTGCCCGTGAGGGCTCACAATCTACAAGGGATGGGTGAGGATACAGTAGGCGAGGGTAGAGCTTGTCGTGCAGCGGTTTGGTGGATCTGTGGTTACTGCAGGTTGTAGGCTTGTCGGAAGAGGTAGGTCTTCAGGTTCTTTTTGAAGGTTTCCATGGTAGGCGAAAGTCTGATATGTTGTGGTAGAGAGTTCCAGAGTAGGGGGATGCGCGGGAGAAATCTTGTATGCGATTGTGGGAAGAGGAGATAAGAGGGGAGTAGAGAAGGAGATCTTGTGAGGATCGGAGGTTGCGTGCAGGTAGGTACCGGGAGACGAGGTCACAGATGTATGGAGGACACAGGTTGTGGATGGCTTTGTATGTCATGATTAGGGTTTTGAACTGGAGTCTTTGTGTAATGGGGAGCCAGTGCAGGGATTGACAGAGGGGAGAGGCCGGGGAATAGCGGGGGGACAGGTGGATTAGTCGGGCAGCAGAGTTTAGAATAGATTGGAGGGGTGCAAGAGTGTTAGAGGGGAGGCTACAGAGCAGGAGGTTGCAGTAGTCGAGGCGGGAGATGATGAGGGCATGGACTAGGGTTTTTGCAGATTCTTGGTTGAGGAATGTACGGATACGTGAGATATTTTTGAGTTGAAGTCGGCAGGAGGTGGAGAGGGCTTGGATATGTGTTTTAAAAGAGAGATCAGTGTCAAGGATAACCCCGAGGCAGCGAGCTTGTGGGACTGGAGAGAGTGGGTAGCCGTTTACATTAATTGATAGGTCCATTGGAGGGGTTGTGTGAGATGGGGAAAGATGATGAATTCTGTTTTGTCCATATTAAGCTTTAGGAATCTAGCGGAGAAAAGGATGAAATAGTGGACAGACATTGAGGGATTCTGTTTAGTAGGGAGGTGATATCTGTCCAGAGATGTAGATCTGTGTGTCGTCAGCATAGAGGTGATATTCAAAGCCGTGAGATTCTATGAGCTGTCCGAGGCCAAAGGTGTAGATGGAGAAGAGCAGGGGCCCTAGGACTGAACCTTGCGGGACTCCCACAGATAGAGGGTGCGGTGAGGAGGTGGTGTGTGAGTGGGAGATGCTGAATGTCCGGTCTGTTAGGTATGACGCGATCCAAGATAGGGCCATGCCTGTGATACCAAGAGATGAGAGGGTCTGTAGTAATAGGGAATGGTCCACTGTGTCAAAGGCAGAGGACAGGTCCAGGAGGAGGAGGACAGAGTAGTGTCGCTTGGGCTTGGCAGATAGTAGGTCATTGGTGACCTTAGTTAGGGCAGTTTCAGTGGAGTGGTGTGGCCGGAAGCCAGATTGTAGGTGGTCGAGGAGGGAGCAAGATGAGAGGTGGGAGGACAGTTCAAGATGGACGTGTTGTTCCAGTAGTTTTGAGGCATAGGGCGATAGCTAGATACAGAGAATGGGACAAGAGAGGGCTTTTTGAGGATAGGTGTGATTGAGGCATGTGTGTAGCCCTGGTACACAATACCAGGAGGATGAGTGGAGAGGTAACGGTTAAGGGCTCTTCATGATATCATGTACACTTCGGACACACCCACCAGGGGTGTGGAGGGGAGTGCTAAGTAGTCTGAGTTCAGTTCAGTCAGTGACTCGAAGGAGTGAGGAAGTGCAGTCTTTGTGCAGTTCAGAAAGTGGAGGCCAGTACAGGTGAGCCAGTTCACCTCAGCCTGGTCAGAGCTGTGCCCCACTATTAGACGGACTGAGATATCTATTAAGAGTTGAGCATATCGAAGGGCATAGTGGAAGAGAACAGAGAAGTGCCATAAGTATAGGATACCTGCACATTGTTACCGGTCACTGGGGACCGAAGGATCACTAAAGCTTCACGCTTAGTGGTAAGAAAACCAGAGGCTTATCGGACCTTAGGTCGTGGCAAGCATCCCTGAAGAGTCAGTACGTATCTGGGGTCAGGGAGAGTGAGAACCTTGAGCCTGATCAGCAAGAATAGGAACTCAGCTCTCTCACAGGAAGGCTCCGACCACAAAAACTGACCGGGCAGAACAGCTTTGGAATAGCTGGAGATATAGAGGGAACTACGCTTCAGGCTGGTTGGACTCATCAACATTGGACAGTAAAGGAGGCCCCTAACTTGCTTAGCCGTTGCCTCAAAGCTCATCCTCCATCAACCCCATCAGCCTCCCTGGGACCTGCCTTACCATCTTACAAGTAAAGGTATGGAAAGACGCTGACCGTGTGAGACTGAGTTATTTACTTGCATGCCTGCACAACCCCACCATAATCATCGACCTGAGGGAAGAGTCCCACCTGTAGGGGACCCGACATCTAGCTGCATCACCATCCCCCCAGAGATCTACAGCAGCGCTGGTACAAATTACCAGAGACTACAGGTGGCGTCACGAACTGTATATATATCCCCTGTAAATATTCCCCCAACATACGCCAGACCGCTAGGGCCACAGACCGAGCCACCGCTACCTGTGACAATCCCCATAGACTTCCATGGGCTCGGCTCTGAGTACCCCATTGCCCTGGTAACCCACAATTGTGGTGGCGGGTCGACACAAAACTTTGGCGTCACGAACAGGATACGAAACTTGCAGCATTGCGAGCCCTGTGTGCCTGTGGAGTGTTTTGGTGAAAAAGACTGTTGCTGTTGTTTGGCGCCAAATACCGCCATATTTGCCGCCAGATTCGCGCCCTAAGGCGCTGGAGAAGAAGGTGGGCGTACCTGAAAGAGCGCGCAGAGTCTTGAACACGCCCCTGGCTCTGACTCATCGGCAGGTCCTGCAACAGGAAGTGAACGCTCTGACATCAGAGCGCCTGCGACGAAGGTCCTGTTCCCACTGCGGTGCCTGTGAAATAGCAGCGTCTGAAACCGGTAGGCTCCGTTTAACCAAGGGGGCGCTAAGATGTCACAACAACCGGCTGACAGTGCGGCCCCGGCCGGAGGCCCCAATCCCGCACCGCTTGGTATTGTAGCGCCAGATGGGGGCGCAGGCCCTGCACCCAGTCCGGTAGTCCCGATCATGCCACTAACGCTCCCATATATGCCTGGGGCGAAATGGCTTCCCCAGTACAGCGGTGAGCCAGGCACATTAGCAGGCTTCAAGCGGAAGTTATGCAGCATCCTAGAAATGTACTCCATGCCTGAGAGACAAAAAGCTGCTGTGCTAATAGGGCAGCTAACTGGCGCTGCTGAGAGGGAAGTGGAGACTTGGGATACCGTTGATCAGGAGTCGGTACCTGCGATCTTCCTTAAGCTGCATGCCATATTTGAAGACCGCACAGAAACGGATCTCCGGATGGCCTTCTATCACTGTTCACAACAGCCAGGTGACAGCATCCGGGACTACGCTTGCCGACTACAGGGAGCCCTGAGAGCCCTCAAGCAAATTAACAATTTAAATGCTATCGACGAGAATAAAATGCTGAAAGAACAATTTATACAGGGATTGAGATCCCAAGAGGAACGCAGAACTGTAAACTGGTGGTCCTTAGACCATCCGGATGCTACCTTTGATGCCCTAAAGGACATGGCAATAAAAGGGCTGCGGCCCCTGGGCAAACCCGAGGTGGCAACCCAACATCATCAGGCTGAAGTCACTCTGGAACCGGCAGTAACCCCCTTTTCCCCGCTAGTGGCTGAAGCCAAAGCGCAGGTGACACCTCCTAGTGAATTGGACTGTCTGCGCTCAGAGGTGCGCCAGCTGACTAAAAATCTGGCTGCTGTAATGAGTGCCCTGCAACTGCGGAAAGAGGAAGAAGGGAAAATCTTGTTAGCAGATTGCCCAGAAGACGTCCCGTGGATGCACCGGAGAAGAAAGAAGACGTCGCCCCCCCGGAAGAGGACAACGCCACCCCCAGGAGCGACCTCTGATCAGCACCCTCCTCGTCGAGAGATCATCTGTTACCGATGCAACCGGAAAGGTCATATGTCTCCACAGTGTCCTTTAAACGGGCAGAACCTGGGTCCGAGGGCCAACACCCAGGAGAATACCCGTCAGGCCCCCTAGACTGGAACCGCAGGTATGTGGGCGGACGACCCTACCTGTCTATCATTCTAGATGGTATTGCTGTTCCGGCATTGTTAGACACTGGGTCCCAGGTGACCCTAATACCTGATGCCCTATATACTAAGTACTGGTCGATGGACAGTCTTACACCCCCGAGCCCTGACTTTACCGTGTATGCTTCTAATGGTCTTCCTGTAGAAGTACTCGGGACAAAATGTGTAGATGTGAAGGTGGGCAGAGAGGAGTTGAAAGACCAGGGGCTTCTGGTAGTAAAGACTGTAAATGAGGAGAACGGTTTAAATATAATTTTGGGTACTAACATTATCGGTAATTGTTTGGGAGAGGTTGTGTTCTTGCTCCAACAGCTCGCTGAGATTGCCCGACCAAGGCAAAAGGAGTAATCCAAAGAGAGATCCGGGCCCTGGTGTGTCAACAGCAAGCGAAGCTTACAGACGGCGAAATTGGTAATGTACGGGTCACTGACTCGGATCCTATTGTGATACCCCCAATGAGTGAAATGATCATTTGGTGCAGGGCGGCCATAGGTCTGAGAGGACAGAATTACCAAGCTGTAGTAGAACCCCACCATTCAGAACATAGACCTACACTTATGACTGCTAGAGGAGTAGTAGAAGTGGTGAATGGAAGAGTACCGGTACGGCTTCTCAATTGGGGAGATGATGAGGTAAATTTACCCCGTTATGCAACCATTGCTAAACTTCATGCTGTCGACAATAATTCTATTCTCCCGGCTGAGTCCTTAGACTCCTGTCGAATAGCGGAGGACAATGACCCAGCAACCCAGATGGCGGAATGGTGTCAGCAACTCCATGTTGGGACGGACACCACTCCCGCTCACCAGAAGCAAGGGGTATTACGGGTGGTGCAAGAGTATGCCCAAGTGTTTAGCAAGAATCCACTTGATTTTGGGATAATTAAGGGAGTACAACATCATATCCCTACAGGCAGTCATCCTCCCATCAAAGAGCGGTATAGGCCCATACCTCCAGCTCATTATCAGAAGGCTAAAGAAATGTTGAATGATATGAAGAAAGCCGGGGTGATAAGGGATAGTTGTAGCCCCTGGGCAGCCCCTCTAGTTCTGGTTAAAAAGAAAGATGGTAGTATGAGAATGTGTGTGGATTACAGGCAGGTGAACCGCATAACACACAAGGATGCATACCCGCTACCACGTATAGAGGAATCATTAGCTGCTCTGAAAACGGCTAACTACTTTTCTACCCTCGATCTGACTAGTGGTTACTGGCAAGTGGCTGTGGCTGAGGAGGATCGTGAGAAAACGGCTTTCACCACCCCAATGGGGCTCTGTGAGTTCGACAGAATGCCGTTTGGGCTCAGTAGTGCCCCAGGAACATTTCAGAGAGTGATGGAGAACTGCCTGGGACATCTCAATTTTGAAACCGTGCTGCTATACCTAGACGACGTCATCGTGTATTCCAAGACATATGAGGACCATCTGAAGCACCTGGCAGAAGTATTCGAGTCCCTGTCCAGGTACGGGATGAAATTAAAACCCTCAAAATGCCATCTACTCAAGCAGAAGGTACAATACTTGGGGCACATCGTCAGTTCGGAAGGAGTAGCGCCGGACCCAGAGAAAGTCACTGCCATCCAGAAGTGGCCGGAGCCGAAGAACCTTAAGGAAGTGCGACAGTTCCTGGACTAACGGGTTACTACAGAAGGTTCGTGAAAGATTACACGAAGAAGGCAGCTCCTTTACAGGACCTCCTGGTAGGACAATCCTTAAAGAGCAGAAACCCTCCCTTTAATTGGGGTAAAGAACAGGCTGAAGCATTCCAAAAGATGAAAGAGATCCTTACAGGTGATGAGATCTTAACCTATCCTGATTACAGCCAACCGTTCCTGTTGTACACCGACGCCAGTAATGAAGGTTTGGGAGCAGTTCTCAGTCAAAAGCAGAATGGCCAAGAAAAAGTCATCGCATATGCCAGCAGAAAACTCAGGCCAACTGAGAGGAATCCGGAAAATTATAGCAGCTTCAAGCTGGAGTTTCTGGCGCTGGTCTGGGCCATTACTGAAAGATTTAAACACTATCTGGCCTCCAATAAGTTCACGGCGTACACAGACAACAACCCGTTAACGCACCTGGAAACTGCCAAGCTGGGTGCCATGGAGCAGCGATGGATGGCTCGGTTGTCCAATTACCAGTTTACTATCAAGTACCGGGCAGGTCGAAAGAATGCTAATGCTGACGCGTTGTCCCGAAGGCCGCATGACTCTGACACGGAAGAAGAATCGGACGACCTGGAAGAAATTGAGCTACCTGCGTTCCATCGAAATGGGGTAGTCCACGAGCATCGAGTCCACAGAAAGCAGTATGGTGCAACATTAAATCCTTTACCCCATCACAGTTGGAAAGAGACTCAGGACAGTGATCCAGTGGTCAGCCGCATCAAGGAATTGTTAAGACAGGAAGGTTCCTCCTTGGAAAAGGATGCACCTATGTCAGCAAAGCTCCTGTGGAACGAGAAAAGCAGGTTGTTCCTATACCGTGAGAAGTTGTGCAGGAGATACGTCAACCCCAGAACCCATGAGATGGTCTGGCAAATCGTGGTCCCCAAGGCAGACGTCCCAATGGTGTTGGAAGCATACCACGATCAAGCAGGACACTTTGGCTGGAGAAAGCTGGAGACCCTGTTGAGATGCCGGTTCTACTGGGTAGGGATGCGCAGCTCCATTGAGAGGTGGTGTCGGAACTGTGGACCCTGTGGTCTCAGAAGGAAGGACTACGGTAGTCAGAAGGCACCCCTGCAACCTATCCGGACGACTCGTCCCTTGGAGATTGTGGCCCTGGACCACGTCAAACTGTCGCCAAGTAGATCTGGATACTCATACGCCCTGACCATGGTGGACCATTACTCCAGATTTCTGGTGGTTGTTCCAGTTAAGGATCAGACCGCAGTGACGGCCGCGAAAACCTTTCAAGCAAGTTTCTGCAGACCGATGGGTATCCGGAGCAAGTATTAACCGATCAAGGACCTGCTTTCGAAGCTGATTTATTCAAGGAATTCTGTCACATGTACGGGTGCAAGAAAATTAGAACAACACCATACCACCCTCAAACCAACGGTCTTTGCGAGAAAATGAACCATATTGTCCTGGATTTGTTGAGATCCATACCGTTGGAAGACAGGAATCGATGGCCGGACTTACTACCTGATTTGGTTGATTTGTATAACCATATACCTGTAAGTTCAACTAACTGCACTCCAGCCTATCTTATGAGAGCAAGGCCCGGAAGACTACCAATGGATCTAGAACTTGGAGTGGTAGAACCGGAGGCAGACGACGCCATTGAAAACTGGGACATCAATCGGCAAGAGCAATACAGAAGAGTGCAAGTCTGCGTGGAGGAAAGTCTCAACAAGGCACGGGGAAAACAGGAAGATGTTTACAACCGAAATGCTCCTGCCAAGCCTTTGATGCCTGGAGAGGTAGTATTAAAAAGAAAAAGGAAGATGCACAAATTGGATAACCAGTGGGAACAAGAACCCTACGTCATACAAGATTCTAAATATGACAACAGAAAAGTTTGTGTCGTCAGTAAGGACGGAGGAAGAACAACAACCACTGTGTCCAGAGACCATTTGAAATTGTGTCCAGAACCTTTAAAGCGTTGTGAAAAGAACCCTGTCATCAATCAAGAAGAAAGGAAGGAAGAGGTCATACACACGATCTGGGAGATTTTCCTGCGGATTGGCCTAGACTGGGAGATGCTGTAATAGTTCCAGTGTTGCAGTTTTATCAGCCACAAGAGGAAGTTCTACCTCCAGTTGTGCCTGTGGTGCCAGTTGAGCCCGCTCAGGAGTTACCCATTCCAGCAACACCTCAACCTATGGAATCTCAAGAAGGATCGTCTGAAGCAGCGCCCCATACTATGGGATCCCCTGGTGAAGCTGACTCACACCGCCCAGCCATCAGTACGCTTGCCAGATCCATAGAAAGATTGAGGCAGTTCTATAGTTTGCCGTCACGCAGTGCAGACAGATCGCAACTTAATATACCTGAGGCTACTCCACGTAGATCAGAGCGAATCACAAAAGGAAAGTTACCCATTCGATACCAGCAGTAATTATAACGAATTAATGTGAATACTGTAAAAAGTCTATATATATATATGTGTTTTTCCCTATTATGTCTTATAATGGACTCAGAGGCTGAGGACTGAGCCAGCCCAAAAACTGTATCCTGTAAATAGTTGCACTAAGGTGCCTTTTAATGATTTCACACGAAGCCTTGACTTACCTCTGAACATAAAACCCGTGTGGTGAGGCACTGAGTGAGGTCTGCATTCGGATGTCCTGCAGCCCACCCAGGACCCACGTTGAAGGTTTGGTGCGGGTCCTTCACAAGCATATTGTCTATTTATATGAAAATATTATTTAATTTTGTATTTTCCTATATATAATGTTTTGTTTGCAACGTTCAAGACATCCTTACCTCCCGGATGGGACGAATTAATGTTTAATGTTGATGTTTAATGCATAAACAAAATTGTCTCTTTGTATTTTACAGCCCGGGAGTGCTGTCGTTTACCATGGGGGAATGTGTAGCCCTGGTACACAATACCAGGAGGATGAGTGGAGAGGTAACGGTTAAGGGCTCTTCATGATATCATGTACACTTCGGACACACCCACCAGGGGTGTGGAGGGGAGTGCTAAGTAGTCTGAGTTCAGTTCAGTCAGTGACTCGAAGGAGTGAGGAAGTGCAGTCTTTGTGCAGTTCAGAAAGTGGAGGCCAGTACAGGTGAGCCAGTTCACCTCAGCCTGGTCAGAGCTGTGCCCCACTATTAGACGGACTGAGATATCTATTAAGAGTTGAGCATATCGAAGGGCATAGTGGAAGAGAACAGAGAAGTGCCATAAGTATAGGATACCTGCACATTGTTACCGGTCACTGGGGACCGAAGGATCACTAAAGCTTCACGCTTAGTGGTAAGAAAACCAGAGGCTTATCGGACCTTAGGTCGTGGCAAGCATCCCTGAAGAGTCAGTACGTATCTGGGGTCAGGGAGAGTGAGAACCTTGAGCCTGATCAGCAAGAATAGGAACTCAGCTCTCTCACAGGAAGGCTCCGACCACAAAAACTGACTGGGCAGAACAGCTTTGGAATAGCTGGAGATATAGAGGGAACTACGCTTCAGGCTGGTTGGACTCATCAACATTGGACAGTAAAGGAGGCCCCTAACTTGCTTAGCCGTTGCCTCAAAGCTCATCCTCCATCAACCCCATCAGCCTCCCTGGGACCTGCCTTACCATCTTACAAGTAAAGGTATGGAAAGACGCTGACCGTGTGAGACTGAGTTATTTACTTGCATGCCTGCACAACCCCACCATAATCATCGACCTGAGGGAAGAGTCCCACCTGTAGGGGACCCGACATCTAGCTGCATCACCATCCCCTCAGAGATCTACAGCAGCGCTGGTACAAATTACCAGAGACTACAGGTGGCGTCACGAACTGTATATATATCCCCTGTAAATATTCCCCCAACATACGCCAGACCGCTAGGGCCACAGACCGAGCCACCGCTACCTGTGACAATCCCCATAGACTTCCATGGGCTCGGCTCTGAGTACCCCATTGCCCTGGTAACCCACAATTGTGGTGGCGGGTCGACACACATGTTTAAAGCTTGAGGGGAAAATACCAGTTGTTAGTTATGCAAGATGTATCCCAGCTATTGGCTTGTAGACACCTTGCAGATGAATGTGTAACAAGGGGACACGGGGGGTAGTTGTAGCCGAGTTGCTTAAAGGAACAGTTCACAGGCAGAGTCCACTGAGAACACAATCAGCGAGTACCACCCCGGCCCCTTGTACATGCAATACTGGTTTGATGCAGTTTGTTTTCACCACAAGTTACATTTTCTTCTGGTCACAGCAGTCCAGGTGATACAGAGTCCACAAAGGCAACTGTTGTCCAACGGGGAAAGTAACTTTTTAATAAATAGTGGTAAAATAGAAAGAAGGCACAAGTACAATACTGGTTTTCCCGCTCTGTCCCTGTCATGCTCTACAACCGCACCCGCAGCAGTCAAAGATCAGTGGAATTCCTCGCGTTGGAGTCCGGGTGCTCACAACACCAGCGGGGGGCCCTTCTTGAGTCCTGGGGCCCATATTGCAGTCCTTTGCCCTTTTGCTCAGTCCTTGGTACCGGGCAACAGACCTCTCCCGTCCGGGGGTCTGGCAGTGACCCATCTGACAATCATGTCTCCCCTGGCCAGAGTCACAGGCAGTTTTGAGGAGGCTGCAGCTTCCTCCTGTGCTGCTGCTGGCCCGACCCACATTTTAACTATTGCCTGAACCCTAACTCTGCAACAGTGACAATATACATTGCTTATAGAGCACTTAAAGGAAAACATCCACAATACAAAGTATTACAATTAAAGCACATATATTACTTAGAACAAACAGGAATACACATAAAAGGCATGAGGTTGACACGGAAGGAGGAGAGGGCGCAACTGGGGGGACATGCCACCCTCTTACACTTCCCCTCTTAAACATGGCCATCCCCGGCCATTGCAACCACGGAAAAACAACAGTTCATAAAATGCTCGTAACTTTTTATAATGGCCGGTTATCCCTCTAACACGGGAGGCCGCAGTCTTTAAAGTGGGCCTCCTTCAGACCCGACAGTCCTTTTTGGTGTCAGGGTCCACATAACCCTGGTCCTTCTGAGGATAGTCTCCCCCTCCTCCCAGCGGATCACTGGCCCCTTTAGCGGTGTTGGGCTGCTTTTAAACATGGGGCTAGTCCAAGGTTTGAAGTGGGGGCAAAGTTCAGGAATGGGCAGTCCAGCAGCTGCATCCAGAGTCCACAACTATTAACCTCATGGGGTCCTGGTCCCGTGATCCAGCAGAGGGGACACCAACGGGTGTAAACAAAACTGGGAGGAGGGGGAAAACAACCAAATATGGCCATCAACAGGTGGCCATCACAAACGGCATCGTCCATGGATGCGGAACAGTCCCTCATATGTGCTGGGTGCAACCGGTACCAATTAACATCAATTCCTTAAAGGGGCCACTCAGTCTGTACACGGCCGCTGAGTTGCATAATGGGCTGGATGTGGCCCCTGAACCACCACATACACCTGTGATGAGGACTCACTGGAGGAGGAGGGGTCTCCGCTCGAGTC
>JARQOD010000001.1:467830360-467875056 GCA_033576555.1 Oophaga sylvatica
GCATCTGACCGTAGTTGTCAATCCGATTTACATCCAAATTGCGAGAATTTCTCGCAGGCTTGCAAAAATGACATATAATGGACCCAAAAAAGAATAGTATTTAAATCACAATAGAAAGAATAGATATATACACATAGAACACATATATATATATATATACACATGTCATTGTGACATATATATATATATATATTTATATTTTCCTAGACTTCTACATACTGTAATAGCCGCTAATTCAATTGCTGGCTTTTGTGAAATCACAGAAGCCGACATGAAATGATACATTGTTTACACACAGTTAACCATGTCATTTCCTGTATTTTGATATTTGTTTAGAACTTACAATTACATAAGTGTATTTGTGCTAAATTTCAGACATGTAGGGGTTAATTAAAGGTGTAAATTCGTTGTAAAAAAAATGTGTCAAATCTCTAATTAGATTTGCCCTTTCTGGGGTGTCTGGGGGCAGATGTCAGTAGCCAGGGGGGTACAAAAAAAATGTACCCTCCCTAGGCTATTATTATCTGCCCCCACTCGCTTGCTTTGTCTGTCTGGTGGAGAAAATACAGCGGGAACCCCGCATTTTTTTTACAACGAATTACACCTTTAATTAACCCCTACATGTCTGAAATTTTGTACACATACACTCATGTAATTGTAAGTTTAAACCCATATATCAAAATACAGGAAATTACATGGTTAACTGTGTGGAAACAATGTATCTTTTTCATGTCGGCTTCTGTGATTTCACAAAAGCCGGCAATTGAATTAGCGGTTTATACAGTATGTAGAAGTGTAACAACTATAAATATATGTATATATACATGTCCAATGACATAATATAATATGTATTCTATGTGTGGATATGTATTGATTCTATTCTTTTTTAAAAAGCTGTCAGTGTGATTTTACAGTATAGCCGGGATGAATTGCCGGCTTTTCTAAAGGACACCGGTGCGATTTAATCGCAAGTCACACAGTGTGGTCCGTTTGTAATCCGATTTTTCATCGCTCCATAGACTTGCATTGGCGATAGTCGACCCACAATCGGTGAAAAATCACAGCATGCTGCGATTGCATCCGGACGTTTAAAACGGACCACAAAAAATCTGATACTGGGAGTGCTCCATAGATTAACATAGGGCAGACTGCAATACGATTTTTCATCGCATTGCAGTCGTCCGATTTTGTCGCTAGTGTGACCCCAGCCTAATGGAAAAAAATGAGTTAACGCAAACAGCGCCACTCTTGTCTGTGGTCTGCCTGTGGTACTGCAACTCGCACCAGTTGAAGCATGCAGGATCTGACGGATGCAATCCTTGATGACATTGCGACCAGCTTCGGTCCGGTTTGCAGTGCTTTCTTGCCTCATACGTACACAGATGAGGGAGGCCGGTGATGTGTGCAGTGGAGGACGGCAGATGCAATTCTTCTAGTGCTCCAATAATGCTTTCAGTGGCTCTGCTTTTAATGAGGGGGGAAAATATAATGCTGCAGTCTGTGACATTTGATTAAAAGCTACTTGGTGTTGCCTTTTAACAAGCTGATTTATGCTTTCTGCAGCGGGGGCTCTCGGCTTCTAGATTTCAGAGAACCTTAGTGTCGGTAATCATCTGGAGGCGTATTTCCTCCTACTTAGCCTTGACCAGCAATTTATGTATTAATAACATGCTATGGATACAATACTGCACCCAGATGACTCCAGGAGCCCTTACAGGCGGCAATGTAGACCGAGTCCTTCGAAAATATTTGCGCACCCAACACTTAAGTAACAACTACATTTTTTTAAATTGTACAGGTGAAGATAAGAAATTATGTAATATATCTATGCACGTTAAGTATGTGCAGCTGCAGCCGAAATGTCTGCATTAAGGCCCCGTGCACACGTTGCGATTGTGCTGCGGATCCGCAAGTCATGTACAGTACAATGAAAGTGAATGGGAAAAAAAACGCTGTGCACATGCTGCTGATTTTTCCGCGCGGATTTGCTGCGGATTTAAATCCTCAGCATGTCAATTCTTTGTGCGGATTCCGCAGCGTTTTTACACCCATTCCGTCAAATCAGCACAAAAAGCACAGAAAATCCGTGCTAAATCTGCAGGGAAAACGCAGGTCATTTTACCTGCGGATTTAGCAAAATCCGCGCGGAAAAGTCCGCAAGTGAATCCGCAACGTGTGCACAGGGCAATCTGCCTGTTTTTTGATGCGTTTTAGGTGCAGATTTTTTCCTTAGTCTTAGTATAGCTGAATCTGCATCAAAAAAAGCTGAAAGAAAAATATCTTTTTTTTTTTTTTCAATCATCAATCATATTTTTATCTTCTGCACTAATCTTCAGCTCTCAAAATCTGCTCAAATCTGTCTACAAATCTGTCCTCAGTGCCTATAAGAGCCTATGGAGAGATAAGCATAAACGGCCAGAAATGACATCATGGCTCATGTACACACAGGACAGATTATTGTGAAAAACTACAATATTCTCTGCTGTTGAGATATATTGGGTAAATTGATGTCATATATTTTGGACAGGAGCGGACACAGACAGAAAAAGATCTCTGTACAAATACAATATATGGGCCCTTTTGCAGTAATTATAATGCACAATTCCATCTGCTTTTATAGGTAGAAGTGGCCCCCCTTAGCTCTTGGTCCCCTTGGGTTGCACCAATGCCACATCTGCCCTTGTATTTGGGGTTTGCTTTTGTAAGAATTGGAAAAAACAAGTGTCCCCATCTGGGCTCACAATCTTACATTCCCTATCAGTCTTTGGAGTGTGTGAGGAAACTGGAGAACCCAGAGAAAACCCATACAAAACACAAGGAGGACATACAAACTCCTTGCAGATGTTGTCCTTGGTGGGATTTGAACCCAGGACCCCAGCTCTGCAAGCAACAGTGCTAACCACTGAGCCCCCATGCTGCCCTATATTTAGTACAGAATGTCTCAAGTGGGGTACCACAAGGCTCTGTCCTGGGCCCTGTATGATCAACATCTTTATCAATGATTTAGATGAAGAAATTGAGGGTAAACTGATCAAATTTGCTGATGACACAAAGCTAGGAGGGGTAGCTAATACTAGAGAAGAGAGAGAGAGGATTCAAAAAGATATAAATAAAACTGGAGCAGTGGGCAGCAACTAACAAAATGTTTTTTCACAGGGAAAAATGCAAAGTACTACATCTGGGGAAATAAAAATGAAAAAGCGTATACAGAATGGGAGGAATAGGGCTAAGCAAAAAGCACATGTGAAAAAGACTTGGGTATACTAATTGATCACAGACTGAACATGAGTCAACAATGTGATGCAGCAGCAAAAAGGCAAATACAATTCTAGGATGTATTAACAGAAGCATACAGTCTAGATCACGTGAGGTCATTATTGCCCTCTACTCTTCTTTGGTCAGACCTCATCTGGAATACTGTGTCCAGTTTTGGGCGCCACATTTTAAAAAAGACATCAACAAACTGGAGCAAGTTCAGATAAGAGCCACCAGAATGGTGACCGGTCTGCAAACCATGTCCTATGAGGAACGGTTTTCAGGATTTGGGAATGTTTAACTTGCAAAGAAGAAGACTGAGAGGAGACTAAATAGCTGTCTACAAATATCTCAAGGGCTGTCACATTGTAGAAGGATCATCTTTATTCTCATTTACACTAGGAAAGACTAGAAGCAATGGGATGAAACTGAATGGGAGGAGACACAAATTAGATATTAGAAAAAACTTTTTGACAGTTAGAGTGATCAATGAGTGGAACAGGCTGCCACGAGAGGTGGTAAGTTCTCTTTCAATGGAAGTCTTCAAACAGAGGCTGGACAGACATCTGTCTGGATGATTTAGTGATTCCTGCTTTGAGCAGAGGGTTGGACCAGATGACCCAGGAGGTCCCTTCCAACTCTACCATTCTATGATTCTACAGTGCTATTCACTGAGCCACCATGCCACCCTATATATAGTACAGTGTTACCCACTGAACTACCATGCTGCCTATGTATAGTACAGTGCTAACCACTGAGCCACATGTTGCCCTATATATAGTAAAGAGCTACCCATTAAGCCACCATGTCGCACTATATATAGTACAGTGCTAACCACTGAGCCACCATGCTGCCCTGTATATAGTACAGTGCTACCCACTGAGCCACCGTGCTGACCTAGATATAGTACAGTGTTACCTACTGAGCCACCACGTGGCCCTAGATATAGTACAGTGCTAACCACTGAGCCACATGCTGCCCTATGTATAGTACAGAGCTACTCACTAAGCCACCATGTTGCACTATATATAGTACAATGCTAAACACTGAGTCATCATGCTGCCCTATATATAGTACAGTGCTAACCACTGAGCCACCATGCTGCCCTATATATAGTACAGTGCTAACCACTGAGCCACCATGCTGCCCTATAAATAGTACAGTGTTATTCAGTGAGCCACCGTGCCACTCTATATATAGTACAATGCTATTCACTGAGCCACTATTCTGCCCTATATATAGTACAGTGCTATTCATTGAGCCACTGTGCTGCCCTATATATAGTACAGTGCTAACCTCTGAGCCACCATGCCACCCTATATATAGTACATTGCTAACCACTGAGCCACCGAGCTGCCCTATATATATAGTACAGTGTTACCCACTGAGCCACCGAGCTGCCCTATATATAGTATAGTGATACCAACTGAGCCACCCTGCTGCCCACTTATAGTACAGTGCTAACCACTGAGCCACTGTGCTGCCCACTTATAGTAATCTATCATACATTTTATATGTAATCTGTTCCTAGGGTCATGAAGTCACCTGGAAGCAGTCAATTAGCAGAGCATGAAATGCAGATGGCGTCTGTAATCGCTGCACCTACCTCCCCTATGACTGACTCGCTGCTAGGTCTATGCATTTCACAAGGTGCTTATAAGAGGTCTGGAGTGGGACGCGAGGGCTCTGAAGATTCGGAGCAGGTTGCTGTGATGTGCGCCGTGATTTCTGGCCCATCCTGACAGCACACGAGCGGCTTTGATATTTCGCAGCGGCGGCTTTAGTCCGATACCTTTCTGTGTGGATTAGCCCTGACTGTAGGGCTGGATGAGAGAGACACACAGGGGAGGGAGGGGTAGGAGGCAGAGAAGCTGCAGAATTTCCAGACAACGATCAGAGCCGCAAAGAAATGATATTGGATTTACTTATCAAAATACAGGCCCCGGTTTTTTATCACAGGCTTAATTTTGTTCCCGACATTCCGGGGTGATGTTCAGATTAATTGAAACGACAGTTCTCTTTCAGAATTCGGGAGAGTATTTGCACGGCTTTCAGCACTAATACAAACTTAATTACATGGGACTGTATTTTATCATTCTAATTCCATGTAGCCGGCTCTGTATTTACAAATGAGAAACCTGCGCCTTTTATTCACAGCTTCCCTTAATATATTTATCAAAGCAGGTTCATTTACAAAGTGCTCTATCTGCAGTGTGCAGGCAGGCAGACACCAACAAAGCCGTCCGCTTTATCAGCTGAGCTCCTGATGAGCACCCGCGGGTCAATTGATTTTCCTGGTTCTCTGATTCATTTTTACACCCCCCATTTTTTACGGATCACAATGAGAGACACGCTCGGAGAATTAGCCGGTTTGTCTGACTTATCAGTTAGACATTTTTTTATTTTTTATTTTTTTAACGCTTTTTTTTTCTAGCTACTTAAGTTGGCTACAGGAACTGCTGTTATCGGAGTTTAATGCGCCCTGTAGTGTGGATAGCATTTCAATTAAACCGGTAACCACAGCTTAGATTCCGCCGTTTCCATGCTGAGTGCGGCCCAGAAAGCGATGCGCCTAGCTAGAGAGGCAGAAAATTGAGTCGCCTTGCTTCTGTCAACGTGATTAATGTAGAAATAAACTGCTAACCTAGAGAAGAGACTGATAACGGAGTAGGGGATTTTTTTTTTGTGACAACAGATCCATCTTTTTTTTTGGGGGGGGGCGGGACTTGGGAATGCTCCATCAAGGCTTTCTTGTCTTCTTTTATTTCCTGTCTGCAAAAATTTGACAATCTAAAAATCCAATTTTCAATATAGGGAGATATAAAGAAGAATATTGGGATTTGATATGTGCGCTTCTTATCAGAACATTTGTCAATCCAAATGGGAACACTTGGAAGTTTATTTTATCCTGTCCGTATATATCAGATCAATTCATAGCCACGGCTTTATTACATTTAACATAAAGCCTCGTGTAAGAAGAAAGCGCCTGGTGAAGCTACTGAGGCGAAACTTTATGAACAACGTGATATGATTGATTCTGCAGCTTTGGGGAGATTTTAGCCAAGCTTAACCTTAAAAACCAGTGTCACAAGGCCAAAAAATGTGGTGCGGACATTATAAAGAGAGAAAAACTATAAGACCCCGTTTACACACTGAATTTTCTGGCCAAGGAAGATATGGAATGTTTTACAGTACCTGCAAAGTGAGTGAGATTTTTTTTTCTTAATCTCATGCACGTGCTGTTTATTCTTTCATAGCGCTTTTCTTTTTTTTAGATCTTCAGCATGTCAATTCTTTCAGTGTTTTTGCAGTGTTTTTTAACCCATTCAAACGAATAGGCAAAAAAACGTATTTTCAACAGAGATTCCTGCCAAAAATCTGATGCAAATACTGTACAGACATCATCATCATCACTGTCCCCATTGGGGCTCACAATCTACATTCCCTATCAGTATGTCTTTGGAGTGTGGGAGGAAACCAGAGAACCCGAAGGAAACCAACACAAACACAGGGAGAACATACAAACTCCTTGCAGATATTGTCCTTGGTGGGATATGAACCCAGGACCCCAGTGCTGCAAGGCTGTAGTGCTATCCACTGAGCCACCGTGCTGCCCCATACAGGGGCAGACACTGATAGCTTGGGGCCCTTGTGCAAGAAATATGTCTGGGCCCCCTCCCTGCCTGGCATGTCGCTTGCGATGAGGGGAATCTGGCTATGGAAACCCCAGGAGCTTCGGGCTCTGAGCAACAGGCCAGACTGCCCTCATCACTGAATCAAAAACAAATATGTTCACATACACAAAGACATACACATGTATATATACATAAACATACATACATGCACACACACTCATATACACATACAGTCATGGCCAAAAGTTTTGAGAATGACACAAATATTATATTTTCACATGATCTGCTGCCCTCTGTTTTTTCTGTGTGTTTGACAGATGTTTTTATCACAGACAGAAATATAATAATTGCAAACATATGAGTAACAAAAGCTTATATTGACAGTTAGAATTAGTTAATGCAGCAAGTCAATATTTGCAGTGTTGACCCTTCTTCTTCAGGACCTCTGCAATTCTCCCTGGCATGCTCTCAATCAACTTCTGGACCAAATCCTGACTGATAGCAGTCCATTCTTGCACAATCAATGCTTTCATTTTGTCTGAATTTTTAGGTTTTTGTTTGTCCACCCGTCTCTTGATGATTGACCACAAGTTCTCAATGGGATTAAGATCTGGGGAGTTTCCAGGCCATGGACCCATAATCTCTATGTTTTGTTCCCTGAGCCATTTAGTTATCACCTTTGCTTTATGGCAAGGTGCTCCATCATGCTGGAAAAGGCATTGTTGATCGCCAAACTGCTCTTGGAGGGTTGGGAGAAGTTGCTCTTGGAGGACATTCTGGTACCATTCTTTATTCATGGCTGTGTTTTTAGGCAAGACTGTGAGAGAGCCGATTCCCTTGGCTGAGAAGCAACCCCACACATGAATGGTTTCAGGATGCTTAACAGTTGGCATGAGACAAGACTGGTGGTAGCGCTCACCTTGTCTTCCCCGAATAAGGCGTTTTCCTGATGTCCCAAACAATCGAAAAGGGGATTCATCAGAGAAAATAACTTTACCCCAGTCCTCAGCAGTCCACTGCCTGTACCTTTTGCAGAATATCAGTCTGTCCATGATGTTTTTTCTGGAGAGAAGTGGCTTCTTTGCTGCCCTCCTTGAGACCAGGCCTTGCTCCAAGAGTCTCCGCCTCACAGTGCGTGCAGATGCACTCACACCTGCCTGCTGCCATTCCTGAGCAAGCTCTGCACTGCTGGTGTGTGACCCGCACCACAATTGTGGGTTACCAGGGCAATGGGGTACTCGGAGCCGAGCCCATGGAAGTCTATGGGATTTGTGTCACTGGCAGCGGTGGCTCGGTCCGTGGCCCTGGCGGTCAGGCGTATGATGGGGGGAATTATTTACAGGGGATTGGTAGATAACAGTTCGTGACGCCACCTGTAGTTTTCTAGTCACTAAGACCAGTGCTGCTGTAGATCTCTGAGGGGATGTTGTGGCAGCTAGATGACGGGTCCCCCACAGGTCCCTCAAAGTCTATGGTTATAATGATGTAGGGTGCAGATAAATGAATCAGTCTCACACCATCCAGCGTCTTTCCATACCTTTTACTTGTCAGATGTTTAGGCAGGTCCCGGGGAGCTGGTCGGGGTGGAGACTGCACGTCCAGGTAACAGCAGAGCAGGTTAGAGGCCTCCTTAACTTTCAATATGATGAGTCCAACTAGCATGGAGCCACGTTAACTCCAAATACTCCAGCTAACTCCATAGCTGTATTGCCCGGTCAGTTTTGTGGTGGAGCCTTCTATATGGTGGGAACAGAGTCCTTCTATGCTAGGCCTAGCTAAAAGTCCTTGTTCCTCCTGACCCCGATTACGTACCGACACTTCAAGGGCTGCTTTCTGCGACCTAAGGTCCAGTAAGACTCTGGTTGTCCCGTTACTATGAGTGAATCAATAGCAACTCCTCGGTCCCCAGTGACCGGATAATTAGTGTAGGCAATTTACTACCTAAGGCACTGCTCCGTCCTCTCCACTGTGCCCTTCGCCCTGCTTTCCACTCTCAACACAGGCACTGCACACTTCCTAAGGTAGTACAAGTCAATCCTTTCTTGCTTCTTCCTTGGAGCTTGCTGACAGATTCTCAGTATACTCCTAGTTCAGGAACACATCGACTGAACTTCACTGTCCTTGAGACAGGCGAATGAAGTTTCTGCTGCAAACTTTCCTTTCTTCAAAGCTGTCTCTGTCTTCAGGTTAAGGAACAGCTCTGACTAGGCTAAGATGAACTGGCTCACCCTTACTAGCCTCCACTTTATGAACTGCTGACAGGAACCAACTGAGTGGCTGTCTTTCACTTCACTTCCTGGAAGACTCCTCACTACTTCCCGAGTCCAGACTAGACTGACTTGTCTCTGCTGCATGTCACTAGCTTATATACCCTGAGGGTGTGTCTAAAGTGTGAATGGATGATGTGAGCTTTAACTGTTACCTTTCTGTGCAGACTCCAGGATAATGTGTGCCTTACATACCAGGGCTACACATCGGTAGCCCGATCCCGCAGCTGAAACACTTTTAAGAGACAGTCCTGGTGCTTGCTGGTCTTTCTTGGGCGCCCTCAAGCGTTTTTGGCAACAATGGAACCTCTCTCCTTGAAGTTCTTGATGATGCGATAGATTGTTGACTGAGGTGCAATCTTTCTAGCTGCGATACTCTTCCCTGTTAGGCCATTTTTGTGCATTGCAATGATGACTGCACGTGTTTCTTTAGAGATAACCATGGTTAACAGAAGAGAAACAATGATGCCAAGCACCAGCCTCCTTTTAAAGTGTCCAGTGGTGTCATTCTTACTTAATCATGACAGATTGATCTCCAGCCATGTCCTCATCAACACCCACACCTGTGTTAATGGAGCAATCACTGAAAAGAGGTTAGCTGGTCCTTTTAAGGCAGGGCTGCAATGATGTTGAAATGTGTTTTGGGGGATAAAGTTCATTCTCTAGCCAAATATTGACTTTGCAAGTAATTGCTGTTAAGCTGATCACTCTTTATAACATTCTGGAGTATATGCAAATTGCCATTAGAAAAAGTGAAGCAGAAGAAGACTTTGTAAAAATTAATATTTGTGTCATTCTCAAAACTTTTGGCCATGACTGTAGATACACACACACATATTATACACACATGCATACACATATGCATACACATACATTCATAAACAGAGAAGCACATACACATACATGTATAAACACATGCACACACATGTATAAACATATATACACATGTACAGACAGTCACACAGGGTGTAATACTATTGTAGGAACTCGAGGATTCTGATAGCGTGGGGCAATGAACAATCAGAGACGGGTTTCTTTGAATGCAAATAATGTATTTGTGAAACAGCAAAACCCCCAAAAACAATATTCAAACAACCCGTAGTGACATGCAATGAGTCCATATATATATACACAAGTCCAGTTATATGAATCCGGATATATAAGTCCTTGAACCTCTATAGCGAGGGTGGTAAAGTTCTTACGACGGAGTCCTCACACAAATGTGACCACAAGGTAAGTCTGATGCACAGATAACGTGGCTGGATTTACACACTGCTGGTGTGTGAAGAGTCAGATCCAGGTATGAAGAAAACACAGGGAAGTCCAGGAACAAGTTAATCTCAGTTGTGGCTTAATTCAGTGAAGTCCAACAACAAGTTCATATGTCAGTAAGGTTCCAGTAACAGTTCCAACAGCTCTCACCAGAGGTAATGCACAAAGGGTTAAACAGCAACAGTTCAGAAACACAGTTCTTATCAGATGGAGTGAACCAAGGGTTAAATTCCCAAGTCAACAGTTTAGTGATAACACAGTACTTTGTGCAACTTACATATGCAGAGAATGTCCAGAGCCATGGGTAGAAACTGCTGTGGCTGAGAAACACCTGAAGATAAGGCTATGCACTTTCCTAGTAAACACACAAAAGATCTGTGAGGAACAAGCAGCTGGGTTGCAGGGAAACGGAAGCAGAATATTCCAGCAGTGAAGCCAACACCTGAGCCAGGCTTTAAACAAACGAACAGGAAGTAGGGCACACAAAACAGCAAACTCCATCTTAACAAAGGGCAAAATCATTGACAAAGTTACCTAGAAAACCTGGAATACTGACATTACTCCCCCCTAAAGACGGCCTCCGGACGGTCCTGGACCAGGCCTGTCCGGGTATCTCCGATGAAACTGAGCAATCTTCAGAGGCGCATTGATGTTACTTACTGGTTCCCAAGAATCATTTTCAGGAGAGTAACCTTGCCATCTGACTAGATACTGAAGCCGGTTTCTATGAAGTCTCGAATTAACAATATCCTGTACCACGAATTGTTCTTCGCCATCAACCAACACTGGTGGAGGGGGAGGTACGATACGTCCCTGAAACGTGTTAGGAGAGACTGGTTTTAATAAGGAAACATGAAATACTGGGTGTACCTTTAAAGTCCGTGGTAGCTTCAACCGACAGGCAACAGAGCTCACAATCCCAGTGATCTTGAATGGACCGATGAATTTCTGTCCCAGTTTCTGCGAAGGAACACCCAATTTTAGATTCTTGGTGGACAACCAAACTGAGTCTCCTACCTTATACATAGGTGCTGGTTTCCGGAATCTATCGGCCGACTTCTTGTAACGCTCCTGTGCTGTGGTCAGGGAGTCCTTCAAAACTTCAAGATTACGTTGCAACGCCGTCACTCTGTCTTCAACCGCTGGTACCGAAATCGTAACCGGGGACCTAGGCAAAATACTTGGATGATAACCCAGGTTGGCAAAAAAAGGTGTTACCTTCGTGGAACTGCTTTGGGAGTTGTTGTACGAAAATTCCGCTAGAGGAAGTAGCTTCAGCCAATCGTCCTGCAAATGACTGACGTAACAGCGTAGATATTGCTCCAAGGTTTGATTTGTCCGTTCGGTCTGCCCGTTGGTCTGAGGATGGTATGCAGAAGACAAGCAAACATTAATGTGGAGCGCAGAACAAAATCCTTTCCAAAATCTAGAGGTAAATTGTATTCCTCGGTCAGAAATGATGTCATCTGGTACCCCATGCAGCCGGAAAATGTTCTGGATAACTAGATCTACTGTCTCTGTAGCTGAGGAAGACCAGCACACGGAATGAAATGAGCAGCTTTCGTTAAACGATCTACTACCACCAAAATAGTATTTTTACCACCAGAGGTGGGTAACTCCACAATAAAGTCCATTGAAATAGACCCCCAAGGGCGAGACGGTACAGGTAGCGGTTTAAGAAGACCAGTAGGTGAAACGCGAGGAACCTTGTACCGGGCACAAACTTCACAAGAGCGGACATAGTCATTCACATCCTTCAAGCAGGTAGGCCACCAAAAAAAACGAGTTAACAATTCCTGCGTCTTCTGTACCCCCCTATGACCAGCCAATTTAGAGTCGTGGACCAATTTGAGAACTCGAAGTCTTACAGCCTCTGGGACATAAATACATCGATCTCTAAGCCACACACCATTCCGAAGGACAAGATTCACATTGTCAGGTGGAGCTGCAAGAAATACGTCACCGTCATAGGCCAGCTTGATCTCCTGCCACAAGTCCCGTTCCGGAGCACTCCAACGAAATTGGCCTCCGACAAGATGGTCTTCGACGGGGTCCCAGGCACGGAATCCACGGTATGGATTCGGGATAATGCGTCAGCTTTCCCATTACGTGAACCTGGGCGGTACGAAATAATAAAATTAAACTGGTTCAAGAACAAACTCCACCTAGCTTGTCGAGGAGAAAGACACCTGGCAGACTTAAGGAATTCCAAATTGCGATGATCCGTGAGTACTACTACCTGCTGAGTTGCCCCCTGCAAATGGTGTCTCCATTCCTTAAAGGCAGAAATAATTGCCAAAAGTTCCTTATCTGCCACATCATAGTTAAGTTCTGCAGAAGATAACCTACGAGAGAAGAAGGCACACGGGTGCAGCAAACCTTTGTCTCCGGTACGTTGTGAGAGGATAGCTCCCAATGCACAGTCAGACGCGTCCACCTCCACGATAAAAGGCTGTGCAGGATCCGGATGCATCAATATTGGAGCCGTGGTAAAACAACCCTTCAGGCGATCAAAGGCTTCCTGAGCTTGCGAAGACCATTCAAACTTCTTCCCCTTCTTGGTGAGGAGAGTGATGGGACGGACAATTTCTGAAAAATTTCGGATAAACCGTCTATAAAAGTTAGCAAAGCCAATGAATCGTTGTACCTCCTTAATGCTTCCTGGTACCGGCCAGTCCAAGATTGCCTGGATCTTGCTGGACTCCATATTCAATCCCTGAGGCGAGATAACATAGCCTAAAAATTGAATTTCAGAACAATGGAACTCACACTTTTCGAGTTTGATGTACAAATGATTATCTCTCAAACGTCTAAGTACGGTCTTGACATGTTCCTGATGTTCCTGTAAGGAGTCAGAAAAGATTAAGATGTCATCAAGGTAAATTACCACATATTGGTCCAATAAATCCCTGAAAATGTCGTTGGCTAAATGTTGAAAAGCAGCAGGAGCGTTACAGAGTCCGAATGGCATCACCAAATATTCAAAATGTCCATACCGCATCTAAAAGCTGTCTTCCATTCGTCTCCAGGCCGTATACGAGTAAATTATATGCCCCACGAAGATCTAATTTGGTAAATACCTTGGCCTGGCGAACTCTTTCCAACAATTCTGGAATTAGGGGCAACGGGTACCTGTTACGAATGGTTACCTTATTTAACTCCCGATAGTCAATGCAGGGTCTTAGAGTACCATCCTTCTTCTTTACAAAGAATATTGGAGCTCCCGCTGGTGAAGAAGATGGTCGGATAAACCCCTTGGCTAAATTCTCATCTATATACTCTCGTAAAGATTTTAATTCCGGAGCCGCCAACGGGTAAACATGGCCGAAAGGAATCGCTGCTCCAGGAAGCAATTCTATGGGGCAGTCATACGGTCTATGTGGGGGAAGTTGATCTGCCTTCCTTTTATCACAAATGTCTGAGAATTCCTGATATATCAGAGGGAGAGTAGGTACCTGTATCACCTCTTCCAAGTTCTGGGTAACTGGAGCCGCTACAGTTGGACTGATGGTAGAACTGCACTTCGGGAGAAAGGTTATCTCCTTGGTTTCCCAATTGATGATTGGATTTTGTGACCGTAACCAGGGAATTCCTAAAATTACAGGAAAATGAGGAGAAGATATTAACATGAATGAAAGTGTTTCTTGATGGTCTGGTTCCATCTTACACTCCAGAGGCACTGTCTCCCGATCTACTGGTCCAGAAACTAATGGGGAACCATCCACCGTTTCCATAGTGATTGGTGAAGCTCTTAGTTGTGTCTTTATACCATGTTCCTTTGCAAAAGAAGAATCCATGAAATTCCCACCTGCTCCAGAGTCTATCATGGCAGAACTTGATATCCACTGTTCCTCCCACTGAATCTGTATAGGAAGAGAACAATGTGAATATTTCTCCCCTTGATCTTTAGGGGAAGTCGGCATCAGTATTGGGGGAAAAACCGCATCTAGATGTAGACTGGTTTCCGAAACTTCAGACTCAGCGTCTGTGTTATCATAATCCCCTACTACCGCCAACACCTTGTTTGGTCGCCTAGGACATTTAGGACAATTGATGAGGAAATGGTCCGATTGACCACAATAGAAACATAAGCGCTCACGGAGACGGTGTTCGCGGCGTTCATTATTCTCACGTCTCTGCAGTGAGTCCACCTGCATAGGCACCTCCTCAGCCTCTCGCGGGTTTTTGCCTGTGGTTTCCCTGGACGGAAGAGAGTAATTAGTAATGCGATTTACAGCGGCCCATTTTTCTTGTCTGCGTTCAGTTAAACGGATATCAATACGTACACAGTGCTGTATAAACAATTCAAACTCCTGTGGAGACTCTGAACGAGCTAGCTCATCCTTGATTGCATTTGACAAACCTTTTCTAAAGATTGGTAATAAAGCATTGTTTTCCCACTGGGTGTCCACCACTAACCTTTTAAATTCAGTAACATATTCTATGACTGACCGTTTCCCCTGGCGTAAGGAAAGCAAGGCAGATTCAGCGGTAGCACGGCGGTTGGGATCGTCGAACATTTGCGCCATAGCTGCCAGAAAATTGTCCAAATTATTTAGACGGGTATCATGACTTTCAACCATAGGATTTGCCCAAGCCAGTGCACGTGATGTCAACAACATAATAATACATAGAACCTTAGATCTATCAGACCGGTAGTAGGAGGCATGTACATCAAAAAATAATATACATTGATTAACAAACCCACGGAATTGACTTCGGTCACCATTAAAACGGAATGGAGGCAATTTGGGCATACTGGTGGATGAGGTAGGCTCAGTAGGTAAGGCCTCCAGGACTCCTAACCTAGAACGTAGATCTTGGAGAGCCTGACCAAACCCCTGTGCATTGTGGTTAACCCGAGACTCCAAGTCTCTAATCTGATTGAGTGCAGCCGCCACCTCCTGCTGCAAGGAGTTAACTATGGTGAACAATTTGTCTGCCCGTGTCTCCGTCATTGCCCCAGCAGAATCCTCTTTTTTAGGCTGGAATATCCTGTAATACTATTGTAGGAACTCGAGGATTCTGATAGCGTGGGGCAATGAACAATCAGAGACGGGTTTCTTTGAATGCAAATAATGTATTTGTGAAACAGCAAAACCCCCAAAAACAATATTCAAACAACCCGTAGTGACATGCAATGAGTCCATATATATATACACAAGTCCAGTTATATGAATCCGGATATATAAGTCCTTGAACCTCTATAGCGAGGGTGGTAAAGTTCTTACGACGGAGTCCTCACACAAATGTGACCACAAGGTAAGTCTGATGCACAGATAACGTGGCTGGATTTACACACTGCTGGTGTGTGAAGAGTCAGATCCAGGTATGAAGAAAACACAGGGAAGTCCAGGAACAAGTTAATCTCAGTTGTGGCTTAATTCAGTGAAGTCCAACAACAAGTTCATATGTCAGTAAGGTTCCAGTAACAGTTCCAACAGCTCTCACCAGAGGTAATGCACAAAGGGTTAAACAGCAACAGTTCAGAAACACAGTTCTTATCAGATGGAGTGAACCAAGGGTTAAATTCCCAAGTCAACAGTTTAGTGATAACACAGTACTTTGTGCAACTTACATATGCAGAGAATGTCCAGAGCCATGGGTAGAAACTGCTGTGGCTGAGAAACACCTGAAGATAAGGCTATGCACTTTCCTAGTAAACACACAAAAGATCTGTGAGGAACAAGCAGCTGGGTTGCAGGGAAACGGAAGCAGAATATTCCAGCAGTGAAGCCAACACCTGAGCCAGGCTTTAAACAAACGAACAGGAAGTAGGGCACACAAAACAGCAAACTCCATCTTAACAAAGGGCAAAATCATTGACAAAGTTACCTAGAAAACCTGGAATACTGACACAGGGCCAACTCCAGGATTTCATGAGCCCCGGACGAAAGAGTCTCAGTTGGCCCCTTTAACACATATCATGATTCATAATGGACAGATAAGAAATATAGGTATAGTACTATGCCAAAGATTTCACTTCTTACATTAGATGAGTGATAGCTAGTGTAAATTCTACAATAGCTCCGAAACAGAATAATGAGCCCCATATATTATGCCATACAGTATAATGAGCCCGATATAATGCTCCATACAGAATAATGGACCCCATATAATGCTCCATACAGAATAATGGGCCTCATATATTGTTAAATACAGTATTATGGGCCACATATATTGCGCCATACAGAATAATGGACCCATACACAGTATTGCTCCATACAGAATAATGAGCCCCATAAATTGATCCATAGTATTATGGGCCCCATATATTGATCCATACAGTATAGTGGACCCAATAAAATATTGCATGGGGAATAATAGGCAATATAATGCTCCATACAGAATAATGGGCCCCATATAATGCTCCATACAGTATAATGGACCTCATATAATACTCCATACAGTATAATGGGCCCCATATAATGCTCCATACAGAATAATGGACCTCACATAATGCTCCATAGAGAATAATGGGCCCCATATAATGCTCCATACAGAATAATGGACCTCATATAATGCTCTATACATAATAACGGACCTCATATAATGCTCCATACAGATTAATGGGGCTCATATAATGCTTCATACAGAATAATGGACCTCATATAATGCTCCATACAGAATAATGGGCCCATATAATGCTCCATACATAAAAAAATAACTAAAAATAATGAAATACTTACCTCTCTCTCTTCTCCCACTGCTCCAGGCTCCGTTGCTCCCGGCTTCTCAGCGTCTTATGACTCTGTGCAGTGCACAGTGCAGAGGGTGCGCTATAGTGAAGTCATCACGCGTTCTGCCCTGAGACGCCAGAGAGTCATGGATACTGGAGCTGCAGAGGAACAGGAAGAGGTAAGTATTTCAGTTTACAGCAAAGGGGGGCCCGGTGCCAGCTCCCGCAGTGGCACAGGGCCCCTCTGACTCATGGGCCCCATAGCGTGCTGGTGTCACTGATGGTTCCTGGGCCTTCAAGGGCCCCCCTCCACCTTCGGGCCCTGATGCAGCTGCATTGACGGTATGTCAGCCCCAGCCTCCTGTATAAGAGTGATGTCACCATCCAAAAACTAGCATGTAAAATGACAACAGCCCCAAGCTTATTTTCTGCATGGTCTTTAGAACGACGAGTGAAGCCCCCACCCTTTCTCATCATATATGGACAGCTATGGAAACGCACAGGGGTATTCTCACCTAGAATTGCCACCTATACAATGGACAAGCAGTAAAACTACTTGACAATGTATTTTCCACTCTGGGTGCTGCATCACAGCGATTCCTCCCCTCACTTCCGGTGTATCATCCTGGACCCAGTCCCGCACATCACTGAGGCTCTGGAAAGAGTGCGCATGCGCACAGCAGCAGCAGTGAGTCACAAGCAGAGCCTGATTCAGTGACTCACTGAGAGGCCCTTCCCCTCCCTCCCCTCTTCCTGTTCCTGCGTCTGCCGCCCATCACCGCACAGCACCTCACCAGTGACAGCCGGCCGGACAGCAGCATAATGTATGCTAATAAGGGAGGAAGGGGGCCCGTTTGCCCGTCATATCACAGCGTGCAGCAGAGCGGGCCCCCTGCTTCTCCTGTTAGCAGTAATACTGCCGCCGGCTGTCATTCACAACATTGCTATGTATGTCCGTCGGGCCCCCTCCCACTCTGGGCCCCGATGCAGTTGCACCGGTTAAACAGGCGGTATGTCCGCCTATTGTCCCATATATAGTACAGTGCTAACCACTGAGCCACCATACTACCCACTGAGTATATGTACATCAGTGCACTGTTCTCAAATGGAGTTGTCTAGGATTAGAAAGAGGGGTCTGTTTCTTTCCAAAATCCTCATTCCATTGCTACATTTCGATACTAGCTGTTGAATCCTTTCTACGCCCAGGTGGCAAGCATTTTTATTGGCACGTTTATACAGTGTCTTCAATAAAATGGTGCTGGCAATCGCGGTATGCGCACGCGCTGACTCCGGCTCTATTTTATTGAAGTAATGTACTACAACATCAACATAGCAGTGCGCCTGCGCCGGCCATAGGGCTAATGGTGACTGCCGGAGCGTGCGCACTGCTATGTTGACATTGTAGTACAATTCTTCAATAAAATGGCACAGGAGGCAACGTGTGTGCATCCCGCGATATCCTGCGCCATTTTGTTAAAGACACTGTGTCTGTGAATTGGCATACACAGTGTCTTCCATAAAATGGCGCTGTAGTGCGGCATGCGCTGACTCCGGGGCCACACTGCTCAGTCAAAGCCCATCCCAGCTTCGGAAAGAAGGAGCTGCTAGTGACCCCTTTCCCTTTGGGGCCCAGTGTGACTGCACAGGTTGCCCTGCTGGTATGTGTATCTTTATTCCACTTGACCTCTGACGTCACATACTTATGACCTGAACTTTTATCACGTACATACCTTTCGGGCGTGCTGTTGGCCATTAGTAAATCCAGGGCACACACGGAGAGGACACGCCGCTTGGTAAAACCCATATATGATGCCATACATAGAGCGGCATGTGAATATCAGGATATGTACACGCACAGACATATTTCGCAAACGTTGCCAAAGTCTGTTTGTCTTTTTCACTCCTTCACCTTTCAAGGTAAACAGGAGATGTGAAACTCTCCCTAAGTTATGGTGATAAGATATCAGTCTCATTAGCAAGGAGCAAACTGAGGTTTAATGTCTGGTTAAAGGTGACCGTCCCAGGAACTAAAACTGTGCCGGAGATTGGCAGGTAATCATCATACACAGATAATGAGCGATTAAAGGCCGGAAAAGAGTGTGAAAGGGTTACAGGTGAGTGCGGACTCAGATAACGGCTCCCACCTCCTTCCTTACTGCCAGCACACGTTGCTCGGTTTTTGCGTTTCATACAGTTTCATGTAGAGTAGATGGATCTTTACAGAGCAGTTCGGAGAGTATACACCGACCGTTACCAATGTTGGGTTTAGACGTGGCCCACCTTGGCCATTAAACGCCCATTGATCAGCTTCATGGAAGCCAATCTGTGCTCATTTAATGGCAGGTGAAATATATGAGCACAGAATGATTGTTATTATGATCGTTCTGTGTGCATAGAAGATCCTTGTTTTCCGCAACGCACCTCGTATTTAGAGAGGGCAATGTACTGCTGATCACCATAATTATCAGGTCATTGACTGTTGGGAATGCTCGTTCCCCAATTAATATCCTTTCTAAGTGGGCTTAAGTCCAGCGCCAATAAATGGATGGCCTATGCTTAGTATATGTACAGATGTGCGGAGTACCGGCCGCTGGCACTATACAGTTGACAAAGTTGTGCTGTGCAGCTCTGAAACGGATTACATCTGTCTGATCGCACTGGACACAGCTGATTTGCGGGGGTACCGGGTGTCGGCCCCCCACCAATCTGATATTGATGACCTATCTTAAGGATAGACCAGCAATTTAAAAGTACTGCTAACCCCATTTTTGTCTACTTGGCTAGCAGAAGCTATTATAAAGCACAAAATAAGGTTTTTTTCCTGGTATGAAAGCACAGAATGCATGACTCCCCTACATCTAAAACATTAGAAACTCTGTCATCAGTTGATATACAGTAAATAAATCTATATATTTATATCACCTAACACAAGTGCACACTGGATACATCTACAAAAGAACGGACCTAAGTGTACAAATTCTGGGCCGAGTCATTTTTGCATTTGTGCCCATTTTTTTGCCTAGTTTTTACTGTTTTGCGCCTTTATTTTGTTCGTGCCATTTTTATCTTTCGATTTGTGCCGCTTTTGAAGTCTACTTTGCGTTCTCTTTTTTTTTACTACATCCTTGTGCGCAGAGTTTAGGATTTCCAAATGTTTTTGCCTCATCATTTGCAAATTTTTGCAAAGACGCACAATTTGTTGCAAGTACCATATACTCCAGTCCGAGTGATATCCTTTTACAATTTTTGTGTCGTTTTCCAAACCGTGTGATTTTTGGCACTGCAAAGTTGTAAATAGGCTAAAGATAAAATAAAGACCATTTCCTTTTACTTTGTGGAAAATTCATGAACTATTTTGAATAATCTTGTGCAAAAAAGAGCAATGACTACCAGTAGACAAAAAAAAATAACCTGGAAATGAAGAATGGGGGGGAGGTCCTACGAATTCTTTTTGGATCATCAAGTATCTATAATGGCATTGATTTGTAGAACTGTTTATGCATTTATTGCACATGGACATGACAGGGAGCTTGCGCGGAGTCATAGGTTGTTCCTCCCGGTAGTATGGCTTCACTTGTCTGAAGTTTCCGCAGCTGAATCGTACCGGTAAGGTGGCGTCGGAGCATTCCTCTACACTCCAGTGTGAAGGACACCACTGCCCTGGGTTGCGATTTGTGCATCATGTGAAAGGGCGATGCCGATGGGCACCCCGAGAACCCTATCCTGAATAGACTCGGAGAAACACCTATGAAAATACATCTTTTTTTATCAGGAGATGAAAGGCAGAATGTATACAGGGAGGGGAGGTTAGAACCAGATGATTCCCTGTTTTACGAATAAGCAGCTTAATGCATCTTGGCACCCAGAGCCTGCCTCAGAACGCCTCGGGCTCTCTGTGAGCAGAATAGCAATTTTATTACTTTGTCATTAAACCAATTTCACAGCAGTATTGTTTGTTAATGAGCAGCGGCAAACGAGCGGAGATGTCACACACTGCAATAGCAGCGAGATTTGTGTCCCAGGCTCGGAGCAGAAAAAAAAATGGAAAAGGCCATAGTAATAAAAGTGAAGAGAAAAAAAGAGAGAGCAAAAAAGGGAGCGAAAGAGAGAGAGAGAAAAAGAGAGGGGTAAAACGCAGTTTAAGGTGGAAGGCGAAGTGCATAGGAAGCGGCGGATCTTGTGTTTATGAGCTAGGAACTGTTCCTGTAAGGAATAAAGGCCTGTAAGGCAAGCAGTTAAAGCGAGGCCCATAAAATTAAAACCAAATTAAAGTACAGCGCAGGATTACTCAACCTAGTTATACGTGAACACAATCCAACCCTGTCACCGCCATCGGCCTCAATGCGTGGGAGACAGCAAAGGGTTAACGGCGCGCGTTTGTTACTGGCACGTCTGACCTTTCAGTTACTAAAATATTAGAGTTGTTTTAATATTTCATTGCTCCCAATGAAGTGGTCGGATCTCTCCCATTAGATACAGGCTGAATGTTAATAGGGTCCTGGTCCTAGTTATTGCCCATGCATAAAGGTGCCATGCTTCTCTGCAGAAATCACACAGGTGGGCATGGGCACGTTGCGTTGATCGGCGAGCACTGTACAAGGATAGAAGAGCTGCCCGCATGCTGATGAAAACACTGGTCTCTTTACAGCCATCACATATTCTTTAATTCAAGGTTAAGACCCTGCAGAGAAACCACGGCCCCTGGGACCTGGCACCATTGTCCAGCTGGTACTAAGCCAGACGAATCGATTCACTTGAACGCTTCCACCTTTATTTAATGTGCTTTCTGGATCTGCCCCTTACCATTTGTGCAGGACCTGAGGAAGTGCTGACCGCTTGCTATTGGGCCCTTTAACCCCTTCTTAATACATTGCATTTACAGGTTATTCTAATTGTCTCCTATTCTTCCTGAGGATGAGATAATAGTACAGTTTTACAATCTCCTGTCCATACAGCAGGGCACAAAATAAAGAATAATCACTCTTTATGCATATATGATCCTGCAAAGTCACTGCCCATAGTCTGCCTTCCAGTAGATTCAACCTGTCATGTTGAAAATTGCATCTGACCTTATAGAGCAGGAGGAGCTTTTTATGGGAAATGTTTCAATAAAACTTGCATTTATTTATTGGAATGATCAGTGTTTGTCTGCATATGAGTCCAGTGGGCGGTCTTACTAGTGATTGACAGTCTTCCCTGTATGACTGCATGCGGCGATAGCTGTCAATCGCAAGTAGGAACGCCCACTGGACTCCTAAATATCTATCCAAACACAAGGGATTTCAATAACTAAAATACAAGTAAAACTGGGCAAATCAACAATGAAGTCAGTAGACAAGGTCTTCAAATCGAGGAACATTTCACTGGTGATGAAGACATGGGTCATACATAGTTTGGTCTTTTCTGTAGTAATATTAACATATGTATACGAAACCTGGAAGATAAACAAACAAGACAGAAGAAGAATCAACACCTTGGAAATGTGGTGCTGGCGAAGGATGTTATCAATACCATGGATGGCAAGAAGAATAAACAAATCAATTTTGGAATATAACAAGTTAGACATGTCGCTCGAAGCAAGGATCACCTTCTATGACTTGCCTACCTTGGACACATCATATGAAGAGAGCAATCACTGGAGAAGGACATCATGGTTATACAAAGAGAGCAATCACTGGAGAAGGACGTCATGGTTATACAAAGAGAGCAATCACTGGAGAAGGACGTCATGGTTATACAAAGAGAGCAATCACTGGAGAAGGACGTCATGGTTGGAAGAATAGAAGGAACAAGGTGAAGAGGAAGACCAGCAAGCCGATGGCTTGATACTATCAAGATAACGATGGAGAAGACTGGTGGACCTATCTAGGCTTACACAAGATCGATCCATCAAGTCGCCATGGCTCAAAATAGAGCCAAAGGCCATTAGAAAGAAAAACTGAATAATTTCTCCCTATAAATTTGGTCTTGCAGGCTATCAAATTGTTGACAATTAGGTGGATTTCCATTACAAAGATAAGGGTGACCTATCCATCATCAATATCAGATTGGTGGGGGTCCATCACCTGACATCCCCACCAATCAGCTAGTATAACTTCTGGCGGCAGTTGGGCAGTGTACAGAGCGGAGCACCACAGCTCTGTTATACCATGTAGTAGCTGCTCCCGGGTGCTGCAGATCATTCCAATGAATAGGAGCTGATCTTCACTACCCAGATGTCGCCAAAAGGTGAGAGTGAAAGGGGTTGGGCCCCTACCAATCTGATAGAGGTCATAAATCTATTAGTTAATAGCATTCATTCAGTTTTCATAAATCTTAATTGTTAGACCTGAAGGTATCTGAACAGATACTATTCCCAGCTATATACTGTATAAGCCCCTGCAGAGAGAATGTCTGATAAAGAGGCATGTACATTAGATTAATATTATCAAATCCCACTGCCGTCAGAGGATCGCCGTCTGAATTGATTGGCAGAACAGAACAGCTTTCATCTAGAATGAATGCCCACTAACGACCATCTAAAGTGTATGGGCAACTTGACACAGAAAGAGTGGAGATCACTGACAAAGTTGGGCTGCTTGGGATTAATGCCATTTGGGCTTGCTAATAACTGAACTCAATAAATTTTCTATCTAGTTTGTCAACAAAAGGCAAGTTTCCACCTGATCATCACAGTTTACACTTTTTATATGTATTTTTAGCCATTAAACTTAAGAGAGGCCTACATATAACTCAGGACACTGTCCGCATTTTCTGGATGTTCTGTCCACATTGCAAAGGTCCAGTGAGCTTTTTCTTTAGGTAATGTTTCAGGAAAAAAACTAATTTCTCAGAAAGTAGAAGATAGAAAGATAGAGACAGCAGAGCTGCTTCAGGAATACTATGATATTGAACTTCAAGGACCAAAGGTTGTATGTTAAAATTCCTTACTTCCCAGAAGAGACTAATAATAATAATAGTCTTTATTTATATAGCGCCAACATATTCCGCAGCGCTTTACAAGGCTATGAGTCTCCTTACACTAACTTGGCACTGTCAACATGGAGTAACTTTAACTCTTAGATCCCATGTCAGAAGTTTTCTGCTTTGCACTGATGAGGGGCAAACACCTGGAAACAAGTGTCTGCAAATGGAGTTTCTGGTTTGGCCTCTTTTCCTAAGTCATGGCAAGGCTTGTTACAGGGTCGATACTGACTTTTAGGATTTCTTCTTCTATTATGCACTAGAGTTCATCTTTTCGTTGTCTCTGAATAGTCTATTAGTCTTGGACACTAAAGGCCTCTCAGTACACATTAGACTAATGTCGCCTGAACTCTCTGATATTGAGGAGCTTGGCCAATGGCCTAATGAGTTTGGAGGCACCAGCTAATCGGTGGTCAGGGATGAGATGTTGATCGCACATGTCCAATTTTGGAGGGCCAATCGCATTGTTCTTCAGGAGATAAGTTGCTGGCCAACCTGTCAGTCAGTGGCTTTGTCATAGAGAACATAGAGTGTTTGGTTGAGCATGCGCTCCTGGGTAAGGGAGAGTCGACTGAGATGGCTGTCAGCCAAACCATTGGCCAGATAGTGGACATCTAATGTGTACGTATGACTGGCTTAAGAGAGCTTCTCCCACCTCTGTTAGATATCATACTGTCCACCAAAGAAAGGTCGCACAGAGGGACACTCAGTCCTAGACAGAAGCAACTCCAGAATAACAGAGAAAAAACAGTCTAGAGAAGTTACAAGCTCAGGGTGAATGTAATAGTGCAAGTCTAGACGATTACTTATGGTAATAGGACAGAAGAGAGGATCTTGTGTAGCACTTGCAGAGCTAGGACCTGTTTGAAGACAGACGGACTAGGTAAAGGTAGCAGTGACCTGGCTGCAACTTCTACACTCCCAATGCAGCGACATCCTGAATACACAGGTGTGTTTATGCCCCAGGCATACTGGCCACAGTCCATTCCATTTACTAGAGTTGAATTAAACAGCATGTAGTATGTTGAACAGAGAAAGAGAGAGCAAGCACAAGGGGAAAAACAGGAGCATCAAAGGATATGCCTTCCAGCTTTGTTAAGGCCAAGAAAACCCCTGTTTCAGTTGTCAGAGCTTGTTGATGTTGTAAGGAACGGTGCATTTTCCCTACCTCGCTCTTCCCTTCTCTCTGCAATATGTGGTTCTGCCTTAGGACAGAAAGTTAAACAGAACGGATAAACAGAGTTCCACTCCATAAATCAGTCGTTCCTCTATCCCAGATCAAAGCACCAACATGCTCCCTTCCAGCCTACTTGTCCACTTCTGCAGCTTGATGGACAGGTAACATCTGGCCCAGAGATCTCTCCCAGAGACCTCGAAAATATCTTCCTCACAGCTAATCAGACTATAGAAAAGGCTGAGGACGTGCACACTCACCTTCATCTCTTCAAAGCTTGCACTCTGTAATTGCTCCGTTTCCGTGGGCAGTCTTTTTTTTCCGCTTCGTCCATTAAAAGAAATGCGCTATCAGTCAGCTTACCCAGATTTCCGGTTTTTGGATGGTTTCCGGAATCTTGAAGGGGGCTAAGTTGTAAAAGATAAAATACAAGTCAATCATATGGAGATGGTACATAAAGTCTAATGCACGCAATTATATATACTGTACATTCAGTTGAATTTTTAAGGTTGTACCCCATCACTATTTTTATCATCATTTATCCCCTCCTCGTAGTAATTTTTGCTGGCAATTCCCCATAGTATGCTTATTCTGCATGGGACCCCTTGCTTGGTGACCAAGGCCAATATGTCAATACAGTAATATTGGCTCCAGCCAGTCATTGTTTTTAGACCCATCCATCAATCAGTGTTGCAGAGGACCAGTTGTATGCAAATCAGATTGATATGCAAACTATCAGGAATGATGGAGCCAGGACTTGCTATCTTCTCCTCCACGGGTACGTATCTTATGCAAAACCCTCAATAAATGCAGCAACAAGAACCATTCTGCCTCCCCAGAGCCACCTGGGAAGTGGCACCCAAGAGAAATGATAGACATTGAAATCTAATAATACAGGTGCTTAGATTACTCTTCCACTTGCCCTCAGATAATACTTTATTAACATATGATGACCATTAGAATAGAGACAGAATTTCCCTGTCAATGCCAAGATATAAAAAGTAGCACATAATCTAAATTGTAGTATGCTGCGTGCACATAGTGTACCCAAAAAGACAGCCACTCTTGAGCAGAAAACTGAACATAAACGGCTCGATTCATCATTTGCGATTAATGAAAGTCACTTTTCTTTTTTTGTCTTGTGGCATTTGACAACAGTTTTGCTCTAAAATCTTCAAAATGATACAAGCAGTTCATGAATTTGGCACAGGATCAAATTAGGTCTTTATTTTTGTCTTTAACGGGTTTTTGCATCTTTTTAGCACCAAAAGTCATAAATTCTTTAAAAAGTCACAAAATAATGTGCCACATTGAAAACATTAGGGCCCTTTCACACAGAATTTTTGCAACTTTCGTTGGTCCCATCGGGCTTAAGTCCCCCCGCACACACACAAAATGGGATTCTGATGTTTACACCTACTAGAGTAGGAAACTCAGACGTAGTAGACTCCAGTAGGCGTATACGCCAAAAAATTATGCACATCAGAACACACGTTGACTCTGTCGACACAATTATAGTCTATGGCCCCATTGGCGCATACGTCCAAATCCAAATTTGCAGGGGGGAGTTTCGGTTGTAGGCCCTGAAGGGACCATCGAATGAGGGCAAAAACGTGTGAAAGCACCCCAACTACAGGAAGGCACTGGAGTGAGATGTGCCAAAAAATGTGACATTTGGTAAAGGTTGCATTTCATGAATCTGTCTAAAACATTTGGATAATCAAAGCTGTCGAGGAAAAAGAAAAAAAAACACAACTTACATAAATGGGGCAAAACATAGAGAATGAAGAATAAGGCAAAAATACTAAAGCCACTAAGAAGGAGCAAATAACTCCAGAAAACAGGAGAAAAAGCAATTATGGATGGAGGATGTGAGTGACGTCATTATCAGCAGGTGAACCCACTAAATTTTAGAAGAGGAAGGCACTTGAAGAAATACTGGCGTTTTTCTTCCCTAAGCGTCTTCTATAGCTTCTTTTTCTTGATATTTCTTGAGTGCCTTTTCAACATTTTGGGTCACCGACGTGTTGAGCGTTAAGCGCTTTTCCAATATTTTTGAGGAATCTTTTTTTTTCTCAACATTTTCCGGATGTCTTCTCATTGACTCGTATTGTAAAGTCTGCATGGCGGAAAATCCCTGAAGAATGATCAGGTCATTTCTTTTACCAGTTGCCATCTTTGAAAACCTGACATGGTTTAACAGAGCTCAAAAGAATGAACATATGCACAGCAAGAAGTTTTTACATTGCTGTGCATCATGTTCAGTCTTTAAAGCATTTATTTAGCCTTTCTGAGACTATTTTTATAGAAGAATCTGCCTTAAAAAGACGTTGTGTGTACGTTTCTTTACGTGAATCTGTAGTACTTGGTCATTTTGTGATCTGGTTTACTGGACTAGAGTGAATGCAGAGGTCAGTCCATGTGCTTCACCTTGCTTAGTGCCCAGATATTGAGAATGTCTACATGTTGGCCCACCACATTGTCTCTATTATATTATACATACATATAGTATTATGGCAGATTTCTCTAGTAATAGCAAATTAGTCAGTCAAATTGCCTGATGATTTGTTTTTGGACCCAACTTAAGAACCTTAAGTCTTGATATATAGGACCCATTGCAGAACTGTTGTTTATTTCTTACCTACCTGATTTTACTTTCCTGAACCCCTGAGGTTCTATTTTGTATAGTCAAACATTAAAGACAAGAAAAAAACCTGACACATGGGAGAACCCGTAAGAAAAAGCAACAAGCATCACATGGACCAAAGTAATCATCCACTGGGGTCTACTAGGTTTATCCTTCCTTGTAAACAAGATCCAGGCAAAGAAGGGAGAGCGCTGGCTCCACTATGGTAACAGGAGATGTTTTCTGTGTTGGCCCATACTCAGGCACACATGGCGGAGGGCAATCAGTGGAGAGCTCACAGTTTACTAAACATTTCTGTGTAGTATCCAAAGAAATGACCCTTGTTTGAACCTTCAACCCTCCATTTAATGACTTGTTTGAAGACAGGCTTGAGTGCCGAGCTAGAGGTGTGTTGGGGTAGGGATCCATAATGGTTTCCAGGCCTCAGAGGGTCTTTGTGGTGGATAAAGGGGCTCTTGCTACATATCTAAATTTTCAGTGGCGCTGATATTAACTTCCTGTGCCCGGTTCATGGCACCTCTGTTGGTAATACATATCAATTTAGAAACATGAGGTATAGGCTACATGACCATAAGACTTACAACCTACAACCTTCGAGTACGGTCTCAGGTCTGGATTACCCACTGTTGTAGATGTGATTCTGTCCCGCAGTAATATTATCATTATAGTACTATCATTCGCTGCGGTCATGAAGACTCCCAGATACAGTAACAGTATGGAAGAGCGGCCATGTTTGTAATCCATAGGAGGTACGTGTGGAGCGCGGACTAAGGGGGTCTGCAATATACTAGTAACTTTTATTTGTATAACTCAAAACACAGAGGATTAATGGCAACAATTACCAGTTAAGGTAACATGAAAAATTGCAGGCACTCATTCTGGGATTACCATCTAAATTAAATCCAGCCTTAACGGCCCTGTGACTTATGGCTCTGCATGTCCTTGTCAAATGGGGGACCATTACTACCTACTTTTAGGGAAAGGGCGGAGGGAAAATCCCCCACGTATTTAATACTAAACACATGTCGGAATAAAGGATACACACCCTGCTCCCCTCACAACCGTCTTGGTAAACAGAAATGGTGGATGCCAGCCCCCTGGGTCCAGGTTTATGCTCTGTCGTGGGCACCTTTAACCCTTCACTGTCTAACAGCTGATAAATCTGTCATTCTCTCCTTCCACACATTCCTCACAGATCTTTTTGTTTAGCAATGAAGCTTCAAATCACTATTTCAGATTTTAGTCTTCGATTGGACTTTCTTAATTTCCACGTTCGGTTTCTTCACCTGAGATGATGCTTATGAAGCAGGTCTACCTGAATCGGGTAACCTATAGAATTTGGGAAAAAATTCAGAGCTTCATAGGACAAAACTGTTTAGGTGGAGGTTACACGTGAATTCCTTGTGGATTCCTCAATATTAGAGTGCTCACTCTATGGGGTTGTGTACAGGACACAACAGCTGAATGTACATGGATGATGTATAGCGGTAGCTGCTGCCGGTATCCCTCATTTCCGTTCATAAATGCTGTACAGGATGTATATATAAACTAGGGATTCTCGTGCCACGCTGCTTATCAGGTAGGATAGTCTGGAATATATTGATAATACGTGGAATCTTTTATTGGTCATTGGTCGATGTGTTTCCGGGGTGTACCAACACCTTTGACATTGTCCTGACAAAGTGGTCGGTCCGACCATGAAATTCGTTAACTAATTACCAATACAAGCTTGTACATATTATCAATATACTCAATGCTATCCCGATAAGCACGAGAATCCCTATTTTATATATCTACATCCTGTCCAGCATATCCGAATAGTGTGGCTGCATCTGATCAGGGTCGTAACTACAAAAGGTGCATGAGTTGCTTTCGCATCTGGGCCCTGGAGCCTATAAGTCCCTTTTGCCTATGCAAAAAGACCAATACTATTAAAGACTTGCAATAATTGGGGACCCTGTTGGAGCTTTTGCATTGGGGACCATGAGCTTCAAATTATGCCACTGCTTCTGATGTAGACCCTGACCTTTGCCAATCTTGGCCTATTGCTCATGTGTCCGGATCATCTTCCATTCTTGTGGATTCATCTTCCTTAGATCCTATACTGTTGCATACAGGAAGATTGTCTGATGGTGCTTTAGAAATGAGGTGGAAGGACCAATGGGAGTTATAATTGTGAGCACCGCTCAGGACCTTGGTCTCACCTGAGAGGGGTTCCCTGGTCCCTTCGCTTGCAGTTCTTCACTAGGCAGAAATGCAGCTACTAAGGAAATATTCTGTACATACATTTCCATATTTGCACAGAGATATTGCTCTTTGTAGAAATTTCCACCACTTCTGCTTCTCACACTATATCTAAGTGTTATCTGTAACATGAAATTCTAACAAATATAAGTCACACTTTCCTATAAATATAGAATACACAAACAGTCGAAAGGAGGGTTGTACAGACTTTAGCTTTGCCGTAGAGTCAACTCAAACCAGAACACCATATGGAGCTAGCATGTTATGTGTCATACACGTGTGGGCCTCCTCCTGGAGATAAAAACTAGACTCCCTATGTAATGGCCCCTCTTGTGCTTCTTAGGGGGAGGCAATATGGAGTGTGTTGGCACCATGATCTCCATCCAGAAAGAATCAGAAGACTAGCATGCTAAACATGAAGAGCTTATATTCCAGGACATTACTTCATTTAGGTCCAACTGCAATCCTTGAATTTCTCTCGTCTTTGAGCAGTTTGTTAATTTCCAAAGCATAAACTGTGAAAGTTAAAATTGCTTTGTAAATCACTGCCATGGTCTTTAAAGCACTGGCAGCCTACAGTATGCCACACTAAACATGAGCCAGCAATTGCTCAAATAATTTTTACTGGCAATGCTGTCATGGCCATACATCAATATTTTAATATTCATTGCCAGCAAAATGTGCCAAGGTTATAAAACATTGCATGGCTCAGGGCTACCAATCAACACTAGAAATCAACCCAAGTTGGCACTGACCTGTGTATGACCCGTAGCTTTAAAAGTTTGGGTCAGCAGGAGGTGGTGGGTATTGGGCAGTAGGGGAGGGGGGTCTTACTCTTGTAAGGCTGGCAATAAAACATGAGACAGTTTAATGGATGTCTCTGCTGACCCCGCTGAAGCCACGTGAAAACAAAAAGCCTGGACCTCATTTAGGGTGTACTGGGTGGGGAGTAGGCTTCTGCGAGGATCAGAAAGCTTGGGAATAGGGCTGCACATTGGAAAATCAGAAACATCTTTGCTGGAACCCCAATATTGTATATTGTCGTAGAGCAAACTTAAGGAATGGCAATTTCTTATTGAGTTTTTCGTGATGGAGGACTCACAAATTTTTTAGAAACATCCACACTAAAAAGCTCAATGTGACTCCTACTCTTCAAATGTCAAATCCCAGGTCCACTGGATAAAAAAGACTGTGACAACAAGCACAATAGGGTCTTATCTGGTAGGCAAGTACAGGTGAAGGAACTGGTAACTGCTCACCTTTTGAGGTTGTGAAACCCACAATTGAGGGATAGAAGCAAGAAACAGCTTCTGCGGCACCCTCAGGACAGGAAGACCTGCCCTGCTAGTGTTTGATTGGCAGATGGAAGGGGTGATCGATGCTGCCGAAGAGATATTCCCGATAAGGATCCAGAGGACGTGATGTAGGAATAACAAAGCGGTTTATTTTCAACATGTTTCGAAGTTGGGCATCAAGAGACCGCAGTAATTCTAATGAAGAATTTAGTCCAACTTCGAAACGCGTTGAGATCCTTATCGGGAATATCTCCTCGCAGCATCGATCACCCCCTCCATCTGCCAAACAAACACTAGCAGGTCAGGTCTTCCTGTCCTGAGGGTGCCACAGCAGCTGTTTCTTGCTTCTATCCCTCAATTGTGGGTTTCACAAACTCAAAAGGTGAGCAGTTACCTGTTAACAGGTCCACATTGATCCACAGGTTTTCTACCACGGAGAACCTCCAAACAGGGGTGATCATTGGTGCAACTGCACATGGGCTCAAGAGGTACGGGGGCCACTTCCACTTCCAAAACTTTGGACTTGTGCATTATGATGAGCTATTGGACTGCAAAGGGCCCATATATTGTTCTTGCACAGGGGCCCTCTCCAGTCTGTGTCCACCGGTGGCATTTCTTTGAACATCTTGCAATTTCCATTGATGAACATTGTGACAATTTGTGCCGATTAACAAGGACATCCTTCTCCTGCTTTACAGGTTCATTAACGCCAGAAGACGAATAGTCCAGCCGATGATTGACCAGTCTAATCGAGCAGGTAAGGTGCCAAGTTCCAATCTCCTGGGTGACATTCAATGGGTTAAGCTTCTATCATAACCTTCCAGCAGTCAAAAGGTTTATGAAACAGAGAGGGGGTTCAATGGGTAGTAAATAAAATGCCACAGCAAGACATTCTGTGAGACAGTAGGGACAAGAAGAGGGGGCAATCTCACCCGCTTTAAGTCTCAGCATCCCACCATAGGGAGCAGCTAATTGGTGCTAATTGGAGATTTCCAGCATGCTCTCAATTCAATTTCATCCCCTCCTCCTCACAAACCGTTAATTGGCGCAAAGTACTGGGCGACTAAGAAACAGTTTAACCCTAAGAATGCCGGAGCAGGTGCTTTCACCCTGGAAGGGTTAAAGGAGCCATTGCTTCTTACCCGGTGCCATCTAACAGCTCTTGGCAGTATAAGGAAGTCGTTCCCATATGCAGCCCATTGTGCGCATTCACCGACTGTCTATTCACACACAACTGGCTGGGATTGCATTATACCGCCGGCAGAAAATGTGTGTGGGGCAATTGTGAGAGGTTCTTTTGGAAGCAGTTCCCCCATTATTAATGGCACCAAACTAACTTAATGACCAGGGGGTACAATGAAGTTTGCAATGATTACACATATGACTCTCGTTTTGGAAGGATTTTTCCCTTCCCTTCCATTCCTTATAAATTCCTATTGTATTTTTGCACTTACCTCATGTCTGTCTTCATAGACCTTTATCACATGCTAGAGGCTTCTGTCACCACTGAATGGCTATGTTATTTTAAGAAGGGAGGGGCAGGTGTGGCCAGACACCACTGGGGCCGCTCATTTTGGTGAGGAATTGTCCAAAAAATGTAAGATGGCCAATCTTATTCTCTGCTAGGAATCGAGAGGCTGCTGCCCGCAGACATCAGATTGTCGGCAGCTCTGGATGGCAACAATTGGCTCTGCCAATGAAATCCTGCTGTCCTCGGTCAGCCCCACCATGATCACCTTCATTTTATGGTGTTTTTTTGCTGGGAATCCTGAAATTACCTCCATTATTATTGACCTACTGCCTTTTACATGCCAAAATGAATAGGTCATAGTCATTGGCAGAGGACAAACACCAGCACATTGAAGCTAAAAATGTTGCCCTTTTTTGCCCTTAGTTGATGCCAATTCGTCCTTAAAGGGCTTGCTCTCACATTGCTTTTTTACAGCATCTTTTTTGCACCATTTTGCAGCAAAGTGAATGAGATTTCTGAAATCTCACACACACGATGCTAATTATTTCAGTGAAGATTTCAACCTTCAATGCAGTTTTTGAAATCTGCAGCTTGTTAATTCTTTCAGCGTTTTTCACCTATAGGGAAAAAAAGTAATGAAAAAAGCATAAAAAATTAGCATTCTTTGTGCAGCTTTTTTTCTTGTCAACACTGATTTTTGCTGGAGAAAAATCTGCTGCAAATGCTCAACATTTGCACATACCCAATGAGGTTTTCTGGGCTTCCATTACTGACGACCTATCCTAGGTATAGGTCATCAATATTAGATCAGTGCGGATCCGACACCCAGCACCCCCATCAATCAGCTGGGAATAGACTGGGTGTCAACAGTGAAGAGAGCTGGACGTACAGCACAGTTCATTGTGTAGTGGCAACTGCCGAAAACTGTGAGCAGCTCCTATCCACTCCTTACATCCAGCCACCAATGGAGCTGATATCATCGGATCGGTGGGGGAACCGGTGTTGGACCCCCCGCTGATCTCATATCGTTATCATCAGGGTCGGCTCCAGGTTTTCATGGGCCCCGGGCGAAAGAGTCTCAGTGGGCCCCTTTAACACATACCACAATTCACGATGCTCCGATACGGCAGAGAAATATAGGTATAGTACAATGACAAAAACTTCACTTCTTACATAACATGAGTGATATCTATTGTAAATTCTACAATAGCTCAAAAACCGGACAGTATAGTCCTCCATACAGTATTATGGGCACCACATAGTGCGCCATACAGAATAATGAGCCCCATATATTGCTCTATAGAGTATAATGAGCTCCATATATTGCTTCATGCACAATTATGGGCACCACATAGAGCTCCATACAGAATAATGAGCCCCATATATTGCTCCATACAGAATAATGAGCCCCATATAATGCTCCATATATAATGGGCCCCATATAATGCTCCATATATAATGGACCCTATAAGATGCTCCAGTATATGATGGGCCCCATATATGATGCTTCAGTGCATGATGGCCCCATATAATGCTTCATATATAATGGACCTATATATGATTCTCCAGTATATTATTGGCTCCATATAATGCTCCATATATAATGGGCCCCATATATGATGCTCCAGTGTATGATGGGCCCCATGTAATGCTCCATATATGATGCTCCATTATATTATGGGCCCCATATATCATGCTCCAGTGTATGATGGGCCCCATATGATGGTCTCCATATATTGCGCCAAACATAAAAAAAAATAAAAAATGAAATACTCACCTCTACTCGCTGGCCGCTGCTCTGCTCGAGGCACCGGCCCCCGGTACTGGCACAGGCACCGGACCCCATAGCATGCCGGTGTCCCCGACTGTGAGTGGGCCCCCCCGCCTGCTCAGGGCCCTGGCACTTGCCCAGGTGCGCCGGGTGCTGACGCCGGCCCTGGTTAACATATCCTTACCCCACCCCCCCATACACATTAGACTAATGGCAGCCAAACCCGCCAAAATTGATGGGATCGGTTGACAGTTTAATGCGTATGGGAGCCTCTGAAAAATGATGGTTGATAGGGGTAAGAATCCGGTATGTCCAATCTTTGTGATCTTTGAGATAAGCTGCCACCGGAGATGTCTGGCAGAGGCCTTCTCATAGATAACACAGGAGCGGTCCACAGAGCAATAACTCCAGTCTATGGGAGAGACTGCAGATATAGCTGTCGGACTGCCATCTAAGGCGTATGGGGGTATTCCAATCTCCAAGATCCTATCCCAATATGTAGTAAGTGTAATAATAATAATATTAGGAAATACCTACAGTTAGAAAGGTAGTACAGTTCTTCTGATCAGCTTTGTTGCTTACCAGGACATTGCAGTAACTTGGGTATCCATGGTTACGACCAGTAATATAGTGACAGTTAGTCGTTACCGATTGTAACCATGGATATCTAAGCTATTGCAATGCCCTATACATTGGGTAAGCGACATAGCTAATCAGAAGAACTATACTACATTTCTAATTGGAGGTATTTGCTAATATTATTCTTATTACACCTACTACATATTGGGATAGGATCTTGGAGATGGAAATACCCCTTTTAGAATATGCCATCATGTCAGCCAGGAAATCTCTTTAAATTTAAGACATAAGAAATCTGAGATTGACTTTTTGCCAGAGAATACTCTATCTGAGAAAAGTACACAACACCCTGTGGTCATCAGACAGTATCACTAGCAACTAGGCTGAATCTAATGAGCCAAAGTTACATTTTTAAAAGGTTAAAATCAGCCTGACGGCGGTGCAGCTGTAATCTCTCACAGCTTAGACCGTCCAATAAATTAGATTTTTTTAAAAACAAAAAAACAAAAAAAAAATGTGGTTTTGTTTTAGTGGGAACAATTACGAGAAAAATGTCATAGCTTAGGTGAGAGAATATAGGGTGAGCCGGAGGTTGCCGAGTAGAGTAACGAGGTACATGCATGTGTGTCACATAGCGCTGTCAGGGCATTGTTCACACAAGGTCGCCGTGTCCTGATTGTCTTGTTTCTGTTGTTTTGAAGTTTGTGTTTCAGTCCTAAAACTGGAACCTTTGCTGATATTTTGGTATGTCTTCTCTTCTTTCTCCTTCTCTGTGTCCACGTTTGACCACAATCAGGTTTTCTTCTTGATCCTTCAGTGAGCCAAGGAGCAGCATATAGTCCAGAGGGGCAGCCTATGGGAAGCTTTGTATTGGACGGGCAGCAACATATGGGCATCCGACCTGCAGGTGAGATGTCATCTATTTCTCTCTGTCCCACACTGAGACCTTTGTAGTGATACCCCATTGACTTGAAGGAATTTTCCATTAGTGATGATCATATTCATTTTAGTAGGAGCTGATCTGCAGGACCTGGCAGCGGCCACTACACAGTGTATGTAGCTGTGCTGCTCCACTCCATACACTCTTTACATCAGCTGCTGCCAGAGCTGATTACAGCTGATCAGTGTCCAACCCCCACCGCTCTGATATTGATGACCTACCCTAAGGATGGGGGCATCAACGTCACAGTAATGGAAAACCACTATGTAGTCCACGGGTTCTGAACCCACGAGGATACAGGTTATATACATATAAAGAAAGTCTATGCTGCTCATTAATGAAAAAACAGACAATAAATTGTGTTAAAGTGCATTGCAATGACTCCGATCACTGGTTCCTTCCTGACAATGAATGAAACTGATCACTAAAATCTGAGTAGCTGTAATCACTCAACCTGCTCTGGAAACATGTTTTTGGGGGGGGTTAAGTTACTTTCTTTTATTTGCCTTATGGTATTTGTTGTCGTTGGTGTATGCAATGAGTGAATTTGGCACAAAGTCAAAAATGAGCTTTCTTCCGGTCTTGAAATGTTTTTGTGACTTTTGGTGCTTAAAGTCGCAAAAATCGCACCAAAATTATGGTGCACTCAAAAATACATCATGGCGAGACTGGAGTGGAGTTGCGAAAAATTTTGTGACTTTTTAAATATGCAAATTGTCTCTTCAAGAGGACATGAACTCTAGCGCCACCTATTGGAAGCATCGATCCTAAAAGTCACTATCGACCCTACAACAAGCCTTGCAATAGACTTAGGATAAAAGCCAAACCAGAATCCCAGTTTAGCTTTTATGCTAAGTCGTATTGCAAGGCTCGTTAAAGGGTCTATATTGATTTGTAGGATTTCTATTTCCTACAGGGGGCGCTAGAGTTCAAGTCCTCTTCCTTACTGAAGAGGCAATTTGCAGATTTAATCTCCTAGCGGAGGATGCAAGGCGTATAAGTCTGCTCACTCTGACATGCCAAGCTAGGCATGTCACACTCCACAAGGAGAAAAGTTACTCCAGTCCAGAGACTTTCACCTAGCAACTTTGCAATTAATTACAATTAATGAATCAGCCAAAAACATCTGAAATTGCTGTACTCCGCCCAAAAAGTAGGGAAAACAAACAAACAGGTGAGCACATATCAAATAGACTTCAAAAAGGTGCAAATGGATAAAAAACAAGCAAAAAAAGGCGGAAAACACAAAAAATAGGTGCAGATTAGTGATGAGCGAACGTGCTTGGATAAGTTGTTATTATCATGCTCGGGTGCTAACCGAGTGTCTGCGGCGTGCTCGAATAATATGTTCGACAGCCATAACACATGCAGGGATTGTTTAACAGCTGCGAGAAATGCAGCCGTGGGGACTGGAACATAGTATTCGAGCACACCGAAGACACTCGGTTATCACCCGAGCATGATAACACCTTATCCAAGGACGATCACTCATCACTAGCGCAGAGCCAATGATGAATTAGGACCCGTGGACTCATATTGGTTACCATTGGTCCTATTGACTTAATTTTACTAAATAAGGGCTAATGCTACTTTTCAATTAATCTGTCCACCTGAATGATTGTTTTTTTTTTTTAACTCCAGGGCGCTACAAAAATACCAGAATGAAACTGAAATGGGAACAGATCCCATAGTTCTCTATTTCCATTCATCGGGTGCATAAGTTGCTGTCTTGGACCCGTAATAGGGCCAAATCTGAAAATGCTAAATGTTGCATTTTAAAATCCGGCTCATTAGTTTTTCAGAAGAAATTATATATATATACATATATATCTATATATATAAATATTTTATATATTATAACATCAGTTGTGTTTAGTTCAGGTGCAAGAAGACTGATCCTAATGCCACAAATGAATAATAACCGAGCCTTGTAATATGCAGGGGAATAAAAAAAGCTATACATAAGGATATATATTTGTGCAAGATGTGAATCAGAACCTAGATGCTGCTTGTTTGTGTCTATACACATTCCGGCTAATTGTATTTTTCTAGAGAAAAAAGAAGGAAGAAGGAAGTTTACAAACAAAGTGACAACATAACAGCTACAGCAAAAGCAATAAGAACTAAAATAATTTTCAGAATTCATATTTGGAAGTAGAAGCCTTCATTCTCTACATTATGTATAGGAAACTATTATAGAAGAGGGATGTATGTTGATATCCTTGATTGTATAGCGCCCCCTAAAGGCTTTAGTGAACATTCTCATTGACATTGTAATCTCCCCTGTATCTTGAACATACAGACTTATTTCTCCCATCAGAGTTTACATGAAGGCAGAAAATTAAGTTATATTTTTATTACTACTTTTATTTCAGGGAAATTTTGGATAATCAGAAATGTTTTATGTTTATATCTTATATGATAGTGCTATGTTAATATTGCCAGTGGATCTTGATATATTTCGGGTGTAAATATAAATACATACACATAAATATATATATTCAAAATATTATATTTACAGTTTAGAAATTATAATGACTTTTTTTCTGTTTCTTTCTCCTTCCAGGACCGATGAGTGGAATGGGAATGAATATGGGCATGGATGGGCAATGGCACTATATGTAACCATTATATTGCAGAGCAATCACAAACAAGGGGAAGTAAGTATCTTCAGGATGATGCGTCTTATAGACACATAGGCCCCAATTTTTTTTGTAGTTTTTGCACCTGTTTTTTGTTGATTTTTTTTTGCTGTTTTGCACCTGTTCTTTGTTTGTGCCATAACCACTGTCAAATTTGCACCTTTTAACCTATTTTATGAGTATTAGCCTGTTGCATTTTTTAGTTCGCCACCGTGTGCAGAGTTTAACAGGTTTCACAATTTTTTATTTTTTTGGCCTGAGTCATCATTCGAGTCTTTTTGAAAAGTCGCAAAATTTGTTGAAAATCTACTCCAGTCCTACGTATGACAAATATTTTGGAGCAATTTTGTGCCATTTTGCAAAATACGAGGGTTTTTTGCGCTAAAAAGTTACAAAAGAGATGAAAGACAAGAATAAAGATCGTTTTGTTCCTTTACAAAAGTTCATGAGCCACAAGCTACATTTTAAAGAAAACATCAACAAATGCTACTTTTTTAAGTCACTTTTCTTTTCTTTTTTTTGTAGCATTTGTTGATGTTTTCTTTAAAATGTAGCTTGTGGTTCATGAAGGGCAAGTATAGAATGAAAACCGTAATGATAGGACATTTAAGGTAATGAATTAGAAAGGACATTTGCGCAAAAATGTAGTGACTTTTTAAAAAGTCGCAATTGATGATTCATGTGAAAACATCTGGAAACCCCAAAACTCCGAACACAATGACAAACATGAAAAAAAAACAGGTGAACACGTAAAGATGTAGAGTCGATTCAAGAATTGCAACAGTGTTAGTAGTGTGAACAACTCCAGAGAAATATTTATCTTTATAGTTGATTGAGGACTTGCAACAATGTTTGAGTTGTGAACAACTTCGGAGAAAAGTTTGTGTACGGCGGACGTAAGGTTAATCAGCAAACAAATGGACAGCCGCTTGCAGCGGTGATAAACAAGCAAACTTGTTAGTAGAGAAGATAAATTCCGATGCAACAGCGTTTGTAATGTGAACAAGTCCAGAGATGAGTGTTGTGATTACAGTAGAAGAAGATTTAGATGCAGGTTTGAGACAAGAAGTAAATGCAAACTGCAGTAAAAAACAGGAGATGATTGCCAGTCGAGAGAACTGGTGACACAAACTCCGAGGCACAAGGTAACTGACAACAAAGCTACTTATGGCCATGTTCACACGTTCAGTATCTGGTCAGTATTTTACATCAGTATTTGTAAGCCCAAACCAGGAGTGGATGATAAATACAGAAGTGGTGACGTGTTTCTATTACACTTTTCCTCTGATTGTTCCTCTCCCGGTTTTGCCTTACAAATACTGATGTAAACTACTGACCAAATACTGAATGTGGCCTATTACTCAGACTCATAAGTGTCAGAGTTGACCTTAAAAGGACTTGGGTGATCATGTCACTGGAGTTCATCGGTTAATTTGTGAAACCCAACGTGGAGAATAGAAAAGAATGGCAGCCATAGGGGAACAAGAGCAGAGCCGGGCCCTGGAGCCGAGACAGAAGCGTAACAGGGCAGTTTGCATTTAAATACCCAAATGACCAAATCCTTTTTTTCTCAGGGAAGATAAGCCACTGCCAGACGATTCTGGCAGCAGCTTTCTTCCCTATCCTATTGCTCAACTGAACTGGGGAATTTCAGGGGGTGTCTATTTAAGGTTTCAGCACCTTTAACCTCCTAATCCTCCAGATACGGCAGAGGTAGAGATACACATGTCCTTCCCCCGTAAGAATTTTCCATGTGTCACAGCACATTGGTTAGTGTATTATACATGGGTGGAATCAGCAGTCGCTATGTGCTATCTTGAGCTCTACAGCTGACCTTGATCTTCCAGGCATGAACCTGGAATGTCAGAAAATTCATGTCCTGTGGAATAATAAAACAGCCAAGTATTAATCCACCTGTACTGTATGTGCGCCAGGGCCTGCGTCTCATTACCGCGCACCTGAAGGGTTGTCCTGCCTTTGTCGGTGTCCTCTCTGTACCTGCATCCTGAAGGTGACATGTCTTCCAGGGCATTAAATTCCTTCTGTGAAATTAAACGTGTTTGAGATTAAAAGCTGGAGATGTTGGGGCTAGTGCGACGGTCCTCGGAGTGATATAAATCTGTTAGCCTTGGATGGGTGCCTAAATGATCCCATACGCATAGAAGAAGAGTAGACTCTCGACGATGGTCGTGACGCTTTGCTGGGGACATCCTGCCATTTTTATCATCCTATTATTTATTTATTTATTTATTTTTTTACATGTTGCTTCTTCCTATCAATCGCTCCACACAAGAACGGAGGGAAGCAGTCAATAAATTTAAAGAGAGACACATTTAGGAGCAAGTGAATATGAAGCAATGGATTTTTCACTGAGGGCTGAATGACTGCACTTGGATTAAGAAATCCATTAGACTTTAAAGCTTCAAGTGTTTTTGACGTATTAAAAAAAAAAAAAAATGTGTGCGGCTGCCAGTTTCATCCCCTTGGCTGAAGGCAGCAGAGCAGACAGAATTGCATATAACATTGAAACTTCTTTGTTTAATGAGGCCGAATATAGGAAGACGTACCTTGATTAAATCATTCTGTATATGTAAATAGAGGCCAGCATTTCATAGCCCATCTCAAGGGGCAACCGTGACATCCACTGATGAAGACAATTTTCCTATTTCTTCCTCCTTTTTACAAATGCAGTCAGGAAACAGAAAGCAATGTACCCTATAACGGTCATAGGGAAAACATTTTCTCAGCTTGGATAATTCTTAATATAGGCCATATAATTTCTAGCCTATTTAATTACATAACATATTTTATGCTTCATGACCAATTACATTAATAGCTTAATACAGAAGAATATTATCCTCTCTTGATTTGATTATATAGCCACACAATATGGTATATTTGGTACTTAATTATCATCATCCATTGAGTAGGCTGCCGGGCTAGAACAAACACGGGGCCAATGATGCAGCCTTGGATACTGTTTAGATGGCTCCAGCACTTCTGTTAATAATAAGGCTGCACGTCTGCTGTCTCGCCACCCTCATATCACCCCTTTATAATGTATAGAAACATCTGCCGGATGCCTCCGATATCGCAGGTGTCTGGGGTTAAGTGGAGCTGAGTGATGTGGCAGTCTTGGGTGGCACAAGAAATACACAAGCAAAGGCTCGGACTGGCCCACAGGAGAACAGGAAAATCCTCCGGTGGGCCCCTCTTGAAGAGTGATCCACCACCCTGTTATGTGAGCAGTACTTGCCATGATAACCCCCTGTGATAACTAATGGCTAGATGCCACACTGCACTGGAAACCGGTACTATATAATTGACACACTTAGAATTCCTACATTTTTATCAATTAACACCTATGCCTTAATTTTTACAAACTTGCACATATCTTTAAAGAAGCACTCCTCCTCCTATCAATGTTTTATCCTCCTAATATATTGCAGTCATCATATTATATAGCACAGTGTACTTACAATTGCTCATTTTGTCTTTCTACCCAAATAATTTTCTCTGCTCTATGGAGAAACAGAAAGTAAATTTCCCCTGCATTTATCATCCCCCCCTACAACTCCTGACCCAGCTGCTCCCTAATCCCCCTGATGGAGACTTTGCAGTGACTCATGACTCATACAGGGAAAATTGACCTCCTTTACTAAATAGAGCTTACAACTAGTTTGGCCAACCTAACCATTATTAGATATCTGGGCTGTAGCTATAAAGGGTGCGGAGGGACCAGCTGCCCCCAGGTGCTGCTGCATCAGGGAGCCCAAAGCATCAGCAGCCATATATTATAACTGGGGCCGCATTACAGATTTTGCATTGGAGCCCATCAGTCCCAAATTCCATCTCCGATCCATATTTATAATAATAACCAGTGCCGGTCATAACTAAGCAGATGCTTCTTACCAGAGGAGATGTGGAGGTTCTTCACCATTCAACTTATCACAAATCTCTGGTTCAGCAACTACTGGTATAAAACTTCCCATGCTGGGCAGTGTAATAACAATATTCATAAGGAGATCATTGATTATACATGGACAGATTTCCAAGAGAATATTATTAGGAACATTTCAACATATCAAGGGCATAAAGGTAGCTCGAAGAGGAAATGCACAGAACGTAATCTGTCATGGATACATGTGAGAAGGCTACATAATCCTGGGCCACCACTGATTACTGGAAGGACAGGGCTCTACACACCATTTAAAGAAGACATGCCCACCATGTCAAAAGTATCTAGTTTTTGTGCTATTCTTGCTGTTCCCCTGAGTATTTGTTTTTTTCTCTTTTTAGAATCCCCCATATGGTTCCAGAGATACAGCCCTTTTTATCTAGAGGACATTATCAAGGGGCTCACGTGATTCCTGGGGGGCGTGGCTCAAATGATTCCTTGGGGGCTGTATTTAGGCTGCACTGCAAATTACCCTGTGAGCCACGCCCACTACGCAAAGGCCATAAAAATGAGTACCAAATAAAAAGGTCCATATCTCTGGAAATGTATGGGGGATTTTAAAAAAAAAGTATTCAGGGAAGCAGCAGGAATAAAATAAGAGCAAGAATCGTCCACTTTTGACCCGGTGACAGGTCCTCTTTAAAGATCTCTATGTGGTGCTAACGTGGTCTCCCCTCTGTCTAGACCAGCGGTATAAGAATTCCCACATACACCCCTTTAAGAATAAATATGGAATTGTATCTGACGGGGTTCTACAACTCTAGCCAATGATGAAATAATCACTGCTAAGAACATACATCTTATAAGAAAAGATTTTAGAAAATGTTTCTACAGGAATCAGGTCATAGACATAAATGTGACCCCACGACATAATGAGGTTCTGATTTTTACCAAAACAAATCCTACAAATGGATGATGAAGGCAGATTTCTAACTATGATTCATGTCTATTGGTACAATGCAGCTAAAAAAGAATTGAAAAATTAGTGTATATATTTATGATGGAGACCCCCTTAATTGACGCTTTCCTTTTTTTTTCCTTAGGTCTGCAGTACATGCCAGGGGACTGTCTTTCTCAGGGTGGTCCTACGAGTATCAGTTTGGTACAACCAGCTCACACTTCTCCCCAGTTGGCATCACACCCTTCCTCGAGACATGGACCACCAGTGCCCTACATCTACCATCAGCCATCGTGACACATGGAGACTTTGCTTTCCCAGGGATGGCCATGTCTGCACAACCACCCCCATCACTCTAAACAACCCCAACTCTTGGGAGTCTCATCCTGTCCAGGAACCCCATCACTTATAAGGAACCTCAAGGGAAAAAAAAAGATAATATTTTAAAGACTTTTGAACTTTGGTCGGTTTTCAAATTCCAGACAGCTGTGATTTTTTTAAATTTTGTCAATTTTTTTTTGTGTTCATCCACAACAAAGGACCAATGAAACAAGTCATAAATGTGAAGTCATGGGTTCACTTTAATGCCCATTAAAAAAAAAAGTCCCCTCTGGAAGAAGAAAGACTCAGAGATATAACTACTGTAGGATAAATCATAGGAACTAAGTTAACTTGTACATTTCTGTTGATTTAAATAGTTTTAGAAGAGACAAAAAAAGAGATATCCTTGTTTTTCCACACTATGTGTGTTGTTCCCAAATGAATGACTTGGCTCAGCCAGAAACCCCCCCTGTCCATGGAAAGCTACAGATTATTTTTACCTGTGACCAGCGAAGAACTAGGCCAAGACCTGGACTCGAACCATGGTGGTGACCCATGTCTGTGCTCCTGTCCCTCAGCACTAAGGACTATAATGATTGGGCCAGAGCTACAGATATGACATGGACAAATGGAGGCAGCATCCTAGATGTGGACATATGGCACAGGGGGGCCTTCCTGCAATCTG